>CM053588.1:194118902-194142320 GCA_028646515.1 Pseudochirops corinnae
GAGAGAATAGACTGGGGGAGGGGGGACACACTGGGATGGCTGTTTTGGGGTGGTGGGTGGGGGAAAGAGAGGGAGAAAATATGTAACTCAAAATCTTGTGGAAATGAATGATGCAAACTATAATAAAATTTAAAAAAAAGTGAAATACTCTCTCCTCATTCTCCCTTCTAAAATAGCAAACACAAAAGAGCAACAGAAACATATCAACATGGACAATATCTATGGTTATAATAAGTGCTTAATAAATGTTTATTGATTGTTGAGCTGAATGGAAGCACTGAAGTGAAAGGGAGAACCATGAATTGCTCCCAAGAACCATGTTCTCTATGTTACTGCTTTCAAGGGAATCTAATATCTTTGTTGTCAGGCTCAACCCAGATACCCTCTCATCTTTGAAGACTTTCTTGACTGCTTCCATTTGAAAGTGATCCCTCTCTATCCCAGAAGATAAAATGAATAAAAATTTTGATTTTACAGGGTATCGCAAAAGTCTTAGTGAAGTTTTAAGCTTTCATAATATATAAAATTAAAGAGGGTTTTATACAAACAAAACCATTGCATGTAAAATGAGAAGAGTAACAAGTAATTTAAAAATATTTGCAGTGTTTATTTGATAAAGTTTTCATATCCAAGACTTACAGGGAACTGATTCAAATAAGACTAAGAGCTATTCTCTAATAGATAAATGGTCAAAGAATATAAACAAGCAGCTTTCAAAGGAAGAAATCCAAGTTACCAACAGTTATACCACACACACACACACACACACACACACACACACACACACACACACACACACACACACACACACCCCTCTCCAAATCACTAATTAGTAGAGAAAGCAACTTTGAGGTTTTCTTCTCATTTCTCTCACAATGACAAAGATGACAGGCGAGGAAAACAGTAAATGTTGGAGGGGCTGTGGGACACTAATGGACTATTGGTGGAGCTGTGAATCAGTACACACATTCTGAAAAGCAATTTGAAATTATTCCAGAAGTTATTAAACTGTGCATATGCCCTTTGGTCCTGAGATAGAGAAAAGAAGGAGGAAAAGGACCCATATATATATAAAAGTCTGAAACCTTTTTTTTATAATAGTAAAAAACCAGACACTAAGAGGGTACCCATCTATTGGAGAGTGACAAAAACAAATGATGATATATAAATTGTAATGTTAAGAAAAAAATTTAAGCTTTTGGAATAGGAACACTATTTGTTAAAAAAATTGTCGAGAAAATGGGAAAACAGTCTGACATAGGGTATAAATTGTATAGATCTGAAATAGGGTATAGAAATAGGGTATAGATTGATATCCTACAGCATTTATCAAGATAAGGACAAAACAGATACATGACAGATATAAAGGGGGATATCATAAGAAAACTAGGATATGGAATACAATACCTATCAAACTTACAAATAGGAGAAGAATTTATGAATAAACAAGAGATAAGAGAGCTTTGAGATTTGATCTCACACCTATCAGATGGGCTAAAATGATTGAAAGGAAAATGACAAATATTGGAGGGGATGTAGAAAAATTGGGACATTATTACACTGATACATGAACTATGAAATGCTTCAACCATTTTGGAGGGCTATATGGAATTATGCCCAAAAAGATAAAACTATATGAACCCTTTGACCCAACAATACCTCTATTAGGTCTTTTTCCCAAGCTGATCAGGGAAAAAGGAAAAGAACTTATATATTCTAAAAATATTTACAATAGCCTTTCCGTCTCTGGGAGCCGCCACGACTGCAGCCCCCCGCCATGTCGGCCCACCTACAGTGGATGGTCCTTTGGAACTGCTCCAGCTTCCTCATCAAGCGCAACAAGCTGACGGACAGCACCGAGCCCAACAACCTCAAGGCTTGAAACACGTTCCGCTACAACAGGCTGATCCACCAGAAGATAGTGGGCATCGAGCCGGCGGCCCACGGCAAGGGCATCGTGGTGGTGCTGAAGCGGCGGGCAGGTCAGAGGAAGCCTGCCACCTCCTACCTCAGGACCACAATCAACAGAAATGCCCGGGCCACGCTGAACAGCGTCCGGCACATCATCCGCAAGAACAAGTACCGAAAAGATCTCCGTATGGCCAGCGCCATACTTCCGAGCCAGAAGCCGGTGGTGGTGAAGAAGAAGCGAATCCACCCCCCTAAGAGCACCTGAGGTGCCAGGCCTGCCTTTGGCTAATAAAATCAGACTGCCCCCCCCCCCCCAAATATTTACAATAGTAGCTCTCTTTGTGGTAGCAAGGAACTAGAAATTGAAGAGATGCCCATCAACTGGGGAACGGTTAAACAAGTTATGGTATATGAATGTGATGAAATACTACTGTGCTATAAGAAATGATGAGCTGTTTGATTTTTAGAAAAACATGGAAAAACTTGCATGAGATAATGAAAGGTAAAATGAGCAGAACCAAGAGAATATTGTATATAGTAACAGCAGTATTATTTGAAGAATAATTGTGAACAACCAAATTATTCTGAGTACTATAAATACTCAACTCAACCATAAAGGATTTATGAAGGAAGATGCTATGTACTTCCAGAGAAAGAACTGACAAGTGGAAGTACACATAACAGGGTTTTATGTATATTTCTAAATCTGCATCAAATGGTGGCCTTCTCTAGATTAAGGTGGGGAGGGAGAGAGGGAAATCCTTTGGAACTTAAAATGTAGCAAAAAATAAAGGGAAAAATGTAATGTTATATTATTATATCATAAGAAATAATGCAGTGGACAATTTCAGAGAAAATTGGAAATATCTGTGAACTGGTACAGAGGGAAGCGAACAGAACTAGTAAAATAATTTCTACAATGACAACAACATTATAAAGAAAAACAATTTGAAAGATTTTAGAATGCTGAACAAAGGAATGACAAACCATGGAGTGTACAATGAAGAAACCACGATTCCAAAGGACTGAAGAGGAGACATGCCACTCATCTCTTTGCCAGAGAGGTGAAGGACTTAGAATCCAGAACATGGCGTACATTTTTGGACATGGCCAATGTGCAAATTTGTTTTGACTATGAATATTTCTTATTTATTTCATTATTCAATTAGAGGAGGGGAAGTGAGAGGTCAAGGGAATAAATGCTTGTTAATCAGAAAGAAAAAAGATCAAGATAGAAAAAAGTGTTTTATTCTGCTTTTAAAGTGACCCCTCTCCTTAAGGAAAGGCTGCCTGGGCCTTTCCTTTGCACTTATCCTCTTCTCAACTTGTGTCATAGTTATTTGGGCATTTGTCTTCCTGATGACCCTAAGCTAGTCAGGTTCAAGATTTCAGGGAACAAAGACAAAACTTCAATACCAAATTCATCTGATTGTTCAGTTCATTGATAAGAGGTGAACAAATTTCATGGATGTCTTAAAGCAAAAGGGTACGAAAAGACATTTATGTCCTGTTGTTTCACCACCATCCTGGGTTCCCTCTTCAGTTTGATTTAAGGGGAAAAAAATCCAACATAGGTATAACTGAATCCCAAGGCATCTGAGTTTCAACTTAGACATCTGACTGGTTCTGGATGGTCCATCAATATGAGGAGGTCTACAGTAGTATAAGGAAGTAGACAAAGGTATTTGAAAGCTCTAGAGCAGTGGTTCTCAACCTATGGGTTGAGACCCCTTTGGGGGTCGAAGACCCTTTCACAGGGACCACAGGAGTCACCTAAGACCATCGGAAAACATATTTCTGCCCACATGCAGATACACCCACATACGAGTATTAAAGAGTTGAAGCATTAGGAAGGTTGAGAACCACTGCTCTAAAGTGATTAAATCCCAGCTACCTTTGAATGTTCCAATCACAAGTATGACAGATAAACCTAAACATAGGAGATGATAGCATTCCTTTGGAGCTGTATTCTGTGTTCACATAGATAGCTACTCACTAGTCACTCAAATTGTCTCAATCTGCATCCCCTACCTCTCTAGGTGAAAGGGCAGATCTAATTGACCTGTGTCACCTATTCCCTGATCCTATGCACCCACCAATTAGAATACAGACCTTGACAACAAGGCCTGCCATTTCAGCCCTGTATTCCTGCTCATGCCTTGTATTCATTGATACTTAATCAATGTTTAATTTATTTGAACCTATATAAAGCCAGTCACATCTAAAACTGATCCTGGGTAAGTCATTAGTGATCTGTCTCTGTTCTATACCCCTGTTTATTCCAGTGCTGAAACATTCTTGCCCTCAGTTCTTCTGTTTTGAAAATAGGATCTGAGGCGGTAACATTTGGACACTTAGTGAAATGCACTTTGAGAGACTTTAATAAAAAGTAGGTAGTGTGGGAGGTAGGGCAGCTAGGTAGTGCAGTCCTCTTCCTGAGTTCATATCTGGCCTCATATGCTTAGTAGCTGTGATCCTGGGCAAGTCACTTAACCCTATTTGTCTCAGTTTCTCATATGTAAAATGAGCTGGAAAAGGAATGGCAAACCAAGTTCTTTGCCAGGAATACCCCAAATGGAGTCACAATGAGTCAGACACAACTGAAATGATTAAACAGTGTAGAATGTAAATTTTAAAAAGTTATCTTTTCACTGCCAAATGTTATATATAATATAAATATATGGATAGTATGTAATCCATGTCATCTACATATGTATATGAAACCTATATTATAGTTTTTATATCTCTGTGCATGTTTTATAAACCCTACTCTATTTCAAGGCCTTTGAGGGTATGTTTTATGTATTGTGTCCTTCTTAGTGAATAGCACCGTAGGTTCAATAAATAGGCATTTTCTTTGCGTACATGTTGAATGAATTTGCATTTTCTTCCTGGCAAATCATAGACACTGATTAAGTCTTTGTTGATTGGTCTAGTGAATTATTTTGTCTTTTACGTGCCTTGCTTGCACTGTGACTGCCATGGGAAACACAGAAAAATTATAAGGTATAGCTCCAGCCTACATGTGGCCCTCTGGGTTCTCAAGTGCAGCCTTTTGACTGATTCCAAATTTTATAGAACAAATCCTTTTATTAAGGGGATTTGTTCTGTGAAGTTTAGATTCAGTCAAAAGGCTGCCCTGAAAGACCTAGAGGGCCACACATGTGGACTTGAGGTCGAAGGTTCCCCACCCAAACAATCACTCAAGAAGTAATCCTTATAAGCATGAAACAACCAGAAAATAATAAAAAGTAAAATAATAATAAATGGTAGCAATGATAATACTTTACTGTAATGTTTCAAACTCTTCACAACTTTCATATCTATTATCTAATATTACTTATAACCCAGTTTTAATTACATTATAGAGAATACAGTTGCTATAGGAATTAATGGAAGGTAAAGTTGTTATGGCATAAGTAGACAGAGAGAGCTTCATGGAGGAATTAGGACTGGCTGGAAGCAAAATGATGGGCTTCATGCCCTTCTCTGAATCTGACAAGATGTTTTCCAGTGGTCAGAAGGCAGAAAAACTGCCTCCTACCCTTCTTTCTGTATCCTTTGGTCTGGTCCAATTTCCACTGTTATTCAAACTCCTGGTGGTAGCCATGCTTGAACTGTTGCAAATGGCGGCAGAGTGGGAGGGAGGCTTACTATGTCGTTTGGATAGATTTATAATAGACTCTTCTCCATTAAGTAGATGAATCAACGAGATTAGGACTTGATGTATATTTTAAAAGAAGCTGAAAATGAAAGTAAAACAACTGTTCTTGTGTTTATGGTTTGATTTTTCTTGACTCACAGGTGGGAAGTTAGTTATAGCCCTTATGGAGCATCTAGC
The DNA here is from genome assembly GCA_028646515.1 of Pseudochirops corinnae. Lineage (NCBI taxonomy): Eukaryota > Metazoa > Chordata > Mammalia > Diprotodontia > Pseudocheiridae > Pseudochirops > Pseudochirops corinnae. The sequence continues at coordinate 194,124,655 of CM053588.1, forward strand.
AAAAACACTATTTGTGGTAATTTGCTGTAACACCTGCCTAGATACTCATAACTTTCCTTTCCATTTCAGTGGTTTCTGCCCAGAGCTATGCCCTCTGATACTGGAACCAGACAGCTGACAAGTGATCAGAAGTAAAAAAGTCCTTCACTCTTTGAGATGTTCACTGTAGATATGAAGAATGTTGCCATAAGAAAGCATGCACCTGATTACAGATGCTGAATAGGGTTGAGAAGGGAGAAGTCCAGACCTTGCTGCATGCAAGCTTCTTTTGGGAAGAGGAAATTTGTGAACAGAGGCCATGGTTGTGCCAATCCGTCAAAAAACATTTATTAAAAGCCCACTATGTGTCAGGCACTAAACTGCCGGGGATACAAAAAAAGGCAAAAGCTAGTCCCTGCCTTCAAGAAACTCATATTCCAATGGGAGAAGTTGTTCAGTCATGTCTGACTCTTTGTGACCTTATTTGGGATTTTCTTGGCAAAGATACTGGAGTGGTTTGCCATTTCCTCCTCCAACTCATTTTACAGATGAGGAAACTGAGGCAAAGAGGATTAAGTGACTTGCCCGGGGTCATACAGCTAGTAAATGTCTGAAGCTGAGATTTGAACTCCGGTCTTCTTGACTTCAGACCCAGCACTCTGGTTAGAGTGGATACTGAACTACCTAGCTGCCCTATGGGAGAAGACAATACATAAAAAGATGTTGAAAAAGAGGTGGGGAGTGGTGAAGGCAAGAGGAGTACAGCTGAGTGGGAACTGAAGAGATAGCTGCCCTGGACACGTTCCTTAACTGGAGGATCTGGGAGGATCTCTTATCCTCTCTAACCAGAGGGAGGGAAGGACCCCAGGGGCAGAGGGTACTGACTTGGTGTGAGTTTCTTGGTTGGGTTGATGGGATCTTGAAGAGGTTCCTGGTTGCATAACAAAGTCCCCAGGAGTGCAGCCAGGTGGGAAATAAATGGGTCTGGTGGTGTAGGGGCTGTTGAGGAGACGGCCAGTTCTTTCACCTGAGCAGCTATTTGGAGAGTCTTAATACCATGTTTTACTTTCTACTTCTTTTTTTTTAAATTATTTTTTGGAGTGGGGAAGGCAAGGCAATTGGGGTTAAGTGATTTGCCCAAGGTCACACAGCTAGTGTGTCAAGTGTCTGAGGTCGAATTTGAGCTCAGGTCCTCCTGACTCCAGAGCTGGTGCTCTGTTCACTGCCCACCTAGCTGCCCCTTATTCATGTAAGTGTTTCTAACCTAAATGGTGAATGTATATTCCATTTGACTAACACACAACTGGGACAGAGATGGCACTCTTAATGACAAATGATAGATCATCATCATTATTTTCATCATTAGCATTTGAGCCACAGCTTTCCAGCAAGTGGTGGTGGGGGGGTAGGACTGAGCTATGAATTAAAGTTAATAAATATATGAAATATTTCATGTCGATGATTCTTTTACAGTTTAAAAGCCCCCAGACTGAAACAGGGCTTCTTAACCTGGGGTCTGTGAACTTTAAAAAAACCAAAAACTCTTTCCACATAAGTGGCTTCCTTTGTTATTCTATGTATTTTATTTTATGCATTTAAAAACATTATTCTGAGGAGTCCATAGCTTTCACCAGACTACCAAAGTGGGGCCATGATACAAACAGATTAAGAACCCCAGACTGAAAGAAACCTGGGCCCAGGTGTTTGCTGCAGTTAGGATAACTTCCTAACAACTCTACCGAACAGAGCAAAATTTCTACTTCCTCTGCTTAACTTAGGTGATGAGAATACAATTTCTCATTTCATGGAGCACCCTGCGTCTTCATTACTACATATGAAATGTCCACCATTTTTACCTCGGACTATAATAAAACTGTGATCCACTAGTCTGTTTAAGAAATAGGTATTTCTTGTGGAGTGACTGGTGTGAATAGAGAGCCAGTTATCAGAGAGGCAATGAGGTATAAGCTGAGAGAGCATTAAATTTCGAGTCAGAAGACCTGGCCTTGTTATGGCTCCAGTTCTTACTAGCCAGGTGATCATGACCAAGTCACTTAATGTGTCTGACCCTCGATTTTCTCTTTAGTAACAGAAGTAACAATATTGAGATCAAATGAGATAATGGATGTAAAATGCCTTGCAAACCTATATAATGCCAACTCTTGATCATCTTTTTCCATCACTGAGATTGAAAATCTTTCTACAATGCCTTAGTTTATTTTCTTGTCTTAGGAATTAATATGTTATGAACATATGACAATGAATCTTATAACTTAGGATCTTTTGGGAGCTCAGGGTCCTTGTTCTGAATGTTGATAATCACTATACACAACTAGAGACGGAGATAGGAAAAGTCAGAAGTTGTGCTGAATATGCAGGAACTCCAGAACACGAATCACAGAATGACAAGAGCGAATTTGGTTCCCAACGGAGAAAGATAAGAGGGACCAGGACAGAATATGCCAACAGTAAAAGGTAAGAAGAAGAAAAAAGAACCAACAAAGGACATGGAAAGGAAAAGAAGAAACTCAGGAAACAGCAGTGAAATGGAAATGAGGTGGGGGTACAGAGAAGGTCTGGAGGCAATGGTCCAGTCTGTACACTGCTCTCCCTTTGCTTAATAAGTATATAGTGCCTAGAGTTCTGACTAAACCCTCACATATTTTAATATGAAGTATTTTTTTCCTTTAAATGAGGAGTTCTTAATCTGGGGTCTACAAATTTGTGAAAAATATTTTGATAACTATTTCAATATAATTGGTTTCTTTTGTAATTCCCTATGTTCTATTTTATGCTTTTAAACAAATGATTTGGAGAAGGGGTCCATAGTTTTTCCCAGACTGCCCAAGGGGTCTCTGACACAAAAGAAGTTAACCTCTGCCTTAAATATTTTCCCCAATATTAGGTTATAGACACTCTCTGGCCTGCCCAAAAGCTTGGGTTTTCAGTCTTACGAAGGATTTCCAGCAGATTTTAATGTTGGAAGGAATGGGACTGACTTTAATTAATTCAGGACAGCTCGAGACATTTTCTCACCGAACAATAGCTGGTAGCTAATCTTTCCCCTTTCTAAAAGAAAAAAACAAAAAAACCAATTATACACACACAGGCATACACAATACAACCAAACAAAACCCTGAAGAAAATGGGAAGTGATCCAAATTGAGTCATGACTGATGGTGAGGATTAAGTGAGTAAACATCAATGTTTTTAGAGACAGCCCGGGCTTTGGGGAAAACTTTAGAATTTTCAGCTGTTTTAGAATCTTCATAATACTTCTGAGCATTTCATGTTCTTTTGTTCTTTTTTCTTCTTTGTTGTTTGTTCACAGCATGTTAGTTAACAAGCATTTTACTGATTGTCTACTGTGTGGTGGCTCTGTGTTAGGGCTGGGACATGGGAAAAAATAAAAGGCAGGGTCCCTGTCCTCGGGGAACTTAGACTTTAGTTGAGAGAGACAGAACACGAACACATGGAAAGACTTGAAGACCCCTATAAAGTTATGCCTTGGCAAATGCCAAATGCTACAGAGGAAATTGAAGTTATGAATAATAAACGATAACAGCAATTATAGGGATAGGGGTAGGGGAATAAACTTGTGAGTTCACTAGGACAGAGAAGTTATGGGTGAGGAAGCTTCTTCTACAACTGTCTTAGAGAATTATCTGGGGTTGTGAGTAGTTAAGAGTCTGTAAAAAGAGGTTGGAATCAGGTTGTGAAATCAGTCAGTCAGATAACAAGCATTTATTAAGTGTCTACTAAATGCCAGGCCCTGTGAAGGGCTTTAAATACTAATCAGAAGAGTTTGTATCTGATCCTTGAGGTAATAGGCAGTTCATGGGAGTTGGTTCAGTGGGGGAGTGACACGGTCAATTCTATGCTTTTAAGGAATGTCATTTTTGGCAGTCATTTGGAGGATGGATTGGAAAGGAGAAAGATTCGAGGTCAGGAAACAAATTAGAAAGTTATTACAACTCTCTAGGCAAGTTAAAGAAGGTGTGGTGGCTATGGGAATAAAGAGGAGAGAAATGAGGGATGTGGAGGTAGACATCAACCAGACTTGCCAAATAATTAGACATAGGGGCTGAAAGAAAATTTAAGATCCTTTACAACTTGCCTCCAACCTCCCTTTGATTTTTTGCAAATTCTATACTCTGCTGCTGTTTTTACCTACTCCTGACTCTGTGACAGGAATATGTTCTTTTCCCTTCCTCTCCCTTGGGGCTAAGTGACTTGCCCAAGGTCACAGGGCTAGTAAGTGTTAAATGTTTGAGGTGCTCTATTCACTGTGCCACCTAGCTGCCGTGCCACCCTTTCTCTCTCTTCAAGGCCCAGTTCAGATGGCATCTCCTTCATGCAGGAAGTCTTCCCTGGTGCCTCCACAGTCCTCATCTCCAGAATCGTTGTTTTGACTTTTTCCTAACCACCTATTTTCTGACAGTTTCTTATCCCCTACAGACTGTAAACTCCTTGGGTAGAGGCACTGTTTTCCCCCATCTTGTTATAACCAAGGCCTTTTCCATAGTAGGCATTTAATGAACCGAGTGTTTGAAATTATTTATCATTTTAAGGTTTTTGGTATAAATAAACTTGGTCATGGCGGTTCTTTTGGATATGTTGTAAATTTAAAAACTAGGACTTTAAAACTTTTGAATCAAGATTCATCGATTCTGGTTTGTAGTTTTCTTTCTTGGCATCGTCGATCTGGATTTAGGTATTAGGACCACGTTTGCCTCTTTCTATAAAAGGAGTTTGATGGAGCATTTGCCTCGATTTTTGAGACTAACTTATGCACAGGCATATTTTTTAAATGCTTGATTGCATTCACCCGCGTTTAACTCGCTTCTAAAATGTTTTTGGACACTATTAATGTTGCCCTAATTTTGCTTCTCCAAAAGTGGAAGTTATCTCATTGTCCCCTGGAAGAAGGTTGGGATTATTTGGCAGGGCCAGATGAACCCCGTACACAACGGTGAGCTCCTTGATTTAAGGACAATTATCGTTTTTTCCCTTAGTAGCCAGGCAGCCAGCTCCTTTCGCAGTGCCTGACACATAGCAGGTGCTTAATGTTTTGGGTGTTCATACTATTCCTTTTCTAAATGAAGAGGTTGGAATTTTGAGTTACAATACTCTTTGCAGTTCTGTTAACAGGTCATAGAAGGCAGTGTTCTTGGAAATAGTCTTTTAAACTTGCACTCACTCCTGAAAAAGGAGACTTGTGAAAGGTAACCAGAACTGCTCATGTAGCCACAGAAAAAGGGGGCTGGGAATCCAACATTTTAAAAGAAGTTGACAGGTTGTAGAGTAGCAGTATTTTAATTCATTAATCTTTTACAATATAAAAATTTAGAGCACACCCTTTCCCCCCTTCCAAATTACTTTAGAGTTCGTGTTGTTAGTACTCACTAGTTAGATGATATATTTATGCCATCTCTGGCAGCAGGCTTAAGATGCAAATATTTAACTCACATTATACAACTGGCGCTCTATTACTGACCTCCAAGGACCCCATTCATAATGGAATTTATCTAGACCAGGAGAGGAACAATCAGTCACTTCAGGGCATAGCAAACAGGCTATGGATTTCCCTGAATTGTGAGGTTACTAAGACATACCAGGATGTTGGCAGCTTTTATACAGCCACTGTATAGACATGGCAATGTCTGGAGGGACAGTGATGAATTGGAATGATAAAGGAGGTCAGGAAGAGACCCAATACTTTTTTCAAAGAAAGACTACACCAGCCTTGTCCCAAACTTGAATGAAACACCCATTAAAAGAAGGAGGGTCCCTTTCGATTTGGTTCAATTGCTTTTTGTTGTGACTCCATAGTGCAGGGAAAAGAATTTGGGGCAGGGGTTTTTAAACAGATAGGAAGGAAAAAGCATTCCTCAGGAGAACTTCAATTGTCTCAGACAGAATAAATATTTATAGAAAACGTTCGAGTGAACCCATTTGTAATCTCCTGCTGAAGAGGTATTTGGGAGATGTAAAAGTAAAACTATGCCTAAGTGAATGCTTATCAGATTATTTTTCCCAGGGAAAACCAAGAAACCTAAAGTATATATAAAATCTAGTTGTATTCTCAAAATAAAATAGAATACCACTTTAAATTATCTTAGATTTACACACCATAGTGAGATATACAATGAATTGGATTCTATTCTATTTTCCTTGCAAAGGAGCTATGATTTGCCTCGAACAAACGTGATTTGTTTCACAGACATTAGAATTTCCCCCCAAAATGGATTGTGTCAGGAATAATTATTAATGTCTAAATATTGTCTTAATTATTTCATAGTTTGAATTTGGAGGAAACTGTTTAGAGATACCTGCTTCATCTGTCAAGGGGGGTGATAAAGTGTTTTTTGCCACTTTTGTAAATCATGTAAATCTTTAAAATGGAAACTGCAGCTGAAATTTGCTCAAGGTTCTGGAGGCTTACACAATCTAATGTAATTAAGACACTGTTACATTACACAACTCATCTTGTGCAAAAATTGGAAAATATGGACTCTGCTTCTGTTTACCCTTAAGCTCTGACATCAGCACTGTCATGTCAAACTGTTTCACTGAGTCTTCCTGGGAGGAAAATGTTACTTTCTAGGGACAAAAATCGTATTAGTTCAAGATAGAAAAAATAAAAAGAAAAGGCCTTTTGCCAGGTTAAGTGGTATGTTATGATTCCAAGCTTAGATGCCTAGATACACTGGTAATGATGACAGTTTTTCAACAGAGTCCAAATGTAAGGAAATCTGAAATATTTTGTATTCAATCTCATACTGCCTCACTACCCCTCACCCCCACAGACTATGGCCTAGAAGGATGGGGATTATCTTTCATGCACAATTGGCTCCAGCCTGAAGAGCATTTAACTAGCACCAGAAGTCTAAACAAAGTCAGCCACAGAGATACAAACGGAACACCAAATAGTTTTCCTTTTCTTTTATTAACAGCTTAACACAGACTGTATGCTGAAGGTTTTTAAACTAACCCAATACTGAAAAACCACCATCTAACACTTGACTCAAGGGTTTTGGTTATAAGTGCCAATGTCTACATTAAGAATTACACTAGTGTAAACCATACAAATTCAGAGGAATGGGGGAAAATAGCTGAAACTGGAATGGAAAGATTATTTATGTACAAAGAGCTGAGCAGAGTTTTTCTAGCTTTAAGTCATTCACCACACACTCTAAAAGTGTTTAACTTCACATTTTCTACAGCTATACAGTCAGACAAATATAAAACAGTTGCAAACCAAGCATTGGCCACAGGTCCTGCCTAGACACTCATCAACATGGAACATTAACAAATTTATATAAATAAATCAATTAAACATAACAAAACATCCCTAAAGTAAAAAAAACAAACAATAAATTCCAACAGTATATAATAAGCTGTACATTATGGTCAGTCTTTTGTATCTCAAAAAAAAAGTATAATTTTAAAAAAAAGTTCTTTTATTATAAAAAAAATTCTTTAAATCTTGAAAGGTGGTGTTAGCTGGAATGGAAACTTGAGGATTCTGACTCAGTAGAAACAGATGAGTGTCCTCCCCTCTTGCCCTTTGAAAGTATCTTAAGACTTGAGCCTCTGCTAACTGATGTCAGTGCATTCTGTGCAGAAGTTTTAAATTTGGCACCAAGGAAGGCATAAAGGATGGGATTCAGGCAACAGTGAAAAAAGGCCACTGCTTCTGTGATGGAGATCCACTTGTGCACTGCATTATCAAAGTCACAGTCCTGCTTGATCACCTGCAGGAGAACAAATGCGTCTATACTGATCCCAATGTAGTAAGGCAGCCAGCAGGCGAAAAAAGCCAGGATAAGTATGACTGTTGTCTTCAGGGCTTTTCGTTTCTGGTGACCCTTCGAATGTGACAGCTTGGAAATGATAATGCAGTAACAGGTCAGGATAATTAGGCCAGGTAAAACAAGTCCGACTAAGATATGCTGAAACCGGAAAGAAATCTGCCAGTTGTCATGAGGGTACACCCGGTCACAAAAGTACCTTCCATTAGCTTCACCTGTGTTGGCAAAAATGATATCAGGAACTGTGAGCAGGATAGCAGGAAGCCACACACCTAAATACACCACCTTTTCTGCCAACAGCTTTCTTGGTCTCTGACTGTTGGTTGCATGAACGATTGCCAGGTATCGGTCTAAACTAATAAAAGCCAGAATCAGGACACTGCCGTAAAGGTTGACTGTATAAATGACATGAACAGCCTTGCAAAGAAATTTTCCAAAGTACCAGCTTGCAGCAGCATCCACGGCCCAAAAAGGCAGAGTGAGAACAAACAGAAGATCGGCTACAGATAGGTGCAACCTGTACTTGTCAGTCATGCTTCTCAACTTCTTCTGATAGCCCATGACAATGATAACCAATCCATTGCCCACAATGCCCGTCAAAAAGATGAAGGAGTACACGGTAGGTAGAAAGATGCGGTTGAAATCCTCGTTTTCATGCCGGAAACATGGCTCTTTGCCATCGTAATCACCTGAGCCAAGCCCGTCTGTACTGCTGTTATCGTGAAACTCAATGATGAAGCCTGTATAGGACTGCAAGGAAACAGAATAAGAAATGTAAATGACAGAAAACTACAAACTCAGTACTCATCCATCAAGTTATGTGACTCCAGATTCTTAATTTTTTTAAACAAAAGTAATTCAAACTCTTTCCTCTCCCTCCCCCCTCCCATAAAAATTCTTTCAAGGGGAAACAACTTTCCTAGGGAAGGGTGGAGTACCCTTAAGATGGCACCATTTCTTTAAAATTCCCCGTTCCTTTCCTCATCTACAACTCATGAAACTATCTAGTAGCTTAGATTTTTCTGTTAACTTCAAAATCTCTAAGCCAAGCTCACCCAAATAAACTTCAAGAGACATTCTTCTGGGCAGGGAGAGGTTGGGGTTGAAAGGGGATTTCATCCAGCGTAGGCGGGTCAAAGCATATTAGCAACGCTCCCCCCCCCCCCAAAAAAAAACCCCAACAACACAGGGGATAAAGGACTGGTTAAGTGCACCAAAAGACCGTTCTCCACTCAGACAACTTTTTTTTTAAGTACAAACTACAAAATACTGTGTCTTTGGAGCCACATATGATCAGTATAGGGGTATCAGCCAAAACAGTATGTCTGAGGTGTGTCCGGCAGGCATGGAAAACCGTTCTCCTTAATACGTACACCCCCCCTGCCCCGCCCCCTCCACCCCCCAGTGTTTATTCCTTCAGGTTATTCTTGCAGTTTGCTGAGCGGATCTTCGCTTCCCTGGGTGGAGAAGGAGCTGTTGTTTGGGTCACGCGTTCTGGACTCTACCTCCCCCCCCAAGTTTCATTTCCTCCCTCTCACTTGTTCCAACATCAACCACGGTCTAATGGTAATGTCCCCCCCTCTCCACTTCCCTCCCACTCACCCCCCCCACCCCAACACTGGCGGGGCTAATGGGATCTAGAGGATAGCAGCTGGAACTCGCACACGGGAAAGCGATCAGCCTGCTGTCCAGCGTGAATAAAACTGTCCACCAACCTCAAGACACTCTTGTCTCTACATTCCTTCCCTCCCCACTTCCCAAGCTCCCCAACCTTACCCCTCCACACGTAACCAACTTAGCGAGAGCCCTCAAAGCACCCTCCGCAACCCCGTACCCCTCCCTAGACAACTCGACCTGGGCATAATGCTGCGCACTTCAGAAAGCCTGGCAGCTCCACCCAGGTTGCCTTTGAATCGCGCGCCACTGTGGGAGGAAGCGAAAACTAGGGGGTGGGGGGTTCAAAAAGCAAGAGGAAACCGCCGACAGTTAAACAGAAGCGTTTTGAACCAAACCGATTAGTATACTTGTACCCACCCTCCATCCCCCTTCCCCATGGACGCAATTCAGCAGAAGAGGATTGCGCGCGCTCCCTAGGAAAGACCTCCCCAACCTCGCGCGCCTCCTAGTCTAGCTCTCCGAGTTGACCCGGACGCACAGCCTGAAGGCAAAACCAACCGCACACTGCTAGGAGACGCCCGACGCCAAAGCTGAGATCCCGGAGCTCCTGATCCACCATAACCGAACCGCGCCTGCAAACCTCAATTCCAAAGAAAGAGCAATGCTACCCTATACCATGACTTTTAAGACTTAATAAAAGCCAGTTTCCAGAGAGTTTCTGAAATTACCCCAAATCCGACCCTCCATTCTCTCTCTGCCAGTCCTCTCCCACAAAGAACCTAGTTCATTTTCAGGCATGGGACAGATCGCTTCATGTGGGAGTGGGAGGCAGAAGAGAGGGAATAAGGAATGTCTTCTTTGCCCCTATCTTTTCCAGGTTGCACCTAGGAATCATGAACAGTTCTGAGTGAGGTGCACACGCACCTACTGGACAGAAAACCAGGCGCATCCTATATAGGAGTCACCCGAGAGTTCACTTTCCCTCTTTTTCCCTGGTCCGCTAGTGCGGCCGTTTGCCCCAATTCTTGCCTTCTCTTCTTGGGGCTCCCAGCAGCCAGCTCCTTCCCAGACTCTTCCCACATCTACACTGAACGCACCTTTTTGTTTGCACACAACGCCCAAGAAACCTAGCCAGTGCATGGTTCTACCCAGTCACTCGCGCTCAGCTCAGCAGCCCAAGACAAATCTCAAGGAAAAAAAAGAGCTACAAGCCCTACTTCTATTTCATCCTGCCACCCCTAGGAATAACTACTGCCAATTGCCTTTTTGAGAGCTGTGAGCCCTGCAAACGGGCATCCTCCAAAAGTCAGGCAATCCGGCAGCTGCGGTCTCTGCCACGGGAAAGGGCTCACCCTAAGAGAACGCATTTGCAACCAGAGAAATAAGATCAAAACTGAACTTACATCCAGATCATCTCCGCTGTTCGAACTCATGCTTGCGGCAGCAAGCAGCAGTAGCAGTGCCTCCGCCCAAACACACTACTTGCCAAATCACTTTACAATCCTCAGCCGCAACCAACAAACTCTGAAGTTTCTCTGAGAAACGGACTTTTATAAATCACGCTCGGAGGCAGAAGGGCGCATGCGCCCTGCCCCATGGAGAGGGGAGGGAGAATGGCTTGCTTTGAGTCTTTTGAATAGACTGGGCGGGGGGTGGGGGAGGAGCGGGGAGGTGGGAGAGACAAGGGGCGGGAGTAGGGTGCCGCGGTTAGTCTGGCAGAGTCTGTTAGGGAAGCCCCGGTGCAATGCACGCAATGAACTTCGTCACGTAGTGTTGTTTTTTGGCGGGGAAGGTGGGGAAAGAACTGAGAAGGAGGAACGTATAGTTGGCCTCTACTTAGGTCATCCTCTGTATGAAAAAGGATTCTCTTACAATCCTTTTGAATGTAGGATGTTAGAGCTGAAAGGCACCGTCTTGTCCTACCCTAACAGAGGACCAAAAGAGACTTTGCCTAGGGTCATAGAGCAAACCAGCTCTAGCAGAACCAGGAGTTTTCCAATCTCAATTCAGGGCAGTTTTCACTACAGGTCAGAACCCTTTTGATTTTTTTTTTTTTCTTTAAAGAGGGATTCAGTAAGGGAACATCTATTTGGGACTTTTTCACTTAATGAGTAACAAGGGAAAGTGGGGCCAGGAGCGGAGGATAAGAATCAATTAAAAAATCACGTATTGAAGAATTTAAATGCTAAAAATAATTTAAATTTAAATTAAAAGGGGTGGGAATGAGAACGAAGGGGCAGATTACAAAACCCGTAAGAGTCAGGGACTTTACCTTCAACGTGTCAGGCGAGTTGAGGGTGAAGTAATTCGAGAAAAAAAATTAATCGCAGCACACACATATGTCCTGGTCAATAATCTTAATAGAGTCCCAATTATTTAAGTGCAGAATAGAATGGTACTTTTAAGGAGAATCTGGAGAGGCTCATCGCGAAAGCCATCCTGGAGCAGATGGGGTTTGAACCAGATTTAGTGTTTCTTTCTCTTAAAGAGGAAAAAAAAACCGTTTCAATCAGTTAATCAACAAGCATTTACTAAGGTGTTTCTCAAGCCAGTTGAAGACGCAGGAACAAAAGTGGAACAGTGGGGTATGGTTTTTGTAAGGGAGGTGAACAAGGGAACAAATCTTGTCTTAGCTGGACGAGAAAGGAGCCAGGACAGCTGAGACTGGGGAGATGGGCTCTCCGTGCACGATTTGGATGCTAGGCTAAAGAGCTTCAGGTATGTACACGGGAAAGCCAACCTCATCTGTCCCCTTTCTTCTTTCTTTGGCTGCCTGCACTCAGCCTTCTGTCACCAGGATGGGCGTTATATCTGTTTAAGGCAGGGGGAGCTGTGCAATCTGAGAAGAGTGAGGAGGCGCGACCAAGAAAGGATGTGCCAAGCCGCAGCAGGTTGGGCATTTTTCTTGACCCCATCCTATCATCGTCTCTGGAGGAATACAGAAACCAAACCAGACGCTTCACCCCAAACTTGGAGCCTCTCAGGTGCCCATCGGAAATCTTGTTTGTGAAAAATAAAAGTTTGAGGCTCAGTTTCTTTGGAGGATGGAGATTCGTTTTCCTTGCAAGGTGGAAACCGGCCACTGCTGATTTCCCTCCCTGTCTGCTGAAGGAGGTCCTTGTCCCCCCAATCTCCTTCCCATTTAGCGCTCTTTCGTCCATTACCCTGAAAACATAACTGGAGAGCTGGAATTTAGCAAAATGTCTCAGAGGCTGACACTTTAGGGAGGTACAGTTAGATAGTGTTACAAGAGGGCAGTGTTGGGGAATGGATGGAGGGGCTAGTTTGGGCATCACACAGACATGGGTTCAATTCCTGACTGGATACAAACTAGCTGTGTGAGTTGGGCAAGTCACTTAACCTCTTAAGCGCCTCCTGGACATCTGTTAAGAATTATTGTTACTTGTTGCATATATGGACACAGAATTCCCTACTCGGATAAAATCACTGGTCCAGACAAAAAATAAAGTGAAACACCACCACCACTCTTCTCTCTTGCAATTTCTTAAAACCTTCCTAAGGAGTCTTCACATCTTTTGTCTTATTTGATCCTTACTAAAGTCCCATGAAGTAGATAGGGCAGGCAGTATACTCATTTTACAGATGAGGGAAATGACTTAAGGGCACATGGCTTTGTAGTGGCGGAGTTGGGAGAGGAAGTTCTTTTAAGTCCCAGCTCTGTCTTCCTTCTGCCCTGACCATACCCTATCAGCATTAGGCATATTTTTTACAGTGTCTCTTTTTTGTTTTCTTCCTACACTGTTTTTATTTTTTTTTCCCTCCAGGGTCATCGCCTGCTCATTTGATCTCAGAACTTCAGTAGAAATTGAAACTCAAAGAAGTGTGATCTTCCCACTCAATGTGATCTTCCCTACTCAGATGGGGAAAATAAAGGAAGGGGATTGATTTAGAACAATGAATATTTCTTGCTTAATTCCACACATGAAGTAGGTCTCCTTTAAGTATGTAAGTATATATATCTTTATATAAGTATATAAACATTCAAGTTGGGGAAGAAAAAGCCCTGGACTTGGAAACAGATACCTCTCTTTGGAGGCAGTTAATAAGTGGCAAAAGTTGGACTTTCCCTTATTAACTGGATATTCAACATAGGATGAGTCACTTCATCTTTTTGGGTTTCAAGGTCCTTTATAAAATATGAGGACTATTTCTAAAGGTCTCTTTTAGCTTCGCCTTTGAGTCTTTGAGGTCCTTTTAGACAGCTCTGGTACTAGGGACTAGTACTGGGTTAGACTTTCCCTCTCAACAAGCACTGTTAATACAGAATATAGATGCTTTAGCCGGTCACCTCTTTCTTCCTTACCCAGAATTCTCCCCTTTTGTCCATACTCAAGTTCCATCTCAGGTCATACAGCTTCTACAAGAAGCCCTCCCTGACTATTCAAACTTGTAGTGTTATTCAGTGCCTGACACATAGTAAATAAATGCCTTCTCTCTCTCTCTCTGTCTCTCTCTCTCTCTGTCTCTCTCTCTCTGTCTCTCTCTCTCTGTCTCTCTCTCTCTCTCTCTCTCTCTCTCTCTGTCTCTCTCTCGATTGTAAGTTTTTTCAGGGGAGGGGCCAGACATCCCTTTCTCAAACCTAATTGATTGCTGAGTCAATGGCAGGCATTCCACAAATATTTATTGGTAGAATGAATGAATATCCTGTGTGGTTCTTGCAACAGATCTAGAGTTAATGCTGCTTTGGCCAGGTTTTTAAATTCTCAAGCTGTCTCTAACCCAGAGAATGACTGGGTTTTGGTCACAGCATGGAGAGGATGCTTAAAAATTCAGAGACACAGTGGCAAGCATCCTGCCACCTCCTGTTGCTCTTTTTGCAGCTGGTTGATTTGTGTGTATATGTGTGAGGATGACAGAAAGCTGTACTCCTTTCCAACATTCCCCCTCCCCCCTTCTCCCACCCTAGCATTGTTGGCTTGGAAGTCAGACATTGGGAAAGTTTTAGGACAGGCTCCCTAGTGGAGTGAAATGTCTGAAGTGAAAGAGATTTGAGGCCACAGTATTCTCAAGGCCCTCTCCTGTTCTTTAAAAGAAAAATGGCTGCTTTTGTCCCTTAAAGAAGAAAAGTCAAAACTTCCTTGGTAGGAATAGTAGATACTCAAAGGGACAAAGTTAATGTTTTTCCAAGTGATAAAAAAGAGAGGCTATTTCCGTAGAAGCATGTAATTCTAGGAGAGGGCTACAAATCTTAAAGAGACAATGGTATCGAATGACAACCATTTCCAAAGGGGTGTGATGGGGGTGAAATGTCAACCCCCTCCTCCCAACAAAATGACTTTGGAAAATAGACCTATGCCCTCTCTTTAGCCAGTCATATACCGGCTTATGAAAACCCCCAGAAAGATCCAGGTCTTATGAGGACCCCTAAATCTCTGGATCATGTCCTGTTGCTAACATGTTGTAGTTTGTTAAAATTACAAGAATGTCCAGGCTTTGACATTCACTAGTTATAGGATCCTGGACAAATTGCAACCTTAATTTCCTTGTGAAATGGGAATAACAATAGCAAGCTACTTCTCTTGCAATGTTATGTTATATAATTTTTCTACATTACATAGATATGATAATGAAACAGGTAAGTGGTAAAGTGGATAGAGCATTAGAAGTGGAGCCAGGAAGATTGAAGTTCAAATCCTGTCTCAGACATTTACTAGATCGTTTGACTCTAGAAGTCACATAGCCTCTCATCCTGGTTCCTTTTCTGGAAAAAAGAAAAATTTAATAATAACACCTACCTTATTGAGCTATTGTAAGAAGCAAACCTTAAAGCCCTATAAAATTCTGACTTACTATGTTGAGCCTATAGGTGGATAATATAATAACAGAAATCAAGGAAACTGCCCCAAAAAGTTCCAACAAAGGGTATTGAGAAGGGTGTGTGTGGGGCAACCGGATTAGTAAACAATGGTAGTTAATTTAGTGTTCCCTGTTGAGCCATACTAACAAAGCAGCCACTTAACAAACAATATAATCATCATTACTTGACTAATTCCATTGCTAGGAGGATGAATTCCGCTGAAAGTTTGCTTTGCTAATATGACAGGTGTTCCTGGCTTTACCAAGTGAAATACACAAGAGTTGCTACTGGCGTTATCTAAAATCAGAATATCTTGCTGGGAGAAGGGCATGACTTTAGGAAATAAAAAAGTGAAAAAATCCTGTTCTCCATGGAAAACGCTTGTCATTGTTTTCCTTATGCCTGTAATTTATTAGCACTGACCTCAAGTAAACTATATAACAAGTACTCTCCGGTGGATACATAGCAGTTTTCTGAGAGAACAGAGCATCCCGAGCTGAAACACATTGCATTAGGTTCAGAAACCCGCTGCAGCAAGAGGACAAACAAATATGTTCTGAAATCTGCTCTGGCTCACTAGCCACGGTTCAGCATTATCCCGAGGAACAAAGGAGGATGCTTTCAGCCGCCTGCAATCTGCTACGATGCTGTCCCCTCCCCCTCCCTGCCCCTTCAAGCTCGAGGATCTACGGGAGGGCTGGCGGGCAACTCGGAGAGAGGCTATGCCCCTGGGGGTCACTGGCAGGCCCTAGGTACTGGCTGCCTGAAATGGAAGAAAGGAAAAAGAAAAAGAAAAGGGACCATATGTCAGGGCAATGGTGGAGTGTCAACGACTTTTGCTTCCTGTGATGCTCTGGGGCATTCATTGAATAGTTTGTCTGTCCCGCGCTGGAGAGAGATTAGTCCTGCAAATGTAGGCTTCTGTAGTGGATGCGTCTAGTCAGTCTCATGCTACTTGTCAGGTCAGTGTTTGGAACCCCAAAGAGGATTCTACCTGCTGCTGTGTTGTGTTCCCATCCGCCGACCCCACCCACGTCCCACGTAGGGGGGGAGGGGGGAGGGGGGGAAGGGGGGGAGGGGGGGAGAAAGAAACTAGGGACGTGGGTGGGGTCGGCACCTTGAAGCAAGGGAAAAGACACTTCGCACAGAGAAAACACAGGCAACAGATAGTAGCAATAAGGTAGGACTAAGAGGGCATTCCTCTTTCCTTGTACTAGTAGAAGATTGTATGTACTAGAGGAAAAGTAACAAAGGGTTCCATAAGTGTACAAAGAAAGCTTGTCTCTGGCTAGAAGAATCATAGGAAGACATAGATCTAGAGCCTTAGAGGTGTCAGGTCCTGAAATAAATAAAATCCGTAAGTGAAGGTTATCTAGTCCAACCACCTCAGTTTATAGATGAGGAAACTGAGACCCAGAGAAATGAAGTGACTTCCCCAAAGTCATGCAGGTTGTAAGTGTGAGAGCCGGGGTTCAAAACATATCCTCTGACTCTAAATTTAATATTTTCCCCACTATACTTAACTCTAGTTAGGAGTTCTAACCCCAGAGGAAAAGTGTAGTATCTCTAGAGAGGAAGATCTGGGGACTAAACTGAATCATCTTTTTGGGTGTGCTTATCCTTTGGGAATTAGGTCCTTCAAAAATATTTTTGGGACAGTGAAAAACTGGGAAGATGGAGCGTCCCTGGCAATTAGGTAGGGTAGATAGATAGAATAGAGGTAAAGCACCAACTGTGTGCCAGACAGATACTGTTAAGCATTTCAGATGCAAATACAAGCAAGAATCTCAGCCAGCATAGAGGTTACGTTCTCTTGGGAAGAGATAAAAGGGGTGCTAAGAAGTGGTGGAGGAAGGGTGGGGGAGTATATGTCCTGAAAGGCAGGTTAAGGAGACAACAGGAAGTAGTATGGAGACCTGGTCTGCAGTAAAATAAGGAAAAACATTACCTAATCACAAGCCAGGAGCCAATCTGGGCAGCCTTCTGGTAGGAAGACAATCAGGATAATGGTTATTAAAGACATCACTTTTTACACTAGGGTTTTCCAAGTGTTTTCCTCACAACCCTGTGAGGTAGATAGTGCAGATACCTTCCCTTGCATTTTGAGGATGAAGAATCTGAAGCAGTGAGATATTAAGGGATATGCTTACATAATTTAAGTGCTTCTGTCAGGACTGCCACCTAAGTATTCCTGACTCTCCTCTCCCGTTCCCCCTCAAGTCTAATGCAGCTTTCACTACAACTCAGATGCCTTTATTGGATAAACTTAATGCTTTTAAGTATTATGTACAAGCAGGGTTTTAGGAGGCTAAATATATGTCTAGAACAGGAATCTACCCTCTCCTCAAATTATTAACACAAATGAAATCAGGTTAAAAATACATATGTGGGGGGGGGGGGGGGGGCGGGATAGGAAGGAGGGACATATAATCAGTCTC
>CM053588.1:194149962-194171673 GCA_028646515.1 Pseudochirops corinnae
GAACTTGAGTTACACAGGCACTGTGGCTGGGAGATCCATCCTGCCCTACCGAGAAGTGACATAGGAGAGAATAGACTGGGGGAGGGGGGACACACTGGGATGGCTGTTTTGGGGCGGTGGGTGGGGGAAAGAGGGAGAGAAAATATGTAACTCAAAATCTTGTGGAAATGAATGATGCAAACTATAATAAAATTTTAAAAAAGCTTCAAAGTTCTCTTTCTCTCTCTCTCTCTGGGTACAAAGAAGATTGTGATTTATTGTTAGTGTTCTATGAATTTTTTAAAAATCAATAAAATAGTTAAAATTTTTAGAAAACTTATATGAGCTGCACCAGATATTTAGGGCTAGAAAGGACTTCAGAAGGTCCTTGTCCAAACTTCTCCTTTTATACCAGAAACAGGGGCCAAGAAAAGATCTGAAAATTAGTGAGAAGCAGAGTGAGGATTTGGGTCCAGGTCCTATGATTCCAAATCTTCCCACAAGACCATGTAGCCCTTTGGTGGAGAATGAAGTATGTCTAATCAGGAGAGCAATGCATATCACCTGAACTTCCAACAAAACCTGGCGCATTTTGCACTCAGCTGCATGCTGATGAAGATACAATTCCTGATTAGTGGAAATAAAATCATCATTATGCAGGAGTGGGGTTAGTGCCAAAGTTTCTTGGGAGAGAAACCTATCTGTGATTTCAGGGACTTTTTGAAAGAGATACATGGAAATATATTGAGAAGTTGCAGATGTGTAGGGGAAGCTAGCTTCTCTCAACATGTCCCTGATGTCCAGTTTGCCTCCATAGTGGAAGAAATTTGAGGGGAGATAGATAAGGGGAAAGAGAACAACCAGAGCCCTTCTGTGCTCTCATCAAGGTGGAAATTATATTCTGTCTTCCAGAAGAATAGTCTAAATTCCAGAGATATCTATCCATATATCTATCCATCCTAAAAGCTGTATCTATACATTTAGAAAACCACGTGAATATATGTATCTTAGACACATATCTTATATGTGTGTGTGTGTGTCTAAACAAACTATAATATATATGAAAAGAACCCTCCCCCAAAAAGGAAGCTGACCTCCAAATAACGGCAATGACTAGTTTGGTCCTATAGAATAAAAGATGAAAGATAGTGCGTTCCTCTGAGCAGAAAGATGGAAGACCATGAGTATAGAATGATGTATATACACATCTATCTGACAAGTCATTACATCTGTTGGTTTTGCATAAGGATTTTTCTTTGTGTTACAATGATGGAGCATTAAATGCTGAGCAGGGGTTATATTCCAAAATGACTGAGAAGTTAAAAAACAAAAGGCATCAATAATTTTTTAAGTCTGTGGGAGGTTCAGTTCTTTTTTTCTCCTATTTTTCTTCCCCAGATGTGTCCCATTTACTCTTGAGTTGATGAATTGCTTTCCTTAACTACTGATCTGGACAGTTTGTTCCTTTTCCTCGTCCCCTTTGTGTGAAGTCATTCTGCCCTCAAAGTGCAACATCCCCCTCCTCAACCACAGCCTATCTGGAACAGTTAGTTGGCATCCATTTATTCCTTCCCTAGCATCTCTCTGCTAGTCTGGGGAGTGTTCCGTGGAGATTGATTTTGCCTGCACGTATGAGCACACATATAATCTTTCTTCCTAGGTTAGACAAGCAGACATTCCTCCCTGTTTTATTTTCTCAAATCTCTACTATGTCTTTCTTCATTCTAATGTCACAAGAACTACAATGTTAGGCTTTCAGAACTAGCTTTACCATATTAAGTAGCTGGAGGATTTTGACTTACTCCCTTCTTTTCATCCTCCTCCCCCTACAATTGCTAGAGTCGGAGATGCTACCAATCCCTTGACTGGCAGACATTATGCAGGCACCTCTAGCAAGGGTGACCACAGAAGTCAGTTCTGAATCCCATTCCCTCTGACATCATATTAATAACTTGCATTTATTTAACTCATTACGGCTTGCAAAATGTTTTCCTTCCAACAGTCACATGAGGCAGAGACTGCAGATAAGGAAGGTTGGGAACCAGCAAGACTAAGAGGCTTACCTATGGTCACATAACTAGTCAGTGTAAGCATTGAGAACAGAATTCAAAGTCAGATCTCCTGACTCTACACTGCTCTTTATACAACAAAAAGCATTTCTGCCACTTGCTGTTTTCAAAATCTCTCTCTAGGTTGATATGCAAGGAACAGAAGAGTAAGGGGTAGGGCCAGGTATTATAAAATGCATTATAATAACAACAACAACAATGAACTGTCATATATTTAACATTTACTACGTGCCAAGCATTGTGCTAAGTATTTCTCGTTTGATTCTCACAACTCTGGGAGGTAGATGCTATTATATCTCCATTTTTACAGATGAGGAAACTGAAGTAAACAGGTGATAAGTGACTTGTCCAGAGTCACACACCTAGTAAATGTCTGAGGCTAGATTTGAAATCAGATCTCCCACCAGACACCACACTGGGCACTCTCTTCCCTTTGCCACCTAGCTGATCTATTTTGACATTAATCATAACGAATTTAGGACAGTAATCTCCTCAAGACTTATTATACGTAAGAAAAAAGTACAATTTTTCCCCTTCTGATACCTACAAAGGCAAGAAAGTTCTTCACCATATTTGGATCTTTCACTCCCCCGTGTATACCTCTGTGGTGTCTCTTTCACCATTTTCATGTGTCTGGAGCTTCAAGTTAACTTAGAAGTCCTTTAGTCAAACCCCCTCATTTTACAGGTGAGAAACTAAGGTCTAGTTAGTGAATTGCCCAAGGTAACACAGTTGGTAAGCAGCAGAGCTAGGATTCAAACCCAAGACCTCTGATTCCAAATTCAGCATCCCTTCCCTCCACTGTAACATACTGCCTCATTAATCCACACCCTGATACAGCACCTTAGGAACCTGTCATGAGTTTCCTGGGGCTGCAACTGTCTGTTTGGTATGTCAGGCCCTTCCCTTGTCTCTACTCTCTCCTCATCCCAATAACCCACTCCAACTCAAGGCCTCTAATCAGGGCTATTCACCAAGTAGGTTAGCACCACTGTATAGAAAGGGGAAGGGGAAGACTTCTCCTTGATCATTAGAGATGCCTCCCTTGCTCTCCAAACCATAGGGCAGAAAACTGGGGTCATTAATCCTAATCATATTTGTACTTCTTTCACTATTTCCATTTCAGGATGTATGCAATTTCCCACTACTATGTCATTTTTCAACCAACTATAATATTATCTCCCCTCTGTTAACATGCTAATAGTAAATCTAGGTGTGATGTAGCATCAATCACTTTCCTGAAACTCAGATAAAAGATAGCCTCCCATTTGTTCTTACTCATCATCACAAAATCAGCAGTGTGCAAAGAAGTCAAGCCAATTTATTAAAATCTATGATCTGTAACACTAAATGGAACATTTATAAGCGTTCCACAGAGCTATTTTGGGGAAGGAAGAAGGAAAGAATCTAAGTCTAGATATAACTTTGGAGGTCTCAGATGCCCTGTCAAGGACAAATACAGAAGTGTAGAGTCAGTCCCTGACCTCAAGGAACTTTCATTTTTTGACTGATTTTTATTGATATCTTGTTTTTACATTTCTTGTATTTCCCCATATGCTTTCTCCCCCCTCCCAGAGAGCTATCCCTTATCTGTCTATATGTCTGTCTATCTGTCTATCATGGACAATGCTCTTGTGCATTAGTCCAGTCACTAATGAAGTGAAGCAGGGCTGTGTGGCTGCTCCCACGCTTTTTAGCATGATGTTTTTTGCGATTGTCAGGTGCCTTCAATAAGGATGAAAATGTCATTAAGGTCAGCTACTGAATTGACAGTAAATTATTTAACCTGAAAAGGCTACAAGTCAAGACTAAAGTGGAGAGAGAGTTGGTGCATGACTTTTTGTTTGCAGTTGATTATGCACTCAATTAAGCCTCTAAGACTGAGATGCAGTAAAGTATGGAATGATTCTCTGATGCTTGTGCTCATTTTGTCCAGACAGTTAACACCAAGAAAACAGAGGTTCTTCACCAGTCAATCAGTGAGCACCTGAAAAGGCCTTTGCCTAAAAGGGCCAGGGTCTCCCATTGCATCCTGGGTCATCTCTAGACATCCTGATGAATATTTGACCACCAGAACCAGTTGGCTCTGGAGGAGAAAGTGAGGTTAGTGACCTCTCATGGTCCTCCCTCCCTCGAATCAAAGTCAACTCCAAGTCATGTTATCATTTTCCTGATGTCATGGTCCTCTTTGAAAATGAAGAACAAACACAACAATCATACCCTTTATATGTGGAGCCATCGATTACAGCAAATAGGGAAATTTTGAATGCTGTGGATAAGTTCACTTACCTTGCACTTACCTTGGCAATAATCAAACACTACATTATTGAGTTCTATTGTTTATGACTCCCTTATCTAGTCTGTCCCCTTGATCTATTTTTCTATTTTTTAACCCTACTAGATTGTTTTGATGACTGCAAGTGCTAGTCTCCCTTTACCTTTATTTTTTTTCATCACTTTCCTTTTGTTTCTCCAAATAAATTTTGTTATTATTTTATCAAGTTCTCTGAAGTATGTCCCTGTTAATTTCATCAGTAAAAAATTTAAAGTGTAAGTTAATTTTGCTAGAATTGTCATTTTTATTGTATTGACACAGCCTAGCCACATGCCCTGAATAATCCTCCAGCTATTTAGATTATCCTGTAAGGAGCACTTTGTAACTGAATCTCTACAAGTCTTTTGTGTACTTTGCTCCCCAGATATTGTATGCATTTTGTAGTTACTTGGAATGGGATGTCTTTTTCTATTTAATGCTTCTTCAGTTTTGTTATCATTATATAGAAATGCAATTGATTTTTGACGATTTATTTTGTAGCCTGAAACTTTGCAGAAACTATTGTCTCAATTATTATCTTTGCTAATTTCCTAGGGTTTTCCTAGTAAACTATCATAACATTGGCAAATAGTGATATCTCCTTTTTACCTATCTTTATTCCTTGAATTCTCTTCTCTTGTCTTATTGCTATTGCTAGTATTTTGAAAACTTTATTAAATAACAATGGGGAGAGTGAACATCCTTCACTCCTGTATTTACTGGAAAAGGTCCTAGTATATCTCCATTACATTTCTGTTTTAGAAAGATACTTTTAATGATATTTTAAAAGTCCCTGTATGTCTATGCTTTGCAAGGGTTTAACATATAAATGTTGTACCTTGTCAAATACTTTTTCTCATCTATTGAAATGATCATGTGATTTTACATAATTCGGTTGTTAATATGAATAATTATGTCGTTTTACTAAAGTTGAACCATTCTCGAATCCCTGGTATAAATCCCACTTACTCAAAATGAATGATTTTTAAGAAAAATCTTCGTAATCTCTTTTATAGGATTTTGTTTAAAATTTTTGACTTGAATGTTTACTAATGAAAGTAGCCTACAGTTTTCTTTCCATGTTTTATCTTTCCCTGGTTTGGATATTAGGATTATGTTTGTCTATAAAAGGATTATGATAGGGTTCTATCTTCCTCAATTTTTAGAATAATTTCTGAAGTACAGAAACTAACTGCTCTTTAAAAACCTGAAAGAATTTTCTTGTAAATCTATCAGGTCCAGGGGGTTTTCCCACTTCGGTAGTATCTTTATAGATAGTTTGGGGATTTTATATTCTTGTACGTATTCCTTTATTTCTCTTCTGTTCTCAGTTTTGTTAGCCTGCAACTACACATAATATATCCTGATTATTCTTTTGTTTCTTCTGGTTTTGCTGGAATTTCAGCTTGCCCATTTGCTATTTTATTGATTTGATATTCTGCTTTCTTTTTTATAGT
This sequence comes from Pseudochirops corinnae, assembly GCA_028646515.1. Lineage (NCBI taxonomy): Eukaryota > Metazoa > Chordata > Mammalia > Diprotodontia > Pseudocheiridae > Pseudochirops > Pseudochirops corinnae. The sequence goes on from CM053588.1 coordinate 194,155,782, forward strand.
CAGATTAACTAAGAATTTGTCAATTTTATTAGTCTTCTAAAAAAACCTTTTAGTTTTATTTATCATTTCTGTGGAGTTTTAAAAATTTATCTATTTCCCCTATCATTTTTTTAAAAAATGATAATTTTTCATTTACAACATTTATTTCCACAAGATTTCGAGTTACAAATTTTCTCTCCATCTTTCCCCTAACCCCTACCCCAAAACATGAATACCTCCTCCCCCAATCTGCTCTCTCCTATATCGTCCCCCATACCCACTCCAACTTTCTGGTAGGGGAAGATGGATCACCATACTCCCATGCCTGTATATCTTATTTCCCAGTTGCACATACATAATAATAATAATAATAATATTTTTAACATTTGGTTTTAAAACTTTAAATTCCAGATTCTTTCCCTTCTTCCCTTGTCACCCACCCTTACTGGGAAGAGAAGCAATATAGGTTGTACATGTGTAGTTACACAAAACATTTCCATAGTGGATATATTGTGAAAGATTGACTGTATTTTCCTCCATCCTATCCCGCCCCTCACTTGTTCTATCTTCTGCTTTGACTCTGTCCCTTTTCAAAAGGGTGGGCTTCTAACTACCCTCCCCTCAATCTGTCCTTCCATCTATTATCCCCCCTCTTATCCCCTTCCCCTCTACTTTCCTGTAGGGTAAGATACCCAATTTAGTGCATATGTTATTCTCTCCTTGAGCCAAATTTATTGAGAGTAAGGTTGATCCGTTCCCTTTTGCCTTCCTGTTCTTCCCTTCCCTTGTAACAGTTTTCCATTGCCTCTTTTATATGAGATAATTTACCCTATTCTGTCTCTCCCTATCTCATTATATTCCTCTCACCTCTTAATTTTTTTTTAAGTATCATCCCTTCCTACTCAACTGATCCAGTGCCTTCTGTCTATGTATACCTGTACACATATAAACACACACACGTATTCATACACACATATACTTTCCTATATAGACATATATATGTGTGTATACATATATATATTTATATTCCCTTCAACCATCCTCATACTGAGAAAAGTTTCATGTTACAATTGATCCTGTGCCCTCTGTCTATGTACACATATATTACACTCTCAGATATGTATTCATACATATATATATGCACATATATATATATGCCATCCTATGTTTACCTTCTCATGATTCTTGTATTTGAATGTCAAACTTTCTAGTCAACTCTGGTTTTTTCATCAAGAATGCTTGAAAGTACTCCACCTCATTGAATGACCATATTTTCCCCTGAAACATTATACTCAATTTTGCTGGGTAGGTGATTCTTGGTTTTAATCCCAGCTCCTTTGATCTCCAGAATATCATATTCCAGGCCCTTCGATCCCTTAATGTAGAAGCTGCTAGATCTTGTGTTATCCTGATTGTGTTTCCACAATATTCAAATTGTTTCTTCTTGGCTGCTTGTAATATTTTTTCCTTGATCTGGGAACTCCGGAACTCCTAGGAGTTTTCTTTTGGGGATCTTTTTCAAGTAAGAGAAGTGGAGGAAAAATTGGGAAGAGAAATGAGAATGATACAAGAAAATCACGAAAAGAGAGTCAACAACCTGACAGAAGAAATTAACACCTTAAAAAATAGATTAACTCAAATGGCAAAAGAGGCCCAAAAAGCCAATGAGGAGAAGAATGCCTTAAAAAGCCGAATTTGCCAGATGGAAAGAGAATCTTAAAAGCTCACTGAAGAGAATAATTCCTTCAGAATTAGATTGGAGCAAATGGAAGCTAATGACTTTATGAGAAATCTATTAAACAGATCCAAAGGAATGAAAAAATAGAAGGCAATGTGAAATATCTCATTGGAAAAACCACTGACCTGGAAAATAGATCCAGGAGAGATAATTTAAAAATCATTGGAATACCTGAAAGCCGTGATCAAAAAAAAGAACCTAGAAATCATCCTTCAGGAAATTCTCAAGGAAAATTGCTCTGATATCATAGAACCAGAGGACAAAATAGACATATGTGTATGTATACGTATATATACATTTATATTCCCTTCAACTATCCTCTAACTGAGAAAAGTTTCCTAAGTTACAATTATCTTGTTTCCATGTTGGCATGTAAATAGTCCAACTTTGATAAGTTCCTCATGATTTCTTTTCCATGTTTACCTTCTGTTCCCTGTTACTTTCAAAGATACCACTATCCTCCAGTCATTGAAGCATTTAACCTATTAGCTATTATCGCCATTATTATTATAGCCCTGTGTTTCTATTAGCTATGTTTTCATAGATCTTCATCTCCTAAGTGTAACTCCTCTGAGCACAAATTTCAAATCCTAGTACCTCTCTGCACACCCTTGAGTCTAGAGGGGTCCTGGCACAGTCTGCTCTCAAGAATATTTATTGACGGGTTCCCCTTGCACGCCAAGATGAATAGCAATGTCAGAGTCCACAGGTAACCACACCCCAAAATGAATTTTGTGCTTATCTATTCCAAATCTCCTGACCAGGCCAGGCCCTGGTTCTCCCTTCTCAGTTTCCACTAGATCAGGGGTGGGGAACCTGAAGTCACATGTGGTTCCATTGAATTCAGTCAAAAGGCTGTACTTGGGACCTAGAGGGCCACATGTGGCCTCCAGGTCTCAGGTTCCCCACCCTTGAACTAGATTCTTAGGACATTAGGTAATTAAGTAGCAGTAAGAATTCAAACCCTGATCTTCTCGCCCCAAATCCAGCATTCTTTCCACTATTCCATGCAAGCTAAAGGGCAGCTGGGTGGCAGTGGATAGAGTGCCAGGTCTAGAGTTCAAAGCTGGCCCCAGATATATTTACTAGTTGTATGACCCTAGGCAAGTCACTTAACTCTGTTTGCTTCAGTTTCCTCATTTGTAAAATGAGCTGGGAAAGAAAACAGCAAACCATGCTAGGCTCTTCACCAAGAAAACCCCAAGTAGATCAAAGTTGGACACAATTAAAAATAACTGAACAACAACAATGCTAACTAACCCAAAGATCGCCGTTTTCTCTGTTCTCTTACCATAATAATAATAATAATAGTAACTGACATTTATATGGTAGTAAAGTTTACAAAGCATTTCACATGCATTCTCTAGCCTGATTCAAACAATAATTATTCCCATTTTATAGATACGGACGCTGAGGCAGAGAGAGAGTTAAGGGCCTAAGGTGACCTAGTTAGCACGCGTTAAAGGTATAGTACAAACCCAGATCTCCACCAATTCTAAGGCCCCCTCCCTTTCTAATATACTGCCCACAGCCTCACTTTCCTCTGCCTGCTCCTTCTCTCCCCCGGCTACATCCTGTCTTTACCCTTCCTTTTGGCCACCTGGCAAGGTTTTCAATCTTCACTTCCTCAATATGAACTGTGTACTCACGATGGATGGCATAACCCTACTTATACCTAGGGACTGTGATAAACACTACAGAGGAAACAGAAAACTCATTCCCCATCTTTAAGAATTTACACAGTAATCTAATAATAACAGCAAAAATACATTGTTTCCACAGCACTTTACTGATTTTGAAGAGTGTTCACATAAATGAGTTCAACCTCACAACCATGCCATGAAATAAGCAAGGCAGCTATTCTTAACCCCATTTTACAGAGAAGAAAACTGAGGTTCAGCACTTCAGTGACTGACAGAGCAGATCCCAGACCTAGGTCCTCTGACTTCAAAGCCATCATTCTTTCCTTTGTGCCCAGCTTCACATACTCAATAAACTAGCATTCTTAAAGAGCCACTAGTAAGATGCAAATTAACAGAATTCAAACTATATTCACAGTCTAAGAGGATTCAGAGTTAACAAAGAGGAACTGTGTAAGATGAGTAAGGGTATCAAAGATGGAGAGGAGAGGACAAGACAGCTCCTTGACAGGAGAGACCATCCTTGTCCCCCTGTGTTGTTGTTGTCATTGTATTCCCAGTGCTTAGCACAGTGCCTGGCAAACAGCAGGCTCTTAACTGTTTAGAGGGGGAGAGGAAGAAGCATTTATTAAACGCTTACTATGTGTCCGGCAGGGCAGCTAGGTGGCACAGTGATTAATGGAGTACTGGGCCTTGAGTCAGGAAGACTCATCTTCCTGAGCACAAATCTGGCCTCAGATATTTCCTAGCTGTGTGATCCTGGGCATGTTACTTATCCTGTTTGCCTCAGTTTCCTCATCGGTAAAATAAGCCGGAGAAGGAAATGGCAAACATTTCTAGTATCTTTGTCAAGAAAAGCCCAAATGGGGTCACAAAGAGCAGGACATGACTAAAAAATAACTGAATATTCAAATATTATCTCATTTGCTTGTTGACTGACTGACAGCAAGTTAATAGAAGGAAGGCTTCCAACTGAATGGCTTATTATCACCAGTCCCTTCAGGACAAGACAGCGGCCAACACAAGATCACGCATGGAATTTTAGATCTGAATGGAATCTGGGGATTTTTAAAGCCCTTCTCTCTAGCTTCCAAGCTCTTCTAATCAGTGCTTAAAATAACATGAAGGAAAGGAACTATGATGGTTTGGTCAGAAACTCCTCCCAAACCACTCACTCCCTTTCAACTCTGTGACTCCACATCAAGTACTTTATATATTTTGTCATCAACTTTCTCATTTGAAAAGTGGGGAGACGAGACTCTAATTGTAAATCTATGAACTACCCTAAAAGCTCACTTCTCTCCCCATTGCCGACTTTGATCACCACTAGTCCAATCCCTATTAAGAGAGGACAGAAACCAGATTTGTTATTGTTGAGTCATTTCAGTTGTATCCAACTCTTCATGAACCCCATTTAGGGTTTTCTTAGCAAAGAGTGATTTACTCATTTCATCTCCAGCTCATTTTACAAATGAGGAAACTGAGGCAAGCAGAGCTAAGTGACTTGCCCAGAGTCACAAAGCTAGTAAGCATCTGAGGCCAGATTTGAATTTAGGAAGATGAGTCTTCCTCACTCTAGATCCTGTACTGTATTCACTGCAGCTCCTAGATGCCTGTCAAGAAACGGAATAGGAAGAGATAAAGAGCACAAAGGGGAAGAATAAAAAGAAAAAAACCTGCAAAAGTATCCGCTGGGAAACTTTAGCACTATTTAAAAAGTAAAGGAAATAGATTTAAGCCCTAAAAAAACTAAACCCTACTAATAACTAAAATAATGACTAATAACCTAATAATTAATAACTAAAATAACTAACCCTACTAAACCCTACTAATCTCTAATTCAATGCAAATGACTTGTGTTTTAGTGAGTCCAGTAGTGCAACTATAACAAAAACCTTCCACCCTTAAAAAAAAAAGAGCATTCAGTAGTCTTTTTAATGCAGATTGCACTCAGGAAATATAAGTGATTATGCTAAACTAGAACAGATTTGTGATCTAATGATCAATCCAGTTACCTGCTTAGAAGACGGAGACTGGCTCTGGAAGTTCTAGATTGGTGCAAGAAGAAACAGAGAAACTGAGAGTGAGAAAGGCAGGAATGTAATTAGAACTTGACGTGATAAGAGACATGACGTGGAAGATGATGGTCTAAACTTTGAGAGAGGACGTAGGTGACTTAAACAGATAGAAGGTAAGCTCCCTGAAGGTAAGAACTTTTTGTCTTTGTGATTCCAGCATTTAGCAAAGTGACTTCATTTAACAACAACAACAAAAAGTCTTCTGACAACCTCACAGAAAGTCCTTAAGAATGGGCAGGACACGTAAGAAAGGTTCCATTTTGAAGATGAGCAAATTGAAGGCCATCAAGGTTAAAAAGCTTGTCTGCAATCACAAGCACTAGAAAGTGGCTGACCTAGGATATGAACTTGTCTTCTAACTATCAATGCAGTGCTCATTCCTCTCCACTGTCCTATCAAAAGCAAAGCCTAACTCTAAAGACTATGGTTTATGAAGGAGAAATTTTTCCTTCCTCCTCCTCCCCCCAACTTCAACCCAACTTTGCATTGTGGTGGCAGAAAGGTGCCCAGGAACCACCCTCAGTTCATTTCATCAATCTTATCACACCTCCCAAATACTTAGCCCAGTTCATTTTCTCTTTTGTTTGCTTGAGAATAACTTCATTGTCATTTCACCTATGACAATTTTTAGTTCCATTTATTGCCTAATGTTACAGTATTTTCAACAGTCCTTAAATGCTTCTTCATACACATTCTCTAAAAAGCCAGCTGCACAATTTAGCCATCCCTGGAGATTACTGACCAGGCTGGCTAGCATTTAGGAGCATACAGTCTAAGCTGACACTGACTTTTTCCAGAATTAATAACATTTGGAACATTTTGCCTAGAAAGCATTTTGCAAACAGCTTCATAATATATCTTAGAGTAAGGCAGATTGTAATTAGTGCCACTTACAGCTGGATAATCAGAAGCAGATAGATTGTAGCTCAACACTAGAAACCAAGTGGAAGAACTTGAATTAAAATTCAGAGTCTAGGCTTATTCTAGGTAAGTAGACTTACTTCCACCTTTCTTTTCTTGTTAGTGATGTTTAGAGAGAAAATCTCTTCACTGACATGACCTGTTCATCGTACACCAACTAAAAAAATTTCTTACTGCCTGACACGTTCCTTTTGTAAATGTGTGGTAACATTTTGAAACACTCAGTGCTTCCTTTTCTCCCCCCCTCCCCTGCCTCCCACCTCTCTTCTTAGTTTCTCCTCCTGTTTCATTTTGCTTGCTTTCTTTCATATGTAGAGAGAGCTGTTTTTATAAGTAGAAATCCATCTGCTTGTGTGTAGAAAGGCATCCTAAGCCAGGGTTTACAGTATGCTAAATGTAAACCTACCTGATCCTTTCATATCATTTTATTACCAACCCCAAGAAAATTTTCATGAGCTTTCATCCAGAAAGCAGGCAGTACGCCAGTAAAACACTCATGGGGCTCCCTGTCCATCTGCCCCTTCATGGATTGTAAACTGTTCAATCTTAATACTATTAAGGAGACTTACGGACTCAGGATATTTGTGCAACCCTTTCCTTCCCCAAGCGTGAAACCCCCAAACCTTTGACTGACTGAGTCATTGAATCTAATCCAAGATTCAGCTCAGAATCATTATAAAAAGGAAAAGAAAATAAAAGATACACTCCCCAGTTCTCTTTTGCTTTTAACATCATCTCCCCTCAAAGAATGCTCATAGTTACTGGCTGCCTAAGTCTCTCAACAAGTCCAGAGAAAGGATCCTTCTTAAATTTCAAAGGGAAACAGCCCTTGGAGACTTCAGCAAAGAACAAGGAGATTGAATTCAAACATACTCCTCTGTCCATCATACCCAAGACTAATATTTTGAGCATGTGTAAATTCTCTCAAGGTTCTTCTACACAATCATCTTGTTAGTAACCACCTCAGCAAGCTATTCTATCATTGATTTTGATCCCTCCTCAGCTAAACCTTAACAACTGATAAACAAGCTACGCTACGGTAATTTTGGTTTTATATAGCACCTTTCAAACTCAAGGTATCCAACGGTGCTGTACAAATCACAGTGATGATATGAGTAGTGGATTAGTCTGGTAGGTAAACAGAGACGCTATTATAAACTCAGCAATAGCTCATACCCAGACATGCAACCTTGGAGAGAAGACCTGTTTTGTTAGGAGAGGGAGGGGAGAAAGTCTTATTCTTTTTTATTCAAGGTGGTTGGGATTTTCAGTTCATCCCCAAGAAAGAATAATTAAGTACAGTATAAGCCAAGCCATCTAGGTGGTGCAATGGATAGAGTCCTGGAGTCGGGAAGACCCGAGTTCAAACTCAGCCTCAGACACTATCTCAACCTAGGCAAGTCTGTCAGCCTCAGTTTCCTCACCTGTAAAATGGAGATAAAAATATCACCTACCTCCCTGGGTTGGTGTGAGGATAAAATGAAGTAATACATAAACAGTGCTTTACAAGCTTTCAAGTGCTATATAAACTCTACTTATTATTACTATTACTAAATGAAGCATTCATAATATACTCTAGAACCAAGATGTAGTAGAAAGATGTGAATAAAATACCCTGGGCTCAAAACCTTGCTCAGACACTTACTGGCCTAGTGACCTTAGGCAGTTGCAAGCTCTCTGAGCTTCTACTGCCTTGTCTGTAACAAAGGGATCTTCATGGTGGCCCTTATCAATTTCCTAGGATCCTTGGTCCTTGGGAAGACCAAGTATATTTTTCACGGCTTACCATACTTTACTGTGGTAAAGCGCTATGGACTGCTGTGCCAAAGACAAAAAGAGAGCCAGGTTTTAGGAACAACATGGTCCGTTGGTCGCCACCACACACTTTGTGAGAGTCATTTTTAAAAAATCTGGACCAATGTAACTTACAATGTAAATTCATATAGGAAACTCCTCATGAGGGAACTACCTCTACTAAGGAAGATCAGCACCTACTCTATCACTCTTAACAAGTCAGTTTTCCAGGTAATTGAGAAGTTAAGTGACATGATTGGTGTCCTACAGCAAACATCTGAACCCACAGCACCCTAACTAAGAGTCAGGAAGTATTAGTAGACTTAAACTCAAGTAGAAAACAGATCCCAGTAGCCATATATTGATTTAGAAAACCCACATTAATATTATCCATTTTGTATTTTTATTTATTTTGTTAAATATTTCCCAATTCCATCTTTAATCTGGTTCTCTGCAGGAGTTGGACATCTCTCAGTTACATTGGGTTACCTACCTCTCATGAGAGTCAAAACTGGTCCAGAAAGCTAGTAGCCCTTTGGTACTTAAAGTCTAACCCATGGTGCATCCAAGCTTTGATAAAATATAGTGTTGCTAGACACCTCACTTTAAGTGTTGTCTTAGGTATTTATGGCTATAATATCAGGAAATTTAGTAGCTATAGAGCTGGAAGAGTCCAAAGGGGCTCATTTTACTCCTTCATTTTATAGAACAGGAAAACTGAGGCCTAAAGAGATAACAAAGGCACATGAGTAGTAAGCACCAGAGGGATCCCAAACTTGGGACTTTTGGCTGTAAATACAGTTGTCTTTACACAGCACAATTAACTCCACCTTCCTTTTAGGCTATCTTATTTCAAGTATCAATCCCTTGAAGACAAATAGTATAGATATATATATACATGTATGTATGCATATGTGTGTATGTATATATGTATGTATATATGTGTAAATTCTTTTAAAATCATACCTACTGAAAACTTCCATACAGCTAATAGGAATTATTTTCTGATAAAGTGATAATACATAACCTGTACCCAAATATTCTTCATTCCAGAAACTTTTGTTCATAGAAATCTCTGTTTGGTTTGATATGGGTTCACACTCCCACGTTTCACTCTTAGTGTTTGGGTTTATCGAACCCTCAGGCTCCACCTAGAAACTCAAAGTGAAACAAGCAAAACAAACCACTGAGTTTTACCTACTTTAATGTTGAAATTATGAGAATCCCTCAAGCTTAAATCAGTTCAGGCCATTCTAGTTTTCTCTCACAAGTCTGAACAAAAGAGCTTTGGAGGATTTCATGTAACATTGTGCCAAACTGGAAAAATAATATTTTTTCACTAAGGAGTTTCCAAATTTGGGGCAACTTTAAAATTTGACTCAATTTCTGGATTTACTATTAATCCTAAAACCACAAGAGATTTTGCTTGGCTTATTAACCTATTAGATAAGAATTTTTTTCAATTGTTGTTTAGCCTTAGTCACCTTAGCTCAATGTTACTGACTCACTTAAAAGAAAATTTTAAAACCTAGACATTTTTAAACATGGGAGACAGCACTATCTAGTGCATACACACACACTCATATATACATATATACATATACATACACACACACATATGTATATGTGGAATTTGAAGACTGGATTTCAAAAACCAACAGTGACACTAGGTACCTGAACTGGGTTAAGTAAGTCTCTTAACTACTCCGCACCCATGTTTTTTCATCTCTATATAAACTAGAGACCTCTAAGGTCTCTTTTAGCTACAAATCTATGATCCTTCTGATACATTTTTTCCTACTTCTTGTAATTTTCAAAGCTTATCATCATCTGAGAGGCAGTGAGGTAAAGTTGACATAGAGTTTACCTCTAATCCAGAAAAGTATGAGCTAGAGCCCTACCTCTGATAGCACCTTAGCTATGTGATCCAGGGCAAGTCACTTAACCTCTCAATGTCCCAAGTAATGATCAAAGACTAAAATTCATAGAGAAGGGGTCAACCAGCGGTGATAGAAGGAGTTTCCTAATCAATTAACATTTCTTAAACACCTACCATGCACCAAGCCCTGTGCTAAATGCTAGGGAAACAAGAAGAGGAAAAAGATAGTACCTGCCCTCAAAGATCTTATAACTAAACCCAACACTCATCTGAGTGCTCCCTCTATCAATGAAATCAAATCACAGTTTAAGTACAATTCCATGTCTCATCCCTAGAAATCACTTACCATTTATTTATGTATACACATTGCTTCCTCTCAATAGAACAGAAACTCATTGAGGCAAAGACAATTTCATTTTTGCCTTTGTATCACCAGAGCCTAGTTTAGCATCTGGTACGTGGCAGAAAATTAATCAATTTTTGCTGAATGAACTGAATGAATGAACTGATCGGATTTGGAGGGGTGAGAAAAGGAAGAGTCAAGGTTGACTCCAAAGTGGGGAATGGAGTGACTGGAAGGATTGTGATGACCTCAACAGAAATAGGGAAGTCTGATGAAGCGACAGATTTGAGGCAGAAAGTTCAATTTTGGACATGAATTTGATGAATGGCCATAAAACTGGAAAGGTACAAGGAATGAGAGGTTATAAGAAGAGTACAGAACAGATTCAGATGGCCAAGTAAAGGAATAGGAGAGGTAGAAGGTTGTGGTAGGAAAACAAAAATTCAGAGTTCAGGGTCTTAGAGATGGAATTCAAAAGTATGACGATGCAAGTGTGTGGCTAATATCGAGTAGAGAAAGAGGTCATTATGGTTAAGGAACTTAGTAATTTTATGGTCAGAACAATTGACACAAATATTAAAGTCCCTAGGCATGATGAAAGGGGGCAGAATGGATGTAACAACTATGGTTCATGGTCTAAAGTAATTTTTAAAACTGGTAGAATGAGCTGGAGGTCAGTAAATGATAGCAATAAGGCTGAGGAGAATACAAACCACATTTGTGGACTTTGAAAAAGGAATGTTTTTTTTTTAATTAAAAATTTAAAAAAGAAAAAGGAATGTTTTCTTTTAATTAAAAATTTAAAAAAGAAAAAGGAATGTTTTTTTTAATTAAAAATTTGAAAAAGGAATGTTTTTTGAGAGATATGTTGAAAAAATAGCCCAGAAGAAATGGTAAAGAACAAGGCTGTAATAATCCCTGTAAGTATCCGGTAGTGCGGATTGGGAGCAACGGAAAAAGAAGTGGCCGCTAACAGAGAAGGATTTTGAATGATATAAGAAGGAAAGTGTGGTTTCAGTTAAAGCAAAGAGATAGAAGAACTATTGGAAGAACAATTATAATATGTCTGACAAGAATAGTGAGGGTTCAAAGGGCACAATGAAAGGGGCTATTTCATAGACAGAAGGGTCTTATTTTAAATAAGGTGGAAAGATTGGCAAATCAGGATGAGGAAACGAGTGTGGCAGGAGGCAGAATGGAGTGATATGCAGATAGTAGGAACTTGAAGAATTACTTACCTAAGGCATACTAAATGCAGAAGAGAATTTTCTTTTTCCAGTTAGTTTAACTCAAGGAAACTTTTTTCTTCCAGCAAGGATCACTGATTGGGTACAAAGGCCCTAAAAGATAAGCTTGTACAGTGGAAAGAGCACTGGATTTGGTTTTAGAAAGCCTGGACCAAATCCCACCTCTTCTAATTTACTGCCTATCTATATTCCTTGGATAAGTCACTGAACCTCAGTTTCTTCAAATGTAAAATGAGTTAGACTAGATCATCAAGAAAGGATGGAAGGACGGATGGAAGAAAAGAAAGACAAAAGCTACATTTTCACTGTGTCTATTGATGGGATCAAAGCACACACAGTCAAGAAGATTGGTACTCTTTCTAATCCAACTTGAATCTAATTCCAATTTATAGTTTGCATGTCAAAATTAAGGATTAAGGATTCTCGCTATACATACAGGTAAACTGCAATTTAATCTACTCCTATAAACAAAGCTTGTATGTTCTTATGCTAGAATGGGCCTAATTCTTCCCCAAAAAAGTAAAAATCTATTATGTTTAGGACTAGGAAAAAAAAAACCCAACCTGATGCTAAGCTAAGAATCAGTGATTCTAAGCTGATCAATTCAGGTGCCAATTTTTTTGGTGACTCTCATTTTATTCCTGGGTTCACAAGATGACAGCCTTTAATTTCCCCTAGTGGCAAAATTCCCAGTGACAGTGAGAATTTTGTCTGAGTGAGAATGACTAAATACCATGATTTCCTTCCATAGTCATCCTTAGGTAAAAAGCAATACAGGACATAATCCTTTGGACTTTTCTCCCTTAAAAGATTTCCTGAACATTTCCCCCTTTCCTCAATTCCAGTTAAATGGCTTCAGAATCTGAACCATGATAGACAGCTGTACTAATGGCCAGCCTTTCTTTCCAAAGATGCAGGTGGTTGTTTCTTTTTCTGAAACCTCAAAAAGCAAATCTCTCAGTCATTCCAGCTTCCCGCCCTTTTGCCTATATATTAAATTCTTCCTTTGCTTCAAAAATATATCATGTGTTGTTTCCAAGCTGCAAAGAAACCGTTGAAAAATAAAAACCACAGAACAGCATTTTAATGAGAACATGATTACCTAACACCCCACTGTGGTTTCAAATGGCCCTGTGCCAGCCTTACAAACAGCTACCAGAAGCACAGGGTAAGAAAAAGAGAGAGAGAAGAAGAAAAAAAAGGGGTGATTAGCATCCCCTGGTGAAGGTAGCTTTCTTGGATGGCATCCAAAAAGATCATTCTAGAAGAACCTCGGTTATCAGCACCACCGTCAGTTGTACCAAACTACCTTCCTGTTTTTGAAAAGTTTGAAAAAGAAAAAAAAAAGTAGCCAAATTTGACTAGTACATTTTGTTCTCTACTGAGGTGGAACGCAAGATGTTTTTAGCACCTCGATCAACCCTATGCGATGTTAAGAGTCTAAACTCTAGACTGAATGCTGTCTGTTTTGTTGTCTTGTATGCTACCTACCCACTTGCTATTTCTGTGGCCACGATGAGTGTACCACCAATGGTGTTTATAATTTCAGAGTAAAGAGAAATGATCAGTCCTCAGCCGTCCCTTAGAAGGTTATTTCACTCTTTCTGGTTTGGTGGAAGTCCCCCTAGGAATAATGGGAAAGGTTAGTCATGAATAGAAGAAAACAGAGCAGCTAAGGTTCAAATTTGAGACAATTTTCTCATTCCATTCAACAGGCATTGTATGCCTTCTATTTGTAGAGCATACTGCCAGACTGTCAGAACATAAAGTTTAGAAAAGGCACTGAAAGCCCTGCCATCACTGCAGGCTTAGAGTGGTATAGGACCTAGGCACAGGCTTACAGTGGTATGTGACCTGCCCACAAATAACTATGATACATAACACATGAATAAAAGGATCATAAATAAAGTGCTATATGAGTTCCAAAAAGAGAACGATCATGCCTGACTAAGAAGATGAGGGAAGGTTCTGAAGGAAACTAGTATTTGAGTTGGGTTTTAAAAGATGAGAAGGAATCTAAAAGATAAAAAAGGAGGGTTGAGACAGGAAAGGGCAACAGAGAAAAAGGGAATTTTCTCTGAATCTCCAGCTATCACAGCAGGTGATGTCATGATATGGGTATCAGTCTGCTTATTCAACTAACATTTAGCAAACCTGTTCTCTCATCTGTAATATGAGGGTCTTGAACCAGATCACTCCTAAATTCCCTTCTAGCTCTAAATTTATGTTATCTTGAAATATTTATTTAGGCCTACTTCATATTCCATTTGCATTCTTGGTTGTATTCCTATCCATCCTTTAAATTCCAACTGAAATGCTGTCTCCTTCAGGAAACCTGACTTGTCTCTCTAGTTGGTAGTGATCTTTTCTCTCTCATATAGAAGCTCTCTAATTCAATGAGAGTATTTTTAATTATAATGAACTTTACATACAAATATATATGTGGATGGGTATGTATGCATGCATATATATCCATTATATACACGAATGGATATGTATACATTCATATGAGTGTATATATATCTCATCTTCCTTCTAGACCATGGGGGAAAGGACCATATCTTTTATAAATATTATTATCTCCCTCGGTGGCAATATACTTCATACATAATTAATTAAGACTTTAAATTTAATTAAATGGGTCTTAAAATATCCTTAAGATTACCTAGGTGAGGGCAAAACCCTAGTAGATTAACATACAATTTTGAAGAGATTATACCCAATATAAGATTTGAAACAATCTGAGAGGGAGAGAGGCTCCTTACCAAAGAACAGAGGGTGAGATTAAGAGGAAGGGAGGCCTTGCTTAGGGTAAAAGGTAACCCAGACTGGAATGAAGTACAGTATTGAAGTGGAATGAAATAATTTAATACTTAAACTTGAAGATCCAGGGTCATTGCTAGTGTATGCCACTGCTTTCTCAAAACAGTAGGTCCTGCCACTGTGACCCTGGCCTTGACAGAACAACGATCTCACCAATATGGGCACTGTCTCCAGCACTGCAGATTATGACCCATCCATGCCTATACATCCTGTCCAACTCTTGATCATGTCCTCCCAATAAACTGGGGCAGAGGGAAGGAGAGAAGGAAGCAACTAACACGATAAAGACCTTTGTTTATATATCTCTTGACACTATGTGCATAACCTGCTTTCTCTGTCTTTTGATCTTAATAAATACATAAGGATAGGGACTGGATCTGTCATATCATTGCACAGGCAGCTCCCAGATGAAGAAATGCAGCTTGGCATGTTATCTACAATTTATAATCCCAAAGAGTTGCCTAGGCCACAGAGAGTTTAAGTGACTTAACCACAGTCACACAGCCAGTAGGCTGAAGACTTGAACTTAGATCTTCATAAGTTCAAGGCCAGTTATATCACTTATACCACTACAGTCTCTCTTATTGCATGGTTAGTCTAATTCTTTTTTCTAGTCATACATCTCTATTCTTATATCCTTTATGCTGTTTCTTCTGTGTTATGTTTCACTGTTAATATACTGAAACTATCACACATCTCTCTGTAGTCCACAATTTTGATCTTCAGAAATGGGTATTCTGTGACTTGCATCTATGCAGCATTCCTTCTTATTTTATGAAATATATTGTTCATAATCTTCTAACATTCTTTTCCATATTTTTATATTCTACCAGTTTATATCTAAACCAATGTTGCCATTGACTGTTATATCTTACCATTTAGCAAGGAGATAACTGAGGCCATTGATTTACATTTGTTTTACATTTTCTTTAAAAATAATAGTACTCTACACTGATGTCTGTTCTTATACTTTTTTCCCATTTTTGTCATCAACAGTATGTTTAAGTAGCCAAGTAGGCATTTTCTCAAATATACATATATGTATATATATATATGTATATATGTATATGTATATATATATATATGTATCTTCTCATTTTTATTCTTCTAATTTTTTAATTGATTTTTATCTTTGCTCTAAGAGTTCAATAGTTTGACTAGATATGTGGCTGATCTGGAAATTACTCTATCATCATCTAGTTGTTTCTGGCCTGGTAGAATGGAATCAATTTCTTTTTTCATGTTATTATTTTATGTTCACATGTCTTGCACCCATCCCAATTCTCTTCTTATAGCACAAAAGTATTCCATTACATTCATATACCATAGCTTGTTCAGTCATTCCCCAATTGATGAGCATCCCCTATATTTCCAGTTTTTTGCAACCACAAAGAGAGCTGCAATAAATATTTTTGCACATATGGGACCTTTTCCCACTTCTGTAATCTCT
>CM053588.1:194172173-194192766 GCA_028646515.1 Pseudochirops corinnae
TTTGCACATATGGGACCTTTTCCCACTTCTGTAATCTCTTTGGGATATAATCCCAACAGTGGTATTGCTGGGTCAAAGGGTATGCAATTATTTATAGCCCTTTGGGCATAGTTCCAGATAGTTCACCAGAATGGTTCTATCAATTCACAACTCCACCAACAATGCATTAGTGTTCCAATTTTTCCACATCCTCTCCAGCATTTGTCATTTTCCTGTTTTGTCATCTTAGCCAATCTGACTGGTGAGATGTGGTACCTCAAAGTTGTTTTGATTTGCATTTCTCGAATCAATAGTGATTTAGAGCATTCTTCCATATGCTTAAAGATATCTTTGATTTCTGCCTCTGAAAATTGCCTATTCATATCCTTTGACCATTTATCAATTGGGGCCAATTCTCTTCTTAAAGAAAGCATTCATGATATATAGGCATTAGGCTTCTGTATGGTTTATAAGCCTTCCTTTGGCCTTTCTAGCTTCTTAAATATTACAATTATTTACATTTGTGTCATATTTTGCCACTAAACTCTAAGTTCCATGAGGACAGGAACCATGTCTTAGCTAAACTTCATGTCCTATCCAATACTTAGAACAATTCTCTCCACACAACAGGTACTTTTAAATGTTTACTGAATGAATAAATGAATGTATGTGTGCATGCATGAATGAATGAATCCAGATCAGAGGGTTACGGGAGAGTAGTCTCTGGAAGCTAAGTGAAGGATGCCACCTAGAAAAAAGCAGAATTATTGTCCTTTAAACAAAAAAGAACTAGAATCTAAAATTTAAACAGAATTAAAAGTCTAAGCAGAAGAAAAGATAGCACAGTGTTTTAATTCAACTAATTTTCTTTTTTCTAATTTGCTTCTTAGGAGAGTTTTCCTAAATTTTAGAAACAAGATTTCCTTTTATACATAAATCTTTTTTTTAAATCACAGCCTTCAAGTATCAATTCTCTTTCACAACACCTGAGAAGTTGTCCAGATTAACAGAAGAGGAAGTAGACTACTTAAATAGACCTATTTTAGAAAAAGAAATTGAACAAGCCATCAATGAGCTTCCTAAGAAAAAATCCCCAGGACCAGTTGGATTCACAAATGAATTCTACCAATCAATTTAATGAACAATTAATTCCAATTCTATAAATATACTATTTGAGGGAAAAACAGGCAAGAAGGAGTCCTACCAAATTCCTTTTATGACGCAAATATAGTTTTGATACCTAAACCAGGAAGAGCAAAAACAAAGAAAATTATAGACCAATTTCCCTGAATATTGATGTAAAAGTTTTAAATAAAATACGAGCACGGAGATTACAAAAATATATCAAAAAGATGATATACTATGAGCAGATGGAACTTATATTAAGAATGCAGGGTTGATTCACTATTAGGAAAACAATCAGCACAATTGACCTTATAAATAACAAAGACCAACAAAAATCTTATTATTATCTCCATAGATGCAGAAAAAGCTTTTGACAAAATACAACACTCATTCCTATTAAAAACTCTAGAAAGTATAGGACTAAATGGAGCTTTCCTTAAAATAAGTTATTGTTGTTCCATCATGTCCCCCTCTTCTTGATGCCATGGACCATAGCAGACCAGGCCATTCTGTCCACTATTTCTTGAAGAATGTCCAGGTCCAAGTTCGGTGTTTCCAAGATAATTATCTATCCATCTCATCCTCTGACATTTTCTTTTTGCCTTTAATATTTTCCAACATCAGAGTCTTTTCCAGTGATTTCTGTGTTCTCCTTATGAAGCCAAAGTATTTAAGCTTAAGCTTCAATATGAGCTTCCAGTGAGTAGTCTGAATTAATTTCCTTAATTTTTGACTGATTCTATCTCCTTGCAGTTCAGAAGACTCTTAAAAGTCTTCTCCAGCACCACAATTTGAAAGAGTCAATTCTTGGTGCTCAGTTTTCCTTATAATCCAACTCTCACAGCCTTATATTGCTCCTGGAAAATCCATGACTTTGACTATATGGACCTTTGTCAGGAAGGTAATAAATAGAATTTCTTGAAAACCAACAGCAAAGATTATCTGTAATAGGCTAAAAGCCTTCCCAATAAGATTGTAGTGAAGCAAGGATGCCCATTATCAGCACTATTATTGAATGTTGCACTAGAAATGCGAGTTATAGCAATAAGAGAAGAAAAAGAAATTGAAAGAATTAGAATAGGCAAAGAAGAAACAAAACTATTACTCTTTGGTGATGATTTGATGGTATACTTGGAAAATTCCAGAGAATTAATTTAAAAAACTAGTTGAAATAATTAACGACTTTAGCAAAGTCACAGAGTATGAAATAAACCCACATAAATCATCAACATTTCTATATATCATGAACAAAGTCCAGCGGCAAGAGATAAAGAAAAATTCAATTTAAAATAACTATAGACAGTATAAAATACTTTGGAGTCTACCTGCCAAGACAAACCCGGAAACCATATGAATACAATTACAAAACATTTTTCACACAAATAAAGTCAGATCTAAACTGTCCAGACCGGCCAGACTCAGGGGTCCCAAAGTACTTACCGTAACAGCTCTAAGTCACCCCAACGACTCCCTGCAGTTGCTCTCAGTTGCCCCAGCGACTCTTTGGAGGAAAATTCCAGATATTGACAGAATAGTCAGACACACCTCAGTGGGATGGCTAAGCATCTTTATTGTTGTACAAAACTCTCTGCTGCGCCCCCTCCAAGCACATCTCCTTGCCCTTTATCCCTTCTCCATCTGCCTCTAGTCACACGTCCTAGCAACAAGGTCCTGATAGGCGGGGAGTGCTCCTCAGTCGATGGTACATGCTCGATGCCTACGTGCCTGTTGTCCCCCAAAGCACTCGTTCCTGTGAGAAATGGACTGAGTCCTTGGTAAACAGCATCAAGGCAGAACGCACACCCGGATGCCTCATGGACCTGCTCCAGGTTTCCATGTCAGCAAGGCCACACTGACCGAGATCAGACATCTAGTCAAACAAATGGCTTAAAGGGCCCTTATACTAAACAACTGGAAAAATATTAGTTGTTCATGAGTAGGCCAACCCAATATAATAATAATGATAATTCTACTTAAATTAACATACTTATTCAGTGCCATACCATTCAAATTACCAAAAAATTATTTTATAGAGCTAGAAAAAAATTAGAAACAAAATTCATCTGGAAGAAAAAAACGTCAAGAATATCAAGGGAATTAATAGGGGAAAAAATATAAAGGAAGGTGGTCTAGCTGTATCAGATCTCAAACTGTATTATAAAGCAGTAATATCAAAACTATCTGATACTAGCTATGAAACAGAGTGTTGGATCAGTGGAATACATTAGGTGCACAAGATGCAGTAGGAAATGACCAGAGTAATCTAGTATTTGATAAATGCAAAGATTCAGAGTTTTAGGGCAGTTACTCCCTATTTGACAGAAACTGCTAGGAAAACTGGAAAGCAGTTTGGCATAAACTAGGCATAGACCAGTATCTCACACTATATACCAAGATGAGGTCGAGACAGATACATGATTTAGTCATAAAGAATGATACCATAAGCAAATTAAGGGAGCAAGGAATAGTTTATCTGCCAGATCTATCTAAAGGGAGAATTTATTACCAAATAAGAGATAGAGAACATTATAAAATGCAAAATGGATCATTTTGATTACATTAAATTGAAATTTTTTTGCACAAACAAAACCAATACAGTCAAGATTAGAAGGAAAGCAGAAAACTGAGGGAAATTTTTTTTCAGCAAATTTTTCTGATAAAGGCCTCATCTCTCAAATATATAGAGTACTGAGTCAAATTTATTAGAATAAGAGTCATTTGCCACATGATAAAGGGTTAGAGGATATGAACAGGCAGTTTTCAGGCAAAGCTATAGAAAACAAATTAAAACAACTTTGAGTTACCACCTCACACGTATCATATTGGCTAATACGACAAAAAAAGAAAAACAACAAATGTTGGAGGAGATGTGGGGAAAATTAGCACCCTAATAAACTGTTGGTGGAGTTGTGAACTGATCTAACCATTCTGGAGAGCAATTTGGAACTATGCCCAAAGGGCTATAAAACTGTGCGTGCCCTTTGACCCAGCAATATCAGTACTAGGTCTGTATCTCAAAGGAAGAGGTCCTATATGTACAAAAATATTTATAGTAGCTCTTTTAGTGGTATTAAAGAATTGAAAATTGAGGGGATGTCCATCAATTGGGGAATGGCTCAACAAATTGTGGTATATTATTGTGATAGAATACTATTGTGATATAAGAAATTATGAGCAGGATGGTTTCAGAAAAACCTGGAAAGACTTACATGAACTGATGTAAAGTAAAACAAGAAGAACCAAGAGAACATTTTACAGAGTAAAAGCAATATTGTACAATGATCAACTGTGAATGACTTAGCTATTCTCAGCAATACAAAGATCCAAGACAATTCTGAAGGACCTATGATGAAAAATGCTATCCGCCTCCAGAGAAGGAAATGATGGACTCTGAATGCAGATCAATGAATGCTAATTTTTTTCTTTTTCTTGTTTTTTTTTCAATCTGTTTTATTTCACAACATGACTAATATGGAAATGTTTTGCATGATTGCACATGAAATTGCTTGCCTTCTCAATGATGGGGGTGATGGAAAAAGGGTGGGAAAGAATTTGTAACTTAAAAATGAAGGTTAAGGAGAACACTGTACACAGTAACAGCTACAATATGTGATGACTAACTTTGATAGACTTTTCTTAGACTTTTTCAAGGATCCAAGACTACTCCAAAGGACTCATGATAGAAAATGCTGTCCATATCCAGAAAAAAGAACTATGGATTCTGAATGCAGATTTAAGCACACTATTTGCTCTCTTTTTTTTTCCTCCTTTTTTGTTTCTTCTTTTTCATGGTTTTTCCCATTGGTTCTAATTCTTCTTCACAACATGACTAATGTGAATATAGGTTCGATATGAATGTGTATATATAATATATATATATATATATATACACACACAGCCCATATCTAATTACATACCATCTTGGGGAGAGATGGGGAAAAAATTTGGAACTCAAAATCTTATGGAAGTAAATATTGAAAACTAAAAATATTTTTTAAATGAAGGTTAAAAATTGTTTTTACATGTAATTGGGAAAAAATACAATATTAAAAAAAATTTTTAAACCACATCACTTGAGAAGACAAAGCAATTTGTACCTGGGGAAAATGCAAAATAGACAGCTGTGAAGAGGGAGAGGGGGAGGTGGGAAAAGGTTAAGGGACAGAAACACTACTTTCCTCTTAACATACATACCAATGTATAATCAACAATAAATCCAGCAAAATAAAATTAGAAAAAAAAATCCATTAACTCATTTCAGTTCACAAATTTGCTAAGTGTCTTGTGTGGTGATGTGATAGACAAAGTAAATAATTCTATTTTGAGAGATGAATGTTCTGCCTCTGCCTATGGGGATGACTTTACTAAACCGAGAGTATCAGATTTTATTTTGGGCACTTGACTGGTATCAACAAAAGGAAAGGGTTTCTGAGAAAAGCTACAGCAACAGGGGGAGGGATGTTTTTGGATAACCTGTAATTCCTCACAAAGTGGTTAAATAAAAGATGAAAAAAACTATTTGGCATGGAAAAGGGACTGGGATAAAGAGGAAGTACTAGGAGGAGTGGGATGGAATGAGAACACTTGGGTGCCAATTTAAAGTAGGAGATACTACATTCTCTCAGAAACTGCAAGCTAAGAAACATGGCTAAAATTCAATGAGTGCTTGAATAACTGCAGTGATACATAAACTTGAGGAAACGTCAGGAATACGGGGACCTGAAAGCACTGAGGTGGCAAAGTCCCCTAAATTCTGAGAGGGGAGGGCAGCCTTGTGCTATTGCTATCATCTTCTCATGAAACACATCTAGATCTTGGTGTGTTTTTGTTTTTGTTTTCCCAAACTAAGAGAATTCAAAAGCTAAAGAAGAGAGTTAACATTCTTTTGGTCGCTGCAAGGTAACAGCAGTCAGACTTCAATACTGTCTTTGGGATTGAGAAGGCTGGAAGAAGGAAGATGATATTGATGTTCAGGGGATCAAGTCGCAGTTTAAATGACAATTTGCCCAGTTATTCAGGCCCCTTCCTTCTTCAGTGAGTCAATATGGACCATGATTTCTGGGGCTACCCTAGTACTCCACCTTTGAGTTACCTCGAATTCCTGGGCAATGCCAGAATCAACTCAGACCCACAAGGGAGTGTCTCTGCAGCAGAGTTGACCCAAGGATAACACCCCCTTAAACAGCTCCATACAAGCACCTTACAGGCAACGAATGGCAACCACCTCTTTTGTAAGAAAAAAGACTTGGATTACTGCTATCCTTCTGTCACAGTCACGGGGCTCTACTGGACGATGCCTGTACTGAGACAGAAGTGAGGTGAGGCATTCTTCTCTAAACTTCAAATTCCTTCCATTTCCCCACCGTGATCAAAACTACAAAGTGAGTTCAAATGTCCCTGTGAACTTCTTGAGGGCTGGGATCATGTCTTTTTCATCTTTGCATTCCCTATAGCACCCAGCAAGCAAAAATGCCTTACTATATAGTAGGGAGTCAAATGTCTGATGAATAATAATGAAAGAACAAAAGAGACGGAGAGTTATAGGTAATCACCCTCCTGGTTCTTGTCACTCTTAAGGCCTATTCTACAGAATCTCATCACCAGCAGCCTGAGTCATTTCCTTTGGCATGAAGCATCTGTTGCTTCGTATCATCTTTATACGCATGATGCTAACTGCATATAGGCCAGATGTTTTATACCTTGTTATATCCCCAGGCATACAGGATGGTGGCTTATTTTGTAGGTGGATACTCAACAAATGTTTTCTGGAACTGATGATGATTTTAGTTCTCATCTACCAAATCCAGATTAGATGAGAACATAACAATAATGGAACTTTAAAAAAAAAACAGTACTTTCCCAAATAATAGTATAGCTAACATTTCTATAGCATTTAGTATGTACCAGGAACTGTGCTAAAGTATTTACAAGTATTATCTCATCTAGAAGATTGGTGCTATATTATCCCTATTTTATAGATGAGGAAACTGAGGCAGACTGAGATAAGTGACTTACTCAGGATCACATAGCAAGTGTTTAAATCCAGATTTGAATTCATGTCTTCCTAACACCAATTCCAGGGCTTTATCTACTGAGCTTTCTTGTTACCTCTTTCTTTGCCAAAGTATCATCTCAGGGGACTGTAACAGGGATTCAAGACTTTGGAATTTCAATACAAACTTTGCCAAGGATTCACTACAAGACTTAGGAGAAATGGTTTCATTTCCCTGGATCTCAATTCATAGACATGTAAAATAGGCATCTACTTCTTTTTTAAAATGTGAAAAAGGAAGGACACTAAATATTGATGCTTCTAATCCCTCCCATCTACTAGACTAGAAGGGGATATAGCTGTTTCAGAATAGCTACCTCTTCAAGCAGTGCTTTTTCTCACCCATTCTCCTTAGCTTAGAATGACATTATCTAACTCATAGATGAAAATAAGCGTGTGCTGGTTCAAGGAAAAATAATGTATGCCAAACATACTTTTAAGTTTGATCTTCATTATTAACATTTTCTCCATCATTTTCTGAAGTCTAGAAAATAAAAAAAACAATAAATTAAGCACTGATTTCCAAGGTGTAAATGCTACAATGAAAATTTAGCAATTGTTTTTCAGGAGCCATTGGAGCTGGCACAGGCACACCTCTGGTGAAAACACTGGTACATCACTAACCACGTTTAGTAAAGAACTTCTTGCTACTGGATATGTTCAATCTAAGACTGGATGATCACTTGTCATTCTTCATGGAATAGGATATTACACCGCATGAACTCTAAGCAGCACTCTACAATTCACAGGATCATGGGATCACAGATTTAGAGCAATAACAAGGCCTTAGAAATCCTCTTGCACAATCATCTCACTTTACAGATGAGGGAACTGAGGCCCAGAGAGATTAAGTGATTTACCCAACATCATACAGCAGCAGCCCCAGTAATCTGAATCCAAGTTTTCCAACTCCAAATCCAGCCCTTTTCAATGCAGTAGGGATGGTGCTCAAGGTATTACCAACATTCTCAATTTGCCTGTCACTCCTCCTCTGCACAGAGCTAGCTAGCAAAATGAGCATAGGGAAGCACCTCTGACTCATGCCTACAGCTGCTTCAGGGCAAGAGCTAGTATCACCCCTAGTGATCTTTCTTCTTCTCCCCACCCCCTTCTTTTCTTATATTACTCCTCTCTCACTTGAAAAAGGGACTGGATGTTGTACTGGATGAAGTTAGAAAGCATAGGTTCTCCTAGGCTCACTTTCTTTTCTCATCATTACTAAATGTTTTTAGTTTAAAAAAATCTAAATTCTTTCCATCCCAACCCCACAACATTGAAAAGAAAAAAAGAAAAACAAAATTCTTGTAACAAATAAGTTACAACAGAGCATAATGAATTCCCTCATTGTCTGTGTCCAAAAAATACATGTCTCATTCTGCACTATGAATCCACCACCTCTCACAGCATGGTCCTCTGGACTGATGGATATTCATTGTGTTGGTCAGTTTTTATAGTTTTCAAAGTTGTCTGTCTTTACAACAGGCCTGTGAGTATATAAATTGTCCTTCTGATTCTATTCAGTGCATTCTTCAGTTTAATCAAGTCTTCAAAATTGTTCATTTTAAAAATATTGATGTTATAGTATAAATTTTTCTTTAGGTTCTGCTCATTTCACTCTGCATTAGTTCACATAAGTCTTCCCATGTCCCTCTGAAAACATTTATTTCCTCATTTCTTACAGCACAGTAATATTCCATTGTATTCATATACCAAAATTTGTTCAGTCATTCACCAATTGAAAGGCATTCCCTCAGTTTCTAGTTTTTTGCCACCATGGAAAAAGCTGCTATAAATATTTTTGTACCTATAGGACCTTTCTCTATTTCTTTAGTCTCTGTAGGAAATTATAATAATAATAATAACAGTAACTAGCATTTATAGAGTTCTTTAAGGTTTACAAAATGCTTTACAAATATTTTCACATTTTATCCTCACAAACCTGATTTATAGATACTTTAAATATTCTGCATTTTACAGATGAGGAAACTGAGGCACACAGAGATTTAAGTATCTTGCTCAGTCATACAGCTAGCAAACGTCTGAATTCAGGACCTGCTGACTTCCTATCCAGTACTCTATCTACTGTACCACCTCATTGTAGGACAAACAATGGAACAGCCAGGTTAAAGGGTAACTTGTGTCTAATTACAAATTGCTTTCCAAAATGATTGTTGAGTCATGTCCAACTCTTCATGACCCCATTTGGGATTGTCTGGGCAAAGATACTAGAGTGGTTTGTCATTTCCTTTTCCAACTCATTTGACAGTGAGGAAACAGGCAAACAGGGTCAAGTGACTTGCCCAGGATCATACAGCTAATAAGTATCGGGGGCCAGATTTGAACTCTAGGGCTGGTGCTCTTTCCATTGAGCCTCTTAACTACCCTAATGGTTGTACCTATTTACAAACTTACCAACAGTGAATCTACCAATGTGCCTGTTTTCCCACTGCCCCTCCAACATCTGTCATTTTTTTTTGGTCATATTTGCCAATCATAGATGTAAAGCAGAACTTTAGAAATGTCTTAATTTGCATTTCTTTAATTATTAGCAATTTGGATCATTTTTTTAAACATGGCTGTAGATAGCTTAGGTTTTTCTCCTCTTGAGAATTACCCATTCATATCCTTCCATCGTTAATCAATCGAGAAATGTCTTTTTGTTCCTTATGTATCTTAGAAATGAGACCTATATCAGGAAAACTTGCTGCAAAGATTTTGATTACATTAAATTATAAAGTTTTGTACAAATAAATCCAGTAAAGCTAGGTTTAAAAGGGAAGCAATTAGCCAGGCCCATTTTCCAGATTGCTAGAGGTCTTTCCACAACCCAGTGAGTCTTAAACTTTTTTAGTCCGTGTCCTACCTAATCCTATCACCTTCCTGATGCCCAAAAGAATGTTAAAATAACACTGGTGTGGGGTGAGTCAGCAATGAAAAAGAACCTCACAAAATTATTAACTACTGCCAGAAAAAAAGTATGATATAGATATTGTTATGAAATCATTCATTCATTTAAAATGTATTTAAAAACATATTATGTGCAAAGCACTGTGCTGGGCATTTGGAGTCAGTCAATAAGCATTTATTAACCTTCTACTATGCATCAGGCATTATGCTAAGCACTAGAGATAAAAAAGGAAGATGAGGATGGAGAAGAGAATTCCAGGGATGAGGGACAGTCAGTGAAAATGTCCACAGTTGGGATGTGTATTGTCTTGTATGAGGAATGGCAAGGAGACGAGTGTCACTGGATTGCAATGTATGTGGGGGAAGGAGTAATATAAAAGAAGTTCGGAAAGATAGGAGGAGGCCAGATTGTGAAGGGAATCCTGGAAGATTTTGTATCTTATCCTATAAATAATTGGGAACCATTGGAGTTTGCGGAACTGGAGGAGGAATGGGGGGAAGTGCTGGAGAAGTTGACTGGTCCAAGCTGTGCTTGAGAAAGATTAATTTGACAGCTGAGTAAGGATGAACAGGAGTGGGGTGGTACTTGAGGCAAGGAAAGGTTATTGCTATAGTCTAGGAGTGAAAAGGGCCTGTACCAGAGTGGTGGCATTGCCAGAGGAGAGAAGTGAAAATATGTGAGAGATGTCACAAACATAAAATCATCAGGCTTTGGCAAAAGATTTTATATGTTGGGGGTCAGAGGGAGGGGCTGCAGTGAGAAGAATGAAGAGTTGCCAGTCTGAATGATTGGAAATATTGAGTTTAAAAAATCCATGACACAACCAGTTTGAAATATCCAAGAGATAATTGGACCTGCAAGACCAGAGGATAGGAGAGAGGTTAGGGCTGGATAAATAAATCTGAGAACTGTCCAAATAGAGATGATAATTGAATCTATGAGAGTTGATAAGATAATCAAGTAAAATAATATAGAGGGAGGAGGACCAGGACAGAGCCCTGGTGGACACCCATTGCTAGCATTTGTGATTCAGAGAAAAATACAGCCAAGGAAATCATGAGACAGATAGGATGAGAACCAGGAGGGAGTAAAGTCACAAAAATATTGGGGGAGGAAGAGTATAAAGGAGAGAAGAATGATCAACAATGTCGAAGGCTGCAGAGAAATCAAGAAAGGTGAAGACTGGAAAAAGGTCATTAGATATGGCAATTAAGAGACCATTGATAACTTCAGAGAGAGCAGTTTATTGGAATGATGAGGTAAAGAGTTAAGAGGAGAGTGAGAGAAAAGAAAGTAGAAAAAATTACTATAGACAGCTTTCTCAAGTTTAGTCATAAAAGGAAGAAAAATGCAACTGGTGGGGATGGAAGGATCAGGTGGGAGTTTATTAGGATTGGGAAGACATGGGCATGTTTGTAGGCAATAGGAAAGGAGCTGGTAAACAAGGAGAGATTTAAGGTAAGTGAGAGTGGGGACAATAGAGGGGTAATCTGCTGGAAAACATGACATGGAATAGGATCACCTGAGCATATAGAGGAATTAGCCTAGGGGTGGCTAGGTGGCAGTGAATAGAGCACCGGCCTACACTTAACACAAAAAAACTAGCCCTGTGACCTTGGGCAAGTCACTTAACCCTAATTGCCCTCCGAAAAAAAAAAAAAGGGAGTTAGCCTTGGCAAGAAGAGCTGTTTCTTCATTTGAGATGGGGGTGAAGAAAAAGAAAGTGGCAAAAGAGATATTAGATTAAAAGGAAGAGATAAAATGGAGCTCTCAGAAAAATGGTTTCAGTTTTTTCCACTAAAATGTGAGGCACGGTTCTCAGATGACAAATTAAGAGGAGGGGCAACTGTGGGAACTTTGAGGAGAATTGAAAAGGTTTGGAAAAGCTGCTGTGATGATGAGTGGGGTAGTGAGTTAATTAGGGAGAAGTAA
This sequence comes from Pseudochirops corinnae, assembly GCA_028646515.1. Classification (NCBI taxonomy): domain Eukaryota; kingdom Metazoa; phylum Chordata; class Mammalia; order Diprotodontia; family Pseudocheiridae; genus Pseudochirops; species Pseudochirops corinnae. The sequence goes on from CM053588.1 coordinate 194,184,170, forward strand.
AAGGATTGCCTTGCCACAGTGAGAGACCAGATGATATTTAAGGACACGTAACTCAAACTCTCAAAGAGTTTACTGATATCATCCAATAAACTAGAAATAAACACTAACATATGTTAAAGTCATTATCTTGGGGCAGAATATCCTCCCAGGAACCCCCTAAAATCACATATAATATGTAGCTAGCTATGTAAGAATCATAATTGATCCTGATTTGGTTTGCACATTTTTTTCACATACATTATCTATGTAATCCTCACAATAACCCTACAAAATATTGTTACACCTTCATTTTACAGATGAAGAAACAGAAAGTGAGAGAGACTAAGTAATGAGTCACACAGCTAATGTGTCTGGAGTCAATTCTGAAACTAGATCTTCTTTTTATTACACCAAGTAAAGACAGACGGATAGATAGATGAAGATGGATGGAGAGACAGATGAGAGATAGATTTCAGATGACTAGATAGAGGTATAGATAGATGCGGATGGAGATAGAAAGGTAAGAAATAAGTCATAGGTAGATAATTAATAGATAGATATGGATGGATCAATATGTAAGAGACAGAATATAAATGATGATAAAGATAGACAGAAAGATAGACAGATACATAGGTGTGTGGATGGATGTTATTTCACTATTATAGTTTCATTCTTTGGAGTTTTGAAGGCTTTTATATCTTCAAAGGACTCCTTTTAAAAATTCAAATCCATTGTATCTCCTATGGTCCATAAATGGCATAATGGAACATAAAGAATCAGATCTGGATTTAGAGGATTTGAATTTTTACAGCTTCAATGGGTAGCCTTTGGCAGCTTGAAACTGGGGAATGGAAGCCACTTGTAGGGGAGCTTGAAAGTGTATGGCTTGAAAGGAGGCAGAACAGACATATCCGGACAATTTTCCCTCCACCCTTCTCCAAGGGAAATGCTCATTCCTGTCAGGAAAAGAGGCATCAAGTTGGAGCTGGAAGCTACTACCCTGCTGTCTTCAGAGGAAAGTGGAGTACCAGACTAGAATTATCTTCCCCATTAATTATTATTCCTCTAGGGCAGCAGTTCTCAACCTGTGGGTTATGTTCAATTTGTAACAATAAAAATACATCCTGCATATCAGATATTTACATTAAGATTCATAACAGTAGAAAAATTAGTTATGAAGTAGCAATGAAAATAATTTTATGGTTGGGGGTCACCACAACATGAGGAACTGTATTAAAGGGTGGAGGCATTAGGAAGGTTGAAAACCACTGCTCTAGGGGATATGACTGGGTTTCAGCTAACTTTTCATCATTTCGTCATTTTTGGGAGAAAGGGGGGCCCAAGTCTAAAATCCAAGGCTTGACCCCCTTCCCACCGAATACAAATTGCACAATGAACACCCCTCCCTATCTAGTCACCTATGATCTATCTCTTATCTGTCTATCCATCCATCTTCATCTATCTATCCATCTATCTTTACTTGGCATAATAAAAAGATCTAGTTTCAAAACTGACTTCAGACACATCAGCAAAGCCCATTTATCCAAATCATAGCAAAACAGAAATATATACATATATGTATGTATATATGTATATGTGTATATATATGTATATGTGTATATATATGTATATGTATATATATACATATGCACATATATACATATATACATACATACATACATACCAGACAATACAAAGTGAAGGAGCTCTCCTGTTGGGAGCAAAATCACTCAGTTCAACCAAGAAAAAAATGTCCTCCTGGGTCTTATCTAAAGGGAAACTCCCCAAAGTCTCTAGAGTTGAAGGCTGGATATGTGAATATGATAAAAACATCCAGCTTCTCTCATGTCTTCCCAGGGTCTTCTCCTTCAGCGACCTGAAGTGTGGTTGGCCTCTTTCATCACCTCTCTTGGAGCCAAAAGCTGACTTCATGTTACCTATGCTAGAAAAAGGCTCTCCCCGGAAGAGTCCTTAAGGGGACTCCCTCTTGAAGAAATCCCCAAAGGGAGACTGGCTGAAAACTAAAGCTCTGACCTCTCACCAATTCCCCCCTGCTCCTCATGAAGGGTAGGGCCTTCATCTCCACCAACAAGGAGAAAGTCTTATATCAATGGACTTTGGGAGAGGTGTTACATACCATATGTTAGAGTAAGGATTTTTGTGTATGGGTCAGACTTGATGGCAATCTAACTCTCATAGTTTATGATTGTTATTTCTACCCAGTAGGATCTGGTTCAAATCTGACCAGGAGAAACTGAGGATAGATCTTGTGAAACTATTTCTGAATTTTTTTTTTGTCTTTAAAGCTTTACCATCTGTGGTGGTTATCGCTAAAAGAGATAATATCTGATAAGGGAGTGACATCTGTTCAGCAATCCCAACTACCTCAATGACATCAATAACAGGATATCCTTCTACTGTCCCTCCACCCCATGGTGGAGTGAAACCCACAAGCTAGCATTAAGAAACCAATATCCATACCTTAGAAGTAGAGGATAAGTTACTTTGCAAAGGGATTCAAAGTTCCTTTTAAAAAACAACTTTGGAGTTTAATAAAGGGTTTGTGTATTTATCTTAGAAAGTTGAGAATTAATGGAGGACATATATCTAAAGATTAATGTTAGGAACTGATCAGAAGTCAAGATAGAAGGTCTCTGAAATACTGATGCACATCAATAGGAAAATAGGATTTACAAAATTCAATTTACACATCAGTTTTCAGCAACTATTTGTTGCCTATAGTAAGAAACATCTAAAAGAGGAAGGAAGAGAAGGTCCTCTTATCTAACTTTCTTAGGGACTTTCTCCTAATTAACTGGGAGATGAGAGGGCATTCCAAGCAAGTGTAACAGCATAAATAAAACACTGGAGCAAAAAATAAGTGTGGTACATGTTGAAAAGGCTTGAGAGGGGGTCAATGAAAAACTGGCCTAGCTGATAAATCACATTTATATAGTTCTTTGAGGTTTAGAAAGCACTTTTCTTATACCCTCTGAGGTAGTAATATAAATATTACCTGTCCCGGTTTATAGACGAGGAAACTGAGGCCTAGAAAGGTGAAATAAATCTCACAAGATCAAGTATGATTGTCCCCATTTTACAGATGAGTAAACTGAGTGAGATGGAATGATTTGTCCCCACTCCCACAGCTTGTTGCTGTCAGAATCAATATTTGAACCCAAGTCATCCATTTAATTTTTTAAGGGCAGTGTTCTTCCCTCTATACCAAGCTGCCTCTCAATTCTCAAAAAATAGGGTTCACACACAAAAAAATTATTCATATCTTGTCCTAATTTCTCCTTACAGCTCTAAAAGATGGCAGAAAATTTCCTCAAGGAAGGTTTTTATTAAGGGTGGGCTTTAAATACCAAAAGAGAAGAGATTTGTTGGATAGAAAAGAAGATAATATTTTGGGTATGGGAGACAATTACTGAAGACTCAGAACCCAAAAGGAGAGAAATTCTTGAAAGTGAAAGAAAATTGATAAGCTGGAGACACTGGAGAGGAGCTCAACTGACTCTAAGGAAGATTAAGTCCAAATGTGATTACCTGAAGCCTTCTGTCACATATTTGAACCAGATGTTAAAAGATTAAGAACCAAAGTAAGGTTTTGAGAACTCAGTGTATCATCCATTAGTCAAGAAGCATTGCTCCGTACCTTGCGCTGTGCACACTTGGAGGACACATCGCAGCTGCAGCTGAACAATAGGCTGGCCTAGTTATAAAATCACACACTCATGAAATAAAGTGCCAATTAGTTATCCAGCTATGGAAATAAATCCAATTTCCTAGTGATCCCTCTTTGACACACTTTTCCAGTCTCCAGCCTCCCATTTAGAATTTACTGTTTAAAGGGGATGACTGGACAGATAAGCCACATATAGGAGGGAGGGATAAGAAAAAAGCATTTTTATTAAGGACCTATGTATTAAGCACCTATATCACATACTGTATAAAGCATGTTATAAATAACATATGAACTGATCTTCACAACATTGAGAGGAAGGTATTATTACTCCCATTTTACAGCTGAGGAAAACAGAAGTTAAGTGACAAGTCAAAAATCACAAAGAGAAGAAGTATCTGAAGCTAGTTTTGAACTCAGGACTTCCAGACTCCAGGCCCAATACTGTATACATCACACTACCTACCTACTCATACAATAGGTACTATTGGGTCCAGTATTTCTGGAAAATACGGCAACTCAAAAGAACAAGTTCAGGGGACTCCTTAACAATACAATACAGATTGAATAATAATTATTTAAAAAATCGAAAGACATAGAGGAAGGCAAACATCATATTAGAAAATTGGAGAATGGCTGATATTGAGGACAGGACCTATGTGTCACATAAGTCTTTATATTCCTCATAGCTCTGAGCGCAGCACCTCTCATTTAGCAGCTGCTCAGTAAAAGCCTATTGAATGAATGCCCCCAAATACTTGGTTGACCTTGCATAAGTCATCCAAACTCTTTGAGTTATAGTGGCCTCATCCATAAAACAAGAGAGTTAGATTAAATAAACCCTAATTTAACTTCTGGCTCTTCAATTTTGATCTCATGAGTCAATAATCACATGCCTGCAAGAAACAATGAGATGTGTATGGTATGATGTAAATGAAAAAAGCAAAGTGTAAGCATTCCATGCTCTTGGGGTGGTGAACAGTGATTCTGAGATTGGAAAAGGAGAAACAATACATGAAACCACTAGCTGGCAAGTATGATTCTAAGGGAAAGTGGGCAGGATAGCATAGATATGATACAAAAAGGCCCACAATCTTGAAGTTTGAAACCTAGTTGCTAAAATAACTTGTATATCTATTGGAGTTTTAGGGTCAGTCTCATAGTGTTACATATACATAAAAAATAATCACTATAATATAGGACAGCACATGATAAATGCCAAATGAGTGATGAAAACAATGTCTCCTACTTGTTTAAAGAAAGGAGAAATCACTTCTGCCTAGGGTTACTGGGGGAGTCCATGGGGAAATGTACCACCCCCACCTCCTTTGCATGCTGATTTTAAGGCGGGAGTGGGATGTTGTTTGAACAGCTCTCTGCAGCTATGAAACATGGAACACTGAATCTTCAAAAATCAGTAAAATGTGGATATCAGAAAGGGCATTAGAGATTAAACCAAGTTCATTATCACAACTTCATATAAAACCATGGTAATCCATATCTGGAATGTTGTGTGGGAATTTTGGTACATGCTTTTCAAGAAAAGTATAATCTAGTTGAAGAAGGTACACTCATAAGGTCAACTAAAGTGGATAAGGTGATGGAATGCTATGCTGGGTTAGATGAAAAAAGATTAAGGCACCTTAATATTAAAGAAAAAAATGGACAAAGAGGAAATACAATTAATCAGGCAACTGACAAGCTCTACTAGGTACCAGGTACTGACACAAAAACATATAGATAATAAAATGTATACAAAAGATATATGCAAAAATCCAGAATAGATAAAATGTATGGAAAACATAAAATATATAGAAAATAAATATATACAAAGATATATGATTCAATCTAGCTTGATGTTCCCCTCCCCCACTCCAAACACACACACACACACACACACACACACACACACACACACACACAGGAACAGGGAGATGGATGTATACCTCATACTTCCTCCAGGACACTAATGGAATGCTATCAACCTCTATGTATATTCTTACTTAGCTCACTGATGGTTTGATTTTTTTTTTTTCCAAAAAGTACCTGGGGATGTATCCTAGCACATTTGAAGAGTTCCAGCTCTCTTTACCCAAATAAGTACAAAATAATGCTACTCCCCATAGCTGTTGTCCCTCAGATCTAGCTTATAATTCCAGACAGAAACTGGAATTGTGGGCAATATGTGCTACTGGGCTTCCTGGAATGGACAACGCAATCAATTACCCTATGACTCCAATCACCGTTCCCTCTGACTTCCCTTGCCATCACTCCCCTGTATGTGTTGTCTTCCTCCATTAGATGGCAAGCTTCTTGAGGGCAGGGGCTATTACTTTACTTATATTTGCATCCCAGTGTTTAGCACAATGCCTGATACATAAGTGCTTAATAAATGCTCTTTCATTTATTCATTAACCCTGTGACCAGCCCATCTTCTTTTGCACTCATATATTTCCTCAATGATAACCCTTACACCAGTTTCTTGAGTAAAAGTTATTGTAAATATACTGTAGTTTGATTTCACTCATGTGTTTCTCCATTGCCCTTTGTGGCACAATGGATACCATAGTAGGCTTACAGTCAAGAAGACCTGAGTTCAGATCCAGTCTTGGACACTAGCTGCATGACCCTAGGCACTAAGTCACTTAACTACTGTCTGTCTCAGTTTCTTCTATTGCAAAATGGACATAATAATGAAACCTACCTCCCAGAGTTATTGTGAGGATCAAAGGAGATAATATTTGTGAAGTAGCACAGTGTCTGGCACATGATAATTATGTGTTTAATAAATACTTGCTTCCTTCTTTTCTTCCTTTGGATCATCTACAACTTTAATTAATTAGAGACTGTAGTGTTCCAGTGCTAGTGCCCTTAATGCTAGAGCCTTTCTCTCTATTGATTATCTTCAATTTATCCTGAACATATCATGTTTGTCAATAGAGATTTACATGTTCTCTCTCTCATTAGACTGTGAACTCCTTAAGAGCATGGACTGTCTACCTTTCTTTGTATCTTTGGTGCTTAGCACTGTGCTAAAACATATAGAAAATAGATACTATATATACAGAAAAATCTATGGATTAATAAAATATATATGATTCACTCTAGCTTGAGATACCCCTCCCCCACTCCAAATAAACACCCATACACACAGAAGGAAACAGGCAGATGGAAATATAGCAGTTGCTTCATAAATGCTTGTTGACTGAAATTTTAAGATGCAAAACCAAAGAACATCAAGAGAACATTTGCATTGAAAAGATGAATCACTGTGCTAATCAGTGGCATGCAAATGTTCTAAGAACTTCCAATTTCCCAAATTTCATTGGGAATCTGTCCTCTTCATTCCACTCATGTCTGGGACCGGTTCACTGCCCATCTACAATGGGTATCCCAAACAGAAGTACTAACCCAATGGATTGACCACTTAACTACATGTCTCAGTCTGGACAAAAGATAGTTTTCATCCATCTAAAAAAAATCATGGATGCCATTAAGGAGACTCTATGATGTTATGGTACTTGATGCAACCAGCACAATATCAAACACAAACAGGAGTATACAAAGGACCTCACTGTCTACAGGGCATACCTTTTCCATTTATATTCTATAAAATATCCTCTATGATAGTCGTGAATACCTTTCATGAACATACCCCATGTTTGACAATTATTTCTCTGGTTTCATTAACCAAGGAATTTCATATGATCTTAACATATGCATGAGACACTCCTTGTTAGAGAAGAACCTTTAAGACTTCCTTTTGCTATACTGAGCTAATCTGGGACTGGGAGATTAGAAGGGTAATCAACAAATGATAAAGTAGAATCTTAGATTCTCTATGTCTTTCAGTCTGTTGTGTAATGGTAAAAAACATATATATAATCTCCCTCGAGAAAATTATTTGTGAAATCCTACCTATTCCTTTCTCATATTTTCATCAATGATGTCCTCAACATATATGTAGATCACTCTCATAAAGACATTTATAGAGATAAGAAATAAGCACATGGTAAATAGGTATTTACATCCTCTCAACTGCTTTAAGGGGAGTGGGATTATAAATATTATCCATTTTTTATTCTCTTGATATATTACTCTTCCTAAGATAGCTGATAAAACAGTCCTTTTGTGCTTTCAAAGTTGTATAGGCTAGAATATCAATTTTCTTAGTAGGTAAAAGGTCTGGTCTATCCACTCCTCCTAATTTCATCTTCCTGAAAACCATTTCTACTTCTTCATTTAGCACAAATCCAAGACTTATATGTTAAAAGTCCAAATGTGTTGGTTCCTTTGTTGTTGACAGAAGCTACACATCTGGGATCTCCTGGGACAGTCCTGATTTGTGCCCACCACGGTACAAGCATAGCTGTTCTCAGTACCCATGAAAAAAATATTAGTGGTAGTATAGAGCTTCCCATGGCTGAAGTTTAGAAAAAAGAAAGCAGGAAGATTTATCTCTAATATACTAGGCTAAAATGATATGGCAAGGTTACTGTGTTTAGCAAGTCAACTTTACACAAAACATACCTTTTTAATGAAATAGATTCTATTTGGACAGTGTTTCTTGAATTCTTATCTTGATCTAACAACATATTTCCCTAGTTTACTCCTTGGATACTGATAAAACTGAATTGCTAACCTGTAATTCCAGAACTTTGCTGTCTGTATCCTGTTTGCTGATTATATCTTATTAGCTGCCTGGATAATGAGTCTTCTTGCCTTAAAAAACCCACTTCTTGCTTCTAGTCCTTCATTAAGATGTTACCACTACAGACCCTGCCTCCTACAGACCCCCTCTCCTGGGCCCGGCCTCCCACGGACAAGACTGGCCTGATGGCATCACTACCCAAGCTAAGGAAGGATCTCTGCCTTGGACCCTGACCAGATCTCCCTCCAGTCTCTCAGTCAGGTAATACTAAGAGAATAGTAC
>CM053588.1:194193266-194230385 GCA_028646515.1 Pseudochirops corinnae
TCATCAGCCCTCCCCCCCACCCTGCCCTCCCCTCCATCACCCCACCACTCATCCCCCTTCCCCCAACTCTTCTATGTGGCAAAATGCCCAGTTTAGAGTTTATGTCATTCCTTCCCTAAGCCAAATTCCATGAGAGTAAGGTTGATTGACTTAGTTTTAAAATGGAATGTTATCTATATTTTGGGGTATTTTAAATTTATTTTGTTAAATATTTTCCAATTGCATTTTAATCTGTGTGAGCTGATGAGTGTTCGAAACACCCCTGATGAAGAGGGATACTTAGAACACCATGCTTACCTAGTCACCCTGAAGGGGCCTCTTCTGGACCACGCTTCTTTCTGCTTTAGCGCTATAGAAACCTCCCCTTGTCTGACCAGATATATTCTCCTATCCTTGGACTCTACTCCAGGTTTGGCCACCATCCTATCTCAGGTGCAAAAAATTGCTTCTTAAGGTTTTGCTAAGATGTATACAATTTAGTCTCTGCCCTCTTGGAGCATAAAATTAGGCTAGTATTCCCCATGTCTACTTTTTCCTTTCCTATGCATTCTTTCTCCTGTGGTATTTTTTTTCCACTGTGCTATGCATTTTTGCCTTAATCAGTCAATTAATCAACAACTATTTATTCAGTTTGTACCATATGTTCACCTCGGGTCCCTTCCAATTCTGGGATTCAGTGATTCTGTGAGTGGAGTCAGATCACTTTATTTAAATTGTACACATGCTGACTTCTATAGCATCTTCCTGGGATGGATTACCAAAAGTTCATGAGCAAGGTCAAAATACTCTGCTGAAGGAAGGAAGGTGGCAGCTTATCATCATTTACCTGGTAGAATAAGTGTGGCTGCCAGCAGATGAATGACTTGCATAGTTCATCTCAGTCAATTTTTCATATATGGAAAGTAATGCTTTTCCATCTAAAATTCTCCCTGTTGGTTCCAAGCCTGGGGATTCTGAAATGAATATATGTGCTAAGAAATCTGCTTGTTTTTAAACCTTATGAGATATATAGCTTTGCAAATTAGACAACTTTGGAGGGAAGACTAGGCAAATATTTGTTTTTCACCTAATGTGTTTGTCCATCTGCTTGGTTTCTGGGGGGGATAGGCATCTCATAATAGAAAACTCAATGGAAACTGAAAATCACTCAATCATTCTCCTTGCCTTTATTTAACATTTAATGAGGGAATCATTAGAATCTGGGCAATCCTGTGGGTGCCATAAGAGATGACAATAAAAATAATCTAGAATCCACAGCACCTGGTTTATGATGAGAGGGGTAGAGCTGAGGGAGACTGAAAAGAAGAGGATGAATCTAAGGTTGCAAACCTGGGTGACTGGATGGGCAGTGGTTCCTTCAACAGAAACAGGGAAGTTTGGAATAGGGGCTGAGCCCTGTTTTGAACCTAATGAATTTGGGAGGCCTATGGAACATCCTGATGAAACCATCCAAAGACAGTTAGCTGGTGATATGGAAGCTCAGAAAAGACAGATTGGAGAGTCATCTCCATTGGGATGACAATTGAACCCGTTAAGTAGATTTCACCAAGAGCGAGCTTAGAGCTGGGGTCCTTAACTTTTTTTTCTGTGTCATGAATCATTGGAGAAGTCTATGAACCTGTTTTCATCTCAGACCCTTTAAAAAAAACTGTAATGGAAGGAAATACTAAATTTCAGTTAGAGGTTAATGAAAATAAAGATGTCATTTTTTTTCCCATTCACAGTCATGAACCCTCTGAAATCTATCCACAGGCCTGAAGGTTAGAAGAAAAGAGAAAAAAGCCCAAGACAAAGCCTTAGGTGAGGTGGTGTAAATGATAATCCAGCAAGGAAAAGGATCTGTCTGAGAGGCAGAAAGATAATTAAGAGAGATGTGTGCCGCAAAAGCAGAGGGAGCAGAACGTATATAGGAGGAAAGGTTGGTTATTAGTGTCATATGTTACAGAGAAGTCAAGAAAACTTGGACTGAGAGGAGCCAGTGACAGCAGTTTCAATTGAAGAGTGGGTTTAAAGGTCTGATTGCAAAGGGTTAGAAAGAGAGGAGGATATGAGGAAAGGGAGGCAGTGAGTACAGCCCTTTTATTTTCTTTGTGAATTTAGTTGTGAAAAGGAAGAGCAATACAGGAAGCTTGAAGGCTCAGCAGAATCAAGAGGAGGCATGTTTGTAAGTGACAGAAGAGGAACCAGTAGATAAAGACAGGCTGAAGCTTAGAGAGAGGGGCAGCTAAGTGGGGCAGTAGTAGAACGCCCGCTCTCCAGTCAGGAAGACTCATCAGATATCTACTAGCTGTGTGATCCTGGGCAAGTCACTTAACCCTATTTATGTCAGTTCTTCATTTGTAAAATGAGCTGGAGAAGTAAATGACAAATCATACCAGTATCTTTGCCAAGAAAACCCCAAATGGGGTCATAAAGAGTCAGACACAACTGAACAATAATGATCAAAGGGCAAATTCCTGGAGGGATGGCAGGGGACGCTAGCAGAAGGATCCCCTTGGCAAAGAGAACTATCTTTTCTGCTTACACTGGAGCAAGAAGGAAAGCATGGGGGATGCTTTTGAGTGTTTTATTTTGTTTTGTTTGAGATGTGGGATAGGGGAGAAGTGTATGATCTTGTAGGTGCTCTCAATTTTGTCTTTAAAACATGAGGGAAGGACTCTGCTGAGAAGAACAAATGAGAGGCTGATGTCAGTGGCGAAGAAAGAAGAAAAGATTTTGATTAGCTTCTATAGGAAGTCTCCAAGGGAGTCAATCAGGGAAGAGTAAAATGATTGCTGTGTAGCAGGAAGGGCCTAGTTCAGATTAGATAACACAATGTGTTGTTGACCCAGGCAGCAGGGTGGCCTGGCATCCCCCAGAAGTGTTCAGTAGCTTGTGAGTACTGGAAGAAGCAGCAGATGTTTGTAGTAATTCTATGGTTGGGATTTGGAAAGGGACGAGCAGCAATAGAAGGCTGGTTCACTGTCTCAATAAGATTTCAAAGGGAGCAAAGTTAAGTTAGAGTGGGGGTGATGGGCTGAAAGGTGGGGTGTACTCTTAGGAAGCTGTGGTGAGGACAAAGAAATGATTTAGAAAGTGGAAGGCACAGAGAGAGATGGTATGATCTTGGGCATATCACTTATCTCCTTGAGCCTCAGTTTCCACATCTGTAAAATGACTAGATGGCCTCTGAGGTTTCTGTGATCTACAATCCTATATGGTAGTGTGCAAGGATTTTCAGAGTTTCTAATCATGGAGGTGAAACATTTGTGGATGATGAGATCAAGGCTTATGATGAGCCTTATGATGAGCTGGTAAATGTTTAACTGGCCACCTGACATACTTTAAAATTTAATCTTCATCATTAACATGTTTTTCATCACTTTCTTAAGCCTAGACAATCAACAAAATTATAAATCAACCCTAGATCTGTAACTTTGCCAATTTTGGAGGTGTAAAATGTCTACAATTAAGAATCCTGTCTTTGACTCACCAACTATATAAGTGTATCTATCTTCTTCTCCATACTCATACGATTTCTACCTTTGGCCTTGTCACCTCTGGCCGGTACACTATAACTACTGTAATAACAATAACAGTAATATCTAAGATTTATGTAGTACTGTACACCAGGCACTGTGCTAAGTACTTTACAATTATCTCATTTAATCCCCACCCCCTTCAGGGTAGGTGCTGTTACTATCCCCATTTAACAGATGAGGACACTTGAAGCAAATAGAGATTAAGTGACTTGCCTAGGTCACAAAGCTAGTAAGTGTCTAAGGCTGGATTTGAACTAAGGAAGACCTGAATTAAAATTGGGCAGCTAGGTGGTACAGTGGATAATGTGCTGGGCCTAGATTCAGGAAGACTGATCTTTTTGAGTTTAAATCCAGCCTGGGGTACTTACTAGTTGTGTGACCCTGATCAAGTCACTTAACCCTGTTTGCTTAGTTCCTCATCTGTAAAATGAGCTGGAGAAGAAAATGGCAAATCACTCCAGTATCTTTGCCAAGAATACCCCAAATGGGGTCATGAAGAGTCAGACAGGACTGAAAAAAAGACTGAACAACAAAAATGAGTTCAGATTGGTTCCTCTGCTTTCAGTTTCTCCCCTCTTCAATCCATCTTCCTCACATCTTCCTTCCAAATTAATATTTCTCACACATGAAGTTGACCATGTCACACCCCTGCTCAAGAACCTTCAGGGTATCTCTAATACTTAAAGAAAAAATACAAACTTTTTTGCTTGGCATTTAAAGCCTTTCACAGCTGATGCCAACCTATCTTTCCAGACTTATTTCCCCTGATCCCCTTCATAAATTCTGTATTCCTGACAAATCCACCTATTAGCTCTTCTCTGGGCACAATATTTTTTCTCCCACCCCTGTACTTTTGCACAGGCTGTGTCCTCCACATTCTCTTTCTTTACCTCTGCCATCCTTTTATCCCTAAGTCCTACCTCTTAAAAGCCCTGACTTCCTTTCAGACGTAGCTCGGGTACCATCCCCAGGAAGTCTTTCCTGATCTCTTCGCACCATTGTTAGGAGTCTCTCCTGAGTCTTCCAAAATTACTTTGAATTAATTTGTACGCTGTGTATATCTGTTTGTATGGATTGTTTCTCACCAGCAGAACGGTAAACCCCTGGAGGGCAGAGAAAGTTTTCTTTTTTGTGCTGTCTTCCCTTTGCCTGGCGCAGTACTTGGCCTATAGTAGGCATTTAAAAATACTTGTTAAATTGACTCATTCAATTCAAGCTAAACATTTTATTAATTATGGTTATGTTATATTGGCCGAATTCAAAGTCTTCTTTAAAAAAAAAACTCCTGAAAAAAGACCTACCTGACACATGAAACACATACATTGTATTGATAAAGTTGATGTCAGCTTTCATAAATATAGAGCCAGAATTTCTCAATGGCTCAGTTTTTTGGGAAAAATCATAGACATACTTTGGATTTTCAAACAATTTTTTTTCCAAACAACTTCATTGTATAATAATGTGATTAATATATCATAACCACATCCTGCTGTAATACTGCAAAACCCTGTGGTAACATGAATAAACCATCCATTTATAACATTGTTTTTTCAGAGCTGCCCCTGTAATGTTGCTTCCCCAAGCTTGTGTTTTCACTAATAAGTCCCAACCCAAAGGGAATTATTTCATTTACTGAAGCAGTTGTTTATTAAAGGCTTACAAAATACATGCTTCTTGAAGGTAGGGCTCTAGTAATATCTATCTTTTAAATTCACAGATTGTCTAACACAGTGCCTTAGATATAATGATGCTCACTATAAATGTTGAATGAATGAATGAATGACCTGAAGGAGTTAATGCAGCTTTCTGCCTAACATTATCATTGTCTACTGAAGGTTTTAGGAATAAGCTGGACCAACAAATCTTTTGTTAACATAGCATTCCTGTGGATTAGGTAATGAAGTCCAAACTCCTTGGTTTGGTTTTCTAGACTGTGTGCAGTCTGGCTCTGATCTACCTTTTCAGCCTTCTTTGGCCCTCTTTCCTTTTGTGAACCCTATGTTCTAGCCAAGTTGGAATCCTCACTCTTATCTAAGCTTCCATCATTCTCTCCTCTCTCTATGGCTTCACTTACACCATCCCCTAAGCCTGGAACAGCTAACCTTCCTATTGTGCCTTCTGGAATTCTTCCCAATTTTTCAGATAAAGCTCAGGTGTCACTTTCTTGATTCACACAGACAGAAATAAGTTGTCTCTCCTTCCCTCACCATACTGCTTTTGGTCATAACTGTCCTAAGCATTTGTGACATTCATTTGATTCACCCACCAATCAACAAGCATTTATTCTGTGCATGCTATCTGTCAGGCACTGGAGACTGATACAAAAGGCATGTAGACTCAAGGAGCTTACCTTCCATAGGAGGGAAGCACGTGCACAAAAAAGTAAACACAAAGCATCTAAAGTAAGTTGGGAGATGGTAGAATAACTTAACAACTAGAGGTATTTCTTGTAGAAAGTTAAGGAGGCTAAACTGGTAAGAACTGGCCATTTCAAGAGGCCAAGAAGAGGAGAGAACTCAGTCCAGGCATTAGGATAGCTTGGGCAGGAGATAGAATGAGGTTTCTGGTGAACACCTAGTAATAACAGTAATAATATCAGATAGTATTTCTTTTACTTTTAGCTTTTTTTTCAGAGGAGGGAGGGCAGGGCAGTTGGGGTTAAGTCACTTGCTCAAGGTCACACAGCTATTAAGTGTTAAGTGTCTGAGGTTAGATATGAACTCAGGTCCTCCTGACTCGAGGGCCCATGCTCTATCCACTGTGCCACCTAGGCACCCTAGATGGTATTTCCATACTGCTTTCAGGTTGGCAAAGTACTGTACCTATTTTATCTCACTGGATCCTTACAATAACTCTGTGACATAGGTGCTATTATCCCCATTTTATGAATTTGGACAGACTTTGGAAACTAATGGAGGACAGAAAGGCCTGGTATGCTGTGGTCCATGAAGTAACAAAGAGTGGAACATGAGTGAACAACAATGCCCATTTCACAGATGAGGAGACTGAGGCAAACAGAGGCTAAGTGGCTTGTGTGGGACTCACACAGCTAGTATATGAGTAGGATTTGAACTCAAGTCTTCCAGACTCCAAGTCTAGCTTTCTTAAGCACTCGATCACGTTCCTGACTGGAATGCAGAATGGAGTGTGTGTGTATGTGTGTGTGTGTGTGTGTGTGTGTGTGTGTGTGTGTGTGTGTGTGTGTGTGTGAGAGAGAGAGAGAGAGAGAGTGAATAAGGTGAAATCAACCTAAAAGCATAAGTGGGAGTCTTGCTACCTTGTATTATAACTATCTGTTCCTGTTTCATCTCCCCTACCTGACAGTAATCTGCTTAGAGCAGAGGTCGGTCTCCTTAAGTCCAGTGCGTGTCTACCCCAGTACTTTGCATAGTAGGAGCTTCAGAAAAATCTGTTTCTTGAATTAGGTAGGACATATTCTTATGTCCATTTTAGAGATACAGAAACTGAGGTCCAAAAAAAACTGGAACTTACCCAAGCTCACAGTCATTAGTGAGGCGGGAACTGTGATTAGAATCCAGATCTTCTGACTTCTAGTCCATTAATGGAACCTGGAATTCCATGGAATTTGAAAACTCTTTAATCTGACAGGGTAGCTTAAAGGCAGGAACCTCTAATACCTTCATTTTAGAACAGGAAAAAAAACGAGGCCAAAGAGACTGTGATTTCCCCCATACACCTGTCACTGGTGATATTTGTTGTTTAGTCGTGTCCAGGTCTTCATGACATTTGGGTTCTCTTGGCAAAGACATCAGAATGGTTTGCCATTTCCTTTTCCAGCTCATTGCACAGATGAGGAAGCTGAGGCAAATGGTATTAAGTGACTTACCCAGGGTCACACAACTAGTAAATGTCTGAGGTGGGATGGGAGCTTAGGTCTTCTTAACTCCAGGCCCAACTCTATCTACTTCATTACCTAGCTTCTAAAGCCCTGGACAGATGTAGTGCTATGATTATTCTCATTTTACAGATGAAGAAACTGAAGTAGACAGTGGTTAAGTGATTTGCCCAGGATCACACAGCTAGTTAAGTGTCTGAGGCCAGATTTGAACTCTGGTCTTCCTGACTCCAGACCTGGCACTCTATCCACTGTATCACCTACCTGCCCCCATTCATGACATTGCCACAATTAGAACCTGGGTCCTCATTTCTAATTCAGGCTACTTTTTACTATATCACTCTAAAGGCATCTTCCTAATTACTATGGGCCCTTGGGAGCCTTCTGTTTTTGCGACCAAGCCCCTCTTAATTAGCTCTTCTGTTTCTTGTGAATCCAGAAATACAACTATATTAAAATAAAATGTGCTGAGCCTTCTTAAGGTAAGGAAGTGGCAGTTTTCTTGAATACAATGGTCTTTTTTAGTCAAATGTGACGTTTATCTTATCCTAATATTGACTTTATTGAATGGAACCTGACTTTTCTATTCCTGTGGGGAGAGAGGTTTTACAGTTAAATGAATTGAGTCTGTTTAAATTGAATATCAACAGCTCTTGAGTGAAAACCAGGATCTAGTCAGAGGAAGTAGAATTGAGGCCCAGATAAAATCTGGAATGGATTCTTCTCTATCCAGAATCCTGGGCCATGGCAAGGAGGTGAAAAGTTTGGCCATGCTTGAATTTATAGAAATATCTTGTGATTCCACTAGAACCACACTGTATACGGGAAGCAGGCACAGAAGTGCCAGTGGTTGTTACTGGTGGATCCAGATGCCCAGCTCCAGCAGTGTGCCAGACAGATGGGAGCACTGAGCTACTGGGAGTAAACTTATTGCTGGGAGTAAACTCCCTCATCTAAGATTCCATGATGGTCTTGAAAGACATTTCTTTTGTTGTTGTTGGTTGGTCTTAGGTGCAGGTAAAAGAGAATTATCCCCATCCACTTCATTTCCCCCCTCCTCCTAATCTAATTTTTATTGGTAGCTTTTGTTTTTACATCACTTTGAAATATTGCCAAAACTTGCCATCAGGAATATAGCATTTCTAGAGGTGAATATTGTTGTGTTGCAAGGTGATTGTTTAAGACCCTATTTGGGGTTTTCTTGGCAAAGAAACTGGAATGGTTTGCCTTTTCCTTCAGGGTCACACAGCTAGTAAGTGTTTGAGGCTAGATTTGAACTCATATCATCCTGACTCCGGGCCTAGGACTCTATCCACTGTACCACCTGGAGGTAAAGCCATGGCTATTAAGTCACCCTCTTCTGCATCTTTTCCCTTCAAATACAGTAAGATAAAGCAATAAATCACCTTTAGACACCTGCTATAAGTCTAATGGGCAGCTAGGTGGCACAATGAATAGAGTCCTGGACCAGGAGTCAGGAGGACATGAGTTCAGATCTGGCCTTAGACACTTACTAGCTGTCTGACCTCAGTTTACTCTTCTGTAAAATGAACTACAGAAGGAAAGGGCAAACCATTCAAATATCTTTGCCAAGAAAACTCCAAATGGGGTCACAAAGAGTCGGATGTGACTGAAACGACTGTATAACAATATAAATCTGTCCAATGATAGTACTAGGTATTGTGAGAGGAATTTAAAAATGGTTGAAAATGGGTAGATCTCATGTGATTTTTTTAAAATTGAATTTTCCTTTTGTCACTCAGCAAAAATCTGCTTCTCCTACCTTCTTCCTCTCCTCCAATGAAAAAGAAAGAGAAGCAAAACCCCTGCTAAACAAAGGTGTAATCAAGTAAAACAAATTTCTTTTGTAGCTATGTCCAGTGTCCTTGTATTCCTATAGCTCCTCAATTGCCAGTTTGCATGGAGTGAAGTAAAACCTCAGAACTGTTTTAATTTGCATTTCTCTTTCTATTGGTGATTTGGAGCAGCACCTAGCTAAGTGCCTGTTACATAATAGATACAACAAAGTCTTATTGATTAAAATATTTGCATGTGATCATTTATCGTTTAGCAAATCTTTTGAATACAGTTTGCTCTTATTCTTTGACCGCTTAGCTATTTAAGGGATGGCTTGCTGTGTGCTGCATATTTGTATCAATCTTTGGCTTATTTTGTTTTTCAGATTTTATTAGTGATGTTTGATGCAAAGATTTTCCCAGTTTATTATTAGTGTTCTAATTCTGTCTTAATTGATTTCATTCATGCAAAACCTTTTAAAATTTATGTTATCAAACTCTTCATTTTATCTTTTTATTTTTGGTCTTTTTTTTTTTTTAGTTACGGTCTACTCCATTTCTTGTTTGGTTAAATTTCTCTCTTTAGTTGGAGAATTTATGAAGTGCCTGTATGTGTCAGGCACTGTGCTAAGTGCTTTATAAGTATTATCTCCTATGACCCTCACTATAATCCAGTGAGATGAGTCCTATTACTATTCCCATGTTACAGTTGAGGAAAATGAGGCAAGCAAAAGTTATATAACTTGCTAAGGGCCACACATCCAGTAAGTATCTGAGGCTGGATTTGAACTCAGGTTTTCTTGACTTCAGGCCAAAGACTTGAACCAGTGAGTTCTCTAGCTAATCTTGTTCTTAAAATAACTAGCTGACCTCCCTACCACTACCCTTCCTAGCCTGCCTCTATTCAGACACCTTCAGTGGTTCCCTATTGACTCCTGAGTATATTTCAAATTACTTAGCCTGGCATTTGTAGCCTTTACAAAACTACCACTGAGCTCTTATTCTTACTTATTTCATCACTAGCCTTGCTCCTTCTAGCTGACCTCTGCATCCACAGCCAATACACAAGAAATTTCTCTTCTTTTTCTCCCATCTCTTTCCATACTAATGTTTGCCTTCTGAAACCCATCCAATTTTCAAGATCCCAGTGAAACGCCACCTCCTCGACAAAGTCTGATTTTCCTATAAAAACAATGCTGTTAGATTGCAGAATTCATTAATGGCAATGACAGGTCTTGGTTTTGAAAACAAACATGCTTTCCTCTTAGTAGAGAGATGGGGAACCAATGGGTATGGAATGTTGTATGCATTGTCAGGTGTAGTAGTTTTGGGGGTAGATTTTTTTGTAACCATTTTCTTTGTTACAAGAAAAGGGTTCAGTGTAGGGGAGTTGTGGAAGAAAATGGCACGTGTAAAAAAAAAAGTATGGCAATAGAACTTAAAAAAAAATTATGTATGACAGCATAAACAACAAATTGTAATTCTTGAGAAAACCCAAAGAGTGAAAGGAAAGCATGTGGCAATTGGGGTATTATCAATTGCACGCGAAGTGAAGAGGCATTGTGATTTGTTTTGGTGAAGGGAATATCCATATACCTGAAATGTTGGATCCATTATGTATCAAGTTATCTTACTGAATAATAAACTACTTAAAGGAAGGGACCAGATTTTATTAATCTTTGGGTCTATTTCAAGGCCTAACAAGATGTCTTACACATAGAAGGTAATGGCAATAAATGTTGAATATTAAACAGACCTCCACCTCTCTGAATCTCTCACTCAGAGGCTGCTTACTAAGAGGGTCAACATCTCTAGCCACCCCAGATGCTACTGCAGACCTTACACACTTTTATCTTCTTTGAGGAAGGAAGAATATATCTTTCACTGGGGATAAGGAACCCACTTAGGGACAAACCAGCTACCTAGTCATACCAGAGAGGATTTGGAAGTTATATCAGCTTTTTCTTAGCATCTCTTATGAGTTCCTTGAAAGCAATGCCTGGAGCATAGTAGGTGCTTACTAATAAATTCTAGTTGACTGCTACTTGATTGAATGACTATGGTGGGGAGAACTGAAGTGGATGCCTTGGGAGTCTGTTCTCAGCCAGGAGTCAGTGGCAGGCTTATCTTGCTGTTCACAGAGAGCACCATTTTTCCTAAGCATGCCTTTTCCCTGTAAAGGCAGATGAGTTTCAATTAAAATGAGCTCATGGTCTATTAAATGACTGCTGGAGTCTGTGAAGGCAGTGAGTCACTTGGGTGCATGTGAATTGCTCATGGCTATTTTTTCAGAATCTGGGCTTCAGTCTGTGTTCTTCTGGGAGTGGGTTCAGGAGTAGGCAGCTGAGGCATATCACTGGGAATTTATACGTCCTGGGAGAGTTCCAAGAATAATGCCTTTGCTTCTCTGCCCATAACCCCACAAAACCTTAGGAAAGAATCTCTTTGCTCTTTTCTTGCTCCAGAGGTAAAAATGAGCAAATTTCTAGTTAGTCAGCAAAGCTTATTGTTAAGCTGCACTAGAGAGAAAAGAGAGATACCCTTCTATCCTACCCATCAGTTGTACCCTTCCCACTCAAAAACCAACCAAAACTGGGAAACAAGATCCCGATCCTTGATGAGGCATGCCATGACCCGAGTAAGGAGGCATGATCCCATTTAGAACACTTTCTGGGGTTTTGCACAGTTTGAACCTAATGAGTTAGGTTTGGGCAGCCTCCTCAAAACAGGCTGCTGGGGGGAAGCCTTTATGATGAATTTTGGGAATGTGTTCTGTGTTCTGTCTTCTGTAATGGTCAACTCAGTGGGTCTGATTGAAGTCCAAGTGGAAATTCTGTGTCTTCTGCAAAGTTGGGAATATAGAAGGTAGCATTGAATTTAGTGGGTGGAGTGCTTCAGAAATAATTAGTATTGGAATATAAGTTTTGCTCTACCAAAGATCCTCAGAGAAGGAAGGAGTTGAGGAAGAGAAGGAGGTTTTAGAGAACTGTGTGTGTGTGTGTGTGTGTGAGCGTGCGTGCGTGCACATGCTGTGTATGCACATGCTCACATGTGTGTGCACACACATGCCCTCTAGATGGCTTGAATTTTAAATTTAATCTGTTCACTCCTTTTTCCTGGGTACCCCAAGAATTGCAGAGGTGGATTTTCTCTCATCTTAGCATTAGGTAGAATTTTAGAGCTGGAAGATATCCTAGAAATCATTTAATCCAATGGCCTCATTTTATAGATCCAACAGTCAGATGACATGGGTCTAATTGCTGACTTAAGATATTTATTGACTAGAGAAGCTACTTCTCTGAATCAATCAACCAATAAGCATTTATTAAGTGTCTAAATATGCCAAGCACTCTGCTAGGTACTAGGGATACAAAGACAAAAGTGAAACAGTCCCTGCCCTCAAGAAGCTTGATCTTATAGTCTATGGAGAGCCAACATTTACATATTTAAGTATTTACATGATTTGTACAAAATAAATGCAAAGTATTTTGGGAGAATGGGTAGAAGGTACTAATAACTGGTGTCAGGAATGACTCATAGGTCAGTTTTCTTATCTGTAAAATGGGAATAAGATAATAATACTTGTATGGGCTACCTTACAGAACTGTGAGGAAGGTGTTTTGTAAACTTGAAAGTGCTATTTGAACCAGACCTATTACTATTATTATTATTAAGATGAAGTTTCCAGTGACATCTGTTAAGTCCTTTTCCATTGCCACATTCATTGTGTCATGGAGGTCACCTTGGTTTCACCAGGGCATTGTCAATAAATCACAAGGTAGAAAAGGATTATAGATCTTTTCCCTGTAGAATTGGCTAACCCGAGTTTGGAAAACCTCATCATCAACAGGTGGGCCATAGAGTGATGAATTTTTTTTTGTCTACTGTGATGTTTAAAGATTATTTATTAAGTTACAGAGAGATTGTTAGTTGAAGAAACATCCACACAAATGAAATTATAGTCCTTGAAACAAGTTAGTAAGATGAAATACGGAGAGGTTAAATGATTGGCCTGAAGTTTCATAGCTATCAAAGCCTGTGCTAAGGACTTTATTCTCAAAACTGCTTTTCTTTTACCTAAACATCCCTTGGTGAGCCCCATGGATAGAGAGAATAATTAGCACGTGCCCAATGTAGCTTTTTTCTCCTCCTAAAGAAGAAGTTGCAGTCTAGTAGATAGAGAACCAGCCTTGGAAACAGGAAGACTAGGGTTTTGAGTTCTGCCTTTTAACACAAAGTTGCTTGTCTGTATGACTCTGGGCAAGGCAATCAATCTCACCCTGATTTAGTAACTTTCTAAATTATAAATTATAGTGAAGGTGAAGGGAATGTTTCAGAAATAGTCTTGGAATATATTTTCTTCTACTCTACCAGAGGTCTTCAGAACATAGCTGTGGGTTGCAGAGGAAGAGAAGCAGGTTCTAGGGAGCTCTCTGTATGTGTGCATGTGTGTGTGTGTATGTGTATATGTGTAATACATTGTGTGTGAGTGACATCTTCCATCAGAGAACTGCAATGGAAAAAGTAGTTTCATCACTGGGGAGTGAGTTCCCTGTATCAGTGAAATCATAGGGCCACTTCCTATCCTTAGGCAGCTTTTTATTTATTAAATTAATAAATATTAAAAGATATTTGCATCTCATCTAACTTCCATAATGACTTGAGGTAGCTAAATGGTTAAAAGAATATATATGTATGTATATATAAAAGAACATATTCTAGGCTCCTAATCTGTGGGATCTGGATCCCTAAAGTTGGACCTCAGTTATTATTGCAAGGGACTCATGATTCCATACATATAACCAGAAGTATTATTTTGCTCTTTATTGAACCCCTACAAAAGATTAACTAGTATTTCTATAGCACTGTATCGCTTTCAAAGCGTTTATATAATAACAATAATAGATAAAGTTTATATTGTCCCAACCATTTGCCAGACACTGTGCTCAATGCTTTATAATTATTATCTCCTTCAATTCTCACACCAGCCTTGGGAAGGAGGTGCCATTATAATTCCCACTTTATAGTTGAGGAAACTGGGGCAACAGAGGTTAAGTGACTTGCCCAAGGTCACACAGCTAGTAAGTGTCTGAGGTTGGAGTTAAACTCAGGTCTTCCTGGCTCCAGGACCAGCCCTGTACCACCTAGCTGCCTGTATGTTATAGAGCATGGATAATGGGTTTTGTTTCTGCTATATGATCAATGCTACATCTGTTCCTATAGGAGAAAAGTTCTTTGAAAGTATTTTTTGCACAAAATTTGCAAATGGCTGACTTAAACCTACAGGTTTGTTCCAAGTACCCAGGATGATTTGATTGAGCCAAGAAATACCAGTGCCTTTCCTCTGCAGCATAAGTCTGGGAAAGTGGATTTTCTTCATTTGTTGCAGTGAAATTTAAAGGTCTTAAACAGCTGCATCTGGAACCCAATGAAACTTTCATCGTTTGAATCAAACAACTAGTCTGTCTTATTAAGTGATTCTTTATAACAAAAAAAAAAACTTTGGTAGACAATAAATCATCTCACATATATCAATCAATGAATCACTCAACAGGTATAAATACCTTTTATCTGCCAGGTTAGACACTGGGTAAGTATTACTCCTTTTCAAAGATATGTAGATACTGCTATGATTAAACAAATACAAACTTCATTTAAAAGTGCTACTGAATTTATAGTAGCTTTCTGTCATGTATTTCTCAATCAAAGGATAGTAACAGTGTAGTAATTATCATAGGAGGGTTCAAGAAATGTTTTGATGTTAAAAATGGGGTTCTCATGGTTTGTCCTGTGGCATGTACAAATTTTCTCCAGAAGGAGCTGTGTTGGAAGCCACACAGGACCCTCATATACAAAAGAAATGTTTTTCCTCAGTTCGCTTCTTCCTGGGTCATATTCTTTCTGTAATTTAAGCCCTATTGATTCCTTTTGCTTGTACATTGTTCATTTCCCAATTTATGCCCCTCACCATCGAAATCTTCCCTGTAATAGAAAAACAGAGTCGACCAATAGAGCCAAGTTGACTAACAGCTTATGCTTACTAACGTTCCACACACGTAGCCCCCACCACATCTTTCTACTGAGAAGAGGAAGGAGTGGTTCATCATTTGTTTTGTGTGGCCTACATTATAATTAATCAGAATTTGCCCAGCTGTTAACCTTGTTTTCATTTGTATTATTATAGTCATTGCGTATACATTTCCTTGTTTCTGATGATGTCAATTCATATTTCTTCTCATGTTTCTTTGAATTCTCTCCTGAGTCATAGTCTTTTTTTAAAATTCATTTTTATTAATTTATTTTAAAAATCACCTACATTTCCCAATATACTCATCTCCCTCCAGAGAGTATCCCTTATAACAAAAATTTGAAAAGATTAAAAAATAAACAGTTTAGCAAAATTAACCAATACACTGAAAAAGCCTGATATTATACACAGTGTGAAACACCCATAGGTCCCCACTTCTGCAAGGAAGGATGGCAAGGTATCTTCTCATCTTACTTCCTAGGCCATATTCTTTAAAGATTGTGCAAAACAGATTTTTAAAATTATAATCAGAATTTTCAAAGATAGAAGTATTAAAATTAATGGAAAAAGATAATCTACTGAGAGAGATAAGGAGAGATGCTGGGACTCTAACAAATAGTTCCTGACTGGTAGTGGGAACCTGGAGTCAAGAAGACTCATCTTCCTGAGTTAAAATCTGACTAGCTGTGTGACCCGGGGCAAGTCACTTAACCCTGTCTGTTCAGTTTCCTTAATTGTACAATAAACTAGAGAAGGAACTGGCAAACTACTCCAATATCTTTGCCAAGAAACTCCAAATGGAGTCACAAGAAGTCAGACACAACTGAACCACCACCACAACAAACCTGACAGGTTACTGTAAAGTTGTCACCAATTTATAGCTTTCTAAGAATTATAGTTTTCAGAAGTGTTCAGATTGACAGGCTGTCATGATCCACCGGGAAGGGGGAGAAAGGTAAGAAAGTGGGAAAGGTCCGGGGTAGTTTTGAACAATGTTAGCAGCATAGCAACGAGGCACAGCACATTTCCATGGTACCAGCCCACTGCAGGATTTCTAAGATCTTCATTCAGTCTCGTTTCTATTCCTTCTCAAAGTACAGAAAGAACAGGTGACTTCACACGCCACTGGGAAAATGCCCACTTGTCCTCTGTGCTAATCTGAGGCTGTTGTTGGAAAGATGTGCTTATGTTCAGCCCCAGAATCAATCATTTTCAAGTAGATTTTGTTTTTTCTACCTCTCTCTTTTTCTGGCTGTGTTAAATGACTGTAACACAATTGATAAGATCATGGGATTGACTGGGCAGTCTTTTGAATTTCCATTCACAGGAGCAGAAACACTGGGCCTATAGTTTCTGGCTCTGACGTGTGAGTCGTGCGTGCGTATGTGGAGAAGCCGATTCCCAGCAATTTTCCACTTTGTTTTAGGGTTAACTTGTGTATATGTATGTGTATATATATTTATTTTTGAATTACATATGTGTGCACACGTGTCCATACATGCACACATGCTCATGCATGTGCACACACACACATTGTATTTCAATATAGTATCATTGCTTTCCTTTTTAGTCCAATGTATTTTATTCCATGCATTTAAAAACATTATTCTAAAGAGTTTATAGGCTTTACTAGATTGCCAAAGGGGTTCATGGCACAAAATGGTGGAGAAACTCCAGGTCAGTAATGATGTTTTCCTTTCACTCACTCAAGAAGAAAACAGAAAAGCTGAAGGATCTGTAGTGGCTCTAACAGTAAAATTTAGAAATCCCAGACTTAAGCAGAAAAAGAATTTTGAAGGAAAGAAGGCTGAGCTAAGTGAACTAAAAGTAAGAAGAGAGTGGTTGAGTATGCAGGGAGAAATGGAAATATGGCCACAGCACAGTTACATTCTCAGCTTAGGGGGTGAGTGGATTTCTGCCCCCAGCAAAGACACTTTTCCACATCAGTTAATGAAGCTCCAACACAAATGTTTTGAAACATTTCCCATGTGAGTGAATAATCTCCAAGCTTATGCAAAAGAATAAACATCCCTCCTCGCTCCCTTTCAAATATTTCCTTCCCCACCAGCTTACCCTCTGGTTTTTGTGTTACTAGACTGATTGAGGTGTCTTGTGGAGGCCCGGCCTCTTTGTTTGGCTCTCCCCACAAGTTAATTTTCCCAGGGTCATGCCGGGATCCTTCACTATGGACACAGGATTTTCCTTCAAGTTATTTTCCACAACCTACAGCAGCCTTGAAGGCTTTTAGGATCCTTATTTAAAGAAATTTGCATTAATAGCTCTTTGGGGCCCCCTCATTTACATGCACATTTAAAGGGCAGAACTTTGGGGAATGAAATGCAAAATGTGAAAGCCTTGCTTGGGGGCCCTACACACCCACCCAGGCCCTTGGAAAAGAACATAGTTAACTTTGTTACTTTTATATTTGAAGATGTATGCACACATGGACTCCCCAAAAAGCCTCAACTCCTTTATTTTCTCATAACTTTGGGATCATAACAGAAAGCATTGCTATTGTGTCTTTTTCCTCTTCTTTTCCCACCCGCTAACCCCCTTCTTTAGACTTGTGGTTTGAAACCATAGAAAGGAGGGAGGCCTGGGAAATAGAGCATTAATTCAGATTCATTGAGCATATTCTTCCCAGAGGTTAGTGATGTTTTGCAGCTGGTGGTAGACACTATTTTTTTTCTATTATCTTGTAAACAAAATTTTTGTGTGTTGCTGATTCTGATTATAGATTTGTCAAAACATTACTGGTAATTTATTTATAAATAAAGTGATTTTATGATATTTGTGTGGTACACTGTTGCTGTGTAAGTTTTATGTGTGTGCATGGGGCATAAGTTTGTGTTGATGTTCTAGGGGGTGTTTATAATATGGTTAAAAAAATGTTTAAAATTTCCTTCCTTCCATCCTTCCTTCCTTTTCCCCTTCTCTCCTTCCTTCCCTTTTTCTCTTTTCTCTCCTTCCTTCCCTTTTTCTCTTTTCTCTCCTCTTCTCTCTTTTCTCCTGTCCTGGCCTTTCTCTTCTTTTCATCTCTCCATCTTAAACAAGCTAGGTAAAGCAATTGTCACTCACAGGCCAGGCCTTCATTCTAATTTGCTAGAGAGCTTTGATTTGCATCGGTCCTCTAGGTTTTGACCAGCTCCGTTTTCTAATTCAGGCTGGTTCACCCCTCCATAGGCAGCCCAGTCACCCTTAGTTCCCTTTTCTTGTGGATCCCCATATTAATTATCGTGAACATCCAATTAATGTGAACATCCAATCAGCTTTGCTCACTGCAACTCAGAACTCCTACTCAAGTGATCTGCTTGCCTCAGCAGGAATTACAGGTGTGTGCTGCCATTCCTGGCTTAATTTCAGTATCTTGATGGATACATGATATCTCAGTATTGGTACTCACTCCATGTGTGTAGATTATTGTAATTCGTGCAACTTTCAAAATTGTATCTTTTTTGCATTATTATATAAATAGTTCAGCTTCTACTCATTTGATCCTTTATCAGTTTATATAGGTCATCAAAATGATCATTTTTGTGCAACACAGGAACTTTTACAAAGGCATGTTTACTTCAAAAGATAATAATAAATATACAAATTTACCCTCTCAAAACGTGGGAGACATAATCTTCCTCCCCTGCACCATTCTCTGGGGAGCTGAAGGGGATTAACGTTATGATTTAACTTGGTTCATATAGAGCACAGTCCCAGTTCAAGTCCAAACCCCTAGGACTCAAGTCCTGGGCACTCTGACTTTTCAGGGATTCCAACTCCGGCTGGCTGGCCATACCATTCCACCTGCAGTCCTAGCTCCAAGGCTGCTATGGGTTACATTCCTGGTCCATGAGGATCACCTTCAGCACATGAAACTGAGAAGGATAAACAACATAGAACAGAAATAAATATCTCACAGTCCATTTTTCCAAGCCAGGGCAGAAGAGGAAACAGGTTCAATTAAGACTGTCCACATTGTTTTTTATTTAAAAATAAAATTTTTTTGAGATGGTCTTTTTTATTTAGTATTTTATTTTTCCCCAGTTACATGTAATTTAACATTCATTTCTAAAACTTTGAGTTCCAGATTCTCTCTGTTACTGCTTCCCCACCCCACTCATTGAGAAGGCAAGCAGTTTGATATAGGCTATACATGTGTAGTCATGCAAAACATATCCATAATAGTCATATTGTGAAAGAAAACAGACAAAAACCTCAAGAAAAATAAAGTTAAAAAAAAGTATGCTTCAATCTGTATTCAGACACCATTAATTAGTTCTTTCTTTGGGGATAGAGAGCATTTTTTTATCATAAGTCCTTCAGAGTTGTCTTGGATCATTGAATGCCGAGAATGGCTAAGTCATTCATGGCTGATCATCTTACGATACTGCTGTTACTTTGGACAGTACATTTTACTTTGCATCATCCTATGCAAGTCTTTCCAGTTTTTTCTGAGAACATCCTGCTCATTATTTCTTATAGTACAATAGTATTCTGTTGTAATGACGTACTACAACTTGTTCAGCCATTCCGAAACTGATGGGCTTCCCCTCAGCTTCTAATTCTTTACCCCCCAGAAAAGAGCTGCTGTACATATGAGTCCTTTTCCTTTTTTTAAAATCTCTTTTGTGATACAGACCTAGAAGTGGTATTGCTATTCCAAGGGTATACATGGTTTTATAGCCCTTTGGGCATAGTTCCAAATTGCTCTCTAGAATCGCTGAATCAGTTCACAACTCACAATGCCTTAGTGTCCCTCTTTTCTCACATCCCCTTCAACATTTGTCATTTACCTTTTCAGTCTTATTAGCCAATCTAATAGTTATGAAGTAGTAACTCAGAATTGTTTTAATTTGCATTTCTCCAATCAATAGTTAAGAGTGTTTTTCCATATGGCTATAGATAGCTTTAATTACTTTATTTTGAAAGCTGATCATATATTTTAATCATTTATCAGTTGGGGAATGGCTCTTATTTTTATAAATTTGGGAGGGTTCGCTTTCTTGCTGAGTACAGGAGATAGTTGTCAGCTGAAAGATGACAGAAAAGAGTATGTGGCTCAAAACAGGCAAATGGCAGCCAACTCAAGGAGTTACCCCCTCTTACATGACTGGGCACACAATGGGCTCCATACTGGGCAAATTGGGCACGCTCCAAGGCCTTGAAAGGCTGTTTCCATGTAGAACTGGGCATGCCCAGAGAAGCCTGGGTTACATCTGTAATATTGGTATTATAGTATAAATAGTATTTCTGGTTCTGCTCACTTTGCTCTGTATCAGTTCATAAAAGTCTTTCTAAAGTCTTTTGGAAATAATTTATTTCTTTGGTTTTTTTATATCACAGTAGTATTGTCATATTCAAATACCACAATTTGTTTAGCCATCCCCAATTAACAGGCATCCGCTTAGTTTCCAGTATATTTACCATTACAACAAGAGTTGCTATACATCTTTTTTTGTGTATTTTTGTACATGTAGAACTTTTCTTCTCTTTTTTCTTTCTTTAGGTAATAGACTTGGAAGTGTATATTTAGGTCAAAGGCAGTGTATATTTAGTATGATTTTATGTATAATTCTAAATTGCTTTCCAGAATGGTTGTATATCCATTCAAAGGTCCAACAATAGTGCACCAGTGGGCTTGTTTTCCTACAGTCCTTCCAATATTCATCATTTTCCTTTTTTGACATCTTTGCCAATCAGACCTCAGAATTGCTTTAATTTGCATGAGCATCCACAGTTCCAGAGCACTGATGATTAAGCCTGCTGGTCATCTCCAGAGAGAGAGGTAATGCATTCAGGATGCAGAATGAAACATTTAATTTTGAAAGCATGGTCATTGAGGAAATTTATTTTGCTTGACCTTGCATATTTGTTGCAGGGAGATTATTTTTTTCTTTCTTTTTCTCCCCAGTAGGTTGGGGGTGGGATGGGGTGAGAGGGAGAGAAAATAAATTTTAGTCAATTTTTAAAAAAATAAAATTTTAATAACAAAACATTAAGCAATAATATAATTCAAGTTATACACAATGGGCAACACAACAGTACTACCCTGATAAGGCTAAAGAACTGATCTTCCTTTCTTTTAACCAACAATTGCATGTACTATTAGTTGTAGTTACTCTTTAGTATTATTTTGCTTAATTGTTTTCAGGGAGTAGGCTTTGTAAATTTATGGTTGTCTGATATGTTAAATTAAAATTGATCAATAAAAATAAGATAAATTTTACAACTATGTTATAATCCATTCATGCCTTATCCTGCATGATTTTTTCCTCATGTTCTTCCATAAATCCTCCATGAAGATCTAACCAATACCCTGGAAGCCTTCTTCTGGTCTTAATATTTTGCAGATACATGAGTTGCTCACCCATAGCTAAGTGTTTCACTTCTATCAGTTCATTTAACCCTTCAATCAATCCATGGAATAGAGGTGTTAATATTTCCATTTCATAGATGAACAAATTAAGACTTGGAGAGGCAGAGGTTGGCCTGGGCTTCATGGCTAGTCAGTATCAGAGGCAAAGGATGAACCCAGGTCTTACTGACTGTAAGCCAAGCACTCTAACCATTATGCCACATGACTTCTTTTCTTGTATTAATGACTTTTTTATTCAGTGACTCTTCTGGCATGCAAGACATCAGTGGTATTATTCTTCAACTTACATATACGCTCTAAGAAATCTTTCGGTCATTTGGATTTTTCTGAGATTGATTTGCAGCAACATATCAACACTGGGAGAATAGTAGTGTTAAAAAGATGGAATTAGTATCAGTCCAGTCTAGTCTTCTCTAGTTCAGTTTTGGATCCAGCTTGTCTTCTATCTGTGGTGTTTATCTGAGATGGACTAAAAATGGGCCACCCATCCAATTTCTTGTCATCATATGGGTGATATGCATTTTTCAGCTACATGTTTTTTCCTTAGTACATTCCTAGACCAATGTAATATGAGTACTGTGGATCTCCTTAAATGAGTTTTGGAACTCAGAACAAACAACATGATGTTATCCACAGGACGGAGCACTTGGAGAACTTTGGTATCTGGAGAATCCTACTTGCATTTGGATTATCCACATGACATCTTCCATGAGAATTTTGAATGTCTTTGGTAAACATAAGTTCCCATTGTATGCCTTGCATGATAAGTCCTATTCCTCTGTTTTATGATGGTATAGAGGTGACTCTGGGCTCTTAAAGGCTGTTGTAGTGGAGTACAAACTCTGGAAGGCCCTCCAAGCTAAGAGAAAATGCTCTTTACTATAGACTGACAACAAAACAAAGGTTATCTGAGGACTACCCTACCTCAGTTACCTACCAGTTTGGCTAAAAGAAGATGCATTTCTATCTGCTGCAGTTTACAAAGGCTGTCTGCTAATGATTGGATAGGAGGCATAGTGGATAGAGTGCTGGAAGCTTCATGACCCTGGATAAAGTACTTAACCTCTACTAATCTCAGTTTCCTCATCTGTAAAATGGAAATAGTAACAGTACCTACCTCATAAGGTTGTTGTGAGGATCAAATGAAATTAACAGACCTTTAAGCGTTAGCTATCATCATCATCATTATTATGTTACTAGACTAGAGTAATTGTAATCTTCAGTGATGAAAAGAATACCTGTACTTATAATATCACAGACCCTTGAAGTGCTGAAATATGACCAGGCATCATTTTGGTTGCCTCTCTCAAGGCATCTTGTATTCATGGAAACACTTTGGAGAAGAGTCTTTTAATTTCTGCTTAGTCTACCAAAGATGTGTTGGGGTTTTTGGTTTAGTTTAGTTTTTTTTTTGGTAGTTAATAAATAATGACAGAATGGGATATTTTATTCTTTATAA
Source organism: Pseudochirops corinnae (assembly GCA_028646515.1). Classification (NCBI taxonomy): domain Eukaryota; kingdom Metazoa; phylum Chordata; class Mammalia; order Diprotodontia; family Pseudocheiridae; genus Pseudochirops; species Pseudochirops corinnae. The sequence goes on from CM053588.1 coordinate 194,216,297, forward strand.
TTCCCAGTCAACTATGTATTTCTGAAGATGTGGTCTCCTCTAGAGAGTAATCTCTAAAAGCTTACCTGTTCTCATATTTTCATCAGACACCCATGACACATGCATAGACTTTTTAAAAATTCTTGTAGAATTTTTATAGAAATGATAAAATGGGTATATGGATGAGTAGTGATATCTTTTTGGTGGACTTTTTTTTGGCTATTAATACATTTCCGTTTCTTTCCAGATTTCCCTTCTCTGAGATCTTGAAATTTGATCCCTGGCTGCTTTCAAAATTGTGTGGCCTCCAGCATGGATTTCCTCACTCTATATTTACTTAAAACCAGCTGCTCTTCCTGACTGCATCTCCTTGAGAGCCATTTTCACTTCTTCAAATGGTACTTTGGATAGTGAGATGTTACAATCTGAATGTCATGACTCCAACTGTTGTAGATGATGAGATTATTAAAGAAATACCAGGAGATCTGCTCCCTGTTAGACTTATTTGTTGTTCTCCTTCTAATTTCCCTACCTTGAAGATTTGTTATGGGGGTCAAATGAGATAATTGTAAAAGCTATTAGCACACTGCCTGGCACGTAGTAGACTCTATAGAAACGCTTATTCCCTTCCCCCCTTCCCTTCGTGTATAAATGCCCTTGGGAAACTGGCTTTGTTTGGTCTCACACCAAGATTTCTATAAGCTCTATTACCTTCCACTGCTTTTTGCTGTTTTGGGCAAGGATAATGCTATTTTATGAGAGGTTGATGCCGTCCTGCCTGTCCTTCTCCACAGTGTTTTGCAAATGAGCTTGTAATCTAAACTGGTGTTGCCCTTGGCTACAAACTCTTTCTGGTTGGCAAGGAAATGAAAAGCTTTATAGTTGAGTCATTTTCTGGATTCTTCTAACTTCTTTATTGTCGTGGTTGTTTTTATATAGATCAGACTTCTATGAGAAAGGGGATAGTGCGTTTATTTTTGTCCATTTTCCACTTTCGGTAATTCAAATAGATCGAAATGGAGTTCTTGTAATTGCATGCAGCCTCTTCCTATGCCCCTCATCTTTTCTTCTAATGTGATGTTAATTTTGACCTTTGCTCTAACCAGTTGAAGATATGACTGAATACAGACAGCTGATTCTGAAATGAATCCCACATCGATAATCAGTCATTTCCTGTCTCCTAAGATGTAGTCAATTTTTGTGTGCGTGGTGTTGTTTTGTGATCTTCATCATACAGGTCTGAGACTTCTGAATCATCAGAGAGCTTTGATCTTCTCTACTTCTTAATCTTGAACCATATTTTCCAACCAGTCTTGTTGTTGTCCTACCCTGTGCCTGCTTTTTTACTGAAGTCACCAAGTTATCAAAATTTTCATTAATTTAGATGAGAAGCTCTTATCACAATTTCTGAAATATTCCTCTGTAACAGATATTGATCCATTAGTGGTCATTTCTACTTATTTTTACTGTGCATGAATTCTGCAGAGACATGATTAAATGTCCTGTGAGATAATATTTCTTTCTTTTTTTTTTCACTTGAGTGCATGATGAAGCCAACTCTTAACTACTTTATTCACCTCTCTAAGGAGAATCTCCTTCCACTTAGTTGCAACTTTTTTTTTTTAATGTTTTCTGGCTTCATATATAGCATAAGTATGGAGATGGTTCAGTTTCTCCAGAAGAGTACCAATTCTTAGCATCCTCTGTTCCTCACTTGCTTTGGTCAAACCACTGATGTTTAAACATATAGGACTGAGGACCTTAGAAACCTGAAATATCCAACAGAGAAGGGGAAAGAATATGAAAAACAAAGAAGTATGGAGAACAGACCTGAGATCAAATCCAGCCACAGATACTTATTAGCAGTGTGACCCTGGGCAAGTCACTTAACCTTGTTTGCCTCAGTTTCCTTATCTGTAAAATGAGTTGGAGAAGTGTAATGGCAATGGGAATTAGATCTTCCTTGCCCCTTATAAGCCTAAGGGAATTTGAAGACCTTCCCTGCTTTGAAAATAAACTCTGCCCCCTAATAGGCTAAATGTAATCACATAGAGCTTGTGGTGGGAGGAGTTTGCTGAAGTGTGGAGCAGAACCCACAGGAAGCTGGGAGTCAGAGTCAGCTAGATGGTTAGGAGGAGAGCATGTTTCCAAGGGAGACAGAGAGGCTTATGAGTAAAAGTTGGTGTTTGTTACCAGCTGTGACAGCTAGACTTGTGTTGGTTTGTGGGAAGGCTAAAGGATGCTGTGGCTCTGTGTACTGTTATGGCTTATTAACTTCTTTGCTACTATGATGGAATCAGCTTACTGGTTTTGGGATTTAATTTTCTTGTGTCTGAATAAATGTTTTGCTTCTATCTTATATATGGAGAGTCTGTTCTATTTTGCAGTTGAGCACGATCCTGGTATATTTATAGTGATTGTGGGTGCTGTGCATATTGCATTGGTGCTACATGAAAGAAATGGGAAACCACTTAAGTATCTTTGCCAAGAAAACTCAAAAATGGGGTCACAAAGAATAGGACATGACTAATTAACTAAACAACAACAGTAGAACAGAAAAGATCTATAAGAGTGTGCTGGAGCCTGCTAGAAAGGGGTTCTTAGCTAATTGTTACATTTTCAGTATTTCTGTCTTTGAAATAGTCAACACTACAAATCAGGACTTGATTCATTGTTTTGTTGATTATCTAGAATGAACAAAATGAGGAGAAAATGTTAACAAGGTAGGTTAAACTTAAAAACGTATCCTACTCACAAGGGATTTTTCTGGAGAACCAGGTGTTAAACATTTACCAGTATATCCCTGCATAGGCTTATTGAAACAGAACCTTCAATATATAAGTTTAATTGATCAGATCATTGATTTTGAGCCAGAGCACAGGATTATAGATTTGGAGTTGGATTCAGAAGCCATTTAGTTCATCAGTCTCTTTATTTTATAGATAAAATGAGTCACAGAGATTTTTAAATGAATTATCTAAGGTCACACAGGGGCAGAATTCAAACTCAGGTCCTCTGCTTTCAAATTCATTGTTCCTTTCCTAGTTCTGAGTTGTACTATAAGGCCAGTGCATTATCTGTTAAGCTCCTGTGCTAATAGGCCCCTTAAGAAATAGTGATAGGGCACATGAAAATATAAGGAAAGGAGACCACATCCTCTCTGTCTTTCCACCAAAGTTGCTGACTGGCTGAGCTTTCAATGGGCATCACATATCCTGGGGATGGTACCTCTTGGTTTCTGTATCATGCTGTTTGAATGCTCAGCTAGCCAGTGATAGGAGGTCCATAGAAACACAGCTGAGTCAATTCAAGAAGGTCCCAAACTTTGACTGGAGGATGCCAGGAGTATGTTACTGCTTAGGAGACCACTATAATGTTGAATTCTCAAAATGTTGCTTAGAGTCTCTGTCTCTACATAGAAATGGGAATGGAGAGCAGGAGGAAAACTAACTTCCAGCTGAGACTGAGGTGGGCTTCCCAAGTGGAGCAGAATCCCTGAACCACATAGAGTGCTACAGTATTTACTAACCAGCCCTGAGTAGGGGCTAAAGTGCTAGCCTTTAAGTCAGGAAGATCTAGGCTTGAATCCTGCCTCTTACACTCAAATGAATATGGACAAATCATTTAATTTCCTTGTATCTCAATTTTCCCATCTGTAAAATAGATACAGAAATATCTCTAATACCTATTTTGTGAGGTTGTTGTGAAGTTAGAATGAAATAATTTATATAAAATACTGTGAGTACTCCCAAGTGCTATTTTATTTCAATTATTATTAGTTTGGACCTTTAACCTGTTGAAAGCTAAGCCCTGTGAGAGCCTTTTTGTGGTATTGTTCAGTTGTTTCAGTCATGTCTTTACTCCTTGTGATCTCCTTTGGGATTTTCTTGGCAAAGATACTGGATTGGTTTGCCATTTTCTTCTCCACATTATTTTACAGATGATGAATTGAGGCAGAGTTAAGTGACTTACCCAAGGTCACACAGCTAGAAAGTGTCTGAGGCCATATTTGAACTCAGGAAGATGTGTCTTCCTGACTCCAGGTCTGGCACTGTACCACCTTGCTGCCCTACACATACATATATGTGTACCTATATGCAAAATATATACAAGGCAGTGTGTGTGCATTTTGGAGGTACTGGCATCTAAGATCAGGAAAGGTCTCCATTAGAAGGTAGCTCCTGAGCTGAGCTTTGAAAGAAATGACAAATTCTAAGAGGTGGAGGACAGGAAGGAGTATAGTCCAGGTATGGGAGAGAGCCCGTGCAAAGCCACAGAGATAGGAGATGGAGTACAAGGAACAGCAAAAAAAAATAAATAAATGAAAAATCCCAAACCCCAACATAGTTTGATTCTACTAAACAGTGTATAAAGAGGAGTACATGGGAAGGGTAGGTTGAGTCCAGGCTGTGAAGGATTTTAAATGCCAAGCAAAAGAATTTGTATCTGATCTCAAGGCAATAGGTAGCTACTCTTGTTTACTGAGAGGAAGAAGAATGCAAACAGGCTTGTGCTTTAGGGAAATCCCGTGGCCAGCCAGAGGAGGAGAGACTGAGGAGGAGAGAGGCTTGAAGCTGAATTTAGGGGAAGGTTTGCAAAAATGAAACCGATTCTTACAACTCTCTCTGTAGCCTTGGGCAGATCCCTGAGTCCTTTGGTGACTCAGTTTTCTAATCTATAAAATTAGACAATAACACTGGTCTGGCCTCCCTCATAAGGTTGCTGTGAGGATAAAACGATGTGTGTATACAACTAGTTAAAGTTAAGGGTGATATCTATAAAGTCAAGATATTAGGACATACCCTGTTTTCTAGAGCTAAGGCCCAGCAAAAGGCTGTGCCCTGAGCTTGGCATAGCAACAATCCTTTGTGCTCTGTATGATCTCAGTCACAGCAAAATCCCAGAATCGTTTCATATAATTATTGTATGGCTTTGACCAGTACCAGTGTTCTCTGAGCTCGGACAAACACCTGCTGTATCCATGTTCCGGCCGTGAAACCCTGCTATGAATCAAACTTGTCTCATACCCCTCATGGTCAGGGTTTTAGCACACTGCATAGCCATAGGTATAAGTATTCAGCTTTGCCTACACTAAAGCATGTCATCCCATGAGGGGCAGGGACAGGGCAATGGGCACTGGCTTGCAAGCTGTTTGCCTCACTTTGAAATTAAACTTCTGTTTGATTTCCGATTCTCCTGTCTCTGGCCTGCTCTGTTCAGCTCCAGAGGTCCACAGGTTAGAGGCTGGTTCAATGCGGTTGACAATAACAATGTGGAGTGTTAGTCTCGTCATTGTCAAGGGACATGAGGCTTTGCACTGGAAAGCTAGGTATTGTAGTGGATAGCACACTGGACTGATCTTTCTGAGTTCAAATCTGGCCTCACACACTAGTTGTGTGACCATGGGTGAGTCGCTTAATTCTGTTTGCCTCAGTTTCCTCATCTGTAAAATGAGCTGGAGAAGGAAATGGCAAACCCCTCCAGTATCTTTGCAAGGAAAACCCCAAACAGGGTCCCAGAGAGTCAGACACGACTGAAGTTGGACTTTGCAAATTCATGGGCCCTGTACTAGTTAAGGCCAGAGTGGGATGCCGGTCAACAGGGATATATAGGGGATATATGGCGTCAGTTTCATGAAGCTATGGCTTTGTTCTACCAGACCCTCCCTTAAGACTGTTTAGAAATGTGAAGAATCTAGCAGTTCTTACTTGCCTGGAGTTTAGGGGTAAGGAGATTTCCTTTATCCCTTCAGGGGCAGTCTAGGGATTTGGCTGGTAAGCAGCTATTCAGGAAGTTTGGAGGGTACAAAGGCAAAAATATATCTCTAGACCTTACCAGGTCCCTCCCTGGGGCAGAAGGGGAGAATAGAGCCCCATTATCTAAAACATAAATAACCATTCAGTTCTCTGGTTTGTCCTTTTTGGCTAAGTCCTTTGGAAGAGACATAGAAACACTGTTGTTGTAAGACATCACTACATGAGTTAGACTGAATTTTATAGGCCCAGAGGAGACTATGACATGTTCAAAGTCATCATATGTAAAAAGGGTGTTCATTTTGATTTTCTTCTATTTATTGACTTTAGTAAAGTTAGTTTCCAGTTTCAATCAAACTGTCTGACATCTCACCGTTTGGGGTTTGCCTGCCTAGTTGTTGCAGGATAGCTTTAAAAGGAGCTAATTGATTTTGATCAAATTAGATGAACTAGGCAAAGGTAACCTGTAAAGTTCAATATTGAGGTAAGCTGGTCATCTCAAAATATCTGCCTCTGGCTGTACTATGGGTGTGACCAAAGAAGGACAAGTCACTTAACATCTCAGTGCCAAAGGCAGCCCTCTAGGACTTATCAGTTAAGTTTCAAAATCTATATATTAAAAAAAGTCTTTCAAGCTGCCTTCTTCAATCATTTTAATTCTATGAATGAGACCGGGAACTGGGGACAGAAAGACGATTTTTTAAAAAAATCAAATAATAGTGAAAGGAGAATGAATGAATCCAGCATACACACGAGGTTGTCAGAATTTTCAAATGCTCTCCTTAGCTGACATTTTTAATGGTATTTGGTAGCTGGGTGGTAGTTCACAGATGGATGAACTGAGTTAGTAACAACAGCTAGGTAGACCTTTTGCTAGAGAGTTGGGGAGCTACAGATGCAAATATGCTATACCCTGTCAAACAAGGGCACTGTGTGGATTGGATTTGCTTGACCGTTTTTTCTTTATCACATGAGTGGGGTCCCTCATCAAGGTCTGGGAGGTTATTTCCCTTTGAACCCTCCAAACTTCTTGAATCGTTGCTCACCAGCTAAATCACCTAGACTGTTGCAGGAGATATAAAGGAAAGCTACTTACCCCTAAACTACCAGTCAAGTAAGAATCATTTATTTTACATTTACAATAACTGTGATGTCAAAACAAAAATATTAATGAAACTTAAAGAATAATAGACATATCATGCTTTACTTACACTCACTTCTAGTACACTTCCTCTTGGTACTGTTAGTATCCTCATATTTCTTTTTTTGAAGCTAGGTCTTCTCCCCTTGCGATGGCTGGATGATTCTGCCAATGATTAGCATAGGAACTTTGACTTAATCTGTTTCCAGTCTTTGCTGCTTCACCGCTCTCTAGGTAGCCATTGGTTCTCTTCCCCTAGAGGCTCACCATATTTGTGAGAGATCTCATCTCAGGACTCTGGAGCTCAAGTATAGCCTCAGCTTCTCTAATCAATAGCAGGGATCACACGCCTGGCCAACCCCAGCCTCACTTTTTACAGATTGACAAGGGCCATTATTGTTCTGGGTTTGAATGGGAGAAGCTTTGAATGAGGCTAGTTCAGGATGAGGCTAAACTAACCCCAGAAGGTCCCTACTCCCTGACAACCTGATAAATGATTTATCTACCAAATAACACCTGCCACTGTCCTCCTTACTCCCTTTAAAGAAATAACCTCAGGCTGAAAGTAGGGCTAATAAAGCTGGACCTCAGATTCAATTCCACCTCAGTTTTTTTAAACACTTTTTAAAATTATCAGGGTAGGGCCCTGCAAGGCTGGGAGGCCACAGAAGAGCGCAGGTGGTACCCTGTGAAGAGCAGGAGAGGTTTCCCTTGGATGCTCTCACTGCTTCAAGGAACAGATGGAGTGAGCAGCAGTTGACATCAGCATTTCTTCTGAGACATTTAAGGATGCCTGAGATTAGGAAGGGGGCTGATATACCTGGTAATATTTGAAAACAAGCATGTGCTTGGGTATGAGAGACATGCATGGTTTTGAGACATGATGTTGCATTTGGGGAGTCAGTGAATGTTCTAGGGAGAAGCAATGGAATGCATCCTGGGAGGAGATTGGTTGAATTTGGCATAGGTTTGGAGATGGAAGGGACTTTAGAAGTTTTCAAGTCTAACACTTTTATTTATAGATGAGTAAATTGATGATTATAGAGGTCAAGCTCTCAAGGTCACACAAATAGCTAAATGTTATGAAATTATTAAAGTTGGATGGAACTCAATTTATACAAGAAATAACTGTTTCTAAGTTGAAGACACAGATAACACACTGGTAGGAAGGTAGGATGAGAACTGTTATATGGAAATCCATTAATCTGAGGGAAAAGATATGGTAGAAGAAGATCAAAGGAGAGAGAAACAGAGGCAATGCAGTGGTTGGACCATATTTCAGATCATTTGGAGGAATTAGATGACAAATTTATGATTCAGATAGAATTGTGATTGTGAAATTCTGGACATCTTCCTGATAAAAACAGACTAGCTGCTAATTTCTTGTCTTACCTTTCTGATAACTTCATTTTTCCAGAAGATGAAGGAAGCAATGAAAGATACTACCCTTTATTAAGAATCTGATTCTGACCAATAGTGAGAACTGAGAGGTGAGGTGAAAGGGCTAGGAATCTTTTGGAGATAGTGATTATGACATCTTCAAGTTCTTAAGAATTAAGGAAAAGAATATGAGCCATTGTCTGCTGTTTACTCTAGACTTTAGAGGAACAGGTGTCAAAGGTTTCAGAGAAAGAAAACCTAAAGAATCCCGTGCTTTGGGAAGTTGATTCAAAGAGAAGGAGAGATTCTCAGGAATGAAACTGAATTCATGAAGAAGAAAATGGGATGATGCTTAAAGAGACCTCTGAATCTGAACAAAACGCTCATTAATTAACTTGGATTTGAAGAAGCAAGTGCTTAATGACATATACAAAGTCTTGTAAGAATAGCGTCAAGAAAGTTAAAGCTCGGTGTAAGCTGAGCCTTGTAATAAATACTATTGGAAACAAAAGCCATTTACAAAAAGCAATTTTGAGGAAAGTCAAAGAAGAGCTAGGACTTTTGCTAGATATGGAGGAAAAGATGGTAACAGAATAATAGGGAGAAGATGAAATTATTCAACTCCTGTTTACTTTTAATTTTTTCTGCCAAGGAGAATGATCTTTAGACTGAGGATGAATAAAAAACTGCCTAACTGTTCATTGAAGCCTAAGATAAACGAGGAAAAAGGTGGTAGGAGAGTTTCTAACTACCTTTTATGAATTTGTCTCTAGGCCTGGAAAAATTACTGAAAGACCTTGAGAATGTGCTTGTTTAACTAGGTGATATCTGAATAAAATGATTTTTTATTTTTTTTTGCTTTTTGGAGGGCGATTGGGGTTAAGTGACCTGCCCAAAGTCACATGGCTAGTAAGTGTGTCAAGTGTCTGAGGCTGGATTTGAGCTCAGTTCCTCCGGACTCCAGGACCCGTGCTCTACTCACTGCACCACCTAGCTGCCCCTAATGAATTTTTTTTTAAAGAAGAATGGAGACATTGCATAGGTGCACTAAGCTTGATTTTGATTCTTGGCAGAATTAAAGGGATCATTTGTGAGCATTTTCCAAAAGGAGGCAGTAATTATGGTGAACAACATGGGTTTATTAAGAACAAGTTATACATGCCTCCTTTCCTTTTTTGCAGAAATGAGAGGGACTGTGAGTGTGTAATACTGTATATATGCTTTGCTGAAATGTTTTTTTTCCCTCCTCTTTTTTCTTTTTTGTTATAAGGGATAGATTTCTGATGGGAACATTTTGAGAAATGAAGAGGATGTAGAAACAAGATATTTATTTAAATAAATTTAATTTAAATAAAGTAAACAAATTTAAGTTAATTAAAATAAATACATTAAAAATAAAATAGACTTTCCAACTATAGAACAAGTCATGCCAAACTAAGGTTATTTCCTTCTTTTGATAGAATTATTAGACTAATAGATCAGGCAAATGCTGTGGATGTAGCGTATCTGGATTCATCGAGGCATATGACAATCTGTCATCATTTCCTTATGGACCAGATAAAGAGTAGTAGACTAGATGACAATATATTAGGTGAACTCAGGACATTGACTGAGTGGATCCAACGAGTATTGATTAATTGATCCATGGTTTAACTTGGATGGAGGCCTCTAGTGAAATGTCACACAGAGCTCTTTTTTCGGTCTAGGGTCTCGTCCTGCTGGGATAATGGGTTCATTATTTGGACGTAAATTGAACTATATGTGTTCTTTGCTCCTCATCAGCTCTAAAATTTAATAATTCCAACGTCTCAGAAGGCAATGGGAGAGAATATGTCCAAGAGGAGAACCTGGACAACAGTGCCAAAAGCTCCTGAGATCAAGAAAAATGAGAAGTGAATAAAGGTCACTTGGCACAGTGGTCAACATATAGTAGGAACTTAATGAATGCTTGTTGACTGATGGATGTGATGATAAGGAAGACTTTTTTGACCTTTGGGAAAACAGTCTTAGTAAAGTGGTGAGGATGGAAGCCAGAAAGGCTAGATGACCACTTGCAGTGTAGACTGATTCTTGTTCAGGTATTATTTGGCCCCTTCTAATGCTGAAAATTCTGTGAATATGTGATTGTAAGGTGCTGTGAGATCAGTGGGTGGTGAAGAAGTGAAAGCACTGAGTATAGATTACATTTTTTTTCTTTTTTGGCCTTTTTGGAAGGGAGAAGCATGGCAATTGGGGTTAAGTGACTTGCCCAAGGTCACACAGCTAGTAAGTGTGTCAAGTGTCTGAGGTAGGATTTGAACTCAGGTCCTCCTCACACCCAGGCCAGTGCTCTATTCACTGAGCTACCTGACTGCCGCCTAGATTACATTTTTTAAGAGGTTTGGTGAGAAAAGTGAGATTGTATAGTGATTTAATATCGGTAAACAGGTTAAAAGAAAGCCTCTTTAGAATTGGGGAAAGCTGAGCATGTTTATAGACATATGGGTCTGACCCAGTAGGTAGGGGAATTGGAAGATGCATGAGAGAAAGAGAGGATGATTGATCTTGCAGCAAGAACCTGGAGGATGAAGGAAGGTATAATAATGATAACAAGTTGAATTTATTTAGTCCTTCAAAGTTTACAGAACATTTCCCTTGTCAATTCTGTGAGGTAGGTGGGGAAAAACAGTCTTAAGCCCATTTCATAGGGTAGGAAGCTGATGCTCAGAGGAGTTAAATGACTTACCCTAGGGTTAGGTTAGGTTGAAGATGAATAGGTTGGGATAGGGAGGGAGAGAACCAGATGGAGACAGAGAAAATGTATATGTGTGTTTTATTTTAGAATAGTGACTAGTGAAGCACTGAGTGGGCATGGATTCAAGTGAAGTCAGAGAAGAGGCAAGAGATCAAGGTACTGGAGGTAACCATGTGGGTGAAGAATAAGTTTGTTTCAAGCAAGGCAGTGCAGAAAAAGGCTAGGAAGGTACGTTTGGAGAACAGAGTTTCAAAGTCCAGGTGGCATAGTTCTATGTGTTAGGGAAATGGAATGAACATTGGATTTTTTAGTTGAAATTTCTGGTTTCCAGTTCTAGGGCTGACCCTTTCTGTGGTGATCTTGGCAACTCACTTCATCTTTCTAGGCCTTGGTTTATGATTTTAAGAGCCTATGACCACACTGCTATTTTGATGAAATAGGATGGAAATGCAGTTTGATTGGTGGGAGGAGGCTGAGAAACTGTGAGGTCAGGGTGTTAGATAAGTCATTCATAGGAACATTGAACTTCCTGATGATGGTGTCAGTGGGTGGATTAGAGAAAGACTGTATCCAAGTGTTAAGTTTATGGAGGAAGTTAGAATAACTCCTGCAGTTTGGTAGATGGCAGCAAGGACCGGACACTAGGGTGGATCATTTGAAATATTATTTGTTTAATGGTTGGGGATCAGGGTAGGCTTCTAGTACTCTGAGGTGAATGATTAAGCTTAGGTAGCTATGTCAACCCTCAGAGAGGGACCACAATTGAGTCAGTGACTTCCCTTTGTTGCTGTACTTCCCTGAGGGAAGACGCTGGGCCTCTTCAGGCTCTTTTTTTCAGGTATGTTCTCTATGGAGGAGAGTTAAGTCAGGTAAAATAGAGGTAGAACCATTCTGTTTACCAATCCCCATCCAATGAAGTTTCCTAGAGGGAAGCGTGAGAGGGAAAATTCTTCCAGAACCTGCCTGTTAAGCCTTTACCGAGAACAGGACTCAGCTGAAACATGAACATGTAAATATAGGCAATCGTCAAAACCCAATGTATCTCGTGCTTACAATGCACCTTCCTCACAGCAGCCCAGTGAAGGGGTATCATCACTCCCATTTTACAAATGAGCAAACCGAGACCCAGAGAGGTTTAGCGATTTGTCCAGGGCCATCCCACCAGTAAATGTCAGAGCCTAGACTTGAATCCAAGTGTTCTGAGTCAAAACCCTTTTGGTCCTAGTGTGCTGTCTCTCAGGGCTGCAGCTCCATCACAGCTGTTTACACATGCCGGCCAGAGAGGCCTGGCCCTGTCTGAAGATTGTTCCTGTGGGGCCGACATACATGGAGAGCACACTGTCTCGCTTCAGCAGCAGCGTTCAACTACTGGCAACTCTTGTTTAAACAGCCGGGTTGTAACAGCTGGGGCTGGCTCAGTGGAGTGTGAGAGCAATGGGAAAGCTGCTTCAGTGGATGCCCGAAGGGGCAGGTGCCAGTCCCTGAATGTGCAATCATGCAAATCCAAGCACCCAGCATGACATGAATTGAATGCTTGGGTGTTCAGTTTCAATAAACACAAATGTCTATTGCTAGAGCAACCCAGTCTGTGGTCATCAGCTCATCAATTCAGATGAGCATCCCAGGCTATCAGTGAGGGAATTCAAATAGATCTGAGTCCCAGGGAAGCATCTCTCCTGTCCCAGGCCAGCGACACCTGGGGATGTTTTTATCCAGGAAGCACAGAGGAATGACTCTGATGTTCGGGCCGGAGGAGGTGGAGGGAGGGGTGGGGCACGACACTTCAGATTGGTTTTGTTTTTTTGGTCAAGAGGCAGTGAGAGGTGAAATTAGGGCCTCTTCAGTTGGCTGCTTTTGACAACAGAGGGACCAAGTCTTGAGAGTCAATAGAAGAGGGTAATTCCTTTTCCTCCCTTCAAATAGTCTGGGGACCTTCTAGAATGTTGATGTAATCATGAGAAGCAAAAGGGTTGCACTGAGCTTTGCAAATGTAATAGTTTGGGTATAGACTTATGCATGGGACAGACATCTGGGCTCAGTCCAAAATAAAAGGCGAGATTTGTGGTGGTCTATCACAACTGATGGTACACTGGCTGCCGGAGTACTAGGGCAGGTCTCACCCTACTTTTTATTCCATTTACTCATATATCGTTTTGGTGTAAGTTTGGTTTCTGAAATAGGCTTTCTTATTGGAAGGACGTTTTGTTGTTAATTCAGTCGTTTCTGATTCTTCATGATGCCTTTTGGGGTTTTCTTGGCAAAGATACTAGAGTAGCTTGCCATTTTCTTCTCTAACTCATTTTACAGATAAGGAAACTGAGGCAAACAGGATTAAGTGACCTGACCAGAGTCATACAGCTATTAAGTGTCTGAGGCCAGCTTTGGACTCATGTCCTCCTGACTCCAAGCCTCGCACTCTATCCATTGTGCCATCTAGCTGCCCTGGAAAGATACATTTCATTATAAACTCCTTATCAGGTTTTCTGATGAGCATGAATGAACTAGTTTTCCCAGGGACTGACCAGTTTGTAGTTTATGGATTAGAGGAATCAGAAGACTAAGCCTTGGCAGAGCCAAGATGGCGGCGTAGCAGCAGCAACATATCACAGCTCTCACATAGCCACCCCAAAATACCCATAAAATATGACTCTAAACTAATCCTAGAACTCCAAAACGCACAGAAATATACCTTCCACTAAAGTCAGCTCGGCCACGAGGAACCATATCAGCACTGTAAACCGAAACCAGCCTGGCCTGAAGCACTGGCTGAGCCCCCAGGGCGGCCAGAGGAGAGGAGCAGTGAGTAGATTAGCGGCAGCTGTGAGCAGTGCTGAGAACTAGGTCAGTGGCACTTGCTAGGTCTTGGGAGAAAAGCGGTCGGGTCAAAAGGCCTCCAGAGTGGGAAAGAGAAAGGCAGAGGTTTTGCACCCGCCTCAGCGTTGCAGCTTCTGGGCCCGTGGCCTGCAGACAGCAGGGGGGATAAGCAATTGTTCAGAGGCCAAGGGCTCTCGTGTTGAGTGCCCTGGATCTGGATCATGGTCTTGGGCCTCGGTCCTGGAGTCTTCATTATCCAGTGAGCTGGAAGTAAGTAGGAAAGGGACC
>CM053588.1:194230885-194309843 GCA_028646515.1 Pseudochirops corinnae
TATTAACTACATCCAACTGGAACTTGAGATACACAGGCACTGTGGTTGGGAGATCCATCCTGCCCTACCGAAAAGTCAGAGGGGTGAGGGAGGAAGACATAGGAGAGAATAGACTAGGGGAGGGGAGGATACACTGGGATGGCTGTTTTGGGGTGGTGGGTAGGGGAAAGATGGGGAGAAAATCTGTAACTCAAAATCTTGTGGAAATGAATGATGCAAACTCAAATAAAATTTAAAAAAAAAAAAGAAGACTAAGCCTTGGAGTCCAGTGAAATGGAGGCCTTCTCCCCACCTGGTATTTTCATACAATTCTTACAAGTCCATTTTATAAGACAGGAGACCAGAGCAGGTATCATGCTAACACCTTCACTAGAAGGGGAGAATTCTCAGGAATGCCAACAGGAAAATATTTTCATTTTAATGTAAGGTTTGTGTTCTGCATATATCTACATAGAATAGTGTTTGAGTAGCATTAATGGTCAATATCCGAGGTGTCCATTTTGGGGAAGACCAAGGCATTCAGGCAATGATGCCAGAGATGAGTTTTGTGTGGACAGTCATTCTCTGAAAGCAAGGAAGAGTGAATGAGGAGAAATGACTTGGGTTGTAGGAATCTTCGATTGTTGTCCTATTGACCTTGCACCCCTGGGAAGAAAATATGGGTTTGGTATGAGTTTTCACATCAATTTCAGAATGTTGTTATAGATGAGATTGAAGAAGAATATGCCACAGTCCACTGCCCCTGGCTGCAAAGTAGCTTCCTTTGGTTCTTGTAAAGCTTAACCCCGAGATCAGGCAACTGCTGGGAACTGGTGGAGCATGGGATTGGGTCAGGGTGAGGGTGGAGAGGGAGTGTGGAAGAGGGCACTATTATAGCTTCTTCTTGAGTTGGCTGTATCCCAAACCACCCAGATGCGGATAAACTTGAGGGAGAGAGGATGAAAGGTGTGACATTGAAGAGAGATTTCTTTTTAAGGAAGTCCAACCGTAGGAAGTATTTATGAAAACTTCAAGTGAAATTTAGGTAAATGAAATTCAATTTTTGTCCAAGTTTCAAGTGAATCAAGCACATAATAAGAAGGCAAATATATTGAATTAGATAGAAAACAGTTATACAGGTTCTTAAAATATTTCAGGAAATGACTTTTTACTGGGTGAATTGAAGTGGGATATGGGAGGAAATTGAAATTTGGTTCTTATCTTTCCAATAACTTTTCAGTTGTTTAACCACTTAGTGTTCATCTATAAGACATTAAATGGGCATCTGGGTGGTATAGTGGATAGAGTTCCAGAACTGGAGTCAGGAAGACTCCTCTTCCTCAGTTCAAATCTGGCCCCAGACCTTTACTAGTGGTGTGACCCTGGGCAAGTCACTTAGTCCTGTTTGCCTCAGTTCCTCATCTGTAAAATGAGCTGGAGAAGGAAATGAAAAACCACTCCAGTATTTTCTCCAAAAAGCCCCCAAATGGGGTCACAGAGAGTCAGACATGGCTGAAAAGACTGAACAACAAGATGAGACATTAAGAATCCACAGACCTGAAATTTAACTAGCTGCTATTTGTAAACCACTTTGAGATAAATCATGTCTTGAGTATGTGGGGTTGTTTCATATGAAGTCTTTCCTTGCCATACCTTATACAGTTAAAAGATGGCATAATCCCAGTGACTGTGCTCCCTACAAGATACCAAAGTTCCTCTCTACCTATCCAGGTCCCAGAGATTTCATGCTATTTAGAGCTGGAAGGAACCTTAGTGACCAATGAATCTAATCTCTTTGTTTTAGAAGTGAGTTAACTGAGGCCCAGAGCTATTGGGTAACAGCATTGTAGAGTGGAAAGCCATATGTCTGTATTTGGAGTCAGGTGAGACCTGGGTTTGATTTCTGCCTTTAACACTTAACAGCTGTGTGACCATGGGCTAGGCTGAGATCTCAGGCTCTTTGAGACCTCAAGAAACCTCAACATTATGCCTAGAGCTTGGGAGACTGGGAGAAAGACTAAAGAACTCGGGCAAATGTTGGTTGTTTTACCCACCAGGATTTCTGACAACACAGTAAATATCAAAAGGACTTGTCTGCCAGGCCTGACCCAAAGTTGCTTCACATCACAATATCCTTCATGATGTGCCTCATCTCCTGTTGTGTACTACTGAACTGTAGCACACATAAATTCAGTCTAGTCTCTGCTCTTTCTGTAGCAGCAAAGAACTTGAAACTGAGGGGATGCCCACCAACTGGGCAGTGGCTGAACATTTTATGGTAAATGAATGTAATGGAATTTTACTATGCCATAAAAAATGATGAAAGGTGTGGGCTCAGAACAGATATATGCAGGCAAATGTTTAATAACCAGCTCTGAAAAAAAGAGGTGCAAATAACACACTTTCAACTTTAATCTGAATTGTTATTAACACTTTTTCCTTCAGTTTCTTAAGCCTAGAAATCAGCAAATAGTAAATTAATTCTTGATTTGTAGCATTTGCCCATTCCTGAGGTATAAATGCTTACCATGAAAATGTAATAGTTGGTTGTCCACTTGTAGCTGACCTCAGCATATCCTTGGTGCAGAGAAACCTGGGAAGACTTTTATGAACTGATCCAGAGTGAAGTGAATAGAACCAGGGAAGTAATTTATATGATAACAACATTATAAAGACAAGTGATTTTGAAAGACTTAAGACTTCTGATCAATTCAGTGATGAAGCAAGGCTCCAGACAACCAGAGGTGAGGAATGCTACCTGCCTCCTGAAGGAGAGTTGTATTCAAGATGCGGAATGAGATAGAAATCTTCGTATGTGGCGAGGGCTGGGGTTTACTTTGCTTAACTGTGCATATTTGTTAAAATAATTCTGTTTTTCTTTTAAACTGAGGACAGATGGTAGGGGTGGAGGGGAAGAAAATGAATGCTTTTAAACTAAAACATAAACTTAGTTTTTCCATTTTTAATTGAAAAATTAAAAAAAAAAAACAACCTTTCCATACTTGTCCTGAAGCCTTGACTTCCTTTTACTCTTCTTTTAAATTGTTTTTTTACATCCTATCAACCCACACTCCCCAGAAGTTGAATGTCACTGGAGGAACAGCTAGTAATCAGCAAGTATTTATTAAATCCTTACTGTATACCAGGCAGTGTGTTAGGCGGTGGTGACATAAAGACCTTCTGATCGAGGTCTAATTAAAGCCAAACAAACAACTTAAAGATACCTGGTGTTTAAATTGTCAGGAAAAAGATCTATTTTTAAATAATTCTTTTCAGGTGGACAACTGAATTCTGCATCATCTTTATGATTAGGCTGAAATATTGGATTCACTGTTATCTTTGCAAACAAATCAATGCCTTTGAAATTTTTCTGTTCACTTAAAAATTACCCTTATATTTCATAAGCACTTATACTGTATAATGACTAACATAATTGAGAGGTACCATTAAAGTACAAATTTTGCTTCTTTCTGTTGGTTGGCTACTGTAAAGAAGATGCATGGGCAGGTTAGTAAGTGTGTATAAACGTGATATGTGATATCTCCCATTGCAATATGTGGGAAGACCTTCTGCTGAAGTAATTCAGAGTTAGGGTCTATTCATGAGGTAGTAGGCACACAGAGAAGAAAGCTGACTTCTAAGTCAGTCAGGTCTAGGTTCAAGTTCTACCATGACAATATTTGGACCCTGGGACTCTGAGCAAGTTATTAAATCTCTTAAAGTCTAAGACTTAACTGGGACAAGGTGCCACTTGCCTTTGGAGAGTGTGTTTCCTGGCCTGAGCTTTTTACAACAAGGAAATCACATCCTGGACAATTAAAAAAAATAATTTACCTTGTACATCAGCTCAGTTTTTTAAATTTATGAGTTTTAAGAAGTTAGAATATTTCATTGAATCCCAAGATATTGGAGCCAGAAGGAGCCTCAGAGATTATATAGTTCAAAGGTCTCATTTTAAGATGAAGAAACTGAAGGTTAGAAAGTGCCCAGTGCCACCCAGCTAGTAAGTGACAGTTAGTAACTAGTAAGTGACAGTGTTTGAACTCTGTTCCCTCTTCCAAGCCTTTTCTTGCCAAGTCCAGTCCATTTTCTACTAGTAAATATTTTGCTGACCAGTAAAAATTTGCTTCTGACTGTTGTTGGACCAATGATTAGGAAATACTGCCCTACAAATGCCACCTGTCTCAGGGAGTGTGGCATGTACAGGGGGACAACAGTGAGAGGGACTTAAGGGTTGGATTAGAGCAAGACCACACTGTATTCACATCAGTTGAGCATTTGGGTCTTGGCCTGGCTGAGTCTTGGGTTCTTGCTAAGATTAACTCTGATTTAATGGCACCATATGAACATGCACATATAGTCCCAGATTTAATAGTATCAAAGGTTCAAAGGGGAGGGTCAGAACCTTGAATAGGTTCCTATGTGTCCTTTAGAGGCAAAGAATAGAATAAAGCTCAGGAAATTGTTCTGATTGAGGAAAAGCTGGTTTAACGACTCCTCAACAATGACTCTTGTTTTAAACCATGTTACCTAACTCAGGTGCCAACATTTTGCCCACCACATTCTAAGTCAGCTCACAAGTGGCCAGTTGTTCTGAGGAAGAATGGAATTGCTGAGTGCTGGCATTGGATCAGTGAAGAGATAGTTCAAAGGCAGACCCAGAGAAGTTAAACTGATTTAACCAGTTACATGCCAGATGATTCTTAACATTGTTTTTTTTTAAACATACCATACCATGGGAACCTGCCTGGATAGTACAGTGAGAACATGGTTTGGTAGTAATAATGATCTTATTATAACAGCCCTGTGGGCAATGAGGGGGTGTAAGGGAGGGGACATCAGTCTCTCCCCAAGAAATTCCTAGTGTTTTTATAGTCTAATTTTAATCCCTTTGAGAACACTTGTTTCTAAGTGGAATCTCTATCCTGTACCTTTGAGTAAAATGAAAAAGAAATCAGTCTGGGTAAAGTGCTAAGAAAACCTGTTAGGCATAAAACTATATCCTTGTTTTTTATTTTTATTTTATTTTATTTATTTTATTTTTATTTTTTATTTTTATTTTTATTTTATTCTGTTGAATATGGCATATGAAAAATCATTTGGGAAAAACTACTGTAGAAAGCTCATGGAATTTGGAATTAAATTTTGGTTCAAATCCCACTCTGCCACTTATCCCTTATGGAAACTTGTATAAGTTGCTTACCTTGCCTGGGCCTCAATTTCCCCATCTGTATGTCATGAGCATGCCCTTTCAGAGTTAGACTGGCTAAATTTGCCCCTTAGTGTTATAATCTGGGCAAGAAGGAGAGTTCAAAACTTAACTCAGTTCCTAGGTAGCATCATGGCCCAAAGTAGCACCTCTATAGATGAGTTCTCATTTAGGCTTTCCCTGGCCTGGGGTCCCAAAGGTCATCCTAGAAGCTCACTTCTCCTCAGGTCATCAATGTTGCAGTGACTTAGGAACCTTGACTCTAGAGTGCCAGGCCACTGAGGTACCCTCTGGACCTTTAGAAACTCACAAGGTTTTGGAGGCTTTACTCCCTTTACTTAGAATGGAAAAGAATAAATGCAGAAGCCTATGACTAAAGCCATTTCATAAGGCCATGTGGCCCTGGAGGAGAGAAGAACTTATGGTCTTCCTCCTTACAGCATGGTCTCTTACTATACGCCATGAGTGACTGAGTCACCGAGATCCCCCAACAGTGAATGAGGCCTTTTTGAATATTTCCATAAACAATCAAAAAGCCTTGCATATAGTTAGATGACTAGAACCACTTATAGAAAGTCTACCTGGACTCCATTGTCTCTCATGGGCTTGTACGTTCCATGTCATAGTGAGTCTTTCAGACACAAGCTCTCTAACTTTTCCACATGGAGAGGTTGCATCAGTCAAGAAAGCTGATGGGACCTGTACAGATGTTATGTGTAAAATTAGGGAGTTGGATTCCATGACCTTAAAGGTCCCTTCTGGCTTTAAATCTGTGAGCCTACAAATTAGGGAACTGAGGAAGCAGAATCCCTCAGTAGCTGAGGATAGAATTCTAACCAAGTCTGACTTCAACAAAACTTATGGAGGAAGGGCTTAGGACAATGTGCACTGCTTCAATTCGATTCAAATTTATTGTTTATGATGTTTAGGGGGCACAGTAGATTGAGAGACAGGCTTGGAGTCAGGAAGACCCCTCTTTATGAGTTCAAATATGGCCTCAGACACTTTACTGGTTGTGTGACCCTGGGCAAGTCACTTAACCCTGTTGGCCTCAGTTTCCTCATCTTTAAAATGAGCTGGAGAAGAAAATGCCCAACACTCTAGCATCTTTGCCCCCCAGGAAGTCCCAAATGGGGTCACAAAGAGTAGAACAAGATTGAACAATAACAATATATGATGCTTACACTGGGCTAAAAAGGGGGAATGAGACAGACATTAATGTACAACAGACAGAGGTGTAACAAAACCAGTTCCCAGGTATTCTGTCAAATGGAAAGAAGTTCTGTTGTTTATTGTTAAGATAACTTTCCCTCTACTGAATGGGTATATATCTTGTCTGATTTGGGGGAACTTTCCACTGAGCTCCTGGGAACTCCAGGTAGGTTGTTCTGTTTTTCTTTCAAAGACTGAGCCCCCTGGGATGAAGAGCCTTTCTTTCCTTTTCTATTCCTTCTGCTAGACTCCATCCCCAAGGTGTCCATCACAGGACGACACACAATCAAATCAAGTGCATCAAGTATTTAACTATGACCTCTGTATGTGTTAGGGGGTGAGGTGGGGTTCAAATCTCCCGGTATGAATTAGATGGTGAATATTAGGTTACATGTTCACAGTAGCAGATCCTCAATTGACCTTGCCAGAGACTGAATGCACATTGATTTCTTCCAGGATTTTCGCACACCTCAGATGGCCCCCTTCCTGTACCCAGCATTTGATTCTTTAGATCAGTGGTTCTCAACCTTCCTAATGCCACGACCCTTTAATACAGTTCCTCATGTTGTGGTGACCCCCAACCATAAAATTATTTTCGTTGCTACTTCATAACTGTAATTTTGCTACTGTTATGAATCTATCTGATATGCAGGATGTATTTTCATTGTTACAAATTGAACATAACCCACAGGTTGAGAACTGCTGCTTTAGATCTTCATCTTTTATTCCAGTACAGCTTTACTTCCACTTCCTGTCTAAGGAAGACCTGATTTCTCCTTAGTTTCCCTTGAGGATGGAATGTACTTTTCTGCCTGAGCCCTGGAGCTACTTTTCTGATATAGGTTGAAACTAAGTTGTTGGCAGCTACTTACACCATTGACAATTGATCAGTCAATCAACAAGTCCCTGTTATGTGCCCATCACCATCCTATGTGCTGGGGATGCAAAGACAAAAGAGAGAATCCTGCCGTCCAGGATGTCCTAAGGGGGGAAATGAGTATGTACAAATATGTTTATATAGGATATTTGCAAAAGGAATACGAGGGAATTTTGGGAGAGAGAGTGCAGGCAGCTGGGGATATCTGAACAGCAGAATTTGAGAGCAGGCAGGGACTTTAGCAGCCATCGATTCCAACCCACACAACAAAGGAATCCCCACCATAACGTACCCAACAAGTGGTCGTGTCATCCATGCTAAAAGACTTCGTGAGAAGAGGGAAACTTGAGCAAATTTTTGAAGAAATCAGTGCTTTCAAGAGGTTGAGGTGAAGATAGAGAAAATTCTAGGAATGGGGAACAGTGTCCCCAACTCTGGAGGGTCACTTGTAATCTTCAGTAACCGAAGACTATTCCCAGCCATCTTCTCATTTGGACTGTGTATGAGGCATAATGCTTGACTCCTGTAAGCTGATCTTCTTACTTATCCAGAGTCCTTCCTTTAACCATACTTTCGTATAGTTAAATAATCCCAGGTCCTTTCTTTAATCAACCATTAGCCATCAAGCACTTACTATGATCCCAGAGGGAATGTGGAATTTTATGAAGCTTTTCAAATTTTCCTCAGGTCGAAGTGAATTTGTCAGTTCCAGCAGAAACTGATGAGAAAATAATGCTTAACAAGATTGGACAAGGGAAAACCCTTCCTTCCCTTCCGTCACTGGTCCTCTCTTTGAAATATGTGGTCAACCTCAGACTATGTGCGCTTTGATGGTGCAGAAGGGTCTGGGCTTTAAAAACTCCTAATTATGAAGGCCAGTTGGGGAAAATAGCAGGAATGGAATGATTTCCACTGTCATTTCAGTGGGAACAGAGATGTGTAGCGGATTGAGGGATAAAAGAGTAGGTGGAAATTGTGCACATTTATATACATTATCCCAAAGGCACTCAATGCATTAAGGTTACTGAGTACAACATTTGTGAGGCTGGATGATTCCTCGGCATTTCTGCCCAGAGCCATAACCAAGAATTCTGGAGCATGAGTCAGTTGACCTATGTTGAGAGGGGTTGGGTGCAGCCACTGTGGGAGCAGAGGCAGCTTCTCTCCCACAGAGCCCATCCTGAGACATGGCTAATCCCTGGAAATCTCCTTCTCTCCCACTCCCTGGGCTGATGGAATGAGGAAGGGGAAGGTAAGGGCAGGAGGGAGAGGTGTGTGTCGAGGGAAGAAGAGCCCCAGGGGAGGGATGGGAAAACTGGGAGTGAAAACATTGCAGAGTGAGTAGGAAAGGAACTCAAGGGGTGGAATGATAGCTGGAAGACCCCAGTAGATATCAGTGTCCTCGGACAAAGTCTGATTGCCCTAATTTAGCCATTCTGGGTAGCTAGGTGGTGCAGTGGATGGAGTGCTGGGTCTGGAGTCAGGAAGACTCATCTTTCTGAGTTCAAATCCAGCCTCAGACATAGCCTTACTGGCTATGTCACCCTGGGCAAGTCACCTGTTTGTTTCAGTTTCCTCATCTGTAAAATGAGTTGGAGAAGGAATATCTTTGCCAGGAAAACCCCAAATTGGGTTACAAAGAGTTGGACACGATTGAATGGAAGCATGGTGAGGATGACAGGTGCAGTGAGGACCCAGGCTCCCATGCCTGTTGGCGTGCTCCTTGTGTGGTGCTTTCCTGGTTACCATCCCTTTGAAAATGGTGTCAGGGGAGTTGTGTTCTGTGGGTTTCTGACTGGGCAGTGGACAGTCCAGTACTTGAACTGGTCAGCTGTAGTCTGGAAGAGAGACTGTGGTGAAGTGAGGTGACTGGGATCAATGAATTGAGCATCCTTAAGAACAATCTGGCTGCACTACTTCTTTGCCTTAAGGGTAGATTTGTAATAGTGCTCATCAGAGCATCAGTACACCAGAGGTTGGGCACTCTGATATCCATGGTCTCAATGATTCCAGCTTAGTCTCTCTCCTTCTGCCAAAAGCAAGATCATAGGATTTTAGATTGAGGGCCACAAGAGACCTAAGAGGTAATGACCTTGGGGGTTCAACTCCCATCTCATTTTACAGAGAAGGGAAGAGATGCCAGAGAAGGTTCAAGTGACTTGCGCAAGATTGTGTAGTGACAGAGGTAGAATTTGAACTCATCTCCTCTTACTCCAAAGTCAGTGCTGTACCACATAGCTCTTCTGAATGATATATTCTCTTTAGCATCTCCACTTGAGAGAGGACTCAGAGAATGAGCAGGTATTCCCAAAGCCGACAAATGGTTTCTTTGTTTTAAACTGCTTATGGTATGAAGAAGGAGGAGTAGAGGAAGGGGAAGGAGGAGGAGAGAAGAAGAAAAAGGAGAGGATGATGAGGTGAGAAAGAGGAAGAAGGAGGAGAGGAGAAGAAGGAGGAAAGGAAAGGAAGAGGAAGGAGGAGGAGAGAAGAAGATGATGGTAGCACTATATATGGAACTGTGCCAGCTACTGTGGGGGAAACAAAAGAAAGAGGAGACCTGGTCGCTACATTACAAGGAATTTTTATCTCGTTTGGGAAATAAAAATAGCACAGCTCAGTATACTAGAAAGAGTGATAGACTAGAAGTCAGGATACTTGGGTTTGAATTCTGATACTTCCTTTTCCTAATTGTGTTAAGTGTTAGACAACAAGGTCACTTTGTCTGTCTGAGTCTCAGTTTCCTCATCTGTAAAGTGGGGATAATATGTGCTCTACCTATCTTACATGTTCTTTGTGAGGTGTACGCTTTGAAAACCTTAAAGTGATATATAAATGTAGCTGTTGTATGAAACAATAAGCTAACCTATGAGGTACTGACTTTAGGTGATATGTGAGTTCTGAAGAGGGGGAGTGATCAGTATGTGCTGTAGTGGTCAGGAGAAGCTTCATGGAAGAGATGGTTTGAAAGGATGCTTAGGATTTGGATTCACATAGGGAAAAATTGAAGGCATTTTAGGTGGAGAGAACAGTGTCAACAAAGGGACAGAGACAAGAGGACCGCATGAACGTATGGGAGGAGGGGACTGTGAGGATTCTCGTCTAACTGAAACAGAGTGTGCCTGGTTGGGTACAGTGGTAGATTTTCCAAGCCAAAAATCCAGATGAACAGTTGAGCAAAGAAGAGTCCTTTTTCTGGTATCTTGATGGAAGTATATTTCCTTTTCTTGAAAATGGAAGTTTCTTTGAAAATCTAGGAACATTGTATGGCTAACTTACTGTTGGGAAGAAATGGAAAATAAGGTAGAGCAGACAAGGTGATGGGGCTGCATTTTCTGTGTCCCAGAAAGCTAAGCAGAATGTTTTGGAGGTGGGATATACATTGTAGATTCTCATGGAGGAGAGTGATAATGTTACTTACTGGCAGTGATTTAGTCACTTGTACTTGGAATATAATTGATTGAAAAGCATCCTAATGTATACCAACCACTCTTTTTGTTCACTTTTCAGCCATTGTCATATCCTTTCCCTTCCTATCTGTGTTTTCTTTAGTGGAGAAGAACCTAATATCTCCCTGGAGCAGAGAATACAGTTCCAGGTCATTAAGAATTCACAGATCATAGATTTGAGAGCTGGAAGGGACCTCAGAGGCTGTCAGGTTCATCTCTTTCATTTCACAAATGAAGAAACAGAGGTCTGGAGGGGTGAACTGGTCAAGGTCACATGAGTTTTAAGTGGAAAAGCTGGGAATCAAACCCAGGATCTTTGACTCTGGATCTAGAATTTCCAACTGATCTGTGGGAATGGGAAGGGGGGAAGAAAGCCAGTTTTAGAAATGGGCTTAAAAAAGCAACAACCTTTTGATGATCTCCGCTCTGTGATTGTAGTTTGGGAAATTCTTCTGCTGGGGATCTTATGCTCTATTATGATATTGTTCTGTGTTCCCTCCCAGCCCAAACCTTCCTTCCCTTCTCCTCTTTTGCCGTTTCAAGACAAGTTGGAATTTTGTCGGTTACAGTGGTGAAGGTAGAACATCAGTGACCCCTTATTGTCTGTAGGACAAAATTCAAACTCATCAAGATTTTCATAATTTGGCTGCAGCCTTTCTTTGTAGGCTAATTTCACCCTACTAGTTCCCCCCTCCCCAGTCTGTATTCCGACCAAATAGTCTTACTTGCTGTTCTGTATACATAGCTCTCCATCTCCCTCCTTTGCCTTTGCACAGGTGGTCCTCCATGCCTGGGATGCTTTCCCTCCCCATCATGGCCTCTTAGAGTCTCTACTTCCTCTTAAGTCTCCTTTTAAGATTTAGTTCAACTGCCACTTTCTATAAGAGACCTTTCCTGATTTTCCTGAATTGCTAGAGCTACTCTTCCCCACCCTCCACAAAAGATTTTTATTGTTTTTGTTCAGTCTAGGGCAACTCTTCATAACCTCATTTGGAGTTTTCTTGGCAAAGATACTGGTGTGATTTGCCATTTCCTTCTCTAGTGGATTAAGGCAAATAGCGGTTAAGTGACTTGCCCAGGGTCACACAGCTGGTGAGTGTTTGAATTCCGGTCTTCTTGACTCTAGACCCAGCACACTATCCACTACACCACCTAGCTGCCTTCCCCGCAAAATTACTTAACCTTTATTTTGTATCTTACTTTTTTATAATAACTTATCTGTGCATATGCCTTTTTCTCTAGTGGAATGTGAACTCCTTTAGGGTAGGGAGTGTTTGGTTTCTATCTTTATATCCTTAGCCTATGAGCTCAGTGCCTGGCATATAGTAAGAACTTAATAAATGTTTGTTGAAATGTGAATTGAATATCTTGTAGTAGTGGAGAGTATAATAATAGGGATAATACAATCTGCTACTCTGCAACATCTTCCTTTAGAAAGGAGAACACACTCCAGACTCCTGAGTAATATGAGCATTCCCTATGCTTGTTTGTCACCCAAGGTTCTAGTATGTATACCATTTCACTGGTTCTGCAGGACCATACCTGCCTACATACGAAAATGTGCTGCTTCTGAAACAGGACACAATAAATTTCTTTAAAGGATGATATAGTTGTAAGTCCTGGAGCACTAGGGCCCTGTAGATAAAAAGATCTGGGTTAAGAAGAGCAAGATCTGGGTTTAGAAGATCGAGGTCTGGTTTTTAGCAGAGTTCCTTGAGGCATAGGTTCCATATTTTGTCTTAACTTTGCCCTGAAGGCTGTGTGAATTGCCCTTAATCGATGCTTAATAAATGCTTGTTGGAAATCCCACATACTACCTGTGTGACTTTAGATAAGTCACTTAACTTCTCCGGTCAGCTAGTTCCTCATATATAAAGGGAGGAGGTTTACAACTAGCTAGTTCTGAGCTCCTTTCTAACCCTAGTAGGCAGCTTGGTGGCATAGTGGATAAACCCATGGACTAATGTCAGGAAGATCCAAATCCAAATCTGGTTTCAGACATTACTGGATGTTAAGACCTTGGAAAAATCAATTAATTAACCTCTGTTTGCCTCAACCGTAAAATAAGCATATAGGCCTGCTACGTGCCGCAGTGGATAAAGCACCAGGCCTGGAGTCCAGAAGATTCATCTTTCTGAGTTCCAGATTTGGCCTCAGACACTTACTAGCTGTGTGACCCTGGGCAAATCACTTCACCCTGTTTGCCTCATTTTCTGCATCTGTAAAATGAGCTGGAGAAGGAAATGGCAAACCACTCCAGTATCTTGGCTAGACGGGGTCACAAAGAGAAGGACACGACTGAAATGACTGAACAATCACAAAAATGAGGATAATAATAGCCCTTGCCTACCACGTTGCTGTCAAGATAAAATGGGAGAAACTCTGTAAAGCGTGGTGCCTACGGCATAGTAGGCATATAACAAATAAGTGTTCCCTTCCCCCTTGTCTGTATTTCTTTGAAGACACTCTGACAAGTGATATGTAGGATGAATTGGATGAGAAAGCTTAGAGATCCACGAGACCAGTTAGAAAATTGATTCAGTTGTTTAGCTGGGGGGAGATAGAAGGATTCAGGGCAAGAAGCTTTAAAAAAAATTGTAAGAAAAACTGATTAGTTAAGAATTCTACTAATCCTTCAAGGCCAAGTCCAATACTTTCTCCTCCATGCAGTTATCAATGACATCTTTTAGCCTGTCTGATTTCATAGCATCTGGTGCTGCTTTGAGGCCATTAATCAAATAGCAATGTGTGTGTCATCATCCCTCCAGCATCTTAAGCTTCTTGAAGGCTTTCTTGGGCCTCTGTCTCCCCTATTGTAGAGCATAGCGCATTCCACAGATGTGTGTTGAGTGAATAAATTTACTAATTCCTTTGCCCGTTTGTATTGTCAACCTCCAGCCTAACCAAAGATCCAGACGTAGTCTTATCTGAGAGCAGAGAGTCCTGAAGGACCTCTCAAAGTTTCTTCTGGCTCTTAGATCCTGTAATTGTTTATCATGACACAGATGACCTAATTCTCTGAGGTATCCCCTTGGAGCAACACTATCCTGGAAGGTTGATGAGTTGGATTAATTATTTTTATTTACAAGTGATGCCAAAACTGAAAGTTGTAGAGGTGCCAATCTGTATTAATAGAGGGAATTTTCTCCTAGTGAGTTCCCTATAGCAGTGAAATCATAAGTCAGTTCCAAAAAGACATCATGAGTGTTTTTCATTGTTTCTGGCACCACGGAAAGCCAGAGTTGGAAGGGACCCTTTCAGAGACAATGTATTCTGATTCCTAGCTGAAAAAGAATTCCCTTTTGATATACCAAGTAAACAGTCCCCAAGAAGAGAATGGATGGCATGACTAACAGGGAGAATCAGACCCAGGGCCTGGGAATTATTCTTACCCTTCCCTAACCAGCTGAGCTAACTGGCCATAACGGTAAGAGGCTTGTTATCATTGTTATTGCCAATACTATATTACTACTAACAATGGCTGAGGCTTCTATAACACCAGGCTTAGCCAGTCTTCTACCTTTTGTTCTGGTTCAGAGAGCAATTATCCCCCCAACTGTTAGAATCATTCATTTTCCTATCTTTGGCTGTCATCAGTTCTGCACCTTCTATGGGGGTCTCCTGACAACCTAAAAGCCTCAGAGCAAATACAGATTATGTCTATCTGGAGTGTCTCCATTATCTAAGGAACTACTTATTGTTCTCTTAGGACAGAACAAAATAGATAAGCTTGTAAAACAAACCAAAAAGGAATAAGGGAGGGAGGAGATCT
Organism: Pseudochirops corinnae; assembly: GCA_028646515.1. Lineage (NCBI taxonomy): Eukaryota > Metazoa > Chordata > Mammalia > Diprotodontia > Pseudocheiridae > Pseudochirops > Pseudochirops corinnae. The sequence goes on from CM053588.1 coordinate 194,245,381, forward strand.
GGGAGAACTTCCTAATAGTTTTATCGACACTCAGTTCTGTTCAATTCAAGGTATATTTATTGAGGGTTACTGTATGCAAGAGTATGTGCTAGACCGACAGGAATCCAGAGGATGACAGTGCCTTAAGAAGTTTATAATTTAGTTAGAGGTTGAGTGTAGACTTGGGAGGCAGGAAATTCATACCCTTCCCAAATAAACAATGCAAAGTAAATTGTGAGAGTATCTCAGAGCATAGAAAGCAAGGACGGTGAGGGACAAGAGACCATGTTTAAGTTCAAATGGGAAGCAATTTTTCCTACGCACCATAGAGCAGCCCTTTTTGAGTAATAATGATCTAGAAACAAAATTATACTCCCATCGGCTGGGGCTAAGATATGTGATAACAATGGAATATTACTGTGTTAGAAGAAATGAAGACTAGAGAAGCATGGCGAGACCTACATGAAGCAATGCAGAGTAAAGTAAGCAGAACCAAGAGCACGATATACATGATGACCCCAATCATATAAACAAAGCAACTATTACAAAACGATTAAACGTGAATATTGCATAGAATCAAAGAACAGAGCCTCAGAGAAAAGACTTGAGGAGGCATCTGATCCCCCTACTTTGTAGAAATGGGAAGCTCCCTGAGCATGGAACATTGAACATATTTTCAGATTTTTATAATTGTATTGATAAATCTTGATGTTTTCTCTCCTTTTTAAAAAAAACTAAAATCTTTGTTTTATGGGATAACCCTCTTGGAGAAGGAAAGGACAGGGATACATGGGGAAATTTAGGTGTTGTAAAAACAAAAGATATTAGTAAACTTTTATTTAATTTTATTTTGTTTAAAAGGGAGGTTGTAGAGTGAAATTGTATTTGGCTATGCAGATAGGTGGCACAGGACTGGAGTCAAGAAGCCTTGAGTTAAAATGTATAACAATTATTATTATTAATTACGATTAGGTCTGACTTTGAATCCCACTTCTTCTGCTTACTTAGACAAGGCATTTTATTGCTCTGTGTCTCAATTTTCTCTTTTAAAAAATAGGGGACTGACCTTGATTTCTATGTGATTCTTCTTAAAGCCTGTGATGCTGTTATTGTGAAGTTCTTTCAGACCTCATTAGGGATTTTCTTGGCAAAGATACTGGAGTGATTTGCCATTTCCTTTTCCAAGTCATTTTACAGATGAGGAAACTGAGCAAACCGGGTTAAGTGACTTGGGGTCACATAACTAGTGTCTGAGGCTGGATCTGAACTCAGTTCTTCCTGACTCCAGACTTGGTGCTCTATGCACTATGGTGCCACCTAGCTACCCTCTACGACCCTAGGTGAGTACATCATTTTAAAAAAATCAATTGAAATCATATATTGTATAGCACCAAAATGTAGGCAGTAGTTTATAAATACTAGAGAGTTAAGTTGGGAACTTTTCCAACTTCACTAGTGGTGACAAATCTAATGTCATTATGCTTTACAGTTCCCATGATAGAAGTTGGTAATAACATTTCTAGTTATGTTACGTGCACAATGATAATTAGCATTTCTCTAATACTTTACACGGATCAGTTCACAACCCTCTAAGGCTGATACTCCAGTATCATCTCCCCCATTTTATAGACCTAAGAAAATAGACAAGGCTAAATAGCTTGTTATTGGTTTTACCACCAGTAGAAGGTGGGGGAAGAGGGAAGGGAATAACCACTTTACTAATACCTCATTTGATACTCACAACTACTTTCTGAGGTATGGGCTATTATCCTAATTTTTTTAATAATTAACTTTTGTTTATTTTTAGTTTACATAATTGATTTCCACAAGATTTTGAATTACAAATTTTCTCCCCGTCTTTCCCCTACCCACCCCCCCAAAACAGCAATCCCACTATATATCCCCTCCCTCAGTCAGCTCTCTCCTATATCCTCCTCCATCACCCCTCTAACTTTCTGGTAGGGCAAGATGGATCTCCCTATCCCAGTGCATGCATACCTTATTTCCTAGTTGCATGTAAATAATATATATTTAACATATAATTTTAGAACTTTAAATTCTAGATTTTTTTCCCTTCCTCCCTTGTCACCCACCCCTATTACTCCAATTTTACAGTTGAAGAAATTGAGGCAAGGTTTTTTTGTTTTTTTTTTTAGTGACTTGTCCAGTGTCGTATAGCCAGTAGATGTCTGAGGCCGGATATGAACTCAGATCTTTGTGGCTTTAGATGGAACTTCAGTGCTCTATCCACTGGGCTGTCATCACCTGCCTCAACACTAAGTCTTAGAGCCAGAATTCAAAGTTATGTCTCTCCCAACTCCTTGTCCACTATGTTTTCCATTATACCATGCGGCCTTTAACATCAAATATGTACCTAGAGTCCCTTTTAGGAGATTTAGAGAACGGCATTTGCTTATCTTTTCAGTCTGTTAGTCAATAAACATATTAAGTACCTACTATGCAGTATCTCCAGTAAAGAGGGGGGCAGTCCTTCACAATAGGAAAATGTATAAGATGAATGTGATTTGTAGCAGATTACTTGGCCTTTTCGATCCTGTTTGCACATGGGAAAGTGAAGGGATTATAATCTATAATGGTTCCATCTACCTCTAATGTTCTGTGCATCTATAAGCGTCTGACTGGGGGTGATCAGGGAAGGCCACCTAAGGACATCAGAGCAGGGCCTTGTCTATTTCAATTGGCAGAGATGGGGGAGGAAGTCATTTCAGCTAGCAGGAAGAGTGAGAATTAGAAAATATAGGGATATTAGAAAATATAGGGGTTTATTTGGTGAGCCAGTGAAGAATACAGTTTGGTTGGAACATAGGCCAGGTGGAGACTTGAATGAGATAAAACTGAAAAGGAAGTCACATAGTGCAGGACCTTGAATGCCACGCAGAGGAGTTTGGTTTTTCTTCCACAGGCAATGCAATAGTGAGCCATTGATAATTTTGGAACTGGGAAGGGATATGATCATAATTATACGTTCAGTATAGTTTATTAATTTTAGGTAGTTTATTAATCTCATTTTATGGAAGAGGACACTGAAGCCTGGAGAGGCTGTAGTAATAAATAGAACCTTGCACTTGGAGGCGGAGTACCTAGAATATAGTCCGAGCTCGGCTACTTTGTGTATCCTTGGGCAAGTCTCTGGGTCTATTTTCTTCATCTATAAAATGAGGAAGAATCAGACTAAAATGAGTGCTAAGGCCCTTCCAGTTCTCTGGTTTCTGATTTTGACCCAGTGCTTCCTTGTGCTGTTAGATTGTTTAGGGGTGAGGTAGGATTCTCACCTTTGACTTTTTTTGTTCTTACTATAACTAGTATTATCACACCAAGGTTAACCAGGGGGTCTACCTAGTTTAAGTTTAGTGGAAAGAGCACTTGGCTCTGGAGTCGGAGGCTGCAGGTTCAGCTCCCTGTTGTTGTTCATTTTACGGTCGTGTCTGACTCTTTATGACCTCATTTGGAGTTTTCTTGGCAAAGATACTGGAGTGGTTTGCCAATTCCTTCTCCAGCTCATTTTACGGATGAGGAAATGGAGGCAAAGAGGGTTAAATGACTTGCCCAGGGTCACACAGCTAGTAAGTGTCTGAGGACAGATTTGAACTTGGGAAGATGAGTCTTCCTGATTTCAGGACCAGAACTCTATCCACTGTGCCACCTAGCTGCCCTGGCCATTACTGGGCTTCTCTTTCCCCATATGTGGCTACAATGAGGGAGTTTGATGACATAATCTGTAGAGTCTTTCCAGTTTTAATATTCTATTCTAGATTTATTCTAGAATTGTAACAGTCTTACCCACCTTCAGACTGTCTCTAAGGTTTATTAGGATGCCCTGAATTAATAATAGGTAGTGAGTTTCTCAGTTTGCTTCATGGAGTTTAGCTTCTTATTTGTCCTGACCTAACCTATTGATCCCAGTGGAGCAGATGGTATTGTTCTTCCAGGAGTCCTAGGGTTATGGAGTCACTTAACCTAAAGAGACATCCCTTGGCCTTTCTGGATTTTTCATTTTGTAGGGGGGAGGGCGTTTCTTGAAGTGGATTTCTATCAGTGTTGTTGGCATGTAAACACAGGCCTACTAGAGAAAACAGTGATAAGGAGAGGGTCAACAGTAAACAGACAGCAGACAAGTGAGTAGACCAAAGCAAGGGCTTTGAAGTGAAGGGAAGTAAATCAATGCACTTTATTAGTTATTTTACTTCAGCAGGCCCAGGCAGAGATGAAGGAACCTGTGTCTTACATCCCCTCCCCCAATACAAACTCTTTCCTCTTAAGGGATAGGGATAAAAGACAGCGCAGAAGACCATCACTTTAATTACCCACTAATGAATTCTGTGTCCCTGTTACAGTGACATTAGGAAGGTTAAGATTAATCAATTGAAATCCAGGCAACTTTTATTTTTATATAGCAGTGGTAAGGCAGACAGAACAATGGATTAGGAACCAAAAGCCTCCTTGAATTCTCAGCATGAGCCTTGGAGAGCTCGGGTCCACATCTTTGTAGGTGAAGTAGTGATCCTTCAAGGGCCAGCATGGGTTACTTTCTCCAGTTATCTTTCTCTGATCCCCCAGCCAGAAGCGATTCCTCTTCCCTAATTCTTTTAGCTGCAAAACTGAAAAACAGGCATACCAAGAATTGTCCTTGATACCTCCAAAGGCGATTGTGAGGCTCACAAAAGAACTTGAGAATATAGATGTGAAAACATGATACAAATCCCGAGTGTTGTTTTTATTGTTATTTCACGATCCTTCTGTCCACCCATCAGTCAACAAACATTTATTAATTGCCTATTGCGTGCCAGATATTGTGCCTGTTGGTAGAAACACAAATACAAAAATGAGATGGTCCTTTTCCTAAAGGATCTACATCCTACTAGGACAAGGATTCTTAGCTAGGGTTTGTGAACTTGGATGGAGGGGGAAAAAATTTCAATATAATTGATTTTCTTTTAAATTGTCTGTATTTTATTTTATGCATTTTAACACACTATTTTTTTTTGTATGGGCATTAAAGTTCACAGGCTTTACCAGACTGCCAAAGGGGGCCATGATTAAAAAAAAAAGATTAAGAACTCATTCTAGGAGGACATATGTTCACAAATAAAAAGAGGTTCTATACAAAAAGTACACACTGATGAGGGGGGCATTAATAACTGAGGGAATAAAGAAAGGCTTCTTGTAGGAGGCAGCTTGATCTGAGGTCACAAGATGTCATATTTGGAAGGGACTGCAGAAATTGTTTAGTTCAACCATTTCATTTTACAGTCCAGGCAGTTGAGTCTTAGAGAAATTGCGACCTCCTCAAGATTGCAGTGAAAGTAAGCATTACAGCCAAAATTTATTTAAATTCCTCTGACTTTGACTCTTAACCATGCTGCTTAGCTGGAGGGGAATATTACAGAAGGATCCAATAGGAAAATTTTGAGTTGTGTCCTCAAGTTTCTAGGAGGAAGAATCAAGGAGGAGAACTTCCATGCATTCGGCAAGGATAACAGCACCAAAGAAACAATATTTTCTTCCTAATTTCCCAAGTGCTGTTGAAATATCCCCAGCTAAGCACTCTAAGAAGAGCATAGAAACGTGATAGAAACAAAATGGCCCCACCATCAAGAACCAAGCTGACTTGGGAGATAATTACGTGCTTCTTTTAATCTGTGCTGGGGCTCCTGTGCCTTCAAATCATTAAGCAAATATTTCAGAAGAACAACCTCAACCTTTTTTTTTTTCTTTCTGTGCAAAAATAGCCCTCTCTTAATCAATGTGGATAATGGTTCCCTTGTACTTTTCTCCAGGGGGTTCCCATTTTCTCTACTTTATCACCTCCCTCTTCTGCCCAAGTGATCAGCTTTCCTAATTGTTTCTCTGGGAAACCCAATGCATATCTCAATCTCTTCACTAAATATACCCAACAGTGACTCTGGGAATAATCAATAACTCCCTTGCCTGATGGTTCTTTTTATTTTTGATTTTTTTTCATAAAAGGAAATTAAATTGATGTGTGGATAACAACATTTGTCAGGGTGACGCCATTCTTAATTAATTTATTGGGTCTTTGTTCCCTGCCATGTGTGTGTGGGCGTTTTCTTATTAAAAATGTGCAGCTTGGAGCATCTCTTCTGCTGTTTGAATTTCCCATTAGTTTTAAAAATGAGATCTGGTGCTCTGTCTGAGGCTTTCCTTCAACTGAGCTCATCCCCTTTCTAACACTTATTAATCTCTCTGCAATTAAAACTTGGTTCCTATGTCACAACTGTTTTCTCTCTGCCCTCCCTCCTCCCCACCCCCATCCCTCCTTTGAAATAACTTTTGCTTGGATTACTGAAGTAGTGGGACAAATGACTGAAGTCTCAGCCCAGGACTCTATCAATCTGTCAGACCAGGCTGAGTGGGCGTGGCAGAGATCTTTTTTCCCCTCCGTCTCTTACAGCTGAGCCCCAGCAGAAGCAAAATGACATCTCCAAGGTCACTCACTCAGTTTGCTTATTTTTTCTGGTTTCTAGGGTTCAGAGGGGATAATCACATTATTTCCTGTTGGCTTCCCGTGGCCTCTCATCAATTTGGCCGATGCTGACACCTTCTCAGGTCTGTGTTTTGACACTCGGCATGTGGTTGGGAACCCAGCGATGTCCTAGAAAACATTTGTTTGAAGAGTTGGGGCCCGGGTCCTCCTCATTTATAATGTGAGGGGCTTGGCAGACCTCGAACGCAGAAGGTAGTTGGATTCCCTTTCCTTTTTTATTCTTCTGTGAGAAGGCAGAAAAGCAATTTCAAGTCCTCAAAACTCCACCGGCCGGTGCTGGACAGCGGCCCCTCAGCTCTTTCCAACAGTCTCTGAGCTGGGGCTCGTTCCTCTCTCTGTAGGGCAGGCAGCTCACCTCCTTTCCTTTCACTGAAATTTGAAATCAGCTGCGAAGCGTGCTCCCGCGCAGTAAATGATTCCAGGAACCCTGCTTTGCAGGGTTGCTCAGCACCTGGTTGTTAATGACGTGGGGGATAGCACTTTTTTTTTTTGAGGTTTCTTTTAGAATGTTAATCCCTGCATTTCCTGGAAAGCAGTTTGAAAACCTTGTTTATAGTCTAAAGGGAAATCGTGGAGGTCTGTTCCAAGCGCACTCTGTTCTTTGGTGAGAGAAAATATCGTTTAGCTAAAAGATATTGGTGGAATTAGTTTGAAAATGAGCAGATCGGTTCAGACTTTCTTTTCCTCGTTGCCTAGGGCAGTTTGGGGCCACAACACACTGTGGTTGTCCTATTTCACAAGTAAAAATGTAGTACCACAGTTCACTTCCTTTCCTCAAACAGGTCATCCTCATTCTCTGGTGGGTCACGATTACTTTTTAATATCCACCCAGGGCACACTCTGAACATCCCCTCTCAAAGCCTAAAGCAGAAATGCTTGGCAGATTCAGGAAGAACTTGGTCACTTGGGGCCGAAGCAAACTTAATACAGTAATAAAAATTTTATATGGTGTCTTTACCAGTGTTATTTAATTAAGTCTCAAGTTACTGTGTGTTAGGAGAGCCCTGAGGTACAGCTGGGTGACAGATGGGGATACAGAAGAAGAAAAGAAAAGGAATGTTTGGTGTTGTCCTCCATTTCAGTGGCAGTGCTTGGGGTAGGAATGGGAGGGTTGGCTCTTTCTGATTTTAGAATCAGAAGAATTTAGAGCTAGATTAAGCCTCTCATTTTGCAGAAGAAGAAACTGGGGTCCAGGGAGGGGGGGGGGGGTGACTTGCCTTAGTGCTTCCATATTTCACCCACCTGTATTCATATATATTCTAGCACCTGGCATATTGGATTAATGGATGAATGAATGGAAAAAGCATTAATCAAGCACTGAGCTCTAGAGTTAGCTGGAGAAGGAAATGAACAACAAACAATACAAGTAGCATTAGTTCTAAACACTAAATGTAGAAATACAAGTGAATATGGTCCCTGCTCTCAAGCAGCTCACATGATAATGGGGGAGACAACACATATGTTTAGGGGATTGGTGGCCAGGGAGGAATATGTTGGTTTGGACACGTACAAGGTTGGTGTGTGGAGCCATAGGGGAATAGACAGAAACATCCTGACCTGGAACAATGACAACATTGATTTGATTCTGGCTCCAGAACTGGGAGGAAGGGGGCTGGGGTGGAATTCAGTGGCACAGTGGCTGGTGAGAAGTATTAAGTGCCACCTACATGAAAAGGACAGGAATCAGACTTGTAATTTCATTGGTGAAGGGAACTTCTAGGTGAGGAAAATGCCTGAATCAATGTTGACTGGCACTTTGCGATTTATAGTGTTAGAGAGTTGCCTAGGGCTCTAAGGGGTTCAGTGACTTGCCCAGGGTCACTTGGTTTATATTCAGAGGACTGACTTGAATCTCGGTCTTTCTGGTCCCAAGGACAGTTCTCTGTCCACTATAGCATGCTGCTTCTGCCAGTATGCAATAGGCTCTTAATAAGTTTGTTGAATTGAATTCATATGATTAATCTTCGTGAGGATTGTCTTTCCTTTATAGGGATCTTTTCACTAACCTGTTATCCTTAAGGCAGACACTGTGAGCAGTTCTTCTATTTGGGTCAGATTTATGTTAGTCTATGCATATTTTCCTCTTTAGAACACTGTGATCAGCAACAACCTTGTGGAAGAAACCTGGCTAGGGTTAAGGGTAATATGTGAGGAAGGAATAGGGTAGACATGTTCTGAATTGAGCCATGCACAAGATACTATACAAGCAGGTGCCTTAAGAAAAACCAGTTTAGAAAACAGACAAATGAGGGGGTGATTATGTTTCTTTTCCAAGAGTTCCTTTCAACTGTGAGCTTCCTCCTATGCATTTAAATTTTTTGTTTACAGATCACATCAGTTTTGGGCTGGGAGAAATCATCTTATTTCAGCAAAATGTGGATAATAGTTCTTATTTCTTTAGTTTACAGATTACACTTGCCCCCAAACTGTCTTGTGAGGTATATAGTGTAACTGTCATCTACAGTTTTTCAGATGAGGAAACTGACCCTGAGAGTTATGACATGTCCTACCCAAGGACATATGGCTAGTAAGGTTGTAGAATTTGCTACTTGAGGGTAGAACTATCTTGTTTTTGCGTGAAAGTCCATGCCAGTCATTTATGCACCCTGAATCCCAGGGGGAATCACTGTTTATTGATGACTGAGTATTTACTTTATAACATGTCAGACTTCATTTGCCACAAAACAACCAGGGACCATGACTAGCAAATTACCTGGCATTAAAAATACTTGCATTTTTGTTGGTAGAGCTGTGAACTGATCCAACCATTCTTGAAATCACTTTGGAACTCTACCCAGAGGACAGTCAAACTGTCTATACCCTTTGATCCAACAACACCACTACTAGATCTGGATCCCAAAGAGAATGTAAAAAAGGGAGAAGGACCTCGATGTACAAAAATATTTATCGCAGCCCTTTTTGTGGTGTTAAAGAATTGGAAACTGAGGGAATACCCATTAACTGGGGAATGACTGAACAAGTTGTGGCATATGAATGTAGTAGAATACTATTGTGCTATAAGAAATGATGAGCAGACCAACTTCAGAAAAACCTGGAAAGACTTACATGAACTGATGCTGAGTGAAGTGAGCAGAACCAGGAGAACATGGTTCACAGTAACAACAACATTGTGTGATGATCAACTATGACAGCTTAGCTCTTCTCAGCAATACAGTGATCTAAGCCAATTCCAAAAGACTCATGATGGAAAATACTATCCACATTTAGAGAAAGAACTGATGGAGTCTGAATGCAGATTGAAGCAGACTATTTTCATTTTTTTTGTTCCCCCTGCTTTTGTTCTGTTTCTTCTTTAACAACATGACTAATGTGGAAATATGTTTAACATGATTGCACAAATATAACCTATATCAGATTGCTTGCTGTCTTGGGGAGGGGATGGAGAAAAAAATTTGGAACACAAAATCTTATTAAAAATGAATGCTGAAAACTATCTTTATGTGCAATTGGAAAAAATAAAATGCTGTTTACATTTTAAAAGATTACATATATATTATACAAATGTAAAGCACTTTGTAAGTCTGAGAACATCATAGAAATATCAGCTGTTACTAAATTATCCAATTACCAAAAAACTTGCATTTATAAAAAGTTATATTTATGAGTGTCCCTAATTGATACACAGATAGATGCATAGAAAAATCATTTATTGAATAATTCTTAGGTGCCAAACATGGTGCTAAGCTCTGGGGATACAAATGTAAGTAAATTAAGATAGTCCCCGTCCTCAAGGAATTTAATCTTCTAATGTGGGAAGACAACATATAAAGATACAAAAAGAGGGATTTGAAAGGTCCTTTTACAGGGGTAGGGCAGCTAGAGAGGAGGTAGAGAAATCTGGAGAGAGGGTGTCAGATCGGGACATGAGGAAGCATGGCTAGAGCTCCTTCTGAAATGGTGGTCTGGGAAAGACAGTGGCCAGGCCTTCAGAGTGAAAGGGTTTGTTTCTCTACAGTGGGAAGGCAGGAGGTAAAGAGGTGGAGAAATTTAGAGTGACTCAAGGTGGGAGTATGCCCTGATCACTCCCTTGTCCTTGTTTTGTTTGCCTTCTGCTGTCATTCAGGCATTTCCCAGGTATGTCCAATTCTTTGTGATCCCATTTTGGGGTTTTCTTGGCAAAGATGTTGGAGTGGTTTGCCATTTCCTTCTCCAGCTCATTTTTACAGATGAGGAAACTGAGGCAAACAGGGTGAAGTGACTTGCCAAGGGTCCCACAGCTGGTCAGTGTCTGAGTCTAGATTTGAACTTAAGAAGATGAGTCTTCCTGACTCCGGACTGGGCACTCTATCTGCCGTACCACGCCATCTGCCTTCTGCTTTTTACTCCTGATCCTTGCCATAACTGACAGTCAGACAATAAAGACTTAGTAAACATCTATTACGTTAAGAATAGTGCTGGGGCGGCTAGGTGGTGCAGTGAACAGAGCACCAGCCCTAGGGTCAGGAGGACCTGAGTTCAAATCCAGCTTCAGACACTTAACACTTACTAGCCATGTGACCTTGGACAAGTCACTTAACCCCAATTGCCCTGCCTTCCCCCCTCCAAAAAAAAAAAAAAGCTAAAAAAAAAAGGATAGTGCTAAGCAACGTGGATACAAAGAAAGGCAAAAGACAGTACCATTCTCAAGAAGCTCACAGTCAAATGGGGAAGGACATGCAAACAGCTGTGTACAAAACACTCTGAGTACAAGATAAGTTGGAGCTGATCAACAGAGGGAAGGCATTAGAATTAAGGGGATCAGGAAAGGCTTCCTGCAGAAGGTAGGATGCTAGCTGGGTTTTGGATTAGTCCAGGGAAGCCAGCAGACAGACATGAGGAGGGAGACAATGCTAAGCATGAGTCCCAGCCAGAGAAAACCCCTGGAGTTGGGAGTGGCATGTCTTATTCCAGGTACAGCAAGGAAGGCAAGTGTCACTGGATCCAAGGGTCCTTAGGGAGGAGGGGGGTGTGAGGTTTAAGAAGACTGGTAATCATATTTGATCCTGTAGCTGATAGTGTCCCTCTGGAGTTTATCTGATAGTGTGGTGACATGGTCAGACTTGCACTTAAGGAAGATCACTTAGACAGTTGAGTGGAGGATGATTGGGAATGGGGACAGAGACCTGAGGCAGGGAAGCCCCAGGCCATTGCAGTAGTGTAGGTATGAGGTGATGAGGGCCTTCACCACGGCGGTAGTAGTGCCTGAGAAAAGGGGGCCTGAGAGATGTTACAAAGGATTTCATTCATTCATTCATCCAGGCAACAGATATTTATTGAGTGTATTACAGGTTTAAAGCATTTGTACTGCTGATGTGGATGTGGACATGCAAAGATATTTAAGTCAGGGTCCCTGTCCTCAAGGAGCTTAAGCCTGCTTTTCATTGCACTCACCATCACAGAACACCACTAATTGCTAAAAAAAAAAAATAGAAACTTTTAATATAAGTTTAATATAAGATTAGTATAAGATTTTAATATGACTTTAATATAAGATTGGCAGCTAGGTTGCACAGTGGATAGAGGGCTGGGCTTAGAGTCAGGAAGACTCATTTTCCTGAGTTCAAATGTGACTTCAGACATTTACTAGTTGTGTGACCCTAGGCAAGTCACTTAACCCTGTTTGCCTCAGTTCCCCATTTGTAAAATGAATTGGAGACAGAAACGACAAACCACTCTAGTATCTCTGCCAAGAAAACCCTAAATTGGGGTCAAAAAGGTCAGATATGATTGAAAAGTGACTAAAGAACAACAATATAAGATTTGAAGGGAACTCTGAGGACATCTAATTTGACTCCTTTTATATATATGTATATATACACACACACACACACACACACACACACACACACACACACACACACACACACACACATATATGTGTAGCAAGGGAGCTGAGGCACAGAAGGCAGTGACTTATCTAAGGTCACATAGTCAGGAGGTGGCAGAGCCATAGTAAGGGTTGATGTGAACCTTCCCTGGTCATTCCAGGCTTCTTTTCACTCTTAAGAGCTCACATTTATATAGTCCTTTAATGTTTACAAAGTACATTTCCTATAGCAAGAAGTATTCTCAGTTTTTTCAGCAGAGGAAGCTGAAGCCCTATGAGATTCTGTTTGCCAGGTCACCCAGCTAGGTCAGTTTGGAGCCAGGACTCACACCCAGGTCTTCTGATACTAAATCCATTCACTTTCCACAACATTGAACATGCTTCCTCTTAATCTGTGCCTTACAAGTGGAAATCCACATCTGCCTTAAGCTTTATCTTTCACATGTCCTTTAATATCCTGGTTTCATATGACTTTGTGCAGTGCTTGGAGGAGCCAGTCTTTGAATAAGACTGAGAATAATGAGGCTACAGATGAGGAAGACCCAATGAATAATTACGTGCTATCGACTGCTGATCGCTGTTTTCTTTGGAATCCCACACATAAAAGAACAGTTCTCTCTAATAGGCATAGGAGAGTCAAGACCATATAAGGCATTAAAAGCACAGAAATAGAAAAGGCCAAAGTGTATATTCCCAAAGGTCTTTTTATTATTACACTGGCAGTGGGGGACAAGGATGTAGCGATCATGTTATAGAATTTCCGTGGGAGAGACTGAAATGGAGAGAGAATGTATTACTTCATGTACACAAAGGGATTAGGAATTGACCCAGATAGTGTGTGCTTCAATTTATGTGAAAGATTGGTTCCTGAAATTGGTATAAACAATGAGTATTTTATAAATACAGTTTTGTAAACTGAATTCTGCCATCGAGATAGGTAGATCATTGTACAGTGAGAGATGACTAGTGGATAAGTTATGTCACTGCTGGTGGCTACCTGGTCACCTGGGATGAATCTCTGCCCTGAGGCCCCCTTATCTTGATGGGTGACTCCCTGGCCCAGAGGGCCATTTCAGAAGGGTCCCAGCCACAGCATCTCATTTGCTGCCGGACTCTCTAGACTTCTACTTCTCTTCTTCTCACCAGCTTTTTCTGTCTTCCCACCTCAGCATCCATTTTTGTGTTTCCTTCTTCATTAGAATGTAAGTTCCTGGAGGATTGGGACTATCCTGTTGGCTTGCATTTGTATCCCTAGTTTAAATACTTAAGTACTCTCTCTGTCTCCTTCTCCCCCTTTCCCCTTCTTTCTCTCTCTCCCTTCCTCCTCCCCTTCTCTCTTTCTGTCTCTGTCTCCCCCCTCTTCTCCCCTCTCTTCCTCCCTCCTTTTCTTTCTCTCTTCTCATTTTCTCTCTCTCTTCCTCCCTTCCCCTCTCTCTATGTCTCTTTCTGTCTGTCTGTCCCCCTCTCTCTCCCTCGCCCCCATGGGTCTCTTTTCCTCTTTTCTCTCTCTCCGTCCTTTCCCTTCTCTATCTCCATCTCTCTGCCTCCATCTGTCTATCTGACTTTCTCCCTCTCTGTTTTCCTCCTTCCCTTTCTATCTCTGTCTCCCCTCCCTGCTTTCTCTGTTATTCCTTCCTTCCTTTCTCTCTCTCCCCCTCTCTCCTTCTTCCTTCTCTCTGTATCTTTCTGTCTCTCTTCCTCCTCTTTCTTCCATCTCTCTCTCCTTCTCTGTCACTCTCTGACTCTCCCCTCCCTGTGTCTCCCTTCCTCCTTCTTTCTCTTTCCCTCCCTCCCCTCTCCTCTCTTCGCCTCCTCCCTCCATCTCTCCATCTTTTTTCCCCCTTTCTCTGTCTCCCTCCTCCCTTTTCTCCATAGCTGTCTTCCCTCCCTCCTTTCTCTTTTTCCTTCCCTGCCTTCTCTCTTTCCCTCGCTCCTTTTTTCTTCTCCCTCTATCTCTGTCTGTCTGCCCTCCCACCTTCCCACCCTCCTTTCCTTCTCTTGCTCTCTTTCTCCCTCTCAATGATAATAATATCCTGTTACGCCTCACAGGGTTGGTGTGAGAAATACACTTTTTAAATTGTAAAGTACTGAATAAATGAGTTATTAATAATGAAAGGTGGATTTGTGATATTGATAAAGTGTATGGTGCTTTTGTCTTCAGTCAGATTTCATCATATCTTGGGATAACCATTGTCTGGGGAAAGGATCCCCCCTCTTCTCTCTACCAAATTTTTTTTGTTTATTCTTACTAGGTTGATTCTGACAGATAGTCAATGTCTTTATGAGTGTCTTTATAAAGATATATTCAGAGTTCTCTAAAGGCATATTTGGTGGGTTATTTAATAAGCATCTGGGTGCAGAGGCAAGAAGAATGCAGCAGAGAAAAGAAAATGAAACAGCTGAAGTGAACAAATCTTGGAAATGGCATCCCAGCCCAAATAAGTTACGTGGGGAAGGCTAAATTATGTTGCTGTCAGCAGAAATGAAATACAGACGTAGGAAAAATAAGGGAAGAAGCAAGTTTGGTCAGGATGAGATGTGTTGTGCTTGTTTAAATTTTAATGAAAATCTAAATTAGCATCTCAGGAAAGCATCAAGTCCTTTGTTCCAGGGAACAGCTGGTCAGATGTGTTTCATAAAACCCAATACATATAACTTTATTTTGCATTGAGATTTCTTCCCTCCCACCCCACTCCCCTCCTCTCCCTTTTTTCTTTCCTCCTCCTCCTCCTCTCCCCCCTCTCCTCCCCATGGGGATTGCAGCCTAACGGGCTTTGTTGCAGGGTTTTAAGCCTGGCCTGGTTAAATAGTGATGAGAGGCAGAGTTGGAAAGAAGAGAGCCTTGAGAAGACATCTTCTAAAGTCTGCCTGTTAGACCTCAGTGATCAAAGTGGAATGTCCGGGTCCTTTAAAGTCATGGATGAGACAGAAGAGGGTTAAAGTTCAGACACAGAACATCCCTATGGTAGAGGTGAATTTTTCAATGGCAATTTAAAGGGTACAGGCACAGATCACTGTCTTCATTACAATATCCACACAACAGGCAATCACTGTCTCCATTACCATATCCACACTAAACTGAAGAATTTGGGAATGAGAGTGAGCAACATAGACACTAGAAAAGAAATATTCTTGGTAAGAAGGAAGGGTTTGGAGTTGACAAGAGCTAGGTAAAGGGGGTGTGGGGGGGGCAGAATGAAAGGAAGAGAGCATGGCCTCATGTGTAGTGGGTGTTCAATAAATATCTGTTGAGTGAGAAAAGCCAGTGAAGGAAAGCGGAAAGCAAAATTCCAGGATTCTGAAGAATGGAGTAAATAAGATGAAAAGGAACCCTGGGAACAGGGAAGTTGGGTGGTAGTGATGTGTGGAAAATAACAGAATGTGTAATAAAGCCAGCAGTAAGCTGGACCATAGTTCAGTGCTGAGACACTGGTGTGAAAAGAAGCCAAATGCCTTGCTTCCTTTGCTTGGGACAGGTTAAGAAGGTGTTTTGGTCCTGAGTTAGGAACCCCTACCTGAAGTTCTTTGTACAGGCGCCTGTCCATCATTAAGTTTCTGTGGTTTAAAAAAAATCATTATCGTAAGGGGGCAGGGGGGAAGTGAATACATTTGGGTTTCCCCCATAAGATATAATCAAAAGATGATAATTGGAGGTCTGATTAATGATCCTCTTTATATCAATGAATGGCAGACACATGATGGATCTTCAGGAATGGCACCATGTGTCTTCATTATTATTTTCTTTTTGACTTTGTGATTTATTTTCTTGTGCTCTAAGGAGACAGGTTGGGATGGGAGAAAAAAAAGACTTGATTTTCACCCTGCTGATAACACATTATTTGCTAGGAAGTTTGCCCACTGCTCAGAGCTCCTTTGATGTTACCAGGTAGACTTGGGGAACGTGTCATAAAAATTCATTTTTAAACACTCAGCAGAGAGCTCTGTGATAATCACTTGGTTGTTTTCTAGCCATTTGGATTCACCTCTACCAAACGATGTTGAGTTAATCAGGCGAAACAACATCCAGCTCTCTCCTGAGCATATCTTATCAGGATGCAGTGAACCTGGGGGTTTATGGGCATAGAGTATTCTGGGCAGTGATTAGGTGGGATTTTGCTCTCCTCTGGCTTCTTCCTGTTTTTTCTTATTATTTTCTTTTCTTTTGTCTCTCTCCTCACCTCATGGCTTAAAATATTAGAGCCAGTTTTGAGGAAGGAAATGAAAACCATCAAGGAATAGTTCTGATTGCTGATGGCCCTTGGATTTCTGCCTTCTAGTTTACAAGGATGATCTGGGGGAAGTGAAGTCTTTGTTTCTCAATTGATGCTCTAAAGTATGGAATATTTTATTCAAGTTGGAGACTGAAAATAACCAGGTCTGTTAAGCTACTTTCACTCTTTGGCTCTATTATTGATATTCTTGATTAGAGTAATATAGAATAATGGGGGGGCAGAGGGAATATCTTGAATAATTCTCTTCCAGAGCTGGTCTTAGTAATTCTACAGTAAAGCAGACAAAGCCAATCTTTTGTTCCCCTCAGTGGGATTCCTCTCCATGCCTCTTCAGATGGCCAATATGGTCACTTGTCTTTAATTTAGCTCAACATACATCTATTAATCTGCTATTGTGTATAAAGAATTGTACTAAGTACTAGTAATACAAAATTTAAAAAATGGTCCCTGCCCTCAAGGAGTTTATATTCTACTAAGATGGAAGGGGATTAAGAAAACCCTATATTATAGAAAAGCAACAAAATCTTTTAAGTATATGAAATGAAGAGATGGGAAAGGGGCATAACAAATATATTTATTGTTACTCTTTGAAAAAAACATAATCTACATTTTAAATAATAATCATATAAATACCAGGACTTTTGGCAATTTAGATGAGGGACTGACTCTAAGTCTAGCTCCCTCTGCTTACTTTGAAACAACAAAAAAAGTGCCACATAAAGTAAAAGAACAAACAAAACGAGGGGAAAGGAAAGAAATTCCTACAAAGAAAACCGCAGAAAAACCATCAGAAGAAATGAGCAAACAAGTAAACAAAAACCCTAAACAATGAAGAGATGATATGGAATAAAAGAAAGTCAGAGGGAGACCAGCCAAGATTTCAGAGTAGCAGAGATATGTACAGCTGAACTTGCCTAGACAACTGTTCCACAAAGATCTAGAAAATGAATTAGACTGAGGTCTGACTAGGAAATAGATAGAAAAAAAATCACAGTAGGTCATTTTTCCAGCCATTGTCAGCATAAGGAGACAGAGAAGTCTGTGGACGTGGGAGTGGCCTCTAGCCAGGACTGAAACACATAGAGCCTGAGAATTGAGCAAGGGCCCTCCTGGGATATGCACCAGGGCCAGAAGATGCTCCAGATTGAGCACAGAGAGGCTGGACATGGTGCAATGGGTAAGAACAGGTGCCAGTTCTGTTGCTCATTGCCTAGTACTGAGTCAAAGATTCAGTGAGACACTAAGGATGGAGACTACATTTAGATTTGGTGGTCCAGGGCAGGGAACGGTTGTAGGGCCTTAGGTTGTGTAGTAAGTAAGCCACAGCTGGGTGGTTCTGATGCTGAGAGTGGAATATATCTCAGTTATAGACTCCAGCCCAATCTGAAGCACAGGGTGAAATAAGCAGGGCAGAAATCATTTGGAAGCCTTTGGTTCTTTTGTTTTGAACGTGTAGAACTTTCCAGCTGGTTGAGAGAGGCTGAGTCTGGCAGCAGTTTACCGAAAATTCAATGAAGGGTAAGCCCATGTTGTGTTGTTTAGACCCAAACCTAGGTTAGGAAGTATAGAATTCTCACCAGAGCATTAGTGTTTTATACTCAACCCTGAGTCAGACTGCTTTGGATATACTGAAAGCTTGCAGGTTCCCAGCCTGAGCTGTCCCTGACATCCAGGGACAGTACAAAATTAAATATCTGGAGAAAGCAGCTGTAGGACCCAGAGGATACAACCAGGGCCCAGACATTCTTTATAGAAGTGTGCAGAGTCTGGCCCTAACATAAAATCCAAAGTTAGGAAGTAAAGCTGGAAGAATGAGCAAACAGAAAGAGTCCCACCATAAAGAATTTATGCTGATGTGTTGATGGGCAGCTCAAGACAAAAGAAAAGAGAAATCTCCAGAAAAAAATAATACAGTAAAAATAATGATTAAGTCCTCAAAAATGAGAATGAAACTTTTGTAAAGAACCCTCAAAATGGTTGAAAAGCTTAATAAAACCATTAAAAGAAGATATAAGGAGAAACATCAGAGAGAAACAGGAGGATAGATGGTTTAGGATAAAAGGTAGAAAATTTTCTCCCTACCTTGCTCTATAAAAGCCTATTTTCTGGAAATACTCTGATAAATTCATTCTCACTAAGATGTAAATGACTTTACTGGTTACTTTTAAGGATTTGTTTGCATTTAAAAGACAAAGGCTCAAATTTATCCCCAAATGAAACTAATGGAAAAGTTTCAGGCATTAGTCAAGAGGGGAGGGGTTTTTAGTGTGTTTGAGGAGGGTGGGGGAGTGCTTTTTCAGCATTCCTAAAATCATACCATGTCAGCAACCACCAGCTATGGAGAGTGGATGCCTTTACTTCCTAAAGAATAAGAGGCTTGATTCTTTTTTCCCACTAAAAGCCATTCAGGGTCATATAACCTCTACAAAGCAGGCCAGGCTGATTCCCATGAATGCCAGGCCAGTAGGCAGAGTTTCCAGGGGCAACAGACCAATGTTGCTTCCTTCACCCCAATTCTACAAGTGAAGAGATTGCAGACTATACCACAGGTCAATGCCAGGATATCCTTTTGGGGAGTCCCACTCTGGAAGGAGGGCAGTGTTGATGTAATTTGTAACAATGAATTCTAATGCCATTCTAAAATATTTTGATTTGAGGCATGGTGGCTTTTAGAAAAAAAAGCTATGTCTACTATATGTTATTCTAGTTTACAAGGATTACACTCGTGTAATCCAAAGCTACCTCCTTGACTCAGGTTTTAAAATAATTTTTTTGTTTGGATCTCTGGTCCACTCCTTGGTTATAGCTTCAAACTGCTCTCCTTTTAAGTCACTTGAATTTAGACTTGGCAGAGATCCTTGAAATCTGCATTCTTGAATTAGTCTCTTCTTTGTAGTACATGTGAAATAGATAGCAAGTCCCTGAGAGAGAAGACATTACATGAAGTTTTAGAATCTTCTTGTTCTTCATTTGAAACAATGTTTTATTGATGCTTCTAAAAAAACATAGTCATTCCCTTCACACTCAGTGAGCTTTTCTTTGTAATAAAGAAATGCAGTTAAGCAAAACCAACCCATGAATGACCATGTCTGGGATTATCAGCAAATTTCTGCATCCTTGGTACCCTACTTACCCAAGAAAAAGAGGGAGATGTATCACCTCATCTTTTCTCTGAATCAAGTATTGTTCACTACAGTTGTGTGGTATTCAGTTTCATGTAGTATTCAGTTCTTTTTATTTACATGTATATAATTTTCCTGGTTCTGCTTTCTTCACTCTGCATCAGTTCATATAAGTCTTTCCATGCATTTCTCCTTATGGCCTTTCTTCAGATTCAAATGAACACATCAGTTTAACCAAAACATATTGCGTGCCAGTGGACCTTGTATGGAAGTAAACAACATAAAATAAAATGGGAGAAAGGAAAATCATTCTCTCTTTAGTTCATTAGTTCTCTTTTTAAAATATGTGAGCAGTCTGTGAGCTCTGAGTAGTGTAGAAGGACCTGGGTTTAGTCCTTGTTCTGTAGACAGCAGGAATTGGAATCACCTTTCATAGTCCCAGCAGATGCTTTTGGCTTCCATACTAGAGTCAATGATACTTAAAATGTTTCTGCCTGCAAGTAACCCTAATTAATCAACAGATATTTATTGAGCTCAGACTGTGTGTGCAGTACTGCTCTTGATACTATACGGGATACAAGTTGTTTTTTTTTTAATGATGCCTGCAATAAATAAATTATTTATTGGGTACAAAGAGGGAGAGGTCGTTCTTGGTTGGAAAAGTTTTATAGAAGAGATGGGATTTAAGTTGGCCCTGAAGATTGGAAAGAATTTTTGAGAGAGGGGGGTAGGTGGAGGGAGGTAGAGAGGGAGAGACAAAGAGAGACAGAGAAAGAGAGAGAGAGAGAGAGCTAAGGAAATTTAAAAAACAACAAAATGGGTCTGTGTGTGTGTATATAGAAGGTAACAATTGACATTTATTTCACTTTGATCCTTTAAAGTTTCTAAGGTACTTTCCATATATCATCTCATTAGAGACTCACTACACCCTTGTAAGGTAGGCACTGTGAGCATTTTTATCCCATTTTATAGATGAGAAAACTGAGGCCCAGAGTGGTGAGATGACTTGTATAGTTGCACAGCTCAAGGATCAGAGGCAGGATTTGAACTCAGTTCTTCCTAGCTAGGTCTTGGACCAGTCAACCATGTAATATTGCTTTAATAGAGAGAAAATAGTAGAGAGAATAGCGTTTTTGGAGTACAGCCTGTGTGTAGGGGAGTAGGGTAAATCAGATTGGACATATGGGGTAATAATAATAGTAATAACTAATATTTTTATAGTACTTACAATGGACCAAGTACTCTGCTAAGCACTTTACAACTATGATCTCATTTGATCCTCACAACAACCCTGTGAGGTAGGTGCTTTTATTATATTCATTTTACAGATGAGGAAACTGAGGCAAACAAAAGTCAAGTGACTTGCACAGGGTCACACAGCTAGGAAGTACCTGAGGCAAGATTCGAACTCAGCTGTCTCATGTATAATAGATAAATAGAATGTATATGGCACTTTAAATTTGCCAAGGACTTTACATATATTATTTTATTATATCCCCACAACATGCCTGTGGAGTAGGTATTTTTATTATTATCCCTATATTGCAGTTGGGGAGACTGAGGATGAGAGAAGGTAAGCAGCTTGCCCAGATTCACACGGCTAGTAAGTATCTGAGGCAAGATCTGAACTCAGGTCTTCCTGACTCCGTATCCTGTATCTACTATGATCTCCAGCTTCCTAGATACAAATCATA
The DNA here is from genome assembly GCA_028646515.1 of Pseudochirops corinnae. Taxonomy (NCBI): domain Eukaryota; kingdom Metazoa; phylum Chordata; class Mammalia; order Diprotodontia; family Pseudocheiridae; genus Pseudochirops; species Pseudochirops corinnae. The sequence goes on from CM053588.1 coordinate 194,266,761, forward strand.
GAAGACTGTGAAAGACAGATAGAAAATCTGGACTGGTTGTGGTAGCTGAGCTATTGTCATTGTAGTGGACAGAGTACTGGCCTTGGAATGAGGAAGACCCGAGTTCAAATCTTGCCACAGACATTGTATAACCCTGGGAAAGTCCCTCAACGTTTCCCTGTCTTGAAATGAAGCGTTTGGACTCGATGACTGTCAGACCCCCTCCGTTTCTAATTCTATGATGTTATGATTTGGTAAAATGTCCCAGGCCCTTAATTTTTTCATTTGTGGCATGAGATACTAAGATTGGTCTAATATGGCTGAGATAAAATAAAATAAAAATACATCAGACCCTAAAATAATACTAAGACTAACCTGTTCTGCAGAGGGAAGGTAGTGGCCACTTCGGAGGTTCTTGCAGGCATAGGGAGGTGGGCCTCGCTTCCTTGTGGGGACTTGCTGAATGTCTGTGGAGCATTTTATGTCAGCAGGTTGCTAAAACCAGAATTGTTGTACGTTATCCCCACAAAAACCCAGAGAGGAAGATTAGTTTGTTTATCCTGTTTTACAGAAGATGTACATAGATATAAAAATGGTAAAATTTTGTTACAACATTCCTTCTGTTAGCATTTTACCACAAGTATCAGCCTGAGCTTCCCTGGGTCCCCAAAGGGAGGTGTTTGTGGGTGGCAGAGGAAAGGTTACCCTAGAACAGGGGTGGGGAGCCTTTGGCCTTGAGGCCATATGTGACACTTTAAAGTGCAGCCCTTTGTCTGACAAAGGTTCCCTTTCCCTTCCCCAGAACCAGGAATGCAGAGATACTCTCAGGAGGAGGCAGACTAAGCAGGGTGACTTGAGGGGCCTCTGAAGGTTTTTCCTGTTAGCACTCCCTTTGGTTCTCTCTCATACCTCCCACATGGTCTAAATATTTGGCCATTAGAGATGAATTCCTTTGAGTATTAAGATTTCAGTTTTCAAACAAACTTCTAGGGAAATGGGGACATGGGACAGGCTCTGGGGTAGGATTTTTTAACCTTTTTTATCTGACGGACTCCTTTGTCAGACCACTGAAGTCCATGGACCCTTCTCTGAATGATGTTGTTAAATTTACAAAGGAAACCAATTATACTAAATTTACAAAGGAAACCAATTATATTGAAAATTACAAAGGAAACCAATATACACAGTTATCAAAGTATTTAAAAAGCAAACAAAATATAAAAAAGAAACCTCATTTTACAGCTGGGGAAACTGAGGCCCAGAGATTTAAGTAACTTGCCTGGAGTCATACAGCTAGTAAGTTATATGGGGTGGAAGTTGAACCTAGGTGTTTTCCAATTCCACCACAGCACGCTGCTGCTCAAATGTTTGTTGTTTTTTTTTTTTATTTTTGGTGGCGCTTGTGATTTCACTGGTAAAGGGAAGCTCTCAGTAAGGAAATTCCTCTACCTTGGCCAACTGCAACCTTCCTTGAAACTTAGAGTCCTAAGTTTGATTTGATTAGAGCACTGAGAGGCTAAGTTACTTACCCAGGGCCACACAGCAGAATTTGAAGGTGGAAGACAGTATAGGGACATAGGAATGGATTCACAGTCCATGGGAGACTGATGTGAGAGGTTTCTACTGAGACATGGCTATTGAGTACTCTTGGTCCTTTTGCCTAGCAGTGGTTCACAACCTTCCTAATGCCACGACCCTTTAATACAGTTCCTCATGTTGTGGTGACCCCCAACCATAAAATTATTTTCGTTGCTACTTCATAACTGTAATTTTGCTACTGTTATGAATCGCAATGTAAATATCTGATATGCAGGATGTATCTTCATTGTTACAAATTGAACATAACCCACAGGTTGAGAACCGCTGGCTTAGAGCTTCTGCAGTGTATTTGAGAGAATCAAGAGCAGGGAATGTGGTCAGTATATGGAAAGAATCTGTTTCAATCTAAGGGGGAGGGCTGTGCTGTCAAGGAATGGCCAAGGTCAAAGGCATTTCACTCTGAGAATTAAGTAGTACCTCCTCAGCCTTTGGGTGTGCTCTCAGAGTTGGACCATGGATGACAATATATAGAATTCTCAGTTGCACAGTTTTTAGCTTTGGTTAGTGGTCCACTGAATTTGGAGGGCAGCAAGGGGAAGGAATTTTTTCGCTCTTCACCTTTGCATCCAGCCTTCTTGGCTGGCATTATCCTCAACATGAAGATGTCACTGCCTTGGGTACCTGCCCAACTAAACAGGTTTTTGCCTGGTACTTGTGGTAATGTTGATAACCTGAGTTTGGTTTGAGTGGCAGGACATTCATATGGCCAGACATAGTGAAAAATATTGAGTCTGGAGCTAGAGGACATGGGATTGAAAACAGGCTCTGCCACCTACTACTTGTGTGACTTCAGTCAATTTACTTCCCTTTTCTGGGACTCAGTTTCTTTAGCTGAAAAGTTAGGAGGTTGGACCGGATGACATTAAAGGTCTCTTCTGGTTCTAGATCTGTGGTCCTACTAAAAAGTGTTAAGATGGGACTGTTTGCAGGATAGATGCATTTATCATCCAAGGGTAGAAGAGTGTTAACTTCCCAGCTGCTGATAACAGGCACTGTTGGAACCCACTAATGGATCCTACCCAAGGTTGGCTACAGTTTCTGCATTTTTGACCCCTTTGGCTGATGAGAACGTTTCATACATTTATATCTCTTTATCCCTTCCAGTATCTTTTTCTTTCTCTGTCACCATACAGCTACCCTCGTGTGACTATGTCACCTCTTTTCTGGAGTACAATAATCACCTCTTAATTGATTTCCTTTCTACCAATATTTCCTCTCTCCAACCCCCTTTTCTACACAGTTGCCAAAACCATCTTCCTGAGGCACAGGTCTGCCCGTGTCACTTGCTTGCTTAAAACCCTTCAATGGCTCCCAGGTGCCTTGAGGATCAGATGTGAGCTCCTTAGCCTGGCATTTACACCCTCCACAATCTGTCTTTCACCTCCCTGTCTACTTCCCCTTTACGAACTCTATCTTCTGGCCAAATCGGACTAGTAGCATTCCCTCTACTCAGGACTCCATCTCCTACCTCTTTATAGTTTTTCTCACCCGCTATATCTACAATTTACTTCTTTATTGCCACTTCTCACAATCCTGGTTTTCCCTCAGGGCTCAGCTTCAAGGTTGCCTCATGCAGGACATTTTCCCTGATCTCTGAAGTTGGTAGTATCCCCATTTTATAGTTGATGAAACTTAGGTAAACAGAGATTAAGTGATTTACCCAGGACCACACAGCTACTAAGTGTCTGAGTCTGGATTTGAACTCAGATCTTCTTGGCTCTAGGCCCAGTGCTCTGTCTTCCTACTCTACTTATTCATTTACATTATATTCTCCCAATAAACTCTTTGGAGGCAGGGAATGCTGACTCACTCATTTATTCATTCATTTATTTTCATCTATGTGCTGTGTTCATAATAGACATTTAAATACTTTTTTTGAATTGAACTGAATTGGCACTGGATTGAAGTGTGATTATCTTTTAAGACGTGAGAGTCAAATAAGCAATTACAGAATTGAAAATGACCTTAGAGATCTTCTAGTCCTGCCATTGCCTGAACAGTAATCTCTTTTTGTACTCCTTGTGTGAATTATGTACGTCCTGGCCGCTACCGCCTTCCTCCTCCTCCTCCTCCTCCTCCTCCTCATCGCTATCACTTATATGGCGCCCGCTAAATGCTTTACAAATATTATCTCATTTTAAACTCCCAACAACCCTAGGAGGTAGCTGCTATTATCATTTCCATTTTACAGATGAAGAAACTGAGTTAGAGAGAGGTTAAGTGACTTGCCTAGGGTCATACGATTAGGAAATGTCTAGTCTAGATTGGTACTCAGGTCTTCCTGATTCCAGGTCCAGCTCTCCATCTGCCGTACCACCCACCTGCCCCTAGGGTCAGGGACTCTAGTAGTTGGTTTATGACAGGCTACACAAGACCATAGATTTAAAATTAGAAGTAACCTTAAGGTTCATACCTTGAGTCCTACCACTTATTTTAAAGATGAAGACTCTGACCCTGTAGAAGTGAGATAACCTGCCCCAGGGCATTCTGGTACAGTGTAAAGGAATTGTTTATTGTCCTTTCCTTTTAAACTCCTCGTTTCCTTTTCCTATTGCAGCTCGTGCCCTTTCCAAACCCCTGCCATCTGCCTTCTCTGCTCCCACTCATGTGATACGAAATGGAACGAGAGGAAGTCAAGCAACCACGCTGACTGACTCCACTATAAATTTATGTTATCTAATCTCGACTTGGCTTTTCCTGTGACAAGGAAATCCTTTAATTCTTCCCTAATTGACTCTTCATCTGACTCCCCACTGAAGTTGTTCCAGACTTTCTCTTCTCCCCTCTACTCTCCCACACTACTTCTTTCTCAAACCTCTCAGCTGAGGACTCATACTTTATAGAGAAAAGAACCATTCCCTGTGAGCGGCCTTCTTCCCTGCTCTGTATCTCAAACTCCCTTGATGTTATTCCCCCCTCCCACCCTTCTCTCCCCTGCTATGGTCTTGGATGAAGAGATGGTGCTTATCTTTGTGAAGGCCAGCCCCTTTAACTATATCTTTGATGTTGTCTTTCCCCATTTCTTTCCAGCGTATTGTTCTCTGCTCCTGCCCCCATCATCCTTTTTCTCTTTTATTGGCTCTCTCGCCACTATCTACAAACATATCCAACCTTCTCCATTCTTAAAAATCCCTCACTTAAACCTACCACTGGGTCAAGTGATCATCCTATGTCTCTCTACCCGTTTACAGACAAACTCTTAAGGGGAAAAATGTCCTAGAAAAGTTGCATTCAGTCTCGCTTCTGTTGCTCGCTTTTCAATCCTATTGTAATCTGGCTCCTGACTTCTTTACTTAATTGATGCGACTCTCTCCAAAGTTGTCAGCATCTCCTCACTACCATACCCAAGGGCTTTTTACTCAATTTGCATTCTTCTTGATGTCTCTACCATACTTCAGACGGTGGATTACACTCTTCTCATGGCTATTCTGCCCTCTCTGCTTTTTGTGACAGTGTTCTCTGGCTTCTCCTTTCACCTGTCTGTCTGCTCCATCTCAGGTTCCTTTCCTACATTCTCATTCATGTCCTATTCTGCTAACTGGTACTACTCCAGGGCTAGGTACTGCCCCTCTTCTGTCTTGACAATCTCTCTCTCTCTCTCTCTCTCTCTCTCTCTCACCTCATCACCTCCCAGATGATTTATCAATCATCCAATCTTTGTCTCTCTCCCAAGCTCCATTTCTCAATCAACAATTGCCTATTGGACATTTTGAACTGGAAATTCTATAGGTCTCACCAATTCAATATGTCCAAAACATTATTTACTCCCAAACTCATCTCCTTTCCTTGCTTCCATTTTTTCTCGTGAGTGTCACCATTTTTTTCAGTCACCTAGGTTATGAGTCATTCTGGACTCTGCTTTCTCTCCCTCATCCCACATGTCCAGTCAGTTGTAAAATCTTGTTGAATTTGCCTCTCCAACATGTCTTGCATTTAGCCATCTTCTCTCCATTCACATTCACCACTACCATAATTCAGGTCCTCATTCTTTCTTGCTGGGATTATCACATAGTCTACAAATTGGTCTTCCTGTCTCTAGTCTCTATTCTCTTCAGACTATTCTCCACACAGCTGCCAAAGTGATCATCTTAATGTACAGGTCTAACTTTGTCACTTAACTTGCTCAAGAAACTCGCATCAAATACAAACTTTTTGTTTGTGTTCAAAGCTCTTCCCAAACTGGCTTTAGCTTACCTTTCCAGATTTATTATGTACTCTGTTTTCTAGCTGAATACATCTATTTTCTTTCTTATTTTAAATTTTATTTTTAATTAATTAATTAATTTTTAGTTTTCAACATTCACTTCCATAAGTTTTAAATTTTCTCTCCCTCCCTTCCCTTCCCATTCCCCAAGACAGCATGCAATCTGATATAGGCTCTACATATACATTCTTATTAAATATATTTTCATGTTAGTCAGGTTGCATAGAAGAATTGGAATGAATGAAAGAAACTATGAGAAAGAAAAAAACTAAACAAACAAGAGAGCAAAAAATCTGCTTTGATCTGTGTTCAGACTCCTCTGGATGTGGATGGAATTTTCCATCATGAATCTTTTGGAATTGTTTTAGGTCCTTGTATTGCTGAGAAGAGCTTAGACTATCAAAGTCAGTTCTTGCACACTGTGGCTGTTACTGTGTTCAGTATTCTCCTGGTTCTGCTCCCCTCACTCAGCATCAGTTCATATGAGTCTTTCCAGGTTTCTCTGAAGTCCTTCTGCTCCTCATTTTTTATAGCACAACAGTATTCCATTAATTCATATACCACAACTTGTTTAGCCATTCCCTAATTGATGAGTATCCCTTCAATTTCCAATTCTTGGCCACCACAAAAAGAGCTGCTATAAATATTTTTGCACTTGTGGGTCCTTTTTATGATGTTTTTGAGATATAGCCCTAGAAGTGGTATTGCTGGGTCAAAGGGTATTTGTATTTTATAGCCCTTTGGGCATAGTTCCAAATAGCTCTCCAGAATTGTTGGATCAGCTCACAACTCCGCCAGCAACACATTAGTGTTTGAACACACTTAATTTCTCTTCCTCCCACTTGGCATTCTATCTCTCATGCATGCAGGACCCCATGCCCAGAATGTAGTCTCTCTTCATCTCTGTCTTAGAATCCATAGTTAGCTTCTCTCAAAACTCTGCTAATGTACCACCTCTTACTGAGGTCTTTTGTGATTTCCCCAGCTCCTACATCCTCCTCCAATTCCCTTGTATCTGTTTCTCCATAGACATGCTGTTTTCACCAATAGAATGTGAACTCCTTGATGGCAGGGACCCTTTCATTTTGTCTTGAACCTCCAAGTTCCTGGCAACAGTAGATGCTTAATATATGCCTGTTGATTACGTGACAGCTGGAATTTTAATCCAGGGCCTTTGACTTTTAATCTAACACTCATCCACTGTAGAGTGAGTAGTTTGTGTTCCATGGAGAATAGGAGTTGTTCTTGAAGAAATGGACATTCAAACTTAATGTCTGGTTTAATAACACATTTGAAACTAAAACAGGCCAGGTTCATCAAGTGCTATATTTTTCCCCTCTGTCAACTGCATCATATTGAAAAGAAGGCACCCAAACAAACACAAACAAGCTCTCAGTTACATGAGAAATGGTACAAAGAGGCATCTGTTATAGTAGTAAGTCACAGTTTTGAATCCTGTGGATAAGTTCGCTTACCTTGGCAGTGTACTTTCCAGGGATACACACATTCAGAATGAGGTTGATGCATTCATTGCTAGAGCTAGCTCCTTGGGAGGCTCCAAAGGAAAGTGTGGGAGAGAAGAGATCTTAAACCAACTACCAAACTGAAGGTTTACAGAGCCGTGGTACTGACCTCATTGTTGTATGCCTGTGAAACCTGGACAGTCTACCGGTGCCATGCCAAGAAACGGAACCACTTCCATTTGAATTGTCTTAGGAAGATTCTGAAGATCACCTGGCAGGATAAGGTACCAGATACTGAGGTCCTTACTTGACCTAACTGCCAAGCATTCAAACTCTGCTTCAGAGAGCACAACTCCGATGGGCTGGCCATATTGTTCGAATGCAAAATGTACGCTTGTCAAAAAGACTTTTATGGAGAACTCACACAAGGCAAGTGTTCACACAGCGGTCAGATGAAGGGATACAAGGACACTCTCAAGGTCTCAGGAACTTTGGAATTGATTGTGTGGCACACCACACCCCACATCAAAGAAGGTGCTGTGCTCCTATGAGCAAAGCAGAATTGAAACATCTCAAAGGAAACACAGGATGCACAAATTTGGAGAATCCACCCCAAATGTTCACACGGACTATTTGTGCCCGACCTGTGGTAGAGCATTCTGAGCTCATATTGGTCTGATCAGCCACACTGAAATCTGATCACACATTGAAACTTGACTTTAGCATTTCAATCCTCTTAGAGGATGAAGGCCAACCAACCGAGTCACACATACTCAGAAACTCATCCAGGAGATTGAAACATAACAAGATGGATTGTAGATGTCCAAAATCATAAAATCACAGATTATTAGCTATAAAGAAATCTTAAAAATTCTGTCATTGTAGATGAAGAGATTTAGGCCTGTTGCTGTTGAAGTAGCTTACGCAAGGTCATGTATTTAATTACATGAGAAATGGTACAGTGGAATAGTTAGTGGAAGAGCTGGGACTAAGGGCCAGGTCTTGAAGAAATTTGGAAAGGCCAGAGTTGATAAGACATGAATGGGAAGGATCAGGCCTGAGACACGCCTGGCAAATGGTGAGACCTTCATCCAGAGAGGCAACGTGATTTATTGTATTGAGTAGTAGGCTCGGAGTCTGGAAGATCCCGTTTCAAATCCCTGCCTCTAAGGCTTGCTAGCTGAATGAACATAAAGAAGTCACTTTCAGCTCTTTGAGCCTCAGTTTCCTCATGGACTAGACCATCTCTAGTGCCTTCTAGCTCTAGATGTATGGGTCTACAAGAGGAGAGGCAATCACAGAGATCTGAGATCTCGTTAATTTATAGACCTTTACAACTGGAAGGGAACTTAAGGATCGTGCAGTCCTCATTTAATCCAGAGAAATGATGACTTGCCTCAAGGACATACAGCCAATTTGTGACAGTCATGCCAATCTGGATTCAATGAGAGAATTAGACCCAGGGGTGTTAAAGTGATTTGTATAAGGTCACACAGCTCCTTAATGGCAGAGCTGGGACTAAAATTCAGGTCTCAGAGAAGAATTAGAACTCCCAGGGATATGAGACTTCAGTTATATACTCACTGTGGGCAAAAAGGGGATCTCAGGAAGGCCCAGAACTTTTGTTTTGGTAGGCTAAATTCCAGGACTTATGTAACATTATCTGGCTCCCACCTTCAAGTGGCATTTCCAGTTCAGAAATATAACCTGTGAGAATAAATTAAACTTTGCTGATAAGGTCTTTCTTTCTTTCTTTCTTTCTTTCTTTCTTTCTTTCTTTCTTTCTTTCTTTCTTTCTTTCTTTCTTTCTCTCTCTCTCTCTCTTTCTTTCTTTCTCTCTCTCTCTGTCTCTCTGTCTCTCTGTCTCTTTCTCTCTTCTGTTCATCTTCAGTCACTGTAGTTTTTCTCGTCCATGTTATAACTGATATGGCAGATTGCCAAACATATCTCAGACAAATATCTGTATTGTTTGTGGTGCGATTGGGACTTCCTGTCTTCGAATTTAGTTTTTTGTCTTGCTTCTTGCTGTCTGGGTCATTTGAAATTACATCTGGAGCTTCCTGTTTTGTAAGCCACTGACACCAGTCATCCGACTTTAGAAACCAGAAGGGTCAAGTTCTGCCCCAAAATTGGAGGCTTTAGTCACTTGTTTTGTTAGAATAAATGAGATTTGCGTACAGAGAGCTGTCAGGTGCCTCGCTGATTTTCTCAGAAGCAGACACTTCCCTATTTACAAGTTTTTATTTTTTTTGACCCATTGTGGTTCACTCTATCTTCTTTGGAAGGGAGAAAACTAAAAATGAAATGAGGCAACTGAATTTGCCTGAACTGAAATGCTTCATTTCAAATGGGGTTCCCATTCCTTCCACAGGGATGCTTTGTACTTCAAAGTCTTTGTTCTGTGCGTCAAAGTTAACCCCTGTGTCCTTTGAGTCTTTTTCTGGCTCACCGCTCTCCCTTTCTATGTCTTTGGAAATGGTCTGCTCTAGTGAAAACAATCCATGTTTTGTATAGCATGATTAGTATTATGCGACCTTTCCTGAGGGTCAGCATGAAAGGTTGCTGTTAACTGATTTATTCAGTTCTCAGAAGGAAGAGGAAAGTTGCAACCATAAAACCTGACCTCCATTTCACTTTCTTCTCTACAGGCCAGGCAGGTAGAAAAGGAAACCTCAAGGTATGTGGGTTTATGGTCAGGAAACTATGGTGTAATGGATAGTGCGTTGGACTTGAAGTCAAGAGGTCCTAGGTTTGGATCCTACCACAGGGACTTGGGATCACAGGGCTAGAACTGAAGGGGAACTCAGAAGCCATTGCCATCTAGTCCAATACCATCATTTTAAAGAGGAGGAAAGTGAGTCCTAGGGAGATTAAGTGACTTGCCCAAGGTCATACCACTAGTTACAGAGATGGGATTTGAACCTCCATCTAAACTCTAAAACAGCATTTTCCCCCACATGCTTTCTCTTTTACTAGCTGAATAACACTGGGCAAGTTACTGTCCTTGAATAATAATAGTGCCTACCTCATGGGGTTGTTGTGAGAATCAAGTGAGATAATGCATGCAAAGAATATTAAAACCTTAAAGTAATAAACATGAGCTTTTATTACATTCATATTTTCATCTGTATAACTTCCCAGAGATTTCGGGATGAAGATGTTCATTTCTGGCCCACACCTAATTTATACTGTAGGGTTATTCTGAGCAATTTAAAAGATAACATTTTACTTTTTCCAATTACATGCAAAAATAATTTTTAACATTCTTTTTAAAAAATTTTGAGTTCCAAATTCTCTCCCTTCTCTCCCTGCTCTCTAAGATGGGAGGCAATTTGATATAGGTTATACATGCAATCAGAACATTTATTTTCTGTAAGACATAAGTATGGAGTAAGAGAATGTTTCTAGGAGAATGAAGAAAAAACAGGCTTTAAAACCTGAAAACTTCTGGGGGAAACTCTAAAACCATCCAGATAAGCACTCTAGATTTGGCCCACCAGTCCTTCTGCATATGAAATCCCTGCTAAATGAGGGACAGGATTCAAAATGAAAGTCAAGAACAATTGGAGAATCACTTATGGGCACGTTTAGCTGGCATCTCCTCTGGCCTCAACCAAACTTCCCAGAGGCACCACTCCCATAGGGAAGGAAAACATCCGATCCTTTCTGTTTCCCAGGGATTTGGGGCTGTTGCTGGAACAGGGCCATGTCTGGCTGAAACTAGGCAGAGACAAAATTTTCTCTCACCCTACCTTCATGATAGTCTGTGTGGAACTTTGTGGGTGTGGAAGAAAAATGTTGGCCTTCTTCCCTAGTGTTGGCTGACATAAATTGTAAAACCTCCTATGTCATTGGATACCACAAGTTAAACTTCTTTCTTTATCTGGGCTGTTGAGAGAATGGTGAGGGGGAGGCTAATATTACACATAAACACACACATAAACATATATATGCACATACATATACGTACATACACACAGTGCATACATACCTCCACATACTTATGCACATACGTTATTTCATCTCTGCGTGTACTCCAATCAATGGTAATCACAACCCAACAAGGGTTGGGCAAGATGGCTGCTCAAGTCTCTTGACTCAAATTCTGTGATTCTTTAATTCCATGTTTATTAAATGCTACTGAGTGACTATGGGCAATTCTCAATCTCTGAGTGTTCCAGGTTATTCTCAAAGACTATAAATGACTAAAGAGGTGCCAGGCCATATAGGTAGACAGTCTTTGTGCTACAAGTTTGGACCTCTCTTCTCCCTTGTGAATGACTGGGCTTGGGTTACACAGATAAAAATACTCCTGTCCTTGACCTTAAGGAGGGACACTTTGACTGAGGAGATACACCTTGTACACAGATGACTAAAGATAAAATATATTCAAAGTAATTTAAGCAGGCAATAACAACTGTTGTTTCTGTTGTTGTTGTTCAGATGTGTCCAACCCTTCCTGGCCCCATTTGTTTTTTTTATTTTGCAAAGATAATGGAATAGTTTGCTATTTCCTTCTCCATGTTATTTTACAAATGAGCAAACTTGCCTAGGCTCACACAGCTAGTATATGTTGAGGTGGGATTTGCACTCAGGTCTTCCTGACTCCAAGTCTGGGGCTCTATGCACTGTATCACCTAGCTGCCCTTCACAACTGTGGAGATTAGGAAAGAACTCGGGGAGAGGGATCAGGAATTATCAAATTGCAGAATATCAATGCTGGAAGTGATCTTAGGGGACGTTTAATACAGTCCCCTGGTTTTATTGATGATGAAATGGTTTGCTCAAGGTCCCACAGTTAGTAATGGCAGAGGCTAAATTTGAGAGGAAGTAGCCATGCTATCTATGTCTTTCCAGTATAGCACATACTCTCTCTTTCTGGAGGATTTCTTTTTAATGTACAGGAAACTTTTCTCTGATTCTCTCTCCCATACTGCAAGGTCTCTGTCTTCCCCTTCATCCCACCCCACTATCTCTGGCTCTGTGTCTCTCCCTCTGTCTCTGTCTTCCCTCCTCTCTCCCTTTCTTTCTCCCTCCTTTTTCTCCATCTCTGTCTGTCCATCTCTCTTCACTATGTCTGTCTGTTTCCTCTCTCTCTTGTCCTCTTCTTTCTCTTTGTTTCCTCCCTCTTCTCTCTTTATCTCTCTTCTTTCCTTCCCTTCCTTCCTTCCTTCCTTCCTTCCTTCCTTCCTTCCTTCCTTCTTTTTTCCTCTCCTTCTCCTCTCTTCTCCTGTCTCTGTCCCTCTATCTCTATCTCTCTCCCTTTCCTCCCTCCTTCTTTTTCCATCTGCCTCTCTGTCTGTCTCTTGAACAGTATCTTGGTGGTAATCAGCACTTGGGTTTTCTGTCATCTCTCATTCTTAGTGGTTGTCTCGGTATTCTCACAGTAATGTGATATGACTATGAATTACAAAGCATCGCAAGTCTTAGAAGAATCAAAATTACAAATAGCTCAAAAGGGTAATGGAAAGATGCAATTGGTTGCAAATAGGTTGCATCATGTACTAGCAATGACCTCCAAGAGAAGTGGCATAAAAGACATTATGGAGGACATATTTGTGAATATGTTTATATATGTATATACATTCTGTCTATCTGTCTGTCTGTCTATGAAGGAGAGTCCAAAACAAAAATGAATTTAGGAACTTTTTCAAATTATATATTTCAGAACATGAACAAAAAGGTCACAACTTTATGTTGCACCAACTATGAATCCTATCTGAGAGACAATGTGATGGTAATGAATACAGTACTAGATTTGGAGTTAGGGTGACCTAGGTTCAAATCCCACTTCTGATACTTAACTGTGTGTTCTGAGCTTCAGGCCAGTCTCTAAAACATACCCATTAAGTCATAGGCTGGTTGGAGATTGTACTGACAAAATTGTGACTGGGATGATGTAATGTGGGTGTAATTAAAACCCAAAGCTTTCAATATCAGGTCTGTTCCCATGTGATGGAGACCTTATGGGGGTGGGGGCCGGTAAAGGGGAGAAGGGAAAGGCCCTGCATCTTGAGAAGCCTGGATTGGGGAAGTGGGTGTGGGAAGTGGCACAGTTCAGTGGAAAGAGTGCTAAATTTGGAATAATAGGAACCTGTGTGACCTTAGGCAAAATACTTAACCTCTCTGAACCTAATTTTCCTCATCTCTAAAGTGAAGGGGTTGAACCAGAGGACTTCTGAGGTTCCTTCCAGCTCTAGAACTATAACACCATTATTCCATATATTTAAAAATGGCAGTGAAAGACAACATAAATGATCATGTCCATGGGATAATAATTCATTTGACTGGTTCTCCCTTTGTACATACTAGGCTAATGGAATTAGGTGAGCCTAATACCTTTTCTTTCCTTTCAGTGAATAATAAACATTAAAAATCAAATACCTTTCAAGAGTCTACCAAATGAAGGATGGCACGGAAATATTACAAAATACCAACTTGCATTGCTATGGCACTTTAATGGTTCCAAAGCACTTTCATAATGTTCCCAATTGTCACATGAGGGAGGTAGGAGCATTGGAAAACTGAAATAGAGAAATGAAGCTTCAATCTGTGATAGCACTCAACTCTCAAAGTTTCTTTTTGGTTGATCAAAGGAAATGCCATATATAAAGCATTTTGCCAAGCTTAAATCACTATGTCAGTGGGAGCTATCATCATCATCATCATCAGTCACCATCATCATCATCATCAGTAATTAACAAAAACAACTTGAAACCCAGGATGAAAGAAGATTAGCCAGCTACAATAATAGCAGTAGATAAGAAACTCAGTTGGAAAAAAAAAAAACAAACCTCACACTTAAATTTAAGACTGCAAATAACAAAGTGTGATTGTGTCCAAATGGTCCAAATCTTCTGACTTAAGAGATACACAGCAACAGGAGGTTTACAAGTTGGTCTGAGTCAAGGTCCTCTTAAAGTTGACCCCTAAAAGCAGGTGTCCCAGCAGCCATTTTTTCTGTAACTGTTTTATGGAATTTCATAAAATATCACATCCTTAAGTTCCCAGATTGAATCTTTACCCAAGTCTCTACTGTCTGGTAAGGAATGCATGTTCAGCCTATTTTGCTGAATTCGATCTCCGGTTGTCCTGTCCATCTTATTTTTCCCTTTCACTTTGCTAGCTTTTGCTCAGACTCTGGAGAAATCACATGGTATATAACTAATCTCTGGAAGCCCTGCCTCCCTTAAAGGACTACCAATTGACTTGGAATTGTGGATACTTGTCTAGTCTGTTCATTTCAACTCTTAATAGTTGTCCAGTTAGTATTTTTAAGAAGAGCCACCTTTTCCCTCCTTCTACCAGGTCTGTGACTCTCAATCATGTAGAACTCTGTCCTCTTTATGTCAGTCATGCCTTGTCAGTCATTGGCTCAGGTACCACCCTCCTCTGATTCCCATTCCCACCAGGTCAGTGTACCTTTTCATTACCTACCTTAAAGTCATAGTTAAACAAACAGAGTTAAACAAACAGTTTAATTAGATTAGTAGAAGCTTGTTAAAATCAATAAAGTATTAGATACTTCTACCTTAAATGGCTACATTCAAACACCTCCCTGCTTGAGCTTCCAAGGCAAATTACCCTCAGGTTGGATCTATTTCCACTCTTCTATCTTCCATGTTGTGACAGAGATAACTAGGATGTTTACTGGTTTAATAAAACACCCATGTTCACACAGTGCAGGACCTGGGGATTGTAACAGTTATGCCAGTTAAATAATGAGCAGATGTGGGGTCTCTTTTTGCTCTCACAGGGCAGAGGAACATGTGTTGGTCACCTGAAGCTTCATGCTTCAAGCTATTATCTTCTCTTCTTGATCACACTTCCAATTCACGGTCTGCTTGAGCCACCTGCCTACACTGTCTGTGCCAGGATCTGGCTCATGTCTTTGCACCATTGGAGGATAGTGTTTCAGAGAACTCCCCACCCTAGTGCTAGAGACCCTAGGAATAGGAATAGGAAGAGATGTTCCCTAGTTTTGCCATGTCTCTGTCTTTTACCTTCAAGCTTTGCATGCATAGACTCCTTGGGGAGTCACTTTCAGAAAACATGCACTTTTTTCCACAGAGTCTTCTGAGAGATGTAGTCCATAGAGAGAATAAGTTATCTACTCAGAAACAGTCTTCTATAGGACACTGGTACCTTACACAGCAAATATTTATTAAAAGCTTATCATATATATTAGGCAGCATGTTAGGTTCTGGAGATAGAAAGACAAAAACAAAACAGTTCCCAGCATCGGCATCAACGGTTTGTATTCTAATGGGGTGTGTGCGTGTGTGTGTGTGTGTGTGTGTAATAAAACACTTGGATTTTAATAATGCAAAGTATGTACAAAATAGCGTGAAGTAATTTCAAGAGGAAGAGAACAATACATCTGGGAGGATCAGGAAAGGCCTTGTATAGGATCTGGCATCTGGGTAGTATGTTAAAGGAACTTTGGAATTCTAAGAAACAACAGTGAGGAAGGAATGCATTCCAAAAGTGAGGGACCATTTATGTAAAAGAATAGGGAATAGCTGGTTGAATTGAGACAATTCAGTTCTGCTTACCCTGCTCAACAGCTGTCAGTTATCCAGGCTTTAATGTTTACAAAATGCTTCATGTCTGTTACCCCACAGGATCTTTGAAAGAATCCTGGATTCTTTCATATACTTGTTATATACTAGGACAAGTATAACGACCACACACCATTGTTTATTAAATTATGCAACCCCTGTACTGGGAAGATGATCTCTGGGATTACAGGATGATAGATTTAGAGTGGAAGTGATTTTAGAGGACATTTAGTCCAATGCTTAAGGACAAATGTCATCCAGAATGAGAAGGTGTGGGAGTTTTTCTCTCTCTCTCTCTCACTTTCTCTCTCTCTTTCTTCTCTCTCTCTCTGCCAGTGGAATAAATAATCACATTGATGAGATCACAGATCATCAAAACTATCAAGCGTCAATCATTGGGATGTCTGCATACGGTAGTGTTGGGGTTCATGGATATACATACCGATGCAGAGGAACACGGAAGGGGCAATTATCACGCAGTCCTAGCAGACAGCTGCTTTGGGAAGGAAGTTGATTCAGGCAAATTGTCATGTCATTATTTGTTTCTTGAGAAACAATCAACAATTCAACAAACAGTTAGTAAGCCTTTCCTCTGTGTAAGGCACTGTGTTTAGGGCTTGAGATACAAAGACAATTACAGAATAACTCCTGCCCTCAAGAAGCTTACATTCATTCCAATACTCCCCTTTTTTCCTTGACATCAAGCTAATTTTCTGAACTCCAATCCTGTATTTTGTACTCTTTCCCCCTTATCTCCTGTCTTGCCCATTGGCTCTAATCTTCTCAAGGAATTTTGACTTGATTCAGTGTAGCTTAGTCTCTGGTTTACTCTCAGATCACAGAGCACACCCCATCTCCCTTCAAGATTAGTGATTTAATTAGTAATTTAGCTTTAATCCATGGACTCTTGGTTATCTCCCCCAATCCCACCCAAAGACAGAGATTCAATGATCAGGCCTTTATAATTGATCTTTCTTCAGGTGGATCAATGTATGAACTTAATACTATACATCTTAAAACATTTTCACCTCCTTGGCTACTTGTTCCTCAAGGTCACCTGACATGAAACCCGTAGCGTTTGTGGGTTCTTAGTCTTTTTTTGACATGGAATACTGGATTTGGAGTTAGGAAAGCCTGGCTTTAAGTTCCACCTCAAGCTGTGTGACTCTGGCCTGTAACTCTCTGAGCTTTAGTTTTCTCACCTGTAAAATGTAGATAAGGGCACTTACCTCACAAGGTTTATCGTGAGGATCAAGTGAAATAACATGTAAAGTGTAAACTTATGAAGCATTTTTACAAAACTATAAATAGGAGCTAGCTATTACCACTTGGTGGCCAGAAACGTAGTGTTAGAGTAGGTTTGGTGTTCATTTGAAATCCCCAGCTCTCAGCCATTCCCAGGTCCTTCCTGCTCTGTGGTCCTGCTCTAATCGCTCTGTCTGCCCTTTGGACTTCACATTAGAAGAGGGGGTGGTTCAGACAGTGTGTCCCCAGACAGTTCTGACTTAATCTGTGGCCTGTGGATTCCAGTTCGACTTGATTCATCACGTCTTCACGCGCCTCCAAACAACCCATCGGGGTCACCCCAACCGCAGGAGGTTATGTCCCACATCCTGTACTAAGATCCCCTCGCCTCCTCCTGCACTCCAAGCAGATGGTATTAATAAACCAGGTGATTCCCCAACCACTGTCTGATACCTTTGTCCTTTCCAATTGGGCCTCCTACCACTGGTCACGCATGGAGATGCTGCTTATCAAAGCAGTGCTTTGATGTGTGAATGATTCTGAGCAGTTTGCTGATCAAGGGGGCATGTTCTCCTTTATTACAAAGACAATAAATATGGCAAATTATATCTTACCAGTTTTCCTCATAGTAACATTATGATGTAGGTAATGAAATTATTATTATGCCCATTTTTAAAAAGTATAACCCTTATGTCAGAGATGACCATGACTTGAAGCCCCAGGGACCCTTTGGAATATTCTCCTACCTACTTAGTTGGCAGCCTCCCCTAAGTAAACCCAGACTGATGCTCTGAGACCAAGTTCCCATTTGCAAGTGTGTAGTTCACAATATTATAGAACAAAATTTCTTTAAAAGGGGAAAAATAAAACATGTTTTAAAGTAATGTGTTAGTACTAAAGAAATACATAATTCTCTGGAGAGGACAAGCAAGGGCTTTTTTGCTGAAGACCCCCTCCTTGATAAGACCTGTGTTAGTTGCTCCCTCCAGCCAGATTGGGGTTGGTAGGTGGATGGCATCAATCATTCCACAAGTATTTATAATGCATCAATGTGCCAGGTATTGTACTAAGCACCGGAGCCACAAAAACAAAAACTACACCAGCTCTGTCTTCAAGGAGCTTGTATTCTAATGGAAGAGACATGTGCCTGTACAGGTAGATACCTACCGAGTAGGTATAAAGTAGGAAGGCACAAGGAACTGGGAGAGGCAGGGGATGGCACCAGGAAAGGTCTGCTGAAGAAGGGGGTGCTGGAGCTGCATCTTGAAGGAAACCAGGGAATCCAAGGAGTTGAGATGAGAGAAGAGAACATTCTAGGAACAGGGGCTAATTCCTGGAGACTGGAGATGGAGAAAGAGTAAACAACCCTGCAGGATGGTCCATAGAATGTAGGGAATAACGTTCAAGAAGATTAGAAAGATTGGAAAAGGCCAAGCCATGAAGGGCTTTAAATGCAAAATTTAAATGCAAAATTGAGTTTATATATGATTCTAGAGATAATAATAATCCAGCTGGTGCACTGGATAGAGTGCTGGGCCTGGAGTCAGAAAGACCTCTCTCAGACACTTACCAGCTGTATGACTCTGGGCATGTCACTTAACCCTGTTTGCCTCAGTTCCTCATCTGTAAAATGATCTGTAGAAGGAAATGACAAACCACTACGGTATCTTTGCCAAGAAAACCCCAAATGGGGTCATGAAGAGTCAGACAGGACTGAAATGACTAACAACAAAAAGAGGTAATAATAGGAAACTATTGGGATTTATTGAATAGGCAGGTTACATGGTCAGAGCTGCATTATAGGAAAATCACTTTGTTGCTGTGTGGAAGATGGATCAAAGTAGGTAAAGCCTTGAGGAAGGGAGAAGAATTAAGAGGCCTTTTGCAATAACCCAGTCCAGAAGTGATGAGGGTTCAAACTAATTTGGTTACTGAGTTGGCAGAAGGGGACTTCAACGATAGATGGGGTGTAGATAGAAATGACAAGATCTGGGAACTGAGGCATTACTGGCTCTAAGGAGATTGCTGGCCAAACCCTCTGGGTGCCAGCCATGTATCTCCTTCTAAGGCAGTGGTTCTCAACCTTCCTAATGCCACGACCCTTTAATACTCACATGTGGGCGTATCTGCATGTGGGCAGACCCTCCTGGAGACGGATAGAGGAGTGGTGTCTCAGTTCCTAAGACCATTGGAAATATGTGTTTTCCAATGGTCTTAGGCGACCCCTGTGACCCCTGTGAAAGGGTCGTTCGACCCCCAAAGGGGTCATGACCCACAGGTTGAGAACTGCTGTTCTAAGGGGTTCTAGGCTCAGAGGAGGTAGATGAGCATATCCTCTGGGTACCATGCATCTCTCTCAAAGTGATGGACTTCCCTCTATTTACCCTGCAAGAGAACCACCATGTCTGTTGTTCAGCAGATACATTTTCCGTGCTCCGAACATTGTCCCACTTCTTGTGTGCATGTGTGTGTTTCTGTAATGTGTCTTACATATATGGGAAGGAGATGATCAAAAATACTCTTTAATTGTCTAATGAATTAGTTTTCAGTAGCTGAGATGGGTCTTCTTTCCTTCTGCTTGGAACAGGCTTTGAGGTGGGGGAGGAGGAGGGGGAGGAAGGAAATGGAAACAGAAAATCTTGAATCCTGAAGAGAACCAAGCTTAGTAATAACAAAGGTGGACTGAGTACTTCAGCAAGACATTACTAAGTACTGAACATCTTGCACTTTTGGGTGCTGTGGGGGAAATTGAGGCAATATAATATGTGGCCCTTGCCCCAGAGGAACTCCAGAGCTATGTATGGAGCCAGCATTAGCATGAAAAAAATTAGGGAATGATTAAACATTAAACTGTGTTCAGTGGGGGTGAGCAGAGAGAGCTCCAGTATCTGCAATCGTAGAGGCTGTGTTGTAGTCTGGCATTCTTATACTTACTACCCATGTGACCTCAGGCAAGGCGTTTCACCATCCCGAGCCTCAGTTTCCCCTTCTGTAAAATGGAGGGGGTTTAGAACTAGATGGCCTTGGAAGTCTCTTCCAGCTCAAACTGATTTACTGGTCTCAATCTCAAGTTCATGTCAATAACCTATTGTACTTCCTTAATATAAACCTTTGTTTCTCTTTATAATTATATGGCATAACTAAAACGGGCCTTTCATGCTGCTTGACATTCTTTCTACACAGCCCTTATTGACTCATCACATTGTGGTATAGTCATTAGATTGCTAAGCTAGGAGTCAGAAAGGCTTGGGTTCGAATTCTATCTCACTCTTATTAACAGTGGAACTAAGGGGAAATCAGTTAACCTTCCAGTTCCTTCAGGTTCCTTATCTGTAAAACTGGATTAATAGGAGCAGCCAGCTCACAAGACTGTCCTGAGAACTGAATGTGCTTTGTAAACCTTTAAGCACCGTGTGTCAGCTCTTTATTATTATTATTGTTATTATTATTAATTATTCATTATCATTTCACTCCCCACAGTAGCTTTTCCTATCCTTTCCTTCTCTCTTTCTCCCATTACCAACACTGCCTGACCCCTCCATATTTGTAGCAGATGGCCTGGCCTTCCTTCACTAAGAATGAGACCATTTGAGAATCCCCTCAACCTTTTTTCCATTCCTCAAAGCTTTTCTGCATCTCTACCCTTTCTGACAGGCAGTGGGGTATTGCCAGGGGAGTGCTGGAGCCAGTTCAAGCCCCGCAGATGGTTAAATTTTTGTTAAATTTTAAGTATGAGCAACTGTACCTTGGAATCAGCAAAGACCATAGATCAGGGCTTGATTTATTGCCTTGTTTGTCTAAACTTTAAAAAGTGAAGCAGTCAGGTAGTGCAGTGGATAGAGCACTGGGCCTGGAGTCAGGATGACTCATCTTCCTGAGTTCAAATCTGGCCTCAGACACTTACTTGACATGTGACTTTGGGCAAGTCACTTAACCCCATTTGCCTTAGTTCCTTATCTGTAAAATGAGCTGGAGAAGGAAATGACAAACCACTTCAGTATCTTTGCCAAGAAAACCCCAGAAGAGGTCACAAAGAGTTGGACACAACTGAAACAATGAACAAAAAAAAATTTTCAAATTCCCCCCTCATCCCCCCACCCCACCCCAGGCTGGTTGTTAAACATTTACTAATGTAAAGGGGTGTAGTGATACAGTGGATCAGCAGAGCTGGAGTCAGAAGCCGAGAGTCCCAGTCCTGGTTCTGTTGCTTACAACCAGCATCTTCTTAGGCCATTTCACCTCTCTGGGAGTGTTTGCTCACATGTAAAATGTGCATGTTGGACTTGCTCTCTAAGGACTCTGCCAGCTCTAAATCCTGTCCTGTTCGTAGTAAGTACTGGCCTCTGGTCATAGAAGTTGTTCTTCAGTCATTATAGTCGTGTCCAACTCTTTGTGACCCCATTTGGATGTTTTTGGTTTTTTTTTGGCTGTTTGGATGGGGGAAGGCAGGGCAGTTGGGTTTAAGTGACTTGCCCAAGGTTACCTGGCTAGTTTTTTGTGTTAAGTGTCTGAGGCTGGATTTGAACTCAGGTCCTCCCGACTCCAGGGCCAATTCTCCATTCACTGTGCCACCTAGCTGCCCCTTGGATTGTTTTTTTGGGGAAAGCTATTGGAGTGGTTGGTCATTTTCTTCTCCAGCTCATTTTACTGATAAGGAAACTGAGGCAGACAGGGTTAAGTGACTTGCCCAGGGTCATATAGCTGGTAAATGTTTGAGGTTAGATTTGAATTCAGGGAGATGAGTCTTCATGACTCCAGGCCTGGCACTCTATCCACTGTACCTCCTAGCTTATTAATTGTTTTTTTCCTGACTAAGATCCTACCTGTACTTTTGACCCTCTTTCTCTCCTGGTTTCTCACAGGGGTGGGGAACCTGCAGCCTTGAGGGCACATGTGGCCCTCTAAGCCCTCAAGTGTGACCCTTTGACTGACTCCAACCTTCGTGGGACATTCTGTTTGGAACTTGGCCACACTTGAGGACCTAGAGGGCCACATGTGGCTTCAAGGCCACAGGTTCCCCACCTCTGCTAAGGCCTTGTTCTGGTAGCCATCCTGTTGCCTTCATGCATTTTCAAACTTCCTTTCACTGTTGGATACTTTCACTTGGCCTACAAACATACACAGGTTGCCCCAGTAGTAAAAAAAAAAACCAAACCAATCCCCCAAAAACCACAAACCCTTGATCCTTCTACCTCATCCACCTACCATCCCATCTCTCTTCTCCATTTCACTGCTATACTTCTTTTTAAAATTTAATTTTAATATTTTTACATTTAGTTTTTACTTTTCTCAATTACATGTAAATAAAAATTTTAACATTTGTTTTTTCAAAATTTTGAGTTCCATATTCTCTCTGTCACTTCTCTTATCCACTCCTTGAAAACACACAGAGAAGGCAAGCAATTTGATATAGATTATACATGTGCAGTCATATAAAACATTTCTGTGTTAGCCGTATTGCAAAAGAAAACACAGACCAAAACCCCCAAGAATAATCAATTTAAAAAAGATTACTTCAATCTGCATTCAGACTCTATTAGTTCTTTCTCTGAAAGTAGATAGCATTTTCCATCAGATGTCCTTCAGAATTGACCTGGATCATTGTATTGCTGAGAATAACTGTCATTCACGGTTGATTGTGGTACAGTATTGCTGTTACTGTGTACAGTGTTCTCCTGGTTTTGTTCATTTCAGTGTGCATCAATTCATGTAAGTCTTTCCAGGTTTTTCTGAGAGCATTCTGCTTGTCATTTCTCAAACTGCTATACTTCTTGAAAATGTTGTCTAAACCTAAGACCTCTACCCTACTGTCTCTTCACTTCCTTTCAGTTGAGTTTCTTGCTGAAAGCTCTTTGAGGACAGCAATTGTGTCATATAAATTTTGTGTCTCCCTAGGTCCTAGCAAAATCCTTTACATACAGCCTTTTGTCTTTCAGAAAGACTTGGTAATTCCATTTGCATTTGGAATAAAGGGACAAAAGGATATACGATATAATTTGTGTATATGTGTGTATGTATAACTAGCAAGTGTCAGATATGGAATTTGAACTTCAGTTTCCTGATTTTCAGGCCATCATTCATTCTGTTATATGATACTGGATGCACATGTACACGCACACACACACACACACACACTGATACACACACAAATATATGTCTGTATATATCCAGTGTTGTATTTTAGATACATACACATATATCCAGTGTAATATTGTGTGTGTATGTATGTATGTATGTATACACACACATATATACTACATATATACGTAAATAAGGTGGAGGCAGTGAGTTGTGCAGTGTTCACCTTAACAGACACACTCATTTCTACCTCTAATTACTATTGGTTCTTCTATAAGTTTCTTTATTATGATTCTCTTTGGGTTCAAAGCAGTCTAGGGTGTGGATATTTCAGAGATTAATGAATACTGTAGAAATTCTTTCTCCAATCAACTCATCTCCCATATCAGTCTGAACTGAGAAAATCTCTCCCTTTTGGATTATCTTCCCTTTCTCTCAGTTTCAAATGAAGCCCTTAGACTTAAACACAAATGGTCATATACTTTAATAGCAATTTAAAATAGCATAGGAATGGGAATAAACATTTAAAGGAACAAGCAGTTTCTGCAGGTATTTGCAGGTTCTGATCCAGTTGGTGGGGTTCTCTTCACTGCTACTCTTTTCCCTCTAGTCAGCAGAGGAGCAGGAAGTGAAGTGGTCAGATATGATCAGATAGTTTAAGGGGAGTTGGGTTTTTCCCTAAGCAGACCTCTAGAGAAGCAAAAGGAAGGTAGGTGTGACTGGTATGCCTACCCAGCCAGTTGTGTCTCTCCTTACTTTTCTACATCACACTTCAGATGCCAGCTATCTTTGCTTTTCCTACCTTCTGTCCCAGGAGCAACACCCAGTCTCCCAGCTCCTTGCCCCTTTGTCAGGAGAAGGAGAAGGGAACAGAGTGGCTCACAGTCCTCTGTCTCTCTCTTTCTACATGGCTTCCCTGTGTCTCCACTGAGTCACTTCTTGGCAGATGTTTTCTCCAAGATCAAAAGCCCTGGAAACTTGGGGAACTGTGAGTAATGACTGTGTGCTTGAATTCCCCATCAACCAAATCTCCATGTCAGTGTTTCTGGAGTGGTCGTGGGGGGTGGGGGGTAGGGGGTGGAGGGATGGAGGGAGGAGTTATATTTCTCTGTTCAACTCAAAATTTTGCCATCCTGGTGGGGCAGATACATGGAGAAAAAGAAAAAGAAAATGAAAATTACATAAGGGAAGAACCAGAATTTTAAAGGGAGAATAAGTAAAGGCAGAGAGCCATGAAAAGATATGGTGTGTGGCTCCCTATTGATGTTAGGATAAAATAGAAACACCTTGGGTTGGCTTTTAAAACCCCAACCTATCTTCCCAGCTTTATTTACCTTCCTGGACCCTATACTCCAGCCAGACTGGCCTTTATTCTGTTCTTCACAAGAGGGACTCATTTCTCTCAGTTCCTTTGTATTGGCTGTCCCTATGCCTAGAAGGCACACTCTTTTCCCATCTACTCCACAGAATCCCTTTCCTACTTCAAAGACATAGCTCAGGCGCTACAGTCTTTCTTTTAAAAAGCTACATTTTTATTAGCATCTTTTATTTTTTACATCACCAGAATTCCTCCAAATATTATTCCCCCTCTCCCTCTAAGAGAACCATTCCAAAGTACAAATAATAGCTTTAAAGAAAAATAAAAGAAAGGAAAAGAATCTAGAATTTAAAGTTCTATAATCAAATGTTAAAGATATATTTGTGTATATATATATATATATACATCTATATATACAATTATTATTATTATTATTATTATGAACTACATGCCAATGGGAATTAAGATACACAGGCACTGGGGTAGTGAGATCCATCCTGCCCTCCCGGAAAGTCAGAGGGGCAAGGGGGAGGACATAGAAGAGAGCAAATTGGGGGAGGGGCTATACAGTAGGATGGCTGTTTTGGGGTGGTGGGTAGGGGAAAGATGGGGAGAAAATTTGTAACTCAAAATCTTGTGGAAATGAATGATGTAAACAAGAAAATAAATAAATTTAAATAAAAAAAGAAAAAGAAAAAAGATGAAAAAGAAAAAAATCAGCAAAACCCTCTCCTTCCCAGAGAGCCATCTCATATAACAATATTTTTAAATAAAAAAGAAAAAGAGGAAAGAGAGAGAGAGAAAGAGAGACAGAGTGAGAGAGAGAGAGAGAGAGAGAGAGAGAGAGAGAGAGAGAGTACTGAAATCAATCAATACATTGAAAAAGTTTGAAAATATATGCTATGACCTAAGCCTTTGGACATTGCACCTCCAAAAAGGGAATGGGGTGGGTGTATCTTTTCTTATTCTTCTTTGGGATCATGTTTGTCCTTCCAAATTCTGCAACATTCATCTTTGATTTTTTTGTTGTGATTTTTCTTCTTATTTACATCATTGCACTTACATATATTGTTTTCTTGGCTCTGCTTACTTCCCTCCGCATCAATTCCTATAACTCTTTTCATACTTCTCTGTAGTCGCCACAATTGTCGTTTCTTACAGCATAGCAATATTCCATTGCATTCACATACTGTGACTTATTTAGATGACTTTTTGTCTAGTCTGAAGTAGAAAGTTTGTACTAGAGACCAATGGGAGGTACATTTAGATGACGAGAGGCATTTAGGGGAGTTTTTGAGATTTCTGAAGGCTTTGAACACTGGAAGACAATAAAGAGTCTGCCCCAAATATTTTCATATGTAGGATATCCCCAAAAGTCTTCGTGCAGTTTTAAGCTTTAATAGCTTAAAGCAGGTGTATCAAATTCAAATAGAAACAGGAACCTCTAAACTATTCATAAGGATCCCTGGCTGGCCTCATATTGACTGTTTTAAAATGTAACATTATCTACGTTTTATTGTATTTTTATTTACTTTGTTAAGCATTTCCCAATGACATTTTAATCTTTTTGGGCCCCACTTGGAGTGTTGTGGGCTGCCTGGTAAAACTGACCTCTCTAGCTTACAGTTATTGCCTCACAACACACCAATGAGGCAGGGAAGGCGAATATTGTCTATATCTTCATTCTAGAGCTGGAAAGGACCTGAGAGATCCTCTAATCCAAGCCACTCATTTTACAAATTAGGGTAAATCTTTTCTCAGACCCTTAGTAGTTACAAGACTTTGGGCAAGTTGCTCAATATTTTGTACCTGTTTCCTCATGTGTAAAATGAAGACATTCTAAAGTCTCTTCTAGAGTGTGAGCAAGTGCTAATTGGATATAATTCAGTAAACATTTATTAAGTGCGTACTATATTCCAGGCACTGTGTTAAGTATCGGAAATACAAAAAGAGGCAAAAGACAGGCCCTGCCCTTGACGAGCTTCCAATCCAATGGGGGAGACAAAATATAAACAAATATATGGCTACATGCAGGAGAAACGGGAAAGCACTGGAATTAAGCGCTGTTATAGAAGGTTTTCTATAGAAAGCGGTTAGCTGGGAATTTAAAAAGGCAGGGAGTTCAGTAGTTGGGGTCGAGAAGGGAGAACATTCCAGCATAGAAGACAGCCAGAGAAAATGCCTAGAGCTGAGAAGGGGAGTGCATTGTTTGTGGAACAGCCAGGAGGCCAGTGTCACTAGAGGGAAGAGTATGTGTTGAGGAATAAGGTACAAGAAGACTGGAAAGGTAAGGGGGCTAGGCATGAAGGGCTTTGAATGCCAAACAGAGAATTTTGTATTTGCTCCTGGAGGCAATAGGAAGACACTGGAGTTTATAGAGTAGGGATGATGGGAGTGATGGTGATGTGATCAGATCTGTATTTTAGGACAATCACTTTGGTGGCTGAATGGAGGATGTATTGGAGTGGGGAGAGTTTTGAGGGAGACCCACTCCAGTAATCAAGGCATGAGGTGATGAGGGCCTGTACCACTCTTCTATTGGTAGTGATATGGGTGTTTTTTCATTGAAAAGGCCCCAGAGTTTTTGCCTTTCTTTGTGCATATTCAGTGCTTAGTCTGGCAGCTACAAGATGCTTAATAAAGGCTTACTGATTGATTGGTCACCCTGAAGGAATTCAGCCTTGAATGGTTAACACACATTCACATATGCCCTCTCCAAGCCAAGCCGGCAATTAAACATCATTTATCCATTTAGAATATCAACACCTACTTAATTTTGACAACAAAATATATGTGTGTATATCCTTCTACTTATATGCACATATATATGTCCATATTAAGTTTATGTGGGCAAGATTAGCAGGAGAAATAAGAAGTAGCTAATCCCAGTTACTGTGAGTCTTTTCATGGCCAGATGTTTAAGTGTGGCATTTTTAGGAGGCAGTATGGTGTAATAGATAGACTGTTGGACCTGGAAGTATGCTGGTAAATGTTTGACAATCAGCTTTCCAGAAAAAAAGTACACTTGACACATGTTTAAATTTAATCTGCTTTATTAACATCTCCATCACTTTCTTAAATCTATACAGCCAACAAAACAGTAAATCAAGCCCTGATTTTTTTGTAGAGATTTCTGAAGTGTATATTTCCCAAAATGAAAATTTAATAATCAATTCTCTTAAGTTGGCTCTAGCACAGCCATTGGTTGGACTTGTATCTAGAAGGGAAGGCCTTAGTTCAAATCACAGCCCCTCTGAGCCTCTGTTACAGTGAAGAGGATAATACCAGAAGTAGAAAATTTTAAATAAGATGATGCAGGTAAAGTACTTTGTACACATTAGAGAAGGCTATAAATACCAGTGGTGATGCGCATCTGCGTAAAGAGGATGAACTCAGAAAAGGGTAGTTTCAGAGTCCCCCTTTGGAGGGCAGATTTATATTTTTTCTGGGACTCTCTACCTGTGAACCACCAAGCAGCTTTTATCCATTATTCAGAGAGTTCCCTTGGGAAGGTCAAAGGGGATTTCTTTGAGAGACAGTTATGTGTCTCTGTTTTCAGCACAGATCTTGTCAAATTCAACATGTCAAGTGCACAAGCCTTGATAGCCTGACAGAGCCCCTGGGAGTGAGAGAGAGACAGATGACCTTGAGGAGACACAGCTTAATGTGGGACTATCAAGATAAGGGACATAAGGCAAGAGAATTTCCTTGATTAGAATACAGTGGTGGCAGCTGCACTGTCTGTCAGCTCTGATCGCTGCCTGGCTGGATGGTTTGGAAGGAGTGGGGATGTTCAATAATACATTTACTGTTTCGTTTGGATTAGTTGCTCAAGCTTCTTAACCGTTACTTTGCACGTCCTTGGGAGACAATATGTGTATGATTCAGTAGCATTAATTTAACGGGACCTCAGTTTCCTTACCTGCAAAATGAGGGAGTTAGACTCAAACCAAGGTTCTTAATATGTGATCCATGAAGCCTCAAGGGGGTCTGTGGACAGGTTTCATGGGTGTGAACTGGAATGGGAAAATTTATATCTTTATTTTCATTAACTTTTAATTGAAATCTGAAATTTCTTTCAGTTGTGAATGTAGGTAACAAACATTATTCTAAGAAGGCATCCCTAGGCTTCAACAAACTGACAAAGGGGCCCATGACCTTAAGTGATGGAAGGGATATTTTAATCCAGTTTTAACAAGGTTAAGAACCCCTTACCTAGATAATCTCTAAGGTGCCTTCTGGGTGGAATGTTCTGTGAGTAAATTTTCCATTCCAATTCCTTTCTATTTTACTTCTCATCCTCTGGGGTTATTGTACTCTTTCTAAAGACTTCAAAGTACTACACAGAATCCCAAAGGATTCTCCTGGCATCAAACAGAAGTCTAGGGGAAGGATGTTCAAAGCAAGATAGATGACCCAGAGATGGGTGGGAAAAGGTCAGGGAGAGTTGAAGTATCAGAGCAGGTGGGTTTCTGGCCAAATCAGTAAGCTTGGGTTGGAACTTTGGCAGAATATCAAGGTCTGGTCCCCTTTACTGGGTCAAGCTGCTGGATCTCCACAGGAGTCCTAAAATGCAAACTTAGGCTTCCCTTTGGCTCTTTTCCCTTTATTATTTATTGTTCATTAATTGATGTTACTGGCAAGGTATTCATCAGTTGATCTAATATAGTCTATCCAAGTATTTTTTTGTGTTTACCTCTCTTGTTCAGATCTCTTTGTCCCCTGAGGTTTCAGCCATTGGCCTTCTTGTGGACCCTTTTTCATGATTTTCAGACCCTGCAGGACCTTTCAGATATTGTGAATGAGAAATGCATTAGAAGCTACAGCTGAAGTGGTTCAGCATGACTCCAAAGCACTGGTGCCCACCATAAATGAGGTCTTACAGACTGAAGAACCTGGTGCCAGTAATGTTGGATTGGATACCATTGTGACCCTTGAATACAGACAGAGTCTTCTGGTCAGATGAGGATTACACATCCTATCATACATTCCCTCCCACTTCTCTGTGAAATTCCCATTACCAAATAATGCCCAGTAACATAGTTCGGTAACCATGGGCAAACTGCTTGACCTTTCTGGGACATGGTTTCACAGAATCATAGAATTTCAGAGTTTTAAGGAACCTCACAGGTCATCTAGTTCAACTGTTTTGGAAGAGGAATCCTTATTACAACTTATTCTGCTTAAAGAACTCCAGTGAAGGGGAAACTCCCTATATTTTCATCTGTTCCATGAGGGGGGTAGGAATAGGTGATTTTTTTAAATAAAAAAATTGATAGCTTTTGTTTTTACATTACCCACCTTTCCCAGCCCTTACCATAGGTGTGAGATTTACATGATCTATCTGCTCTGATGGTATGACTGTTAACTTTCTGGTCATGTATCCATTCTGAATTTATTATATTATATGGCATAGGATGTTGCTTTAAACCTTATTTCTGCCACTGTACCTTCCCATTTTCCCAGAAACTCTTTCCAACTCTTTAATTATTAAATTAAATTATTTCTGATTTTTCTATGTCAATCTGTTACAATGATCTGCTTTTCTATTATTCAACCAGGATCTAAACCCACAGGGCAGCTAAGGTGCTGCAGTGGCCAGTGGTGAGCCCAGAGTCAGAACAAATCATCTTCCTGAATTCAAATCTGGCCTGAGACACTTACTAGCTGTGTGAGCCTGGGCTAGTCACTCTTTGTGTCAGTTCCTTATCTGTAAAATGAGCAGGAGAAGGAAATGGCAAACCACTCCAGTATCTTTGCCAAGAAAACCCCAAACAGGGTCACTAAGAGTCAGACATGACTGAACAGTAACCCAAACCAGTAGTTTTGATGATTGCTGCTTGATTACATAGTTTAAGGTCCAGAAATAATATTCCTTCTTCATTCTTACCTTTTATTATTATTTCCCTTCTAGATCTGGAATAGATGATTTCTCAGCTTCATCCTAGCATTAACATTTACAATTCTCATCCTCCTGCTCAGCAATTCTTTCATCCATATATCTACTCTATCACCCTCACTGAGCCACTATCGCTTTCTCATAGTACGCTGGAAAAGGCCCTGGCACTTGAGTCAGAGGACCTGGGGTTAAATTCTATTTCTGTTGTTTACTACCTGTATCACTTAGGGCAATGCAGTTACATACATCATCTTCTTCATTTGTGAAATGAGTGGTTTGACCTCTGAAGACTTTTCTAGTTGTATATTACTGTGAGCTCTCTCTCTCTCTCTTTCTCTCTCTCTTCTGTCTTCCTTTTCTGCCATCCCTCCTTCAACCTCACCTCTTCTCAACATGGAGGAACAAATTTAGGGTGCTATCTATACCTGAAACCCACTCTTCAAGGGCAGCGTTCCAGGTGGTTAGGGTTAGATCCAAATACTAGGCTCTGAAGAGTCCCAGCTTAATCACTGTGTCAAGTGGATCAAACTAGGAGTTCAAGCAGGTAAAGGTACTTGACTCTTGGCTGACCTTACGTCTAGACCATTTACTGTTTACTGAGTCCTGGTGCCCTTGCAATGCCAGATGCACCTGACTTCCAGATATTTGGTACTTTGTGAGAACTAACACTTTGGCTTCTCAGTCTTCCATTTGCTTCTGGTTTGCTCATTCAAAATCATTATTACTGCAGATTTTCCAACTCAGACCAGACTGCTCAACCCATCAGGCTCCCTCCATTTTAATGCACTGGGTAGTGGGTTCCTGGGTAGGTCCTAGTCAGGAGATACAAAACAGTACCTGCCTATATTCTGGTCTATTTTCTCCCGACCACCAAGTACTTGTTTCTCATTCATCCGTTAGTTGTTTTTGACATTGTGACATTAAGTATGTTGCCAACCTGCTTCAAGAAATCACGTAGAATATTCAAAAGAGAAATAGAATTTGAAAATATATATATATATATGTATATATATATATTTAGTATCTTGGTTAATTTCTACTCTAACATTTGTATAGCTGAAAATTGCCCATAAATCTATTACACATCATTTCCTAGACTATACTGAGTGGCAGACTGAGGAAACATGAGTGTGGCTTAGTAGAATGACCACAGGAACTTTAATCAGAGAATATGGGTTCAAATCTCAGTTCTAGGTCTAGTATAGATAGTCACACTCCCTGTATGATCTAGAGGAAGATACTTCATCTTGATGAGCCTCAGTTTCCCCATCTATAAATTGAAGAGTTTGAATGAGGTGACCCCTTAACTTTAACTCTGGTGGTACCTTTGGTCCCAGCTTTATTTTGCCAACTCTATTCTATATATCTACCCAGGGGATGAAACATCTTTGCTTTCACCTTGAAAAACTCACAAATGGTTTTAAAGTTTAAAAGGATGTTTTTATCTCAGGTTCCTAAAACTAAGGGGAGTAAAACCAAACAATAAGGTTACAGAAAAGGTCACAGATAAGTGTATGGCATCACAAACCGAAGAAGTGTTTTGCTGAATCTGGTTTTCTGATTTGGCCAAGACTTTTACGAAGGGACTCAAACTCCTCGCCAAAGGTGGATGTAATTGGCACTTAATTTGGCCACATCTTGTTCTAGTTCCTGGGATAAAGAAGGCATTTACTTGTCTAGGGAACCTAGGTTTCAGGCTATTCTGTCATTCATCCTCCTCAGCCATCCTGTAGATTTCTGTGAGCCCAGAAGCCTGATTGCTCTGACTCTGAACTCTCTGTCCTGTTTAGTTTGTTTGAATCATGTTAATTAGCCAGTTATTAGGGCTGATTCTATACCTAAGTGAAGTTAAATTTCACCTCTTGGTTCGCAATAGTATCTGAGTGGCCAGGTGATTTTGCTGCTAGTGCCTCCTCTTCCTCTCCCATTACTTGAACTTATGTATTTATCCGGTATATAGTTTGTGCATGTAACTTGCACCTATAAACATGTATATGTATGTGAATGAGGGGAATAGGGCTTCTACATTACTACACTGTATATACATATATATACACTTACATACTGGCCTCCTCTTGTGTTTCCAGTCTCCTGTACCTAACACCCTAATACACACTCTTTGATGCATTGACACTGGCTTCTTGACTCTTCCATGAACAAGACACTTTGTCTCTTGCTCCAGACATTTTTTCTATCTGTCCCCCATGCCAGAAATGCTCTCTCTCTTCTGCTCTAACTACTGACCTCTCTGGCTTCCTTTAAGTTCCAATTAAAATCCTTCCTTCTACAGGCAGCCTTCCCCAACCATGCCTTCCCTATGTTAATGATTTCCATTTTATCCTGTATATAGTTTGCTTTGTGTATATGTATTATGTTATAACTCCCCTATTAGATGGGAAGTTCCTTGAGGGCAGGGACTGTCTTTTTCCTCTTTGTATCTCCAGTACTTACCATAGTATCTGGCACATAATAGATGCTTAAAAATATTTATTAATTGATTGATATCCCCTCAAGAGTGAGGACTGTTTGGTATCTGCCTTTGTATATTCTGCACCTAGCATACAGTAGGTGCTTAATAAAGGCTTGTCCATGATTACTTGCTGATTGATGACAGGCACTGTCTTTACTTGGAGCTTGTCTACACTTCACCAGGTCTCATAGATAACCAAAAGCAGGCTTGCTGTCTCTTTCTCCTTCTTGGTCCACATCGTGAGTTCCTGCCTCCTCTCAGGAATACTTTAAAGTCTCAGTTCCTTTACAGAGCACAGATGATTTACATACCCTGAATCAAATTCATCTGCTGTGCCCACTTACCCAAGTTTTCTTTAATGACTCAGGTGCCCTCAGGGAAGTCTTCCCAATTTTTCTTAATTACATTCTTGTAGCACCTTATATTTTAAACATACAGTAACCCTGCATACACATAATTTCCAGCATGCAGGTAGTTCTCTCTTACCAGCAATATTGGATTACACAAGCAATGATTTGCATGGAAAAATTCTAAATCAGAATTTTTCAGACCTTGTCTATCAGCTGCAATGAAATCATTCTACCTCACATTCTTCACCTTCATTGAACAAATTGGAATTGCTCCTGAATATATCACAAAGGAGTAAAATTACTTTCTTAGAAACACCTGCTAATTCCCAGCAAAGCCAGCACAATTCCAGTGCCCTCTGAGGGCTCTTATTTATTATAAAGAGGCTTCTCCCTTCCCCACCTTCATTTGTTATCACTGCCATTTTATCCTTTTAGTACTCTTCAGGGAGCAATTAATTATACCTGAATAGAAGCATGAGTCATAAGAAGGAACCAGATTGACATGGATCAGGTTTCTCAGTGTGTATGCATGTAGGGATTTGTAGCATGACATCATCAGGGAAGAAAGAATGGCTCCAGAGAGCTAGGATTCCTAATACAATCTGTCTGTATACCAGATATAATGACTATTGCCTCCTCTAGATTCCATATGAGAAGATACAAAGAGGAGAGAAAGACACTGATTTCTGGGGAAGAGAATAACTAAAAACTGAGATTTCAGTCTCCTTCCTCTAAAAAGTAGATCTGCACTTAAAGAGACATACTTAGGACTCACGAAGGGACAGTCCAATGCTTAAAGCCATTGTTTCTGTAGTTCTAGGCTGCTGAAGTAACTCTGGACTTGCTCATGCTAGAATGGCAAGGGCTAGGTGGATTTGGAGTCAGAAAGACTCAGGTCCAAATCCCTCCTTAGA
This sequence comes from Pseudochirops corinnae, assembly GCA_028646515.1. NCBI lineage: Eukaryota > Metazoa > Chordata > Mammalia > Diprotodontia > Pseudocheiridae > Pseudochirops > Pseudochirops corinnae. The sequence goes on from CM053588.1 coordinate 194,300,841, forward strand.
CACTTACTATCTATATGACCCTGGGAAAGGTGATTTAACCAATCTGTGCCTCAGTTCCATTATTTTTAAAGTAATGTAGTTATAGTGATGGATTTGATGGCCTCCAAGGTCTTCCAGCTTTAAACATCTGAGCCTAAATGTTCAAAGAGTCATATCCACATTATGTCTTCAGATTAAGGTGATACTACTAATTGTAACCTCTCTCTTCTAATTGGGAGAAAAATCTCTGTGAAAGACTAGTTCACTAGCAATAGTCTGGTGAGGGACTATTCAGATGTTCCTGTTTGCAGACAACAATGTGCTGATTACAGCAAACTCCCAGATGTTATAAGGGCTCCTCAAAGAGATCATCCTCATAAAAATGACTTGCAAAGCACCATATGGATGAAAAATGCCTATTGTATGGACATGCAGTTGGATGTCTTTTCCATCACCTTAGATAGGAAGACCTGGATACACCATTACCTGTATCTAGGATAGGCACTGCAGATAGGCAATGAGTTGGACCAAGTATTGAAGAGGAGAAAAAGAACAGGATTGCATTTGGGAAGTTGTACAGGGCTTTAAGTAATTGAAAACTGTTCCCTCCCCGAAGCCATCTTTTAAATAGCCATGTGAACCGGATGATGCTTAATGGTGATGAATCTTGTGATGCCACATTTTCCAAAGAACCATAGTTGAAGGTTATCCAGAGGACAATGGAATCATGCACATGTTGAAACGTCTTTAACCATGCAAGAAATGGCGTGTGTAATCCCAAATGTTTATGATCATAAAAGGAGATGATCTGGTTCTGTAAAGAGAATAAGAGATAATAGATAGCCTGGGGGCTTCAGTGGTATCCAGGAAATGTAAAAAATGATGTAGAGAAAGTGTCTGGCTCCTCTTTGAAGGATTGGTTGGAGAACCTGGACACAAGCACTGTGCTGGATGAGAAGGTGTGGCATGGTTGGGATTTGTACAATGGGAGAGAATACTTCCATCACTGAAATCGCAGATCTATTGAGGCAGAAGTATAAGAACCACAAATAGCAATTTCCATGAGGTGCACATGTGTGGGAGGGTGTGATGCCCAGGTAGCCTAAGTGTGGTTCAATGGGAGGCATGAATCTCTAGAATTTTGTCTTTCCTTCTCCAAGGGAGACTTTGATTTCTGCCAGAGTAGGGGGTCTTTTGGCTATTCTGGCTATTCTGATCTTCTCAGAGAGAAGGGTTTCTGGAATTCTCTTTGTTCTTCTACATACTGTTTTATTGTTGTTCAGTCATTTCAGTTGTGTCTGACTCTTTGTGACTCCATTTAGTGTTTTCTTGGCAAAGATACCGGAGTGGTTTGCCATTTCCTTCTCCAGCTCCTTTTATAGATGAGGAAAGTGAAGCAAACAGGGTTAAGTGACTTGCCCAGGGTCACACAGCTAGTAAGTGTCTGAACCAGACTGAACTCAGGTAGATGAGTCTTCCTGATTTCAGGCCTGGCTCTCTATCTTATTACCTTTTGCAGATTATTCCTAAATCAGTATGTACAGCTCCAGTCTCTCCTAAACTCCTATCCTGCATTTCCAGCTGCCTACATGGCATTTTTATATGGATGTTTCAGTTATACCTCAAACTCATCATTTTTAAAACTGAGATCATCATCTCCTTCCCCCACCTCCACCCCAAACATATCTCTCATCTTACCTTCCCTGTTTTTATTGATGGCATCACTATCTTCCCAGACATGGAGCTTCACAATAATGAATCATCGTGGTCTGTTCTCTCTTCTTCACCCCCTGCCCCCCAGTCAGTTGCCAAGTTATGTAAACTCTGCTTCTGGGGTATTCCACATGTGTCTCCTCTTCTCTATTTACAGTCTTCACCTAGTTCAGACTCTCATTTGATCTCTTGTGAACTCTTAATCACCTCCTAATCAGTCTACTTGTCTTTCCTTCCCTCTCAAATCTATCCTCTTCATGGCTTTCAAAACAACCTTCCAAATGCACCAGGTCTGATACATCACTCCCTTGTTCAAAAATTTCTATTAACTTCATTATCCACTTGTAACCTCTCTTCCCAGTTTTATTTCACTCCACCTCCCTTCTGAACTTCCCTGCTTTGTGATCATTCTTTTCTGGTCTTCTCTCACTGCTGTGCATTAATGTGGGCTAAGCCCCTAGAATGTACTCCTTCCTGTTAACAATTCTTTTCTTCTTTAAAGACCAAGCTCAGGGTATCCATTATGAAACCTTCCTTGATTGTCCTCAATTTTTAAAAAATGATCTCTTCCAGTACACATTTCTTATGAGTTTTTTGCCTAGACCTCTCTTCTGCATTTATATTCTACCTTTTATTATACTTATTCTATACATATGTTATTCTCCTTCCCCTAATTGGACTATAAGCAACATGAAGGTAAGAACTATGTTGTTCATATCCTCAGACCCTAGTGTGGAGTCATCACTTAATAAATATTAATTTAATTTAATTGAAATGAATTCTTTAGCCTGGTCTCCTTTGGGATCAATGGCAAATGTTTATGATTTGGTAAGCCAGGGTCAAGGGTACAATCTTTGGCCCCAGAAGAAAGGTTTAATCTGTGTGAAACTAACTGGCCCACTGAATCCATGACCCTGTCCCATTAGTGCTGTTCCAACCAGCTGAGCTCACCAGCCCAGATCTAAGATATTACCTCAGTGGTAGAGGTGTCTGTGAGGGTTGGTCATAATCCTATTTCCTATGGAATGGCATTTCAAACCTTTTTGTTTTTAAACAAACAAAAGATAGTTACCTATTTATGAGTTGCCTCATTCAAGTCCAGTCCCAAATTTGTGCTAACATCAACGAAGACAGTGAAACTAGGAAACTGATAATGTTTTAAAGGAAGCAGCAGGAAATATAGGCAGTACCCAGGGGTGGGTACAAAGAAAAGTAGATTAAGGATATGGGCAAGTAGCAGAGATAATTGAAGAAAAGGAGAACTGACTTGAAAAGGGCATTTATTTTCTAAAGAGTTATGGGATTGACTGTCGATGACTCCCACCCCTAACCCCCATATTGAAATGTGATTTATTGCCAACTGGTCTGTTTTGAGTCTTAGGCCTAAGGAAGTCCCCTACAATCTTTCACCCTATTTTTCCAGTAACATCTCTTTCCCTTGCTATTCCATCCTATTTCCCTCCTCTCAAGCATTTTGCTTTAAATCCTACTGGCTACCATATCTTGTACTATTTGCCTCGCTGGAATATCTCATTACCTCTTCTCCAACTATCCAGATCCTTTCCATTTTTATAGTCCAGCTCAAGTTTCATCTCTTCCCTGAAACTTTTCCTGACAAATCATAGCTCCTTACATTTTTATAGCATTTTTGGGGTTCCAGAGTATTTCCATGTATCACTTCCTGTGATCTACACAACAACCTGGTTTACTGTTTAGGTTCCCATTTTCCATATGAGTAGACTGATGCTCCTGGAGTTTAAGTCATTTCTTCTGGGTTACCCTGCTAGTACATGTCTGAAGCAGAATTTCATAGGATTGTAGATCTAGGGCTGCAAGGGATCTCAGAAGCCATCTACTACAAACCCTTCATTTTGAGAGTTGAGGAGACTGAGGCCTAGAGAGATCAAGTCACTTATCCTAGGTCACAGTGGTAGGAAGTGTCAGAGGAAGGATTTGAACCCAGATGCTCTGACTCCAGAGACATTGCCCATCACTCTATCCATTATGTAATACTAACCTTAAAAGGAATTTTAGGGATCAATTAGGCCACTCCTTTCATTTTACAGATGAGGGCTCTGAGGCCCAGAGAGGTCAAGCAGTTTGTCCAAGGTCACACAGGAACTAAGAGGCAGAGACCCAAATTCAGTGTTGTTTGCACTATACCATAGCTCACTGTAATCACTGCTTTTCTTCTGATCTACAGTCAGCTCTAGAGCCGATTGTTAAATGTGTGCAAGAGCTAGCTCTCGAGAAAATTGTTGTATCTTCCATTGAATATTTACAGTTTAACATTTAAGCATTTATACTTTGGAAATTTAAAAATGCTACGAATCAGGACTTTATTATTTTGTTGATTGCTTAGACTTAAAGAGATGGAGAAAATGTTAGTAATGCCTATCAGACTTAAAAGTGCCTTGTTCATACTCTGCCTCACCCCCCAGCAAGTTGTTAAACATTTAGCAGCACGTACCTGCCCAACACTCACATTCTATTAGCATTTAATTATATTCTTCCTGGTATCATCCTTTAATTTAATTTAATTTTATTAACTTTTTGGTGTAGAACTTATTCTGACAACCAAACTGCAAGTTTTTTGAATGCGTGGATTGTCCTTTATATTTCTCTTTTACCTCCCAGTATTATATGGTGCATAAGAAAACAATTGATTTGTGGATGTATGGAAGGATGGATTGATTATGGGAAGTGATGGAAGAGAGAGAGAAATAGAAATGGACTTTGATAAGGAGTCCTTTGGTGTTCATTCTTTCCGCTCATGTATAGCAGCAGTCAACCTATTACATGCCAGGCACAAGGCTAGGCACTGGGGACACAAATACAAAAGTGAGGCTAGTCCCTGCCCTCAAGGAGCTTATATTCTATGAGGGGGTTACACTATATGTAGAAGAGTGGTGACCAGGAAAGAAAGGTGACCTGGCAGAAAGGTAAGTCCTTAGTAAATAGTTGTAGATTGATTGATAGATAGTTCAGTCCCCAACCCCCAGAGGGAGTCCCCAGGGGAGCAGCTGGAGTATTTCATCCAGCTCATGCCTAGAATTGGCAAAGATGGATTGTTTCTTTTTGATTGATTTTTATGCTAATTTAGATGAAGTTTGGTACAAGATTTATTATTATTGTTATTATATGAATGATTGTGTTAATAATGAGAACATTAAGAGCAACTCAGATTTCCATAGCACTCTCAGACTTTAAGAGAACTTTCCTCACAATAACCTGGGGGAGGCAGAGGGTGTGTGTGTATGTGTGTGTGCGTGTGTGTAAACTGAAACCGACTTGACACGCTCAAGTTCACACAGTGATTAAGTGATGGATTCAGGGCTAGAATGGTCTTCTAGGACTATCTTCTAGGACTGTCTTCTGACTTCATGTTTTCTTTTTTCCTACTACATAGGGCTACCTCTTCCTAAATACCTTAAACAGACTGTGGGAAAATTAAAGTTGATAGTTCCTGATTTATAAGACCAATGTTCTAATTCTGGAATGGCAGAGCCCATTGCTTTCCAAGTTCAATGCAGAAGGAAAGCCAAAATGATCACTAGGGCTGCTCTGTGGCACTGGTGATAACTACATTGAAATCCATTGGAAAGGCCATGTTTTCTTTTTCTTTTTTCCCTTTCATTTCTGATAGGGAATGAGGCCTGAACTTGAATAAAAAATCAAACTGAATAGCTTGATTTTGGAGAATGTTTCTGAAATGTTTTTCTTTTTTGATAAACCCATACTTATTATAGGAACAGCTGATAATGTCTATAAAGTGGTTTAGAGATATTTTTTATTTGAGCCTTCCAATAACCCTGTAGGGTAGATCCTTTGGGGGAGAGAAGTGATTCAGACTTGTCATTCCTTTGTTATAGGGAGCTCCTGGCAAAGGAATTCCCTCTACCAATCCAGATCTCCAACTGTGCTCTAACTTGGAGGTATAGCGAAATATTTGGGGGTTCTAGAAAGTTCTGGGCCTTGTCTAGAGACACAAAGTCAAACCAGTGAATGTCAGAGACAGGACCTGAACCTTCCTTGCTAGGGGAATGGCTCTCTACTATTCCAGAGGTGTCAAGCTCACAGCCTGCTGGCAGCTTGGGCTGGCAAAACTTCCAAGTGTAGCCAGATTAAAATGTCATTGGGAAATGCTTTAAGAAAATAACCAAAAATATGATACAACATAGATGATGTTCTTTTGTGGTTTTCTATGTCATTATGTGACCCACAGGGATCTGTTTCTGCTGCCCTACACCATGCTTACTCTCATGTGCCCGCTGTCTGTCTAATGTTGCCCATAGGAAAACTCAACAGGTATTATTCTTCACATGTTACAGGTAAGGAAACTGAGGCTCAGGGAGGTTTAACAGCTTGTTCATGGCCAGTCAGCTAATAAGTGATTGATGTAGTATTTGAAAAGTCTTCCAAGTCTTACACATAGCTATTATGCCATCTTGCTTCTAACAGTGGACCAAATTCTTCATGATGTATCATGTCTATGGCTTCTGCTGAGGGAAATGAACTCTTAAAATTCTGGTTTCTTGGCTCCCTAGGGTCATCCTCTTGGATAGTCAGGAATGGCTCTATCCCACAAGTCTCCTGGGTATCCCTTGGGAGGCTTTCACTTATTCTGAGGATTTAGCCATAAGTGAAGCAAAGGGAGAGAAAGCGGTGGAAAGTTGGCTTTGAAACTGTGGACCCATTGAGGTTAGAGTGGTTTCCTGTCCCCATTACCATGCACTGTATCTGTCACACACAGTGATAGATACCCTTTTTTTTACTGAGAGTCAAACACAGTAAAACAGCATGGAAATGCAAGGGATTCACATGACCCCCCCCCCCCCTTCCCCTGACCCACTCCCCTTTCCTCTTTTCTCTTAACAACAAATACATGAACAGGAAAAGAGTTAATGCCTCAAAACCTCCAGAGTCTTCAACATGAGAGAAATATTAGTATGCTTGTCTCATGGAAGCCGGTTTTGTATGATTCTAACTGCCTAGAAATATACAGTGGAACATTAAGTGTTTCCAAAACATGTTTTGATTAGAAGCTACTGCAAAAAAAAAAAAAAAGGAACCATTCTAAAGTGAGTCATCCTAGGAGGTGTTATTGTTGTTTTCTCTAAAAACAAAAAAACAAAAACAAAAATTCAGACTCGAGTGACCAACATTTTGTGAACTGCTGACATGTAAGGTTTCCTTTGGAAGTGACTATTTAATGAGGAATACCAATGACTCAGTATGGGGTGGGACGATCTCTATAATGATCACTGACATGGGGTCATTAGGCAAAGATTTTCCAATGGTTAAGCCATTGCTGTGTTTCCTACCCTGGAAAAATTCAGATTATCCCATAAGACTTTGGGTACAGTTGCCTTCTTGGATTGTTAAACCTCTGACTTGAAGATTTCCACAACTAGGAGACTGTACCCATGGTAGATGTTGGGAATTTGGGAAGAGAACCCTGGGAAGATAATCCTACCACTGGTCATGTGGAAGGTACCTACCAAGGAAGCTAGGGAGAAAAAGAGGAAGATGCCATGTACAGTCAATTAGATGTTCCTTTTTTTTTTTGTAAAGGGACTTGCCGGGATTGTTTCTCAGAGAGGAGGAAAGCCAACTGGAGGGCAGAAATTCATAGCACATACTAAAATGATTGTTGTTTTCCCAGCCTCTGACTTCCCTAAACTTGAGCACGTGAAGAGCAGAAGCTGTGCCTAGGAGATGTGGGTGGAAGGGGTGGAGAAGAATCAGAAAAAACTGAGGAGGTCACTTGACCCGCTCCTTGTGCTCCAGTGAAGTCAGCTGGAAAAGAAAGTCATGGCCCTGACTCATCATTGCCTTGAGCCAGCTGGGAAAAATAAGTCTGGCAGGAAGAAAGTTTCCTAATAGAATTAAAGGTAAATTTCAAGAATTAACTGGATATTTCCCCAAATTTTTAGAGTCTAGACCTGTGATCTCATCTGTATAGGGAACTCTGTATGGAAACTTCCTTCACCAATTAACTGTAGCTTACATTCTTAAAGTGTTGTCTGGGAACACTGAGAAGTTAAGTGACTTGCCCAGGATCAATACATGAGTCAATCAATAGGAATTTATTAAGCACCTATTGTGTGATTCCTCCAATAATAGGAAGGGCACTCAATATGTGTCAGACAGAGTATTTGAACTGAAGTCTTCTTGACTACAAAGCAGGCCCTCTATCCAAACTTCTTTTCCAGTATAGGTTAAAATATATTTCTAATATAGGTTACAAAAAAAATGTGCAAAAAAGCTAAACAGCCCAGTTCATAAATGGGTAAATGAATGAATGGCCAGTCCAATTCAATAAGCAACTGTTAAGAACTTACTTGGTTCATGGTACAGTGCTGAACTTTGGGGTTACAAGAACAAAATGAGAAACAGTCCTTTCCCTCAAGGTGTTTCTAATTTACTGGGGATACATCATGGAGAATGTATGGTACAGTAGAAGAACCCTAGGTTTGGAGTCAAAGGACCTCATTCAGTCACTTAATGCCTGTGTGACCTTGGGCAAATAATTTCTTGGGGCCTGAGTTTCTTCATCTGAAAAATTAAGAAGTTGGACCAGATGATCTCTGAGAGCCCTTTTAGTTCTAAGACCATGATCCTATGGTATGTAAACAGATAAGTGAAAACAGATAACATGAGAAAACACAAAAATTGGAGGAACAGGAAGAGCTCTTTAAAAAAAGACTATATAATATTAGCTAGAACTTATATAGCACTTTAAGGTTTGCGAAGCCCTTTTTGTCTATCTTATCACTTGATCCTCACAACAACCCAGTGATGTAGGTGCTATCATTATTGTCATTTCGAAGATGATGAAACTGAGGCTTAGAAAGGTGACTTAGCCCAGGGCACACAGCTAGGTAAGTGTCTGACTATAAGTCCATCACTCAATTGACTGTGCCATCTAGCTACCTCATCATAATTCAGTATAGCAAAGCCTGAATTTACCAGAACTCTTAATTACCTGAAATTTTAAAAAAGTGAACAATAAAACAAGTTGTGATTTCACTAATAACCAATCAGGTAAGAACAAAATTGCTTCGAGGGTATATTCTGGGGTCAGTTCATATTCATCCTCAACTTTTATATGAGGGTTTCCAACCTTTTTGTAAGAAGGACTTCTTTTCTTTTTTTCCCCCTTTATTCTAACTTTTATTTATTTTAGTTTACATCATTCATTTCCACGAGATTTTGAGTTACAAATTTTCTCCCCATCTTTCCCCTACCAACCACCCCAAAACAGCCATCCCATTATATAACCCCTCCCCCAATCTATTCTCTCTTATG
>CM053588.1:194310343-194330879 GCA_028646515.1 Pseudochirops corinnae
AAAGCCTGGCGCCACAGGCTCCACGTGACCACATTCAGCCTATTAGGGAACACAGTATACTTTCAAATATCCAAGGGTCCTCAAAGTCACGTAGCCACTTCAGCAAAGGGCCTAGGGGCAGGGAAGATCTTTAGATTCCCGTAACAGTTCCTTGGGAATGCTATTCAAGAGTCAAGCTGCAGACCTGGATGCTTGCTCTAAAGACAAAGATTTTCTTCTCTGAGAGTTATTAGCTGACTCTACAAAATTGTATGCTCACATAAAAGCTGTCTCACTTGAACCCCTCATAACAGAGACTGAGAGCTGCCTTCAGGGGGGCAGCTAGGTGGCACAGTGAATAGAGCACTGTCCCTGGAGTCAGGAGGACCTGAGTTCAAATCTGGTTTCAGAGACTTGATCATACTCACTAGCTGTGTGCCCTTGGGCAAGTCACTTAACCCCAATTGCCTTGCCTTCCCCCCTCCAAAAGAAAAAAGAACTGCCTTCACTTAAGTTTTCATCCTCCCACTCTAGGTGCAGAGAGACTTTGCCCAAACCCATGGGAGTTGTGAATCTTTTTTTTTTTTTGGAGGGGGGGAAGGCAGGGCAGTTGGGGTTAAGTGACTTGCCCAAGGTCACATGACTAGTGAGTATGATCAAGTCTCTGAAACAGGATTTGAACTCAGATCCTCCTGACTCCAGGGTCTGTGCTCTGTTCACTGCACTACTTAGCTGCCTCTAGAGTTGTGAATCTTTAGAATGTTCTGAGAACCAAACTACAGGGATACAGGGAGGAGGGAATAAACTTACACTTTGATTGTTGTTGCCTTACTGAATTTCTGAATAAGTTGAATAATGTTTTTTATTGTTTCAATGCTGTACCTAGCCTAGTTTTGCTGGGTTGCTTCGAAATGGAATAATCTTGGCCTGAATTAATTCTAGAAATTCCCAGAGTTATTTTGATGGAGGCAAAGATGAATCATAAAGGTGATTTATTGATGAGAAACTCCTAGATAGAAATTTTTTTGGAATATGTATCATATTTCCATGACTTCAGCTTTTACTTCCATACCAAGATTCCCGTTATCTTCTCGCCTGACTTCTCTTCCAAGCTCCAGACATGTATTTCCAACTCCTTCTGGGATATCTACAGCTGGATGTGCCATTAACACAAGGGTTCTTAACCTGAGATCCAAGGGGTTAGTGTGTAGATTGCAGGGAATATATACACTTAGATGGAGGAAATTATGTCTTTATTTTTGCTAACCAATAACTGAAATTTAGCATTTCCTACAATCATGAAAGTAAGCGACAGACTACAGGAAACTCTGCTAGACTGCCAGAGGGTTCTATGACACAAAATAGATTAAAGATGCTTTTGGAGGGGAGACAGGATGATACAGAGGGAAAAAGACAAATTCTGGAATCAAAGGACTAGGTTCAAACCTTGTTTCTGTCATATATGACTTGTATGATCTTGGGCAATTCACTTAACCTCCCTGGACCTCGGTTACTGCATCTATAAAATGGGGAACTTGAATTGGATAGCCTCTAAGTTTCCATCTAGGTAGAAGTGTGTAGGAGCCACTTTTAACCTTTGAAATCCACAAAGCTACAGAGGAGGACTTGATTTATTGTTTTGTTGATTGTCTGAGAGACTTTAGAACGTGATGGAGAAAATGTTAATAGTGCAGATTAAAATTAAAAGTGCATTCTACATTTTCAGAGAGCCTGTTAAATATTTACCAGCACACCACTGTTTCTGGTTTATATCTGTGATCCTATGTCCAAGATATACCTAATTATTGCTCCATAGGGCGACTAGATGACACACAGTGGTGCCAGGCCTGAAATCAGGAAGACTCCTCTTCTTGAATTCAAGCCAGTCCTCAGGCACTTACTAGCTGTGTGACCCTGGATATCACGCAGCCCTGTTTGCCTCAGTTTCCTCATCTGTAAAATAAACTGGAGAAGGAAAAGGAAAACCACTCCAGTATCTTTGCCAAGAAATGTGGTCAGGAAGGGTCTGAAATGACTGAACTGCAACAAAAAATAAACCATAGATAATGTTAATATGTGTTTTTCTAAATTAATCTATACCTTCAGGAATCCTTATGTGTGGTTTAGTGATCCTCATTTCTATTAGAGTTTGAGACTGATGTAGACCACTCAGAATACCCCAAAGTAGCTCTACTGAAGCTGTGGCCTCTGGGAAAGCTGGGGTTGCCTAACTGGGGCATCTGTCCCCTCCTGGACTTGCCAAGGCTTGTCTATCCCTGAATCTCTGCATGACTTTGGAGGTCCCTATGTAGATCCTGGGGCTGTGTGGAGGAATAGTCACATGGCTAGTAAGTGTGTCAAGTGTCTGAGGCTGGATTTGAACTCAGGTGCTTCTGATTTCAGGGCCAGTTCTCTATTCACTGTGCCACCTAGCTGCCCCAGTGATTTTATTTCTTAGTAGAATAGTGCATCTCTGAGAGTGTTGGTGGAGGGCAGGGAAGGGATTTAGAGTCCTCTGTGTCCACGAATGCAACCATTCCCGCCAGATGTGACTTCATTGTATTCTCTCTGGAGAGATTCACCAGGGTTCAACACAGTGCTTATATTCAGTGGCTATTCAGCCTTCTCTGGGTCAATATATTGGTCCTTGATTTGATCAGGATCACAGATCTGTGACTGGGAGGTACCTTGGAGGTCTTCTAGTCCAACTTCTGAGAGGCCTAAGGGAGATAACGTGACTTGACTAAGGGAGTAAATTCAGGAATGGGATTTGAACCTGAGTCTTAAGACTCTAAATGCTGTGTTCACTATATGATGCTGTCTCCCTTTATATAGATTACCCCAAAAGGTGCCACATACTTTTTGTTTAGGATTGTGAGTTCATCATCTTCAACTCTCTCTAAAGGGACTCTTTTAACTTAGGCTTCTTCCTAACCCCTGGCTACCAAGAAAGAGAGAAACCTAGGAAGCCATTATCATCTCTACGTCCTGTGGGAAATGAAGGCAGGTTCCAGCTTTCCAGGTTTATTGACAAATGAAAGTTGGCATACTGATCCTCCAGGGAAATATTGTTGCTCCTTAAAGGGGAGAGAGGAAACAGCAGGTTAACAAATCAGCTGGCAGGGGGAATCTTTACTGCTGAGGCTTATTATAAGTTTGCTCTGTTGAACTGGGCAGGTCCCTTCCTCTCCTGTGAAATGGGTATATCTCATCTTGTAGCCTCATTAAAAAATCCCCCAGCAGGCAGAAATGGAGATAGGTGTAACAGAAGTAGGGCAACTACTTTGCTGTAAAACAAAAGAACATAGTGGACCATGAGGGCATGCGAGGCCTTAAATCTTTGGTACCCTGGGTTGCTTGATTTCTTTAGCTTATCTTCTGCAGTTTAGAATAGGGGTATCAATAATATCTGTCCTTCCTAACATTGCTTCTCCCTTCAACAAGAAGATTGGAACACAAAATCGATGTCCTAATGTTTTTGGGAAGCCGTTAATGTCTGGGGAGTTCTGCCCATCCAGAGAGGTGCGGGGTTCCATTAAGACAACATAAAGATACTTGCTTGAATCTTGCAAATGAGGCCTGCTGGGGCATTTTTCTTAGTCACGGTGTCATTAGTGAAAGCACAACTTAAGAAAAAAATGGAAAGATGAAGGACCTAAAAGCAACGTAAGAAAAAAAGCTAACTTGTAACCAAACAGTATGAATCTACAGGCAAAAGTAAGGAGTTTAGTATTTCTTTTCTTTCCATTTAATAAAAAAAATAAGGACACCAGAAAATATTGCTAATGTCTTATAGGGGAATTGATATAATATGCTCTTCCTAATTTTCCTTGGGGCCTGTTATACAGCGGAGGATTCACACACACCCCCACCCTGGTTCTGTTAGGTAAATTGAATTCACAGGATACCAAAACACCTCTTGGAATCGCATTGTATTTATCAAAATGATTTCCCTTTCTGGTTTGGGGTACTTTCTCTCCTTAAGGGAATGTCAAGAGAGTGAGTGGTTCAACCAGTTGCCTTACTTCCCTCCTATGAACTTTATTGCCCTCTATTTTCTTTTTACTACCTGATTCATGAGAAGCCAGCTCTCTCTGTCCAAATCCACATAAAGGAGATCTGATTTCCTAAAAGCCATTTTGATCTCTTCACTTCAAAGGCAATACTCTCCAAAGTTTCTGTTTGCCTTGTATTAGGTTGTAGTTCCAAGGAGGGGCTGATTTCAAATCTTTGGATTCCTCTCCCTCTCTCTGTCTCCCCCTCTCCCTCTTAGGGTTCTCAGTCTTGCTCCAAAAGCCCCAATGGTAGGGAATCCACTACTTTCCAAGGAAGCCCATCCCACTTTCTGGTAGCTTCAAATTGTTAGCATGTTTTTCTTCTTATCAAGACTAAATTCACCTATTTACAGGTTTCATCCATTGCTACCTTTGGAACTAATCAGAAAAAACAATCAATTTTTCTTACCCATGAGAGCAGCTTAAAATACTTGACAACAACGAATGTGTGCCCTGTAAGTCTTCTCTGTTACTGGTTAAATGTCCTAAGTTCATAGGAACATAGATTTAGAACTGGAAAAGGTCATCTTGTCTAATGCCTTAATGTTATAAATAAAGGAATTGAGACTACAGGAGGCTAACTGACCCGCTTGGGGTCATATAAACAAAAATTAGTGCAGCCAAGATTTGACGCCAAATCCAGGATGTCTCTCTTTTAACTCTTTCCCACATGGTATGAACTTGAGATCTTCCACCATGCTGCCTGCTTTCTTGTGGACATTCACCAGCTTAGCATGTCCCTCCCCAAATGTACCTAGAACTGAGTACAATATTCCAGGGGGAGTTTGCTTAGGGCAGAGCCCAACAGCGCCATTGCCTCCTTGTTCCCGGAGCCAAAGATGGAATTGGCTTGATTGTCTCCTCTCCTATACTGCCGACTCATGATGAATTTGCAGTTTGCTAAAAAAAAAAAAAACAAAAACCCAGCTCTTTCCCAGATAAACTGCTATCTAGATAAACCTCCACTTGTGTGATTTTTTTGAACCTAGGCATAGAGCTTTACGTTTCTCTCTACTAAATTGCATCTAGTTCGGATTGGTTTAGTGTAACCTGATGAGAAATTTTAGAATCTTGACTCTTGTCATTTGGTATGTAAATTATCCCTCCCAACTTTGAGTCATCTGCAAATTAGAAAAAGATCTATGCCAGTAGTGTAGTTATTCTACCAGTTTTGAATCTATTTAATTGTACTGTCTTCCAAACTACATCTCTCTCTTCTTCTTCATGGTAGCAACATGAGGAACTTTCACAAATGTTTTGTTTGCTAAGATCTGAGTAAATTATATTCCCCTGATGCAGCACCTGCAGGCACATACTAGGTACTTAATAAATGGTTGTTGATTGATTGATACATTAGTTTAGCAAGCCTGTCAAAACAAAGCAGTAAGATTAGTCTTGTATATCCTATTTATGATGAAAACATGATGAAATTCTTCCTGATCACTGCTTCCTTTTCTGGGCTTCCTTTAACCATCCCATTAATAACCTACTTTGGGGTTGTTTTTTTGTTTGTTTGTTTTACGTGGAATCAAAGTAAAAATCAGTGGTTTATACTCTGCAGACTTGGGCCTCTTTCCTTTTTCAAAATACTACTCTACCTGGACTTAACTTCTCTACCTCTTCTATTCTCCATGATCTTCTCATTCTCACTGATTAAGCAAACATCTTTTCAGGAAAGGGATAATCTAGTCTCTTAGAGGTAACAGAAAGAAGAAACAAGCATGAGTGTGTCAAGCAAGAACATTGTACTGATTCAAATAAAGAGAAATTTGATAGGGATACATTTGAAAATGTATGTTTGGGTTCAAAGTTAACGCTGAAGTAAAAGATAAGGATGCTGCTGCAGGTCATCTGAAAAAGAGCTAGCATCATTCTTAGTGAACTGCAATCTCAACTTAGGTCAAAAGATAATGGAATTGCAAGCTACACCGAGTTGCATAGTTACAAGGGATGAGAGAGTGATAGTCCTGCTGTTTTTGTCCTGGTCAGATCACATCTGGAGAACTGGATTCAGTTTAAAACATTATATTTGAGGGAGGATTGTTGTTGTTTGTCCTTCCTTCTCAAAGAGGACCATGACATCAGAGAATGCACCATGACATACAAGTGAATTGGATTTAAGTGAGGCAGGGCTGTGCAAAGTCACCAGCCTCACTTTTTCCTCTGGAGCCATCAGGGTCCAGTGGTGAGATATAGATCAGGATGACTGGAAATGGTCTTGTTTCACGGAGAATATTGATAAGCTGGAGAATACCAAGGGAGTAGTAACCAGGATGGTGAAGGGCTTCAAGTTTATGCCTTGTGAACTTTGGTCAAAAGAATTATAGCTATTTGGCCTGAAGAAGAGAAGACTTAGGGAAGTATATGATACCTGTCAATAAATATTTTTAAAAGATGTCATGTGGAAGAGAAACTAATTTTTTTTTCTGTTTGACCTCACAGAGCAGAAATAGGAGCAATGGGCAGGAATTGCTGAGAGAAACTTAGGTTTGATTGATATAAGGAAAAAAGCTTCCTAAAAACTTGAATCCCTTAGATCGGACTGCTTTGGTGGTATGCACATGCCAGCCTCTAAACCCTGCTCAGACTGGCTGACTGGGTTCCCAAAGGATAGTTACTGCATTTTCTCAAGGGCTCTAGGGCTATCCCTGAGAGGTTGGGGTTGTTTTCTAATGTTGTAGCTCATAAGCCCCCACTGATTGTCAGTTAATATCAGTTAGACAGATTTAATTAGTTTCTAGAAAGGGTCATTTACCAAGACGGAATGGTAAAGACAGTTGACACAAAATATTCCTTTCCTTCTTCCCCAAAGGCACATATAGGAATACACATAAAATGTGCACTCAAGCTCAAAGAGCAAGGGGATAACATACCTCTTGGAAGTCCTTCTGTTGGAGTGAGTCCTGAAGATGTTCTCCTTAGGTATGGTGTGTAGCATTTTTGTACCAATGGAAGGAGGGCTAACTGGTTCTTTGTTGGAGAAAACAATGAAAATGTTGGATGAATTGGTTTAATTGTGTGTCTAAAAGCAACAGGAAACACTATTTTATAGGACATTGTGTATTGTAGTTCACGGTGAACAAAAAGAATTCCATAAGGATAATTTCAGATTTTGTGCCAATGTATCTGTCACCAAATGTGAAGAGAGAGAAATTTTATGAAGAATTTGATAAGGTCCTTTAAATTAAATCAACCTTTCTGCATTGATTTTTTTTGAAGTTTCATTATTGCCTTTTGTTTTTATACCACTCTCATTTCCTGTTAACCCCCACACAGAACCCTTACTTGAAACACAGGAAAAAAAAATTAAGCAGAGTCAACCATCACTGTCATGATACCTGAAATTCTACCATTAGATGTAGAGCTGAATTAGAGACTGGTCTTTAGCCACTATCTAGTCTAATCCCCCCACTTTATGGATGAAGGAACTGAGACCCAGGGAGATGAAGTGATTTGCTCAACTTCCTCTTCTTCCACTATATTTTCTTGGACTACTCTAGCTCACACTTTACAGAATTTCTCTGGCACTTATGGTTTATACCACTAGGCACTTCATGGTTCTCTATCTAGTAAAAGTAGCAATAATTATCATTGAACACATACATAAAGCATTCTTGTTGTTAGATAACCTGTATGACAATCAGCATTTATTGTTATTAGATAGTAATATACTTATTTGTCACTTTATGTTTAGAGCTGTATTATAAAGTTACTAATGTAGTTATTGTTTTCAAAGGGGATTTACATATATTAGGAAGGGAATAAGGATTTATACAGTGCCTCTCATGAACCAGGTACTATACCTTTTGACCCAGCAATACCATTACTAAGTCTGTTTCCAAAGATGATTAGAGAAAAAGGAAATGAACCTATTTGTTCTAAAATGTCTAAAGCAGCTCTCTTTGTGGTGGCAAATTGTAGGGATGCCCATCAATTGGGGAATGGCTGAACAAGTTGTGGTATATGATTGTGATGGAATACTATAGTGCTGTAAGAAATGATGAGTTCGAGGATGGCTAGGTAGCACAGTGAATAGAGCACTGGCCCTGGAGTCAGGAGGACCTGAGTTCAAATCTGGTCTCAGATACTTAACACAAAAACTAGCCGAGTGACCTTGGATAAGTCACTTACCCCCAATTGCCCTACCTTCCCTCTTCCAAAAAGCAAAAAAATGATGAGTTCAATGATCTTACTGAAAAGACTTGCACAAAATAATGAAGAGCAAAATGAGCAGAACCAAGAGAACATTGTATACAGTAACAACAATATTGTCTTAAGGACTTTGAGTGAATAAGTTATTTTGACTGTTATAAAGACTCAACTATAAAGGATATATAAAGAAAGACGCTATATCTCTATATCCAGGAAAGATTGATAAAAAGAAGTATGCACAGAATAATTTTACACATATACACCTACTTGTGCCTAATGGTAGCCATCTCTAGGGTGGGGGGAGAGGGTATGATAGGGAAAAAAAGGGAAAAAAAAGAATTTACACAATAATTTTGTTGTTTATATGAAAGGAATAGCAAGTTGTGCATAGGAGATTTTCAGTTCTATGTATAACCATCATTTTTATTGTATTATGTTATGGAAGTGCTTGTTTTATTGTATAAATTAAAAATAAAACACATTTTTTAAAAAAGCAAATATTATTGCATTTGATTTTCAAAACAACCCCGTGAGGTAGGCGCTATTAGTATTATTATCCCCATTTTACACATGAGGAAACTAAGGCAAACAGAGGTTAAGTGGCTTGAATGGGGTTGCATGGCTACAAAATGTCTGAAGTTGGATTTGAACTCAGGATTTCCTGATTTCAGGCACCATGTTCTATCTATTGCACTACCAGCTGCCTCTGAAGTAGAGGCAATTAAATGTTGCTTGATTTAATACTCATCAGAGTATTGTAAGATAGGGAATATCCTATTCTTATTTTATATATGAAGAAAGTATAACTCAGAAAAGTTATGTAGAGACTTGCCCAAATCACAGGACAAGTGACAGTACCAAGATTAAAGCCCAGGTCTTCTGAATTCTGGTTCCTACTTATTTCACGATATTCTGCCATTTTTCCAGTGGTTTAGAAGCTTTCCGGCTAGATCCCTAGTTCTTTAAGCGCAGGAAACATGGTGCAACTTTGTCTGTCTTTCTACAGTGCCTAGCAAAATGCTGATCACATAGCATGAATTCAATAAAATTCAACTCTACATTTATTAAGTGCTTAAAAATCTACAAAGTGCAGATAAGATATAGTTCCTAGATGAAATGAGAAGAAAATCTGTCATAGGTAACTGTAATATACAATATTTCATCATGGTAGGTTAGAGAGTTACAAAACAACCCTTTGTGAGAATCAGAGGAGAGGATTGTTACTGTCTGGGTGGATCAGAGTTGGTTAAAGGAATAGGGGATCACAGATGTCAACCAGGGGGTTATGTGATGTGTAACACATGTACAAAATCCTTCTTGACTATAAATGAAGTGAGAGGGGGATTTGGTAGTAAGGTGGATGGAAAATACACCCCTCCTATCCCACGCTCCTTTGATGGAAATTTCAGGTGAATTATATTTCACAACTTCTGTATGCTTGGGTTTAAAATATCACCCAATTCCAAGATGGAGGAGGGGTGGCTAGACGGCCATCCAAGAAAGAGTGTATCCTGTACTCTTTTTACACATCGATGACTGAGTTGCTCTTGTCTAAACTTTATAATGCAACAAAAAGAGATTTCTGCAAGTTGTAACTTTCTGCAGGCTAAAGAATTGCCCCATCCCTCTTGGAAAACAAATATATATATTTTTTAATCTATGGGATGCTAAACTACCCAGGACCAGATTGTTCAGTCAAATGATACTTTTTAGGTGTAGAATACAGCGTAGGGATCTCTCAAGCTGCTGACTTTAAGCTTTTATTGTCTCCATCCGAGAATTTGGGAGAGTCTTTCTCTCTCCCAAGTCTCCAGAATGTAGCTTTGCTTGGATCCCATGGATGGGGATGATAATAATCAGTGAATAGGTTGGAGGTTGACTATAAATTTTTTAAAATTTCATTTTTATTTTCAGTTCCAAATTCTTTCCCTTCCATGCACCAAGAAGGCAAGAAATAGGAAAACATACATATGTATACAGTTATACAAGACACTTCCACATTAGCCATGTTTTGGAATAAAAAGCAGGAAAAATAAAGGAAAAAATATGCTTCAATATGCCGTCTGAGTCTATCCGTTTTCTATCTGGAATTAGAGAGCATCAAGAGTCCTTAGGAGTTGTGGTAGATCATTATGTTAATCAGAGGTGATTATCTTTACAATATTACTGTTACTATGTATATTGTTCTGATTTTGTATCAGTTTATATAAATCTTTTCAGTTTTTTTCTGAAATCAGCCACTTTATCATTTCTTACAGCACTATAATATTGTATCACATTTCATATATGATACCATTTCTTAGCTGATGAGTATTCTTCAGTTTCCAATTCTTCATCACCACAAAAAGAGCTGGGATAGACATTTATGTACCTATGGGGCCCTTTTCTTTTTCCTTTGGTCTCCATGGGATACAGACTTAGTAGAACTGAACATGAGTCTTAAGAATTTATGACCAAACAAGAGATAGAGAGCATTACAAAATGCAAAATGGATGATTTTGATTACATTAAATTGAAAAGTTTTTGTACAAAGCCAACATAACCAAGATTAGGAGGGAAGCAGAAAAATGGGAAAGAATTTTTACAATCAGTGTCTCTGATAAAGGCCTCATTTCTAAAACATACAGAGAACTGAGTCAAATTCATAAGAATGAAAGTCATTCCCCAATTGATAAATGGTCAAAGGTATGAACAGGCAATTTTGCAGAGGAAGAAATTAAAGATATCTATAAGCATATGAAAAAATGCTCTAAATCACTATTGATTAGAAAAACACAAATCGAAACAACTCTTAGGTACCACATCTCACTGGTCAGATTGGCTAACATGACAAAACAGGAAAATGATAAATGCTGGAGAAGATATGGGAAAATTGGAACACTAATGCATTGTTGGTAGAGTTGTGAACTGATCCAACCATTCTGGGGAACAATTTAGAACTATGCCCAAAGGGCCATAAAATGGGCTAAAACCCCAGCAAGATTACTTCTAAGGCTATATCCCAAACAGATCATACAAGTGGGAGGAGGACCCGTATGTACAAAAATATTTATAACAGCTCTTTTTGTGGTGGCAAAGAATTGGAAATCAAGGGGATACCCATCAATTGGAGAATGGCTAAACAAGTTGTGGTATATGAATGTAATGGAATACTATTGGGCTATAAGAAACGAGGAGCAGATGGACTTCATAATAACCTGGAGACACTTATATAAACTGATGCTAAGTGAGGGGAACAGAACCAGGAGAATATTGTACACAATTATAGACACATCGAATCTGTGATGACTGACTTTGATAGACTGGGCTTCTCTCAGCAATGCAAGGTTATAAGACAACCCCATGTAGAATCTGTATTGTATTAACATGCCGCCATGGGAGGGGGGGAAGCGGAGAAGAAAATTTGGAACTCAAAAACTTGTGGAACTGAATGTTGTAAACTAACAAGGAATAAATTTAAAAAGAACAAAGAAAAGAAAACCCCAAATGGAGTCACAAAGAGTCAGACAAAAAAAAAAAGTATTTATACCTAGAGAAGACTTATATGAACTGATGCAAAGTTCTTAGTTACTTTGAATAATACAATGATCCATGACAGTTACAAAGGACTCATGATGAAAAATGCTGTACACTTTGAGAGGGAGAGAAAACTGAGGAACTCTGAGTGCAGATTGAAGCATATTTTTCTACTTTCTTTAGCTTTCTTGCTTTTTTTTGGCAACTTGACCAGTTGTATGATTTCACATGTGTAATAAGTATCATAATGCTTGCCTTCTCAGTGGATTGGGAAGGGCCTGCATGGGGGAGGGGGAATGGAAGGAGAGAATTTGGAACCCAAAATTTAAAAAAATGAATGTTAAAAATTGACAGTAAAGAAAATGAAATTTTAAAAATTACTCCTAAACAAAATGTTACCATGCTTTTCCCAGGGTTTCTGAAGCATTGGTACAATAGAAAAGTATTGTCTCTGGAGTCTGAGGATGTGGGTTCAATTTCACTTTTGTATCTTACCACAATTGTGATGATGAACAAATTACTTTCCTCGGGCCCCAGTTTCTTTATTGGTAAAAGGAGAGGATTGGAGTAGATGGCTACTGAGGTCCCCTTCAGTTGCAATTCTATGGTCCTACATGGTCAAGTAATTTAGTTAGTTATGAATTCTTCTGACTTCTTTCCCTTTTATCCTATTTGGTACTTGGCTTCTCTTTAATCTTCAACTCTAAGCCATTCAATCTGTTATGAATGAGAAGGATTAGGGTTAGAGTTGCTTTCTTACAATCTTTTCATAGAACAAATCATTACTACAGCAAACACAAATCATGAATATATCTACCTGCCAATTTGATCAACCATGTATTAAAGTGCTTACAACTAGATTATAAGCTGCTTAAGATCAGGGCCAAGTTGGGTTTTGTTTTTTTCTTTTTATATGAATGAATGAATGAATGAATAAAAAAATTAAGTATTTACAATGTGCCAAGCACTGAGCTAAGCACTGGGACACAAAAACAAAACGATAAAAACCCCCAAACCAAAATACCCCTAAAACCCTAAGACAGTTTCAGCCCTTAAGGAGCTTGCATTCTAAAGAGAGACAACATATATGGGGAGTAGTAGCTAGGAAATGTATCCTCTGTAGGTGATAGCACAGTGCCATGTCATTCATTCATTCATTCATCCATCCATCCATCCATCCATTCATTCTTTAATTCATTCATTCATCCATCCATCCATCCATCCATTCTTTAATTCATTCATTCATTCTTTCATTCAGCACATTTATTGAGCATCTACTATTTACATAGCAGTGATAGACTCACCCTTCAATTTTACATTTTACCTCTCACTCTGGGGCTCCATTTTCTAATTGGTGAGACGTCATCATTTATGACTGGACCTAGTCGGAACATGCTGCCCTCAAGTAGCCCCTCACTCTCTTCCTACTTGTTTTTCTGGGAATGATAATAAAATTAACACTATGATTTTGGGAAAGGATGTATTATTTGCCAACTCCACTCCTACACCTTTGACTTCTCCAACTCAAGAAGGTCCTTCCTGGCCACCATTCCTCTGTTATCTTCTCCTCATTAGAATGCAAACTCTTAGAGGGTAGCAAGCATTATGCTTTTTGTATTTGTCCCCTCCGTGCCTAGCACCATGCCTGGCACATAGTAAGTGCCTAAAAAGTCCTTTTTCATTCATTCATTCAAAGGTAAAATGAATGATCAATATTGTCAATTTTATGGAAAAAATGACTGTAATAGTTTTTCATTCATTAGACTGAAACAAGTAGATTAAAATGGAAGAACAACAAATAAATACAAAATGGAAAGGAATTTTCCAGTGGTCCTATGGTAATCTATTATTTCCAATGATAACAATAGAACCACCACATTTGGACTCATTTCAGTACCTGATGGGCTAGATAAGGAAATGGAAATGACCCATAAGGAGATTAGTCAGAAAGAGAAGCTTGATTTGATATAGAATAAATATGTTCTGGAGGTGATGCAATCTTAAGCTCAAGGGCATTTTCCTTTCCTCCCCAATTACCAAGTATTCATATTTTTTTCCTCCTACCTCCCCTCTCCTACTGAAGAAAGGAGAAAAGGAAAGAGAAAAAAATATATTACAGATATTCATAGTTAAGCAAAACAAATTCACATTTTGGCTAAGCCTGAGAACACGTCTCATTCTCTGCCTCCTTGGATCAAAGATCAATTTGAAGGTATCTCCTAGAAGGGAAGATTCCAAAAGAATGATAAAGATCATTAATGATGTTATTACCCAGGAAAGATGACAGAAAATGCATCCATGGCTACCAACCTACTTTCTTTCTCTTTCTCTTTGATTTCTAGAAGTCTTTACAAGAATGGTTTATTCACAGATATAGGATATTCTTGATAAAAAAAATGAGAAAGGAACAGACTTTTACCGATTATAATCCTAGAGGAGACAGATGACTGATGGAAATGCATAGAGTATACAAAATCCTGTGGTATTTATTATTATTTATAGAGGATTGCAAAAACAACCAAAACAATCACTAAACATTTGACTGAGATGCACAAAACTCTCCTCTAGCATGGTGTTTCCCAGGCATTCCTTAATAGAGATAATCAAAGACATAATTATATTTAATGATTTTTTCATTAATATCCAAAGGGGCATGAAACATGGAGACATATGCTCAATGAAGCTATTTTTATGGAGGACGTATTGCAGAAAGTCCAAGTTCATTTCTTTAGATGGGGAAGTTCTTCAGATGTTCCTGACTCCACCAACCTGGACATGTTACAGGGCTTCCTCAATAAGATCCTCAGTTGCTCAAACAGATCATTTTAGGAATCTAAACAGGAAAAAAAAGAAGATGAGGCCCAGAGCACAATATGAAGTTGGATGGGCAGCCTCATGAGTTAATTCACCAGTCAGTAAGCTAATCACCAACTAGTAAGTGCTTATTAATGGGCAGGCAATTGTTCTAGGTGCTATGGATATGAAGACAAAAATGAAATAAACCCTATCCTCAGAAGGTTTCTTTTTTGGGGGGGGAAGCAAAATGTATACATATAAGTATATATATATATAATAGACACAAAATAAGTACAGGGTAATCATTGGGGCAGGGGGGTGGTAGATATTAGCACATAGGGCCTGATATATAGGAGGTATATTTGAACCTAGCTTTGAAGAAAAATTAGGAATTCTAAGAAATAGCAAGGAGGGAGTACATTTCAGGAATGGGAGCTAGCTGTGCAAAGGCAAGGGAACAGGGGATGGAAAGTCTTAGGTGAGATATAGCAAGAAAGGCCAGTATGACTGAACAATAGTGTGTGAAGGGGAGCAATATATAACCAAGTTGAAAGTACATGTTGCAAAGAGGTTGTGAAGGACTTTAAATGGCATGAGTACATATGTGTTAAGACAGGCACTCAGGATAGATGATGAGTCTGGGGAGGGAGGGCAGTAGGAGAAGATTAAGGAAGGTACTTGAGTGAGCTCTAAAGGACACTAATGATCCCAAGAATCAGAGGTAAGAGAATGGACCCTAGGAGACAGCTAATCCAAAGGCATGGAGATAGGAGGTAGAGTGTAAGTTGTATGGCTAGATGGTAGATTGTTATAGAGAGGTTTAGCATGGAAGAAGATTGGAAAGGTAGAAAGACATCAGATTGTAAATAACTTTCAGTTCCAAACAAAAGAGTTTGTATTTGATCCTACAGGTAACAGGGAGCCATTTTAGTTGATCAAACAAAGGGTGTGTGTGTGTGTGTGTGTGTGTGTGTGTGTGTGTGTGTGTGTGCTATGACATGGTCAGATCTGTGTTTTAGGAAAATCATTTTGGTGTCTGAGTGGAGGATGGATTG
Organism: Pseudochirops corinnae; assembly: GCA_028646515.1. NCBI lineage: Eukaryota > Metazoa > Chordata > Mammalia > Diprotodontia > Pseudocheiridae > Pseudochirops > Pseudochirops corinnae. The sequence goes on from CM053588.1 coordinate 194,325,897, forward strand.
GAGTGGGAAAAGATTTGAGGCAGGATAGCCAATTAGGAGGTTATTGAAATATGTAGTCCAGGCAGAGATGATCAAGGCTGGAACTAGCGAAGTAGTCAGATGAATGGAGTAGAGGGGGCAGATGAAGGAAACATTGTGAAGACAGGAAAGACAATATTGGACATCTGATTGGATATTTGGGATGAAGAGAGAGTAAGGAGTAGAGGATGACAACAAAATTGAGAACACAGATAACTGAGAGGATAATGGTATCTTCAGCAGAAACGGGGAAATTCAAAAAAGGAGCGCATTTGAGGGGAATGATAATGAGTTGTTTTGGATATTTTGGATTTGAGATATCTCTGGGATATCCAGTTGGAAATGTCCAGTAAACTGTCAGTAATGCAAGCCTGGAGTTCAGGAGACAGACTAGGGTTGGGGAATATAGATCTATATGTAAGTCATTTGCATGGAGATGATAATTGGACCAATGGGAGCCGAGGAGGTTACTAAATGAGAGAATGAAGATAGAAAAGAGAAAAGGGCTCAGGACTGAGCCTGTGGCAGGGATGACTAGTTAGAGAGAGACTAAAGAGTGGTCAGATAGGTAGGACGAGAACCATGCAAGATCAGCATCATAGAAGCAGAAGGAAGAGAGAATCTCCAAGAGGAGAAGGTGGTTGGAAGTGTCAAATCTTGCAAAGAGGACAAGAAAGAGGCTGAAGGCTCATCTCAAGCTCTCTGTGTTAAGGAAGCCTTTCCTGGTTCCCCCAGCTATTACTCTCTCTTCTATCCTGTATTTATCATGCATATATCTATTTATTTGGATGTTGTTTTCTCCATTAGAATGTATGCTCTTTGTGGGCAGCGTCTTTTTTTTTCTTTTTATCTCCAGTACTTAGCACAGCGCTTGGCCCATAGTTGATGCTCTCAATAAATGCTTGTTGATTGATTGGCTGTGAATAGGTTTAGGATGAATAAGGCATAGATGGAATGGTAGAACATTAAGATAGGATAAGAGAATTTTAGTTGTTGATCATGGAAGTGAAATACTTGTCAGGGATAGCAAGATCAAGGGGTATGTGACCATCCCTGTGCGTAGCTTAGGTCATGTGTAGGAGTATTTTATAGAGTTGAGTGGATTGAGGAATTGATAGGTTAAGGTATCTGAGGGGACTTCATTTGATGAAGTTCTGTAGAGTGAGGACAGGAGCTGGGATGGAGAGGGAGATAGTATTAAGAAAGGAGGGATAATGTCTTGGGATTGGGGAGGTTTGAATACGGATGGGCACAGATCTTGTGATATCACTGGTGTGGGGAACTCCCTCTATCAATACAAATCACATCCCTCTGCCTCTTAAATAATCTTGGAGAGCTGCCTAGAGCACTGAAAGCTGAAGGAACATGTCCAGGTTGACAATCTCCTAAAAACAAGCTTCTTTTCTAAGCCCTACTGGGTCCTTCCCTAGAAGAAAATATATTTCCAATCCCAGACGAAAAAATACCCTAAACCTTTCCACCAAGGGGAGGGGCTACTCAGAACCTCCCCTACCTGCTCAGAAGAGGCTTTCAGCGTTTTTTTCAGTTCTTTTCACACCCAGATTTAAGAATGAACATTAAATCAATAGGCAACATGACAATTAGTTTTTTCAAGTACTTCCTTTTGTAGAAAATCCTTCTGTCTGTCCATGCTGAGCTTAGAATGGGACTTGGCTTTTTAATCATGAGAAACATACTCTGTATGTGTGTGTGTGTGTGTGTGTGTGTACATGCGTGTGTGTATGTGTGTAGGTGGTATGCAAGGGAGTCTGGATGTTCAAGAATATAAAGGGTGTTTTTTTTTGTCTTGTTGCAGAAGGGTTTGTCCCAAGGCTCCTGACATACCCTGCTGCCAATTGAAGCTTAATAGACCAGCATTTGTGTACTCAGCAGTCAGTTTTCTGAAAAGAAGCTGGTGCACAGAAAAACAAGTGAAGCCAGCCAGCAGTGGAAGCTAAATTCCCTTTGTATGAGATTCAATGACATGGAGAACCCTATAGAATTAGATCTCTGAGTGCACTTTTGCAATCCCTCGCTGGATCCACAGTCATCTCAAACTCTCGGCCCCAAGCCTAGATGCAATCTAAGTAGATGAATTTGCTCCTGAAGAATAATTCTGAATTTTAAATTCTGTGTATATATTTGGAAGGAGGATGAGGTTTTGGAAAGCCTGAAGAATATTATTCTACTTGTAATCACACAGTCAAGAGACCCCAGGGAGTTTGGCTCTAATCAGACCTCTGGGAGGCTTAGCTCACCCTCACACCAGATTCAGGAGGAAAGACTTAATAGTGGTTGTTAAATATCAATTTTAAAGTTATCAGTTTGCTATCTAGGTATGTCATATGCATTTATATAATATCATGTGATACATAATACATAATATTATATATTATATATGCATATATATTAGTAATTCTTCAAAAAATATAATAGATTTGTGTATTTTCACTTAAAAATAAGAATGCAAACAGGAACACTCAGAAATAGCTTCCTTTCTTAGTGATAACCCATATATTTTATCAGTTAATGAAAATTTAGAATTTCTAATGCTCTTCATTTTTTCATCTTTAGAGGAGGGATAAACCCAAGCATCTCCCTGAAACAAAGATCCCTCTTTTTAATACCTCTATTCTGCCCATGATGTCAGTGATATCATAAGGCTATAACTCATGGAGCACCACAGTCCCTGAAGAATCCCCTTCACATAAAGGACAGTGGAGAGGAACTGAGTATGGTAGACCTGAACAGGCTGCAGTGTATTACAAACAAGAAATTACTGAGGAGAAGCCGAGATAAGGTTACTATCAAAAGTATGTAGGATATGGGGGGGGAAAAAAAAAGATAAGTTGCTCCTGTAGTGAAAACAAGGAATAATTACTGGACTCCTTTGGTTTCTTTTCTTTTGGAAAAATTAATTTAATTTTCAAATAATAAGCATTTATTTTCTTTTGTCCCATTTCCCCCCTCATTGGAAAAAGAAAAAAAGAAGAAAAAGAAAAATATAACTATTGAAACAAATATATGTAGTCAAAACAAATCCCTACCACTGGCCATGTTAAAAAATGTATGACTGATTCTGCATCTTGAGTGCCTCACTGCTCTGTCAGGAGGTGGTCAGCATGCTTCATCATCTGTTATCTAGAACTGAGATTGTTCGCTTCGTTGATCAGAGTTCTTGGGTCTTTAAACTTTTTTTCTTTATGATATTGTTGTTATTGTATAAGTTGTACTGCTGGTTCTACTTTTTTCACTTTGCATGAATTCATACAAGTCTTCTCAGATTTCTAAAGACCAAAATTGTTGTTTTCATCATTATTTACGGCACAATACTCCATTGATTTCATGCAATGTAAGAAGAATGTGATATGCTTACTGTCTTGGGCAGGGGAGAGGGAGGTAGGGAGGTATGGATAGAATTTAGAACTCAAAACTTTTAAAAAAAGAAAACTCTGATAAAGGGAACCTTTATCATACCTGAGCAGACCGCCTAGATGTTGAACTAATGGTAGAAAACAGACAAGAATTGTACCAGAATGGTCAGGTATGAATGATCATATATATCCTTGGATTCATCATAGGATCATAGAAGGCACTGTCGAAGTCATTCATTCTACTTTCCACATTTCTACAGATGAGGGAGCTGAGACCAAGAGATGTTATATGACTTGTCCAAGGTTACTTAATAAGTAGTAGAGATGGGATTTGAACTTGGTTCCTGTGACATGTTCTTAAGTCTTACCATTGAGCCAAGATGCCTCCCTTGGAATACCTACATTGATAAAAGCAGAGACTTATTGGAGAATTGGGGCAGCTAGGTGGTGCAGAGGATAGAGTGCCAGGTTTGGAGAGAGGAAGATCTGAGTCCAAATCTGGCCTTAGATACTAGCTAAATGACCCTGGGCAAGTCACTTAACCCAGTTTACCTCAGTTTCTTCATCTGTAAAATGATCTGGAGAAGGAAATAGCAAACCAGTCAGTATCTTTACAGAGAAAACCCCCAATGAGATCACAGAAAGTCAGACGTGACTGAAAATGACTGAACAACAAATTGGAGAATTGAAGTCCTGGAATATAGAATAAGAATAGTATGATCTAAGGTAAAAGTTATCTCACCATTAGGTAATTTTTCACTGATGTTCCATAAAACTGTCTTATTTTTAACTTTATTTGTTCCATAATCCTGAAGTACTTGTTTGATTACAACATCGTTGGCTACATTTAAGTAAATTTTTGGCCCTTTCTCATTTTGTTCAAGTTACTGGACTAGTTTGCTCTTCTTGACTGTTAAATTCATTTATTACATTCATTGGCCATTTCATAATCAGGATTCCTGCCCACACTGCCTACTGTAACTGTTTTCTGGTGAGGATTGTGTCATATTTTCCATTGTTAGCCAAAATGCTCCTTTGCAGGTGAACTAATAGATGTTAGCTCAGATAGCTGGCAATATGACAACAGCTACCTAGAATGAATGTTGGAAACAGCACTGTTTCAGTTATGAATTATGTCTTGTATAGCTTACTTTTGGAAAATTACCATTTGAATTATGGCTTAGCATATGGCATCTTCTTTCCCCTCCCTTCTATTTCCAGGGTCATCACCTTAGTCTGGTGGCCTGATTACTCCTCTCCCCTAATCAGACTCCATTTTTTTTTCTTTTTTCTTTTTATTTACTCATTTACTTTTAATTTACAAGATTCAGTTCCACAATCACTTGAGTTTCAGATTTTTCTCCCCTCCCTTCCCCCCTCCCCCATGGTGGCATGCAATCATGTATAGGATCTGCAAATACTTTCACATTGTACAATAGTTTGGTCATATAGAAGGGCTGTAACCAATGAGTGATCTCTGGGAAAAGAAAAGAAAAAAAAAAAAAGCAAAACCAGACACGAAAGAGAACGATAACGAGTTTTGCTTCAGTCTCCATTTAAACTATAGTCTTTCTATATCTTTTTCTGAGTT
>CM053588.1:194331379-194351284 GCA_028646515.1 Pseudochirops corinnae
GAAACTTTTCAATTTAATGTACTCAAGGTTATCCATTTTGCATTTTATACTGCTCTCCAGTTCTTCTTTGGTCATAAAGTCCTTCCTATTCCATAAATCTGACAAGTAAACTATTCCTTGCTTCCCCAGATTATTTACAGTATCATCCATTTTTTTTTTCAAGGGGTTTTCTGTCCATCGTTACCTATGTCTAGAAAGTCATTCCTCCTCTTTGCTTGATCAATTCAATCCAAAGAAGTTTTTATTAATCGCCTACTACATACCAAGCACTATGTTAGGCACTGGGGCTATGAAGACAAAAATAAAATAGTCCCTGCCCTCATGGAGCTTATATTCTGTCTGGTTGATACAACATGAATAGAGATCAATAAATACAAAACACATCTAAAGTAATTTTGGGGTGGTAAGAGCACTAACAAGCAGGGGGAGAGGGAACTGTGGAAGAATAACAAAGATCTTGTATAAGAGGTGGCATCTGACCCGAGTCTTAAAGGGAAACTCCATTTAAGGAGACCATCTAGTCCAGCCATCTCTTCATTTCCCACCCAACTGTACTGCTCTGGACTTGGCCAGAATGTCATGTTCCTCTGCTGGGTACCTTCCTACTACCTCTTCAGCTTCTTTTTGAGTGCCATCTTCCCCTGTTACATTGTAAGTTCCTTGGAGGGAGGCTTTCTCTTTCTTTTTTTCTTCCTCCCTTTCTCCCTTCCTTCCTCCTTTCTTCCTTCCTTCCTTTCCTTTCATTCCTTCCTTTCCTTTCCTTCCTTCCTCTCTTCCTTCTTCCCTTCCTTTCCTTTCTTCTTCCTCCCTTCCTCCCTTTGTTCCTTCGTTCCTTCTTTCATACCTTCTCTCCTTTCCTTCCTTCCTTCCTTCCTCCCTTACTTCCTCCCTTCCTTCGTCCCTTCCTTTCCTTCCTTCCTTCCATATCCTAAGAGCTTAGCACAGTTCCTGGCACAGCGTAGGTGCTTACTAAATGTTTATTGACTGACTGAAGTAGGGATTCCAAGGCAAGAAACAAGCATTTACTGAGTGCCTGCTACATGGTAGGCACTGTGTTACATGCATTACAAATATCTCATTCGAGCTTCATAGCAACTTTGGAAAGTAGGTGCTATTGTCACCCCCATTTTACAGTTGAGGAAACCAAGGCAGGCAGAGCTTAAGTGACTTGCCCAGGGTCATATAGCTAGTATGTGTCTGAGGAAGGATTTTTACTCGGCTTTCCTGACTCTAGACATAGCACTGTACCCACTTCATCATCTATTCTAACGGCTTCAGTTTTCTAAGAGGCAGTGTGCTTTTTGAAAAGATACTGGCAAGCTGGAACACTTCCAGAGTGGGGAGAACTGGAAGGGAAGGATCTCAGTGTAATTTTGAAGATCATACCATGTGGGAGTGTGTGACCAGCAGAAAAGAAGAAACAGCAGGATAAAAGACAGTTGTGTTCACGTATTTGAAGGGTCATTATATGGAAGAGAGATTAGGCTTGCTTGGCCATAAAAGGCAGAACTAGCAGCAGTGGGTGGAAGTCACCAAATTTAGAATTGAGGTAAGAAAGAATTTCCTGACAATTAAAGTTATACCCCAAAGGACTAGGTTGTATTAGGAGTTAGTTAAGTTTCCCACTTCACTAGAGCTCTTCAGGCAAAGGCTGGCTGACCTCGTCAGATACGTTTTAGAGGATTTACTGTTGAGGTATTTTGTTGAACTGTGGCTTCTTCCAACTCTTAAGATTCTGTTATTCCATAAACTCACAGATCTTCAATGACACCTCTCATCTTTCACTTCTGAAGTTAAGGTTTTTAAACCCGAGATTAGATTTTACATTTATATTAAACTTGATCTTATTCCCCACTCAGGTTATCATGGTTAATTCCCCTGGCCTTCCTTCCATGGTAATAGGTTATACATAGATGGAAATCTGCGATGTGTACCAGGCCACTTCTTGGACATCCTGCACCTCCCATGTGATGCTGGGAGGCAGGAGCAGAGGGTGCTTTTCTGACTTTGGCTGGCTGCTATGTTCTCCAGCATCCCCAGAAATAAGCACTCAGAAGTACCAAATTTCTCCTCAAGAAGCAGAATTTGTCTAGGCCATAGAAAGGTCAATGTTAGGGCATATCACATAGGATTAGAGGCACAGATTAAGCTTGTGATTTATTTTTAGCTTGAAAGGAATATCATTTTGCCATTCTGGTGCTCTGGTTGCAGATTTTGACAGATGTTAAGAATCTATTGCCATGTTGGGCTTGCTTATAATATTTTAGCATTTTCTATTGAAATGGATCTAACTCCCTAGGTGCACTTTTAGAGAGACTGAATAAGACCCTGAAAAAAGATGTGTAACTAAAACCCAGACCTTTTTCTTTGCCTGGAGGGAGTCCAGCTGATAGATTAGTGAACTGATTGGAAAATGCTTGCCACTACCAACTCCAAGCTGGGGAAGATGTTGATTTATTTTCATCCTAGGATTGTAGGATTATATATTTACAGCTGGAAGGGGTCTTGAAAGCCATCAAGCTTAATTCATAGTTACATATAAGGCAATTTAGGAAGAGAAGTTTGGTGACTTTTCTAGGACTATGTTGTCAGTAAGTGTTTGAACTGATGTTTGAACACAGGTCTTCTAGTCTTCAAGACCAGTGCTCTAACCACTGCTGTTAGTGAAAAAAGAAAACAACAGCCCCAAATGAACAAACAAACAAACCCACCTAGGTTTGGCATTTTCCGGGACTTGAAGAGAATCTCTGCCGTCCTTAAATTAAAGATTATGATTTTCAGAATTGGGTTGGTCAGCTGCTCAGTGTCAGTTGCTGTGTTTCAGGGAATGGATCTTTCTTGTGAGTGTGAGACCACTGAGAGGAAAGCATGTGTTGCTTGGATGAGTATTTTGGAGTCAAAAGTGCCTAGATGCATCAGGGTTAGGTTCAGGGCCATCAATTAATTATAAGTAGGACAGAGGAGAAGGTGATGAAGTTGATTATTTAGGTATGATAGTCAACTTATAACATGTGACAGGAACAAGTGGAATTGTACAGCTCTCATTATTCAAAATTTATTGAAGAAGTTTTTGAACCCAAAGTTTTATTCTGAACTGACATAATGCTCATGAATCTAGGAATTGGTCTAGATGAGCTCTGAAATCTCTTCCAACTCTAGATTCATGATCTATGATAAGAAAATAATATATTCAACATATAATCACATTTTTGCCTTCCTTTTTATTCAAAAGCCTGGGATGTGATTTCCCCCCTCCCTGCTAAGCATTCCTGGCCTGTGGTATTTCTCTTTGTCTCTGTGTCTCTCTCAACCCAAAAGGACAAGGGTCTGGATTATAAATAGAGATACTTAAGACTTTACAATTTTTCCGTCTTTTTTGAAATGCTTCATAGCCCTATGCCACTTCCTATTTCCCCCTAGCTATACTGCTTTTGGATTTCTTTGGAATTCTCCATCACATCCCACCCTGGGAACCTCCCCTCTCCACCCTTTTCAGCTTACTTTTGTATATGGTCTTCTCTGGTGAGATTGTTAGCTCCCTGAGGGCAGTCTATCTCAATTCTTATCCCCAGTGCTTAGCCCAGTACTGGCACTGGCACACTATAGAACTTTGGCCTTCTTCCTGTAACTTGTACACTGTCCCTTTTCACTGGCTGTCCCCCATGCCTGGAATCCTGTGCCTCCTCATCACTTTTCTAGCTCCCTTTAAGTCTCAGCTAAGATCATCTTTTCCAAGAAGCCATTCCTACTTCCCCTTGATAATGGTGCCTTCCTTCTGAGGTTATCTATGTATCGTCCTTTATGTGTATGTTTGTGTGTGTGTTTGTGTATATATAATGTGTATACATACACACATATAATACATACATATATTAGATATATCATATATACATACACACATATAGTGTTATCTGTCATCTCTCCATTTATCTGCACATCTGTCCACCATCTTGTTTGTACATAGTTGCTTGCATGCTTTCTTTCTCATTAGATTGTAAGCTTCTTTTTTTTTTTTTTTTTGGTCTTTTTGGAGGGGGGAAGGCAGGGCAAGTGGGGTTAAGGGACTTGCCCAAGGTCACACAGCTAATAAGTGTTAAGTATCTGAGACCTGATTGGAACTCAGGTCCTCCTGACTCCAGGGCCGGTGCTCTATTCACTACGCCACCTAGCCGCCCTGACTGTAAGCTTCTTTTGTCTTTCTTTATATCCCAAACTTTAGTCTACTGAATGACACAAAGCAGAGGCTTAATAAATGCTTGTTGACTTGTTATAATTCTTTCAGACATTGGCTAAACCCCATTTTCCACAGAAGGCATTTCCTAGTCCCCCCATAGGGGGATACCTTCCTCTTTCAGATTATCTTCTGATATCTGATATCTACTATGTCTATTGTATGCACTGAATTATTTACATGTGTTCTCCCCAGTTAGAATGGGAACTCCTTGAAGGCAAGGGACTGTTTCTGCCTTTCCTTGTATCCTGAGTGCTTAGTATAGTGTCTGTCTGGCAAACAGTAAGCACTTTAATAAATGCTTGTTAAATTACTACTTAGACTCCTTTAAGGCCTTTGCTCTTCAACTGGGGCTGGGTAGACTGAACTGTGCCGAACAGTCCTTAGATTTGACAGTATCCAGTGCTAATGGCTTCCAGTAACCATTTTCCAGGGTGGGACCAAAACATTCAAAAGAACCCAAACACTTCGAATTCCAGCCAATATCTAAGAGGCACTAAAGTCTTGGCAGATTCGAGGATTGCTTTTCATTTTCCTATATATTCCCAGAAATTACATTTTAAAAAAATTTTATGCTCCACTTTCCATAACTCCTAGCATTTTATTTATCCTTTTGTGTCTCCATCTTCTCTACCAACCAAATCTAACTTGAAATACTACTTCAAGTGAGAAGAGAAGGCAAATTCCCAATTACTCATCCTTTTAATGCTTGGTGGTTGCATTATATCCATCACTCTGAGGATATTAATTGTCTCCCTCCATTTCCCCCATCCCTAGAATGCTCCAGGGCTCTGTTTTGTCTCCCTGTATACAGAGAAGACTTTTTTTTAATAAGCCAAGGTCCGAAAAGTAAATTGACTTTTTCCAGGAAAACAGGCCGTTCCATAAAAACTATTAAAGATTCTGTCATCCTGAATATCCCTATCCTGTTGACCTTATTTACAGATTTCATGAAAAATACATCATCATAACATTGATGTATGGACCCTGTAGCATCCCATTTCTTGAAGGTATCTGTACTCAATAAGGATGCTGGTCATGGCCATATAAACACTAGCACAGTGCAGATGTGCCTGGGTACCACAGAATATAATGCACACAAATGCTTTTCTAAAATGCACTCATATCCTTTGGAAATAAAACAATTTGGCTCCCCATCTTGGTTCAGAGTGAAATAATGTTCTGAGAGGGAGAGGCGGGTCATAAATGCGACAGTTGTGAAGTGTCGCTGGCATTTTTTTCATTTTTATTGCCAAATGAGCCAACATTTGTCTTCATTGTCAAGGTGCTGGGCTTGTTTACAAGGGAAGGACAAGGAAGCAGGAGGGCTTACTCAGTTTGCTCAGCTGGAGTAACATCGTTTAATCAGGGATAATCCACAACCATGCCTCAGATCAGACTGGCCAGAGATCTCTGTTCCTTGAGATTTGGGTGGAGTTAGGAGGGTTACTTTGGTATTCCTCCTCTCCCACTCCTGTCCCATAAAATATTAAAGACTCTTTTGTGTCTCCATCTTCAGTATCAACCAAATCTAACTTGAAATACTACTTCAGGTGAGAAGGTCATTATGAGGATGAAATGAGAGACTGTATTTAAAGTGCTTTGCAAACTTTAAAACACGATATAATTACTAGCTATTGTCAGGCCTATTTCTGAACATATTCTGAGCTCTGGAGTGGTATAGTAACCTTTGACAGGCTTCTTTCCATCAGAAAAAAAAATTTGGAGGGATTTTTTTTGGGTGGTGGGGTAAGGGGGGAGGGAACAGGAGCTGTGTAAATATTTAGATCTTCCAGGTGGAACAGAACAGCTGAAGGGTGAAGGGAAGTTTTCTTCGGAAGTGGGTATCCATTGATACATCAGTCGATCATTCAATCAATCTTATCTGGCAAGGCACAACTCAAAACTGTTCCTGGCAAGGCACAACTCAAAACTGTTTGCTAGGTCTTCGGGACCCCTCTTATACATATACTTAACAAAGCCAATCCACCTGTGACAGCCAGAAACCTATTTGGGAGAGGAGTCCATAAGAAAAAAAAGGTGAAAAAAAATCAAACCGGAAATACAATAGAATGACTTGGTATTTGAAAATGCTGGCTGAGCACATAGTTTGAGAGCTAGCAGACCTTCCATTACAGGACAGCTCTCCTTGGTACAGCTCATCTTCGTTTGGGAAAAAAGTCAGCAATGCAGCTGCAGGTGATCTGGGCTAATCTGGCTTTGGAGGCCTCTCAGATGGCTGGGCCCCAGCAAACTTATTCACTGCCTCATTAAAGCAATTTCAAAATCAATTCTGGATTTGACAAGCAGTCATTGCATTGTTGCCACCCCTTGATCGGAGTGACATGTTAACGGCAATTAGTCCCTTGCACCCGTTGGAAACTATTCAGCATATTCTTATGGGAAGGGCCTAAAAAGCTTTATTATAATCATCTAACCTAGGGGTCAGAGACACGTGCACCATGGTCTCGGCATCAGTCAGCAGTCCCATCGGTGAAATTTTGTCTATTGTCTGCAGAGATTAAAAGGAAGTGCTTTCACCAGATGTGATATGGAAAAAATCAAAGGTCAGCACGAAGCTTGGGGGATCTTCCATGTTTTTAATATAAGTGGAAGGGGCAATCAGATTAGCATGAACAGATACTGCTGCTTCTAACAGATGGAGCAAGACTTATGTAAACGAGGTCGGACAACCTAGGATCGTTTGGCAGCAGCCAGCCTGCTCCTGAGGTTATTACACCCTGCTGGGGTCCGACAGCACCCATGCAGGGTGGCAGTTGAAAGATTATGAGGCAGTTCAAAGGGGACATTGTCCTGAGTCTATGTGTTGCAGTGACTTCATTGATCAGCTCAGAACTTCAGTCACCCTGGTGCTGGGGTTGAGTGAGGGTAGAGAGATGGAACCCTTTGAACCTCCTTTGGATGGCCGGCTGAAGAAGCCAAGGGCCTAGATAGGATGCAGTTGATGGTGGTTTCCCCTTGTTTTCTCAGAGCTGAACAGTCATCTCTGGAAGGCATATAAGTGTAGTGAGAAGAGCCACATCAAGGAGCTGAGGACACCTGGGGCCAAAGGCATCTAAGAGCCAGGAAATAAGGTTCAGGCTAAGTAAGAATGCTGGGGGAAAGTAAGGATGTTAACCCAGATTCATCGGAAACATTCTCACAGATCTTTTAACATTCTGAAAAACCAGGAAGTGGGTGGAGTTTTTTTGGTTCTCAGTCTTCCCATCTTGAGCACCTTTTTACCATCTGAGGACCTAGGGCCCTCACACTGCCTCAACCATCCTCTCAGGAGGAGATCGAACGCCTTTATGCCCATTATTTTAAAGTGTTTGTTCTTCTCACAATTATTTCTGTTTCTCAGAGTGAGGAAAGCAAAGGGATAAATCTCCATTCTAGAATTAGAGCTGTTAGGCAGGGGTAGCCTTCCCAGTCCTCAAATGATACTCCATAGGCAAACTCCCTCTCCCTCAAATTAAATATTTGTAAAGTAGCACAGTCATTAGCACCTAGTAGGTGTTTATAAATATATACACCTTCTTATAAATAAATATATTTATAAATAAATACATATTTGGAAGTAAATATACCTTCTTCCTCTCACCCCCAGCCTCTATGAAATTGTTAAATCAGGGTTATATCATGTGAATGTTTCACCTAGGTGGTGCAGTGGATAGAGCACTGGGGTCTGGAGTTAGGAAGACCTGAGTTCAAATCCAGCCTCAAACACTTACTAGCTATGTGGACCTGGGCGAGTCACCGAATCGCTCTTTGCCTGAGTTTTCTCAACTATAAAATGGGGATGATAGTAGCGCCCATATCCTCAGGTGGGATATATGGGGTGTTCAGGGAGCACTAGCATCATTGGTATGAGGGCTTGCTGAGCCCTTTTCAGGGCTGTTCATCTACCTTTGCTATCTCCCTGTCACCCAGCTTTCACCTATGGTTCTAAGAAGCTGTAGCATGAGCAGTCACACCTCAGTAAAACAGTCTGAGTAGAAGGGCTAAGCTAGGTTGATGGTAACCAGCAGTCCTCAAACTTGTTGGTGAGTTAGAGAGATGTCTACCCCAAGCATGTGAAGACTTCTGGGGTACAGAGTAGAATGGGAAAATGAGAATAATTTCTTCCAATGGCCATGAAGGAGGCTGAACCAGGTGCTATGGAGTTCTTAGAGCTTGGTCAGAAGACATCAAAGATGCCAAGGTCATCCACTGCATCCTGGGCCACTGCGAGATGCCAGGACTTTTGTCCTGCCACAATGAGGCTGATGACTTTGTGCCACTCTGCTTTACTTAAATCCAATCCACTCAAAAGTCAAGACATCATCCATCATCCACTATTTTACCACAACATCATGATGTCATTGATCCTTTTTTAAAATAAAGAATGAACAACATCACTTCCCAGGATAAAAGCACTTAGCACAAAGCCTGGAATATGTGGTGCTTAATAAATGCTTCCTTCCTTCTCATCTATGAGTAAGTGGCTCTACCCACAACTTCAGAATTAGTCTATGCTCAATTAGAAAAAGTTGGGAACATTTAAAGAAGTTAAATCATTTGTACATTAGTCTGTTAAGAAAATCAGTCATAAGGGAAGATGTAAATAAGGTGGAAGACAATGTTACCATGCTACCACAGTCAGTTGGACATGTTTTGAGTTCCCCCACCCAGCAGCTGTGGTGACATTACACTGTAGCTAGTTCATACTCTATTTCCCAGTTTTGCTTTTGTCTGCTGTTGTACAGTGATGGATTAAAAGCTCCTGGACCTCTAGGGAATCCCCTGTGATTCCTAAAACCTTTCAGGGTTCTTTGACCTCTGACCACAAAGGTCTGGAGAACTTGGACACAGACACACTCAAGAGAATTAGGAAGGACTCAGGAGGTGTGGCCAACAGTGCTAAGCATCCCTCTTAGCAATCTTTTGTGTGTGTTCTTCCTTAAGGCTGGAGTTCTTAATGTGTTTTGCATCATGAACTCATATCTCACTCTGATAAAGATGAAGGACCCCCTCTCAGCATTATTTTTAAAAACTTCATAATTGAAGGAGATGCTGAATATCAGACATTAGTGAAAATAAAGACACAGAATATATAGAGATATATAACATATATTGTGTATATTATCTATACAGTATATATAAAATCTATAAAGAATATATATGCAAGATAGAACAAAAATATGTTATCTCTCTAAATACTATATCTTTGTATATATATATATATACATATACATATATATGTGTATGTGTATATTTTTTTCCCTCCCATCCAAGTTCACAGACCTCCTCCCTTCTCAAATCCATCTATTGGCCCCTTGACCTCAGGTTAAGAACCTCTGTCTTAAAGCTTCCAGTCATTTACTGTATAAGATTCTCCTCAGGAACCCAGCCAACTCAAGGAAGGCCACTCAGGTAACCAGCATCCTCAGAGCTCCCCTGCTTTGCCTCACAGACGCCTTACCTGGCCTTCTTGCTCTCCTGACAACAGTCACCTCAGTAGGGTGTGGTCCAAGTCAAAACAGTCTTCCAATAGCCCCGGCTTGGTTTGCCTTTATAGAGCAGCAACATTGCCTGCTAAATAGCAGATTGGACTGAATCAGGAAAGCCTGGGTTCAGATCCCACCTCTAACAGAATGAGCCATTTAATCTCCTGGAGCCTCAGTATCTTCTCCTGCAAAATGGGGATAATAAAATCTGTGTTACCTATAAATGTTGCTGTGAGGCTGAAATGATATTTCTGTCACATTTGCTTGGATACCTGTTACATTTCATTATGATGAAATTGCCCAGTGCTTTGCAAACCTGAAAGTGCTCCATAAATGTCAGTTATTATTAGCTTGGCCACAGGCAACTGAATGATAATTGGTAACAGCTGCTGCCTTCTTGTGCTGCAGATCAATTGCCCAGCTTTTTTGATTGTGGTGACAGAAAGTTACCAGAAGTGTCTCTTAGGGGACAAGCAAATGGGACATTCCTCTCTGCCCTTCCCCAGTATTATCCTCATAATCCTAGAGTTGGTGTATATTCCAGAAGGTCTATGTCCTTTTCTTCTTTGTTGCATGGGCCCTCAAAAGTCCATCATTTCTCCTGTCTCCCAGATTTCTGCCTCAGGGGTCTCTGGACCATACAGATGAAAGGAATCTTATAGATCATCTAAATCTTCCTACACCTTCTTCATTTTAGACAGAAGCCCATGGAAGTGAAATGACTCCTCCCAGGTCACACAGCTAAATCATGCTAGGGCTACAGACTGGAACCAGCTCTCCTGACTTCCAGACTGGGGCCCTTTCCACATCTCCTCTCCAGTTTGGCCCAGTCATGATAATCATTTGGTAAAAGCCAGGAAAAGCAGACCAACTGATTTGTTATTACTTCCCTTCCCTTCCACCATGGTGCTAATGGATTGGTCCACTGCTGTGTGATGGACACACCATTTTCCCTTGAAGTCTGCTTACCTCATTTCCTTTTTGTTTTGTTTAGTTGAAGCTGTGAGACTGACTGGTTTAGGCTTTTGAAGGAACCCTTTGCTGATCTCCTCAAGGTGTTTGTTTTTGAAGTCAAGGCTTCAAAGAGAGGGATGCCTTAGTAATTCCACTAGTTGAAAAATCTAGATGGTGTCACATAGGAAACCATTTGTTACCTTAAACCCTCCATTAGCCTCAGTATAGAGAAGCGTGAAACAACCATTTGGGAGTGAAAAATATGGATAGCTATCATAATGCATGATAATGCTAGGCAAAGCTGATAGGGATTTTGTCTGTGCCTCTATTTCTAATTTTGATTTACAGTCTCTGAGAGGGGCTTTATGGTTTTATGAAAATACACTGTGGAAAATGGAATGACTGTATATATATATATTTATGGATATGTATAGGTAAGGCTTATTCTGAGGAATATTAAGAGCTTTCAGATGTGAAGATCTTTCACGTAGCTACGAGGCAGTTAGGTGGCACAGTGGATATAGCATTGTACCTGGAGTCAGCAAGACCCAAGTTTAAATCTAGTCTCAAATACCTATTAGCTGTGGGACCCTGGGCAAGTCACTTAACCTCTCTCTGCCTCAGTATTCTCATCTGTAACATAGAGATCATAATAGTATCCCTTTCCTAGAGTTGCCGTGAGGATAAAAAAAGAGACAATATTTGTAAAGTGCTTTGCAAACCTTACAATGCTATGTAAAAGCCTTCCCCAACCTCTCTTAATTCCAGTGCCCTCCTTCTATTAATTATTTCCTATTCATTCTGTTCATAGCTTGCTTCATATATATTTGTTAGCATGTTGTCTCCCCCATTAAATTGTAATGTCCTTGAGGGCAGGGACTGTCTTTTGCCTCTTTTTTTGTATCCCACAGTGCCTAGCACACAGTAGGTGATTAATAATGTTTACTGAATTGAATTAAATGTTAGCTATTATTTTTATTTATAAAAATCAATCTGGACAAAGGCATAGAGAATCAGAGGTCTTAGAAAACGAAGGCACCTGCTTCAAGCTATCTCCTTGTCTAACCTCCTGCCTTCAGGAAAGTACATTTTTCAGATAAAGCAACGGTGATGACTTGTGCAAAAGCACATCATGACTAGTAGGGGTCAGGGCTGGGCTGGGAGGTAGGGGCAACTAGATCTCGGGCTTTTGCCTCCCCCAGCCTGGGGCAGTCTGTCCTTCTTTTGCTATACTATCCCGTTCAATTATCATTGCTTAAAGCAGCGGTTCTCAATCTGTGGATTATGTTCAATTTGTAACAATGAAAATACATCCTGCATATCAGATATTTACATTACGATTCATAACAGTAGCAAAATTACAGTTATGAAGTAGCAACGAAAATAATTTTATGGTTGGGGGTCACCACAACATGAAGAACTGTATTAAAGGGTCGCAGCATTAGGAAGGTTGAGAACCACTGCCTTAAAGGGATTCTTAGCCCTAATTTAAGCAGCATTATATACAAAAGAACTATTGAATGTTAAATTTCATCTGTTCATATCCTTCCAAATTCTCTTTTAGTCTTTGTTAATGGACATGCTTACATTTCTTGTCTGTTCATCAGCGTTGCCACCGTATTGCTATTTAGAGCTGGGAGGGACTGTATATAACCTCTAGACACTGCCTTTTTTTAAAGAGGAAGAAACTGAAGCTCAAAGAGACTTGTCCTAAGTCAGAGCAAATGGACATTAGAACTTAAGCCCTTGAATCTAGGTCACAGGGGTGGGGAACCTGCGCCCTCGAGGCTACATTCGGCCTTCTAGGTCCTTGGGTGTGACCTTTTGACTGAGTCCAAGTTTTACAGAACAAATCCTTATATTAAGGGGATCTGTTCTATGAAGTTCACTTGAGGACCTAGAGGGCCACATGTGACCTTGAGGTTGCAGGTTCCCCACCTCTGAGATAACAAGATCATAGGACAACAAATTTAGACCTGGAAGGGCCCTTAGAATCATAGTCCAGTGGAAAGACTGCTGGATTTTGTGCCAGAGGACCTGAGTTCCAATCTTGATGGGCCTTGCTGTTATCACATCTCTCTGGGCCTGTCAACATCTTCCTTTATAAAATTAGGGGAGGAACCTGCAGCCTCAAGGCCAAATGTGGCCCTCTAGGTCCTCAAGAGGGGCCTTTTGACTGAATCCAAACTTCACAGAACAAATCCCCTTAATAAAAAGATTTGTCCTGTAAAACTTGGACTCAGTCAAAAGGCAGCACCCAAGGACCTAGAAGGCCACATGTGACCTTAAGGTGGACTAGGTGATTTCTAAGGGTCCTAGTATCTCTAAATTTATGATCCTATTATCTAGGCCAATTATCTAATTTTACAGATAAGGAAACAGGCCCAGAGAAGTTACATGACTTGCCCAAAGTCCCACAGACATTAAACAGTAGAACTGGGATTGGATTTTAGGTCTTCTGAATTAGGAACACAGGTAAGAGACTGATAGTAGGAAGGTACCTTAGAGGTAATTTAGTTCAACCCTTTCATTGAACAGATTAGGAAACTGAGTCTAGGGAGACTAAATGCTTTGCCTAAGGTCATATAGAGAATTAAACATTCAATATTCTTTCTGATAGCCCATTCTGCCTCCACTTGCCCACATATTTGTCATTTTTAATAGGCATACACTATTCCATTGTGTGAATGTACCTTCATTTTCTTAGCCATACCCCTATTGTGGGTCTTTGGGCTGTTTCCAACAGTTCAGTCTTATAAATAGCACTTTGTTCACTGACTTAAAAAAACCCACCCCAAACCAAGCCAATCAACAAACGTTTCCTTATCCTTTACTATAACTTCCTTCTCCTGTTCCCAGCTAATTCATTTCTTGATATCTTTGCTCGTGTGCAGTCGGAAAGTGTTAGAAAAGATATATTGATTTGACTTTCTCTATGGGTTCAGAAGCCATGAGGCTGAGCCTGGAATATGTTCTCAGGGGTTATTGTAAATAAGCTGTTAGTCAAGCTTGTTTCATTATTTGTGTTCATAAAAAAAAGCCAAAAGTGCTATTTTTGGTGATGAATTAGTATCAAAGTTGTACTTTAAAAAAATCATAGGTTGCAATATTGTAAGGGAGGCTACTTTTTCAATTAATGGAGATGGGATTCCAATGCCAGGATTGTAGGTTCTGGAAAGAAGTGAGACCAGTGGGTTCATAAGATCAGTAAGTCAATCAGTCATTTACTGTATCCCTGGCACTGTGTTAAGTGTTGTAAATAAAAAAAAAAAAAAGGAAAAACAGACTCTGCTTCTCCAAGAGTTCATATTCTAATGGCAAAGATAATATGACTATAAGTAGGTGCATACAGAATAAATGGAAGGTAATCTGATAGTGGAAGGCACTAATTGCTGGGATAGTGGGAAAGACCTCCTGCAGAAGGTGGGCTCTGAGCAGAGTCTGTGAGTGGAATCTTTCAGAAAGATAGCAAACTATAAGGTGGGGTCAGCCCATGCAAGAGAAAAGAGATGGGAAATGGAGTATTATATACATGAAACTGCAAAAAGGCCAGTGGAGGCGGATTACAGAGTGTGGGAAGGGGAATAAAGTATTACTGCAAAGGTAGGAAGGGGTCAAATTATGAAGGGCTTCCTATGCCAGACAAAATTTATCTTTGACTCTGGAGCTAATAGGGAGCCAATGATGATTGAAGAAGGAGGCTGATGTAGTTAGACCTAGACTTTAGAAAAATTACCTTGGTATAAATAGATTATGGACTGGATTCAGAAACTGGAAGTAGGAAGACCAGTTATAAAGCTATTGCAATAGTCCTGGTAAGAAGTGATAATAATATGAACTAGAGTTGTGGCTGTTTGGGTGGAAAGAAGTGGATGTATATTCATTCATCATTCGATGAACATTTATTAAGCATCTACTCCTCTTTCTCCTCCTTCTCCTCCTTCCTTTTCCTTTCTTCTCCTTCTTTCTCCTTTTCCCTGTCTTTCTCTTCCTTTTCCATATTCTTCCTTCTCTTTCTCCTGCTCTCAAGGAGTTTACAATCTAATGGGGGAGACAGTGCATAAGCAGATATATATAGGATAAGTAGGAAATAATCAAGCAAGGGAAAGCAATGGAATAAAGAAGGGTTAGGGACGGCTTCCTCTAGAAGGTGGGATTTTAGTGTGAAGGTAGAAATGGCAAGATTTGGCAATGGTTTAGCTACATGATGTGGTGAGTGAGAGTGAAGACTCAAGAATGACCCTGAGATTTGAGCCTGGGTGACTAGGAGGATGGTGGTGCCTTTAACAGTAATTGGAAACTGAGAGGAGTGTTTGAGGGGAGTGATAATGAATTCTGTTTTGGGCATGTTGAGTTTGAGATGCCTGTGTGACCTTGGGCCCCAGCCAAAGGTGATCTAGGATTCTGGCTCAGAGACTAGGATTAGATGTATAGCCCTTGGAATCATCTGCACTGAGGTGATAATGGAACCCATGGGAGCTGATGAGATCATAAGAGATTGGGAATAGGGGTAGGGAGTGGACTTAGGGTTTTCTTAGTATAAGGAACTCCCAGGTCACGAAATTACAGCAGTTCAAACTGGCAATAGTCATAGAGAAGGGCATAGTGAACTGAGAGCTAGTGAACTGAGAGCTTAAGTGACTTGCTGAAGGTCAGACAACTCGTATGTGGTGGAGTTGGGACTTAAACCCAGCCCTTACTGGTTCCGAGGTTAGCCCTCAATCTGCTAGGCCTTGCTACCATATTATATAAATTAAACAATAATAACTGACACTTATGCAGTACTTTAAAGGGCTATACTGACATTTATGCATTCCCGTATAAAATACATTTATAAGGTACTATAATAACTGACATTTATACAGAACTTTAGAATCTGTACAGCACTTACATTAGCATCTCTAACTTACAAACAGGTCTTTCTGTTGTGGGTTCTAGAATCAAAAATGTAGTTTTCCTTCCAGGTATTCAGTGTTATTACTGCATAACACGTTGCCAAAGTATCTCAAAATGGATGTTAAATATAGGATTTGCAGGTTGAGGATATAGAGGACAAGGTAATAGCCACATTGGCATTCTGGGAGGACTTCTCTTCCTGTCCCTCCTCCCTTTCTTCCTTCTCCTCCTCCTCCTCCTCCTTCCCCTTTTTTCCTCCTCTTCCTCCTCCTTCTTTTTCTTCTTCACCTTCTTTCTCCTTCCCCCTCCTTTCTTCCGATCTACAACTTTCACATGTGAGAAACCAACCATAACACCAATAAGTTACTGAACCTCTCAGTTTTCTTGACACAAGATGCCCATCTGCAATTTTATGAGGAGCTCTCTCACCTAGCGTTCCTTTTACCCATGATGTCACAGGTTCAGCTATGGCCTGTGGAGTTTAAGTGACTTGCCCAACATGACTATGGAGTATCAGATCAGATTTCCATTTGGGTCTCCTGAATCCAAATTCAGCTTCCTTTCCACATTATATCACAGACACAATGAAAGCTATAGACTATGATCTTACTTCCTGAGGGGTTATGTAGCAAAATTTGACTTAGTGAACAAAGCCCCTGAGTCAGATACATTCAACTGACTCCAGTGCCTTCTTTGGCATTGTAGTTGATCACCACGTGAATTTCCCAGCTGCTCTGTGGCACTTGCCTTGCAATTAAATAATCAATAGTTACCATGTAAATAGTGAGGCTGCACGTGAAATTTGTGACCTGGAAAATAAAGCATTACTAGAGTGAATGCATTAAATGGTCTGGAAATTATTGGAGCCTTCAAATCCACACTATTGGGCAGGTAAGGTTACCTCTCCATGGCTAGCTAGGCCTTTTCCCTCTTCCTTTCCCTCTTGCCACCCCCTCTACCTCATTCACTGCAATAAATTCAGACCAGACAACTACTGTTAAGTGGAGCTGCCTACAGGCCTCTCCACACATGGGCCTCTGTTGCCTGAGGCTTGTTTTCTTATGCACCAGGGAGCCGCCCATTGATTTCAGTAGGGAGCTCTATGCGGCTATCAGAATCCAGCTGGCAAGAAATCCATAGTGTTCTTGCAGCTCATCTGTCAGGCCCTTTCAGTTGAAACCAGGACCAAATGTGGTCCTGAAACAGGGTCACTCTGAGCAGGCAAGCCTGGTTGGCAAGGGAGGCAGGGTTCCTTATGTGAAGGAAGATTTGGGGGACTGAGGAGGTCTGGAACATGATTGGATTCCTAAGGAGTAGAGTAGATATGAGTAGATTATCCAGAAACACCTGTGATTTCATCCTTATGGGGAATTTCCTGTGTATGAATTCTGTCCACTTGGGCAGATTGCAACTGTCTACTGTTTCATAGGTAAATCCTGTGGTGATACTTGAGGGTCATGGAAGTTAGGTGACTAACTCAGGATGACATTTCTGGTGGAACTGGAATTCAGATCTTCCTGACCCTAAGCCTAGCACTCCACATTGACAATACCATATTGCCTTTATATTTCTATCAAAGTACATTTTAAAAGTCAAAAATAGTGTGTTGAAATTTCATAGAATCATATGATGTTAGAGCTGAAAGTGATTCTGCTACTTTATTACTTGGATAATTTTGGTCGTTTTTTTTTTTTCGCCTTTTTTTTTTTAGAGTGGGGAAGGCAAGATAATTGGGGTTAAGTGACTTGCCCCAGGTCACATGGCTAGTAAGTGTTAAATGTCTGAGTCTGCATTTGAACTCAAGTCCTCCGGACTCCAGGGCTGGTGCTCTCTATTCACTGCACCACGTAGCCGCCCTGGTCAAGTTTCTTGATGTCTCTGGGCCTTAGCTGCCTCATCTGTAAAATTAGAAGGATAAAAAGATGACCTAAAAGGTCCCTTCTGGATCTAATTGATGATTCTTGATGATCTGAGCTTATACCCTTATTTGGCAGATAAGGAACCCAGAGATGATAAGTGACCTACACAAAGTCACAGAGTGGCAGTGCTGTGACTTAAGAGAACCTCAGGTCTCCTTTTTCCCAGGTGAGAGGAAGGAAGGGAATGAATATTAAGTACTTACTGGGTGACAGGCACTGTGCTAAACACTTTATAAGTATCTCATTTGGTTCTCATAACAACCCTGGAAAGTAGGCACTGTTATTAACCCTAATTTACAATTCAGGAAAATGAAGCAAAGAAAGGTTAAGTGACTTTCTCAGGGTCACACAGTTAATAAGTATCTGAAGCTGGTTTTGAACTCAGTCCTTACTCCAGGCCCACCACTCTCTTTGCTCTACCACCTAGCAGCCTCAGAGCTATTGCTAATTTGCCAACTGTTTCTCCTGTTTGAACATCACTCTGGGAAGTAGGGACCCTGAGTATGTATAGCTTCAGAGATGATGCCTAAGGGCTCTATTTATATAAAGAGAAGCTTAAATCATAATAGTCCTTAGGGACCTGAACTCATCCTGTATTACTACAGGCAGATTGAATACAAGATTGGCACGGAATGGGTAAGAATCTCTTAGACTCTAATTTCTTTCAAAATTCGGTTCAGATAGCACCTCCTTACATGTGGCCTCTTGTGACATCCTCCTCACATGAAATGTATTTGTTTGTTTCACTTATTTATTAAACATATGCATGTATGGGTATATGTTGTCTCTCCAGATGTAATGCACACTCCTAGAGGGAAGAGATTTCTTTCATTTCTGTCTTTGTGCTCTCAGAGCCTAGCACAATGCCTGGCAAATAGAGTTCGATAAATAATGGATAGATTGAAAATGGAAACATCATTTTACATATCTAGCTCAGAGGATTCTGGACCCTTTAAGCATTTGGGTTGCTCTCTATACCCAATGAGAACTTCCTTCTGACTGACACTCATAGATTTACAGGAGGGTGAGCTGACTGAGACTTGGGAAATCATTTATTCTCCCCATCATAACCTATTTGACAGGAATTTTAGGCCCAGAGTGGTGAAGTGACTTGTCCAAAGTCACAAGGTAATAAGTGACAAATATGGAATTTAAATCCAGCTTCTAAACACAAATGCCGGGCGCTTTTCACAACATTCTTTCCCACTACCCCATTTACTCACTCACTTGTTTATTCCTTCAACAACTGCTTTTTAAGTGCTTAGCTTGGACAAACACACTGTGTTAAGTAATGGGGAATATACAAAGTGGTCCTTGCCTATTCATAGGCAATATTTAAAACCGCATGTATTTCACAGGGAAAGTTAAGCAACACACTTCCGAATTTATTTACATTGACTTCATAGTTTTCAGATAATAATTGGATAGCCACAAAATCCTCTAACCATTTTGTACACCTCCTCCACAATTTTTTTGGTTTTGAGTGGGTGATTGTACTTTGTTATGAGTGCTGAAATCTGTGTTAACTCAGAAAGCCAGAGTCTAGTTTCAGACTCAAAACCAATGAGATCCAACTGGATTCAACTCTTGCTCCCCATTTTTTGGGGGGAAAGTCCCATTTCCTTATGTTTTCTTGCTTACATTTGTCTAATCTCTTGCTACTTAAATTTTCCACCATCACTGGTGAAGTCTTTTTAAAATATTGAGACTCAACCTCTGTCAAACTCAGCAGGATGGCAGTGGACCCACTATGGGAGTATATTAGTCTTTAAAACATTTCTATTCAATGAATACTTATTACTTCCAGCTGCTGTTTACTGGGAGTGAGCATCATGTTTGAGAGTAGACTTTAGAACCAGGAACACCTAGATCCAGGTCCCTTCTCTGTGTGATTCTGGCCAGGTTCTTTAAGCTCTCAATGCTCTAGGAAACTTTCTATCACTCTATATTTTGAATAGAAGACACTAACTTTCATTGGTATAGGAAGTTTCCTCATCTGGAAAATTCACTATGGCAAAGAAATTACAGGTCTCATTCTTTTATTTTTTTGGTCTTTATTAATTTGTTTATTTACTTTTAGTTTACAAGATGCAGTTCCACAATCCCTTGAGTACAGGTCTCATTCTTATTAACAATAAAACATTTTAGAAGGTTCTACTTGTTTTCTGGTCTTAGCAATAAAGAAGAAGGAATTTTGGTTTTTAAAACTAGAAAGCTGAAAAACAGATGCCAACATCATAACATCATTGCTACTTATATCTGATCTCTCAACTTTCTTTTCCCCTCCTTTCCTTCTTCCCTCCCTTTCTTCCTTCCTTGTTCTCTCATTTCCATCCATCTCTCCTCTCTTCCTCCTTTCTTTCTTTCCTTCTTTCCTTCCTTTCTTCCTTCCTTCCTTCCTTCCTTCCTTCCTTCC
>CM053588.1:194351784-194384907 GCA_028646515.1 Pseudochirops corinnae
CACCTCAAAGGAGGAGAAGAGCCTGTTACAGAACATGGAGAAAGCTTTTCTTTGTCCAGGCATCCTGCTAAATGTGGAAGAGAGAAGCTTGGGGGAACTGTCACAATTTGCTAGGATGAGCTGGGATAGCAGTAAGAAACTTTTCATTCCTGTCAGAGAGCCATGTCACCAGCTGTTGAAAAATGAAGATAATAGAATCATCACCAAAGAGACATATGCTTCATGTCTCTACATGCCTTGCAGAGAGGAAATCCCCTTGAAATAAAAAATATATATATATATATATATTTATATGTATATCATCTATCTCTATATCTTTTTGAATGGGTTGCTATGTTTTGAGATTTTTTTTGCTTTTTGGAGGGTGGAAGGAAGGGCAGTTGGGGTAAAGTGACTTGTCCAAGGTCACATGGCTAGTAAGTGTTAAGTGTCTGAGGTCACATTTGAACTCAGGTCCTCCTGACTCCAGGGCAGGTGCTCTATTCATTGCACCACCTAGCCAACCTCATTGTTATGTTTTCTAATGGTATCAGCACAATGTCAAGAGGCTGTAAAGGAGGATGCCCACCCACCACACTGGATGGACCTCCTGAATTAAGTGGGAGGGCACAGAAGAGAATTGTACAGGTGATTAGGCTTGGATTTGTTTCAATCTGCCTGGTTGGAGAGAAGGCCTACGTTGATGAGGTCACAGATGTATCGGGGAATATGTTTTACACAATTAAAAAGAGCAATAATAACAAAAACACAATTAAAAATAAACAACTACAATGACCCCCCCCCCAAAAAAAAAAACAACCCACTCCTTGGGAACTCTGAGCAGAAGCTTCTTACCCCAATTTGTTACAGGCAAAACTCTGTATGTATCATGTATGTCCATAGGTATTTACATGTTGTCTCCTCTATTAGGATGTGAGCTCCTTGAAGGCAAGTCCTGTTTTTGCCCTTTTGGGGTACCCACCGCAGTGCTGGGCACAGAGTAAGTACCCAGTAAATGCTTGCTGATTGATTGGCAGAACATGACTCCCACTCCCATGGTGTCTTTGTTAAAGCTAGGCTGTGCCACCCAAGGGTAGGTTTCTTGATGGTGTATTGGAAGAAAGACTGTAGTGCTTTTAGTAGGTTCAGTGTCACCCCATTATGAAATCCTACAGGATGAAAAGAAGGGGAACTTGACTTTGCAATCAAGGGCCCATCTTCAGCTGAGAGGGGCGGGACTCAGGGAGAGGAGCTGCTCTTGTGACTGATGAGTAAGTCCATCCTTCACCCCTAGTAAGAAAGATGGGCGCCTTCTCTCATTAGACACATCGTTAAACTTGTCCAAAGGAGATTGCGCCTCTGCCAGTGCGTGCTTTGGAAGTAGGCCTTTGGGAATCCATCTTGACCACATGCCTTTCCTAATTTCATGCCCTTAAACCATCATTCATCTCTGACAATTCTGTCAGGTTGGCCTATTAAATTTCCACCTATTAAGTTTTCAGATCTCCTTTAGTAAATGCATATGCTTCCAACCAGCCATTACTCCCCAGATAACTAGAGAGTTATCTACAAAAGAAGATGATAATTTATGATAATAGAAGATAGGACCCTTTGTTTGGCTCCTTGTCGTGAGGAAAGTGCTTTGTAAACTTGAAAGTGCTAGGCTAATGTGAACTGGGAGCGCATAAGAATAGCATGAGGTGGTGGGTAGAGATCCAGTCTTGCAGAGGCAGGAAAACCTAGGATTCAAGTTCTTCCTCTAAACACAAACTAGCAATGTGACAATGTCCAAGTAGCTTAACTACTGACTGCCCCCCTCCCCCCCCCCAACCCTAAGACAGGGGCAGCTAAGTAATTTGGTGGATAGAGCACTGATAGGTTAGATGGGAGTTCAAATATTGCCTCAGACATTTACTAGCTACATGACCTTGGGCAAGTCACTTCACCTTTGTTTTCTTAACTGTAAAGTGGGGAATAATAGCACCTACCTCCCAGGTTATTGTGAAGATCAAAGGAGATAATTTTTGCAAAGCACATAGCACAGAGCCTGGTAAGTAGTAAGTGCTATGTAAATGTTAATTACTGCTATTATTATTGTTGTTGTTGTTAAGTTGCAAAGGAGTTGTTGATCTACATCAAGGAATTTCCATGCAGGGAAATTTTTAAAAAATTTTAAAATCATGATTAATTTTTTTAATTAAAAATTTATTTTAAAAAATTTTTATTTAAAAAAAATCATTAATATTTACATAGCGGAAACGAATGAATTAACAAGCATTTATCAAGTACCTACTATGTGCCAGGACCAATGCTCAGTGCTGACGATAGGAATATAAAAGTGAGGCAGTCCCTGTCTTTGAGAAGCCTATATGCTAATAGGAGATACCATACATAGAGGAAACTGGGGGGCTGGAGAAGGGAGTTTTTGGATTATGCACATGAGCACACGGATTTCCAGTTTGCATCATCCAATATTACTCCTTCCTGGGCCTCTTTTTTCCTCCTACTAATACGTACAATGAAGCATGTACTTCCAATTCCCTTCAGTGAGACCCAGAGAGGAGAAATCATTTGCTTCCCCATCCCATAACTCTGAGTAAATGGCAGAGCTGGGAATGTGGATTCAGGTTTTCCGAATCGGAATCCCACTTTCTTTCCACAGCACAGTGTGTTCTTGCTTTTTTCTGAAAAGGAGGTCATATTTCATTTCCTTCTTTTGTTTTCTTTATACCTGGAAAGTTAAGATGACAGAATTAGCTTTGCAAGACCAGACCTAGCTCGTGTCACTCAACACCCCTGGAGGCTCAAATTAATTTATTCTCTAGAAAAGAGAAACAAGTGAAGTAGGTCACACTCAAAGGCTTAAGGGAAGAGAAAACTCACACCTAAGGGTTTGGTCTTCTTAGAGAGACAGGGCTGCATTCATTGGTTCATTCATCCCACTAATATTATTGAGTGTCCACTATGTATAAGGCACTGGGGGAGGTACGTGGTCCCTGCTCTCATTTAATGAAGCATAGAAATCCAGTTTGTGAATCAGATAAGAGACTTAGTAAAAGTATGATCCCAATTAAAAGGATCTAAATCCTCATTTCCGTGCTTTTGTTGGGTGGAATGGGGGGGAAAAAAAAACAAAAATGCTCGGAGTGAGCCAAGAAGATAAATCCATTAGCAGGCAAGATGCAGAGAGTGTAGACCAGCAGTTCAATAACACTTGTCTAATTATCTTAACACCATACATACTAGAGAACCTCCCAGCAGAATGAGTGAGAGAAGCCAGGGGAAGGTCACACATAGTGCAGCAGTGCCCCTGCCTGAGAGAAAGAGAGAATGAAGGAGCAGGGGGGACCAGAGAGCAGAGTATGGAAGATGGGCAAAAGCAACGATCACAGAGTCACTGAATCTCTGAGGGTCTCAGCTACCTCATCAGGTAACCTCAGGGTCACTGACACTTTCCCTGCTTGAAGGCAGGGAGCTGAACAAGAAGATGTCCTGAGATGCTTCTCATCTGCAAGAAGTATAATCCTAAAGACTTCATGGGAGTTTGCAAGTATCATTTCCTGAGACTGATAATGAGCTATATAATAATTACCAACAGAAAGGCAGCATAGTGTAATTGAGCTGGCTTTGGAGTCAACAAGATCTGGGTTCCAATTCTGCCTCTGACACATGATGATAATAGCTAACGTTTATAAAATGTATAATAAATGTGCCAGGCGCTGTACTATCTTTTTTGATTCCCTGCAATT
This sequence comes from Pseudochirops corinnae, assembly GCA_028646515.1. Taxonomy (NCBI): domain Eukaryota; kingdom Metazoa; phylum Chordata; class Mammalia; order Diprotodontia; family Pseudocheiridae; genus Pseudochirops; species Pseudochirops corinnae. The sequence continues at coordinate 194,355,513 of CM053588.1, forward strand.
CTGGGAGGTAAATGCTGTTATTATCCCCATTTTACTGATGAGGAATACTGATGAAGAGAGATTAAGTGGCTTGCTCAGGCTCACGCAGCTAGTAAGTGTCTGAGGCTTCATCTAAACTTGGTTCTTTCTGACTCTGGGCCCTATATTCTATCCATTGCACCACGACAACATATACTATTCAATTCACTTAACCTCTCAATGCCCCAGCTACCTCTATAAGACTGTAAGTTCAACGTTAGGCTCTTATTTGATTGGTAGAAGGAATTTCCTATACATGTAGAATTACAGGTCTGGTTTCCAAAAAAAGCATCAATAACCAGTTTTTCAGGATTAGAGAAACCGCTTCAGCAAAATGTAAGCTCTTTGAGGGAAGGACTGTCTCATTTTTGTCTCTGTGCTTTGCACATAATACCACAGATGCTTAATAAATGTCTCTTGAATTGAATTGCCCTTTGTTTGTTTTTGTGCTCCACCTATGATATCATTAGTGTGGGGAACTTTGGATGGTGGAAGGAAGACGTTCTAAGAGGCAACAAAGAGCAGCTGAAATAAAGTAGCTAGATTTGGGGTCAGAGGACTTTTCTGTGTGACCCTTAACCTTTCTGGGCCTCAGCTTCCTCATCTGGAAAATGATGAGGCTAGACTCAATGAACTTTAAGGACTTTCCAAACTTGAAATATGAGAGCTTATGAACTTAGTTGTAAAGATCTGTGTGGACATACTAAAGGTAAGGTCCCACAGCTGGTCTGTTTCAGAGGCAGAACTTGAACTCAGCTCCTCCTGGCCCTCTATTCACTAATGCCGCACTATTTCTCTAATATGGTAGCAAATCATTCTCAGTTGTGAGGATCATAAGCCTTCCAAGCTGGACTTGGTCCACAAAAGCAATTTATGAGCCCTTCAGGCAAGAAAGTCTTTTTGGAAAAAAGTGATTCATGCATTTTCCTTTTGTCTCAGTTTGCCAACACACAAACTGAATTTCCAAAGTTAGTTCTCATTTTCTAAAGCCAGGTACCTGCCTCTTTTTGTTTTATGAGTGGGCAGGCTGCCCACCCAATCTGGTCCTGAGAAGAGCAATGGGAGGGAGGTTTCAATTTGGCTAAGTGCATAAGGATTTTCTACCCAGTCTATGGGCAGGCCCAAGGTCTGTAGGGAGAGGAACAGCTATCTATTTCAGGTACCTCTTGTATTTGCCCCTAAGCCCCCCTCCCCTATAGCACTGTACCTTTCTGAAGAAATCAGTGAGGAATCAGGGCATTTGGTGTCATTCAGTGTTCAAATGTAGCTATGCCAAAAACCTAATTGGGCATGTTGTACTGCATTATTTTTCCAGAGAGAGAGAGAGACCACTGTGAACCTAGTCAGCACTGGTACCAAGGTGTGTGTTTCCCTCAAGTTGAGGCCTAAATAGGAAAAAAAAATGCAGTTGAATAGTTAGGACTATTTCTCCCTCTGTCCCTTTTTTTAAGAAAAAGAGTAAAGGAACTTTTTCTTTCTTCCTTTTTTTTTAAGCTTGAATTTCCCAAGTGGGGATTAACTAACTTAGTTAGACTGTTTAGTTAATGCTCTTAAAAGGTGCTTGTAGGAGACCGGGGAATAGGGGGTGGGAGATAGGAGGACAATGGGTATGGTGTTGAACTAGCTTTCCCAGGTCTCTAAATATAAAAACAATGAGAAGCCCCTAGCTCAGACAATGAGGAGAGGTAGAAACAGGATCAGAGGATTGTGGGAGGGTTTTTGTTTATGTTTTTGGCTTGTTTTCTGACTTATATGTAAACTGCCTGTTCTGTTTTTGCCATTTGATAGCAAAACTCCCCCCGCCCCTTCCCTTATCATCATCCCACCAGATGTGCCAACAGACCTTTGGACCAATAAAAAAAGAAGCCTTCTCTCTCCTGACATGTTTCCTCACCCTGTCACAAATTGCAACAGAGGAGATGAGATAAAGAAGGGGAACCTCCTGAAGAAGGGGTTGAGGTGGGGATGAGGAAGAAAACATTGAAATCACCTCCTGGGGAGAAGAAAGCAGCTCAAGAGAGTGGGGATAAACTGACACACAGATGATGCTGGGGAAGGAAGGGAGATAAATCATGGTAGGGGAGACCTTTAAAGCTGAGGATAGTTCTTGAGGTTAGATGCATAGGAGAGCAACTACCCTTCCATCAGCATTGGCTAGAAAGATTAGCTCCCATGCGCCAAGCTTGGAACTATCCTAGCATACTCTTCATGAAGAATTTCCCTGAGGGCCCATTTTCATGAATGAAATGCTTGCTGTGAAGCTGGTGTCTTGATTTAAGTCAATTTTGTTCAGTGGGAACAGCAGCTCAGCTAGGCTGTGGACCTTCCAGGAGAGTTTTATAACTACATTGGTAGCTATTTTCTCCAAGTATTTCACTTACTGCTCATCTCACTTCAGTGTCTGAGCTGCCTTCAAGGCCACTGTTGATCCAAGCATCTCCCTGAAAGCTCTCTAGCCCTCTCCATTTCAGGAGCAGCATGCTGTTTGGGTAAAACACAGCAAAGAGGGTGAGTTGACCCAGGTTCTAGTCCCAGCTCTGCCAAGGAAGTTGTGTGATCTTAGGCAGGTAGCTTAATCTCTTTAAATTTTGTTTGGCTCATGTTAAATGAACAGGTTGGAAAGCAATATGGAATTACGCCTTTTTAAGAAAGTGACTAAAATGCCCATACCCTTTGACCCAGAAATCCCCCCGCTAAATATATGACCAATGAGGTCAAAGACAAAAACAAGGTCTTATATACTCTGATATATTCATAGCAACACTTTGTGTGATTGGAAAGTAGAAAAAAAATAGATGCCTATTCATTAGGGAATGGCTAAACATAACTGTGGCACATGAATGAGATGGAACATTACTGTGCTGTGAGAAATGGTGAATATGAGATTGAGATCAGCATGAGAAGATTTATATGAAACACAGGAACTACAACAATGTAAATGGAAAGAACCACAACAAAAGGAAACTGAATGTTTTATGATTATAATGGCCAAACTTGAGAGAAGAGATGAGATGATGTAGCTCTCTCCCTTCTCCCTTCCTCCCAACCTTCTAGGGGGTTGGGGGAAGGAGTGCCTATGGATGTGGAACATTGCGTATGGTGCCAGAGAGGGTGCTACATGAGGATCGTAGGGTGATGGATGTTGACCTAGAAGGGACCTCAAAGGCCAGTCCTGGTAATCTAACCCTTCATTTTACAGATGAGGGAAACAGAAGTCTAAGGAAGTTAAGCAGTTTGTCCAGGGTCACACAAATAACGAATGGAAAAGGTAAGATTTGAAAGTAGGTGCTTTGATTCCAGAGCCAGTTCATTTTCCTACCGGCCACACTGCCTCCTCTGCTATATGAGCTTTAACCAAGGGGAAATCTCTTAAGCTCTGTAAAAAGAGGTAATAATATCCATAGTATTGATGGGGTGCTCGGGCCCCAGCCCTAAGATCATGTCTCTGGAAGCCTCCCAATTTCTCAGTAGGCCCCTGTCCTATGAGAAAATTTTCTCCTGTTGCAGAACACATTCTCTTATCAGAACAGACAGAGGGATGTCTGACTCAAGACTTTTTGTGCTTGGCTGGCCCAAGGACTCTTCCTCCTACCTCCTCCCCAAGGTCCATGCCTCTAACAACTCCCTCCCTGTCTGGTATACTCCCTACACTTTCCCATCCATGGTTCCCAAAGGCACTTGGACTCTTAGATTACCTAATTAGTAACCCTGGCATTCCTTTCCCATGCCCCTTTTCCATATAAACCCTAGAAGCATCCTCAGTCTCTCACAGGTTTCCTTGAGGTCCCATGCCCACTTTTGCTAAAGGATTACAATAAACTTTTTGCCACTTGAAGAGAAGATTTGAGTGTGTGAATTCATTCCAGGTGACCCTCCCTTGGCATTCTCAGGGTCCTAGCACCCTAAAACCTCTTCATTTTTATCTCCTAGGGTGAGTATGAGGATAAAATGAGATGTGTTGAAAGCACTTTGCAAGCCTTAAAGTATTATATAAATGCTAGTTGTTAAATATAAATGTCACTTATTATTATCTATTTTTGTTCTCCATATCCTTCCATGTTTAAGGAACAGTCTCAATTATGAGTTTCCCAAACACAGGGTGTGGAGGTCCGACAGAAGCATCCCAGGGCATGGTGGTGCATGTCACACATTACTTTTACTTCTCATTCTTCTATAATGCAGGAGTCAGAGTACTTGATTCTCTACTATGATTGGTCAGTTATCTCTGATGAAATGCCTTATTGGGTCATTCCTCAGTGCTGTGAAAGGGCTGATGTGTTTGTGCTGATTCATGCTGCTCATTACACTCATTCTCATTCTCTGATTGCCCCAAGCCAGGGAAAGGTGTACTCTAACTGTGTCTGCATTTTCTGGCTGGTTGAAACTGTATGTTCCATCGTTCAGGAGTTTAGAGACTCAGGAGGCTAAGTGGATTGGAGAAGTAGTTCATGTACCCTTCACCCAATAAACAGCTCATTTGGTCAGGGAGCAGAATATTCTGTGGTTCAACTCTGATACCTAAGATACATATCAACAGACAGAGGCCCAGGGACTATAATTTCTGTTTCTTAAAACTTCCCCCATCCTATTGCTAGACCTATACATAACCCAAAGAAAATGAAGAAAAAAGAAAAGATCCTTTATGTGGGAAAATAAGGCAGCTAATTTTTGTGGTGGCAAAAAAACCAAACCAAACCAAAACTGGAAATTAAGTAGATACCTGTCAATTGGGGAATGGTTGAACAAAGTTATGGTATTTAATAATTTAATGGAATACTATTGTGTTGTAAGAAATGAGGGAAAAGATGGTTTAAGAGTGTTATAGAAAGACTGGAACTAAAGCAGAGAAAATTGAGTAGAACCAAAAAAATTACCGTAACATCAATATCATAAAAACATGTAATTTTGAAAGACATAAGAACCCTGATAAACTAAATGAGCAACTGTGATTCCAGAAGACTGGTGAAGAAGAACATTGCCCATCTCATGACAGGGAGATGATGGACTAATACTCAGATATGCGATACAGCATTATGTCTTCCTTCCTTCCTTCCTTCCTCTCTCTCACATTCTCACTTTCTTCCTTAAATTATTGATCCTCACTCCTATTTTTGAGGGCCTATAATGTGCTTGCTTGTTATTTTTAAGGTAGTATGGGGTTATAGCAGAGCGAGAAGACACAGGTGCTGCATGTGTTCACATTCAAATGCTAAATTATGTGGTACATATGATAATTGCTGTAGAAGTCAATAAGTCAAGTCAACAGACACAGAAAGGGGAAATTCAATGAAGGCTGAAGTAATCAAGGGAAACTTCATGGATCAGGTGAAATTGGATCTGAATCTTAAAGAGAAGAAGGTGGTGTCATTCAGGCAAATGTTAGTAAAGGTCAAAGAAAACACGTTGGAATGCATATATAACCCTAAAATATTCTTCTGATCAATAGTTTTAACTGTCTCCCTAATGAACTTTCCATTGCTACTTCAATATTTTGATGATCTGTAATTTCCTTGATGCGAATACTCTCTGAAATGGTACTGTTTGCAACCCATTCATGCTTTCTTATTATATGTGACTTTTGTCCAAGTCCTGCCATAACTCCAACCAGGAGGTCCACCCTTTATACTGAGGGCCTTACTATAGACCTCCTGACAGTGTATATTTATGAATGGAATATAGAGGTTCTCTGTTGATCGCCCTTCACTCTATATATGACAATTGGAGTTGGAAGAGACCTTAGAAGCCACTGAGTACTAGCCCCTCATTTTTAGATGAGGAAATTGAGGCTCTGAGAGGTTCAAGTATCTTGCCTATGGCCAAACAGCTACTTAAGGGTTCGAGGTAGAATTTGAATCAAGGTCTTCTCTTGACTCTAAGACTAGTGCTCCATCCACCATGCCATCATGGTTCTTCTTGACCATTCTTCATTCTTTTCTGATGACATTCTTTATGTCACAACACCTCGCTGGTGTCTTGTTGTCACCATGTCCAACACACCCCTTTCCAAAGCCTGGAAGCTTTAATTTTTCAGAATGTGGTAATACATATTTTATAGCCCTACACCAATAATCAACCAAATCAATAAGCATCTACTACATATGAAGCACTGTGGTAGGTCTTGGGAAAACAAGTACCACATCACTAATAGAATATTAATGTAATATGGACAGCCTTTGTTTCAGAGAGTCTTAGGGTTATTAAAAACACTACATAATTTCCCAAAGGAAATCCAGCTCACTATCCTCCTATTCAATTCAGGCCCCAGTTCATTGTCCACCTGCAATGTCTGACTAAGTTCTATGTGCTTATGGACCAGCTCTATGGGTCATCTATCCAACCGCAAGCGAGTATAGACAATAGGCATTCTTTCTATACTTGTTTTTTCCTATGTAAAGTTAGACTAAACCTTGAATGGTTGTAGATCTCATTTAGGAGGTTCTGTAGTGTTACAAGTTGTTTTGCTGTTATTATTCAGTTGTGTCTGACTCTTTGTGACCCCCTTTGGGGTTTTCTTGGCAAAGATACTGGAGTAGTCTGTCATTTTCTTCTCCATCTCATTTTACTGATGAGCAAACTGAGACAACCAGGGCAAGTGACTCACCCAGGGTCACACAGCTAATAAGTGTCTGGGGCCAGATTTGAACTGAGGAAGATGAATCCCCAGGGTCACATAGCTAATAAGTGTCTGGGGCCAGATTTGAACTCAGGAAGATGAATCTTACTGACTCTAGGCCAGGCAGTCTATCCACTGCACCACCTAGCTGTCCCAATGCTCTGAGGCTAGGTGCAAATAGTACAGTGGCATTCACAAAAGGCAGTACCTGGAGTACCTCACCAGCTCTTAACCTCTTCCATGTAGACTCTGTATTGCGTATTCTTCGTGACAGTGGCAAACGCCTTGGAAAGCACACTAGGATGTCAGAGGGGGAACAGAGAGGAAGAGAAAGATCCAGGAGATGCTATGATGACTGTCTGGGTAAAGCCGTACCTGGAATGTGGTGGGGGTGGTAATTAGAACTTTTTCTCAGGGCACAGGTGTTTAGAAGCCCATGCTTCAGCTCCTTCCAGGCCTTTGGCCTACCAGCTCTACATTGTGTGGTTCTCTGCTATATTATTAAGGGAAGGCCATGTGGCCTTCTGCATCATGGTCCTCCATTACATAGGTGCTCTTCTGCCACCTCCCAGTCTTGTTGAAATTGTGATTCATTCCCAGAGCCCAGTGGCCACTCAACATATCCCTGTTTGTTTACTATTCCCAGAGCAGGACTAAGTGGTTAAAAGCAGAATAGCCTATCACTGCCTACATAGGAGGGCCATACCCCATTATGTTAAGCCACAATACAAAGCTGAAGATATTTGTGCCCATTTCTAGTTCAAATGGACTCATTCCTGTCCTGGTTCATTGAATTTCTCTTTCTGGAATTTATTACATTCTCTCAGTTGATGAAGTAGCAACTTTGTGCAAACATTCAAACCTTGGCTTGGGGGTAGGGGGTCCATAGTGCTGCAATTTCGGTTAGGCAGAGTGAGGTTTGGGGGGCTGTCTTTGCAAAACCTGCTGACCTAATTCCACTCTAGCTGCTGAGGGGGCCTAGGAGTTTCTATTCTTTGCTTTCATCATCCATCCTCAAAGTGGTCACAGCCTAGTAATGTTGTTGTTTTCATTCTGACTGGCTCATTCACCAGTTCCTATGAGAGTACTTCACAATCACAGGCCTTAATGAGAGGCAGTGTGGTGTAGTGGATAGAGCAGTAGAGTCAGAATCATAGAAACCTTGTTTTGAATCCTACCTCAAACACTGATTGGCTGTGTGACCATGGACAAATCATTTAACCTCTCTGGGCCTGTTTCCTCATCAATAGAATCAAAGTTAGGCTTACTGGCCTCTAAGGTCCAGTTCTAAATTTTTGACCTATTTGTAGGAGAATCCACTCCCTATGGTGACTTAGGACCTTTCTCTAAAGTTGTTCCAGATTTAATACATACTTTTTTGTGGAGGGGAGACATCAAGCTTACTAGAAGGTTCAGCCCACAAGCCTCTAGGCATATCTTGATTTGTCTTGCCATGGGAAAATCCAGGCACCCCAAACCTGACTCCCTCTGGGGATGCCCACTGTAAACTTTCCCAGCTGTGGGACGGTCCTTGGTGAGCCGCCTCTGCGTCAGTTCTCATGGGCCTCCAGGTGGCATGAATCTCCTCTCGGAAGCAGAGCTGCCCAGTGAGAGGTGTTCCGGGTGCAGCCTCATCTCAGCCAGCTCCACATCCTGCTCCGTGCACCGGCCCTCTGTGACTCAGATCTCCTCCCCCGCCCCTCAGCATCTGGCTGGAGTTTGTTTACAGCCTGGTGTGCTGCTCTAGCCACAGGTGGTCTGACTTTTGGTGCAAATAAAAGTTTGTCAACGGTTTCTCTCCTTGGTTTTTGACTTATCTAAACAAAATTAAGCTGTGGGGAGTCCATTAATAAAAGGCTTCTATTGCAAAGCTATTGGCACTCTGTAAGGCATTTTGGAGGCTGAGCGAGCAGGAAGATCAATATTATTTAGAATGAAATAACAGGGCAGATATTACTCAGGGGACTTAGACTTGTAAGTATGAGAGGGAATAATAGATTTTCTTTGGTTCCTTGAAATGAGGGAATATGATGAAACAGCACGTTAGAATCTGTTGGGGTTTTTTTTTTAATTATATAAAAAGTCCTGGAGAGAGATTCTACATGGCTATTCCCTTCTCCCTTTTTCCTCTCCCCAGCCCTCCTCTCCCTCCACTCTTTTATCTCTTCTCCCTCTATTCTTTCTCCTCCCCTCCTTGCTTTCCCTCCCTTCCTCCTTTTCTCCCCTCCCTCCCTCCTCTTCCCTCTCTCTCTTCTCCCTCCTACCCCATGCCTTTGGATTTCTCCCTAAAGTATCTCAATCAATGAATCAACCAACAAACATTTGTTACATTCCTCCTATGTGCCAGACAGTCAAAAATAGAGGAAACATTTCAACCATTGATAAGAAACAGGATATAAAAAGAGTTATGAGCTTGTTGAATGAAAAAAAGCACAAACCACTTTACGGAATTCTTGGTAGTCCTCTGCTGAATCTGCTTTATGCCCTGAATGAGTTTGAGAGGCAGTGGAGAGGAGAAAGGGGCTGGGAACGTTTCATGATGCTTAGGTGAAAGGAGCTAATGAGAGCCCATCCCTCATCTCTAAGCTCTGGCCTCTGACTTGTCTATTGGAGGCTGTGATAGAGAAGGGTGGGAAGCCACCGGGAATTGTTTTAGGAAGCTGGTCAATTTAACATTGGGCATTTTGCTTTCCATCTTTGTCACTGCAGCCAATTAACCTACTAGCTGGGGTAGCTCTAGGGGAGCTAATTGGCTTATTGTTGGAGAAGCAGTAGTCATAAGGGAGAGCAGGGCCCCTAGCAACACCGGCAGACTGCTGAGGTAGCAGACTCATTGGAGAATTGGGCAGTGTAAGTAAGGCCCAGCAACCTCCTTAGACCTGAAGGCAACCAGTAGGACCAAATAATATCCTTGGTGTCCATTGGAAGGCCTTATTAATGGACGGGGAAGGCAGAAGAATGAGAGAGAAAAATGGAAGGTTCTAGGGAAGATATAGGATCATAGGTCTAAAGCCAGAAGGGTTCTTAGAGGCTCTCTAGCTAGCCCCCTCATTTTTCAGATGAGGAAACAAACATATGAAAGTAGGAGAAAGGCAAGAACAGAGAGAAGATAGGGTGCACACAATGGAGAAGTTACAGATGGATTCTCATCAATAACTGCCTCCAGTAGTACCCAATGAAACATGTTATTTCTCATAAGAAATGAGGTATCAAAACTGCATCATGGTAAGGAGATGACCTGGGCCATCGAAGGCTATGCCAACAGAATGAAAAAACTGTGGTAGCAGAAAGACTTGTGGTAGGGCTCTAGGGGCACAGTTCATCTTTGTATTCCAAGGACTGACTTAGCTAAGTTTGAGAAGTTCGTTCCCGGGGTGGCTAAAGGGTGTTATTATTATTATTATTTTTTAACCAAACAAGACCTTGAAGACCATCTACCAAGTGTGTAGAGGGGTTGTGGTCTGTCTTGTAGGGGAAGATGTAGTTACACTGATGAAACCATAGATCCAGAGCCTGCCCTAACTGTCAATTCTGGCCCCTTAGGCAAATTAAGCAAAAACAAAAAACAAAAGCAAAAAAACAAGGCAAATTCAGCTGAGGGGAGATGGTTAAGAAGAGACCTTGGGGAGAGAACTCAGTACACATGCCCTCATGAGAAAAGATATTTGCAGTTGAAGAGGACACTGCTTGGGGAGCGGGATCAGAATGGGTCCAGGAACTCAACTGGGGTGTGGCAGTGGGAGAGGGAGCGGAGATGGTCTTCCCATTTCTTAGCTTCTTATTTTAATGAACTAGGTGCTAAGCTCAGTTGTTCTTGCATGCTGAAGGGATATACATGCCGTCAGTGCCCTCCATAGTTTGGAACTCGGGATCAGAGGCCCAATGATTTTGCCCCATTTGTGACTGTAGAGCCACATAAACCATTGAAATCCATGTTGATATAAAGCATTAGAGAGCAAAGAGAGGCTTTTAGAGGTTACTTAGGTCATTTCTTTGCCTTTAGGCAAGGGGATAGTTGAAGTATTTAACCTGAACTTATTTCATAGACCTTATTACTATTCTGTTTTAAGAAGAACACTAGGCACTGAAAGAGATAGAAAACATGAGTTAGATATGTCCCTGACCTCAGGAAACTCATGTATGTGTATGTGTGTATACACGTAGACATATATACACATATATATCTTCTATGTCTTTACTAGATTATATATGTGTGTGTGTGTGTGTATATATGTGTGTGTGTGTGTATATATATGTGTGTGTGTGTGTGTGTATAGATTGTGAGTAGAGGGTGGTGACCTCCATGGGGCTCTGGTGAGCAGACAGCCAGGAAGGGGCCTGGAGATCTGGGCTCTGGACAAGGTAAGGTAAAAGCTCTGGGAGGAAGGAATGGGGACGAAGACAGGCATGGTGAAGGAATGGGTTTGAAGGCAGAGGACTTAGGTTCAGAGTCCAGCTCTGCTATGCATTTCCTGTGTAACTTTGGGGAAATCGTTTAGCCTTTCTGGACTCAGTATCTATGTCTGTCACATTTCATGTAGAGAAGAGTCATATGAGATAAGGCTGAAAAGACAGGATTTGTGCCAGTTTGAGGAAGAACTTGAATGCCAGGCTAAGGAATTTGAAGGGCGTGGGGCAGGGATTGGTGGGGAAAATGGTGGCTTAAAGAAAGATGAGAATGTCCCAGGAAAACCTGGGGAGCAGGTTCCTGTAATATTCCTGATAAATTATAATGCAGACCTAGGTGAGGGTGGGGTGGGTAGGAGAATTTTTAGAGGCAAAAGTGATAGGATTTAATTATTGATTGGATGCTAGGAACTAGTGGTACAGTGTGTGGTGTCTGGAAGGCTTAAGTTTGAATTCACCTTTATACACTTACTAGTTGTGTGACCCTGGGCAGGTCACTTTAGTCATGTTGGCCTCACATTCCTCATCTGCAAAACAGAGATAATAACAGCGCCTGCCTCCCAGGATTATTGTGAGGACAAATAAGACGAGAACTGTAAGGTGCTTAGCACAGTGCCTGGCACATACTAAGTTCTATGTGAATCTTATCTCTTATTATTAACAAAAACGTTTCATTCATTCATGACAGTGGAGGGGGGAATAAAAAAATAATACCAGGTTTTCAAACTTGAGTGACTGGGTTGTATTATATGGTTAAAAAGAGGAAGTCAGAAGGGTAGCAGATTTTGGGGGAAAACAATAAACTGAATAGGATACATAGTGATTTTGAGGTACTGGTGAAACAAGCAGGTGGAGGAGATGTTCTATAGAGTAAGAGAAGGTCATTAAGAAATTGCCAACACACTTATTAAGCACCTTCTGTGTGCTGGGTAATGCACTTTAAAAATAGTATCTCATTTGATCCTCCCCATTTTACAGATGGGGAAACTGAGGAAGGCAGGGCTCAAGTGACTTGCCAGGGACACACAACTGTTATGTCTCTGAGGCCAGTTTGTAATTCAAGATTGAGGCGTGGGAGAGATGGGTCAGGGCTTTTAGAGAGGAAGACGTGGGAAGCATTGGATGAGAGATGTAATGATTGAATTTGTGGGAATGAATGGAATTTATAAGGGAGAATTTCTTTTTTTTAATGAATTTATTTTAAACTTAAATACTGAGACTTAAGTACACAATAAGAGAGTAAAAAGAAATTATAAATGTATATTTTTATATTAAAAATTTAAATACAAAATAAGAAAAAAAGCATTGTAATATGCACAGCAGAATGGGAGAAGATCCAAAATATAGAGCAAAAACTTTAATTTCCATTTAAGAAAGCCTATATGTTATATAGTATATAATATAATATAATACAATATAATAAAATGTAATATTACATAGTATATAATAAATACTGCACATTGTGTGCACAGCTGTCCACCTTTTCTTTTCTTCTTGTGAGTTTTCTTTTGTTCTCTGCTGTGCACTTTTTACTTTGTTCTTTTTTTCCTCCTTCCTTCCCTACGTCCCCCTACAATTAAGTGAGGACACACACACACATACACGTATATGTGTACATGTACACACATACATGTATATACATATGCACATACATCCAAAATACACTTATATACACATACATATACTTAGACATCTAGAATAAGGTAGAGTTTTGAGGGAGAATAGGAGAAAGCCAAGGACACAACACTGGGGAATACCAACACGAAGCAGTTAGGAAGTAGATGTGGCAGTGATGCAGGAATCAGAGGAGGGGAGCTGGGAGGAGAATCAGAGTGGTGTGATGTTTCAAAAGCCAAGGGAAGAGACAGTATCTTGAAGTAGCTGGTGGCAAGCACTGTCAATAAGTGCAGAGAGGTTAATGAGGATGAGTACTGAGACAGATTTGTTGAACAGGACACACATGGGTTCTGGTCCTGCCTCTGACAGGTACTGGCAGTGGGACAGATGCTAAATCACTCTGGTGTGGTGGATAGAGCACTGGGTGTGGAGTCAGAATACCCACAAATCCTGTCTTAGATACTTACTAGCTGCGTGGCTCATTTTCCTCATTTGCAAAGTGAGGTTGTCAAAGAGACCTTCCTGTTCTAAATCTCTGAATCTCCCAGGGCAGGAAAGTTGCTGGACTTCGTAGCTTTCCTCATAGGGAATTCTCTCCATCAGTGAAATCACAGATCGAACCAAAGAGTTAATGGAGACCCGCTAGAGTAGAGCTGTTTCGGTAACCTTGGTGTTTCCTATTTTTAAGGCCATCCAGAGAAGCTGATTCAACAGTCTTTCTTTCACTTGCGTGCTCCCATGCCTTACGGTTCACAGGGTCAGGAAATTCTTCCTTTATATTGACTGAGATTACTTCTGCTGCTGATATTTTTAACTGACTTCCTCCTGTTTTGTACTGAGGACAGATGAGGAACAGCTGGTCAGTAGGCCCTCTAAAGATTCCAGGAAGAAAGCAGGACTTCATGCTTGGAAGGGCTGGGGAAGGTCAGCAGCAGTTTGGTGTAGACCATTGTTGTTGTTGCTGGTTTTCCATTCTCCGTGTTTTGTTTTGTTTTTTAATTCAGACTTTTTAACACAGAAATTCTTTAATACATGATGATGGGAAGGTAGGGCAGTTACTTCTTGGTTGTTTGGTCCTTTCCTCTATTACCATGCAAATCAGATAAAACTAGGTGGTGCAATGGACAGACTCATCTTCCTGAGTTCAAATCTGGACTCAGACACTTAATAGCTGTGTGATCCTGGGCAAGTCACTTAACCCTGTTTGCCTTAGTTTCCTCATCTGGAAAATGAGCTGGAGAAGGAAATGGCAAAATACTCTAGTAATTTTGCCAAGAAAACCCCAAATGGGGTCAGGAAGAGTCTAAGATAGAACAGCAATAACACGGTGTCGGGGAGCTATCCCTCTCCCTTCTTTGCCTTTAATCTCATTTGTATGTTATGCTCAGCTTCTGTATTTTATTGTTTGTTGTTGGTTAGTCATGTCTGACTCTTTGTGACCCTGAATCGGTCACCCCTGCTGGTGACTGGAGACACAGGTTATAAGAGCTGAGTAGATTGCTTAATTGGGTAAACATAGGATTTGAGGAGATATAAATATGAATATGGAAGTCCCTAAGCATGAGGACAGGGTTTGGAATAAAGAGAGAGACCATAAACCACCCAAGTTCCTTGATAAAGCAGGGAGAGTGACCTGGAAGACTAGAAGATGTCAGTGACAAGGTTCTGGAGAGTGTAACAGAGATGGATGGAGTACATATCAAAGAGGAGAACCTATGGGGTGATGGTGGCAGAGAGAGGGTCTGGAAGTGGCAGGGGGAAGCAAGGAGAAGACAACACTCCTAGCCTGGAGTGTCAAAGGACATGCATGAGAGAAAGAGCAGCCTAAATTGGAGGCATTGTAGTACCATAAGAATAACACTTGGCTCTGATACGGATAGGCCTGTCCCTCAAAGAGAACAAAAAAAAGGAAAGGGACTCATATGTACAAAAATATTTATAGCAGCTCTTTTTGTGGTGGCAAAGAACTGGAAACCAAGAGGATGTATATCATTTGGGGAATGGATGAGCGATTTATGCAATATCAATGTAATGAAATACATAAATGATGATAAAGATGGTCACAAAGAAACCTAGGAATACTTATTTGAATTGATGCAGAGTGAAGAGAGCAGAATCAGAAAAAACATTTATACAGCAAAACTGTAAAGAAAAACAACTTAGTGTGACTTGAGAACCCTGATCAATACAATGGCCCACAAGGACCAATAATGAATCATGCTTCCTACAACCTGATAGAGAGGAGATGGACTTCATCAGCAAAATGAGATATATATTTTTAGAAATGGTCAGTGTAGGAATTTGTTTTTCTTAACTATGTGCCTTTGTTACAAGGTTTTTGCTTTCTGGAAATCATGAATTTATAATTGAAAAAATTGAAAATAAATTTTAAAATAATGCTTCTAGAGTCAGAGAACCAGTTTTTAAATGCCAGCTCTGGTGTGTACTACTTGTGTGATCTTGGGTGTGTTACTAAAATTCCCTGGGCCTCATTTTCTTTATTTATAAAGTTATAGGGTTGGACTAGATGGTTTTGGAAGTCCCTTCTAGCTGTAAGCCTATGATCCTATGGTCCTAGTATGGTTGGAGATAGGTTTTATGTGTAGAAAGGGTTCCAGGAGCACCAAAAGATGGAAAAAGGAGAGAGGAAGAGATAGATGGACTTTGTTAAAATCAGAGTGAGGGTTCCAGAGGGCATAGCAGAAGGGGGTGGGGGCAGAGGATAGGGAGTGGGAGAGGGTAAGGATGGTCAAATTGGACAGTAAATAAGAATGTACAGAGAGGTAGCAAGGGGAAGGAGGTTACAGACACTTTGTCAGACATCAAATCTGGATCACAGAGATTAGAAAAGCAGCAGTTGCAGATGTAACAACAGTAAGTGAACTATGAATTGTTCAATTATTTAGTTGAAGGAGGACTGAAGGAAAGAACAGCTTTTCACCTTTAGTGACCCTGGAACTGCATTCTTGTTGTTATGGGGATTGACAAGGGATATCAGTTCCAACTTCTGAGCTCAATCTGGAGGAGGGGATTTAGATTTGGTTTTCTATAGACAGAGGAATTAATAAGCCAAGTGAGATTATTAAGGAGTCCTTTATTAAAAAACTGGGCCCATGCTGGCCCAGGATGGCCGTGCCCTGGGGATCTGAAGCAGACCCCTACCTTTCTACATAAGCTTCATTTTTTCATCTAAAGCCAAGTCCCTAGAGCACTGGAAGTCTAGATAACCTGGGATTTTACACTGAAAGTACAGACCATAGTTTGTATGCAGAACCATAATTAGGATTTCTAGAACTTGGGGTAAAATGATTCATATGGGATATAGGAATGGAAAGATACCCGAACCCCCTAATTTCAAGGAGGAAGCAGGATTTGAGATGCCAGGAAGGTGGGTCCTAGGAAAGGGAAGCCATGGAAGTCTTCCCGATTTTCTCTGGAGCCATTTCTTCATTTCTTATGGCATACTAGCATGACATCCATAGGGCATAATTTGTTCAGCCTTTTTATAATTGTTGGGCATCCACTTGGTTTCCAGTTCTTTGCCACAAAAAGAAATTATGGTTTTAGACCTCAGGAGGTGGTTGCTTGGGATGGATGAGTTGGATTGTTGAGGGGAAATAAGCACACCCTTCCATTTCTGTATGCTTCAGGGAGACAAGACCCTGATTGCCCCAAGTTAGTTATGTCCACGTCCCCTGTGGTGCTGTGGCTGAGACATCTCCCTGTACCAAATGTCCCCAGATGCCCACCTCTCTGCAGATACCAAAATTGACTCTTTTTTTTTTTTTGAGCACTAATGGGAAATATTGAAACACAGATGCTTTGCCTGCTATATAGACCAAAGATAAGCATTAGGGACTACACAGAGTTATTTTAGTCATTTTAGTGGTATTAAGTACTTGTGTACTCTGGTCAGACTTTTGAAAGTCATAATGTAGCCTGAAACAGCAGCTAAGGTTTGTAAGAAGCTTGCAGCAGCCAAGCTCTATTGATCTGGTCATCCCCTGGGGTTTTCCTGTCTCTGTTGGTGATGGCATCCTTGGCCCTGCCTACTGTGCCTCTCTAGGAAAGGCAGACATGAGTTCGTGTAGTGTGTCTGGGTTTCTTTGAGGGCTATACATCTTTATGGCAGATTCAGCACTCCAAAGGGTCCTGGGCCCCCACTGTGCCTGGTTACCCTGGATGGGAGCTATGGGCAGTAACTGTTCTTGCTGTGGCTTCTCAGGAAATATGGGTGGCATTTTAATTGACACTGACTATCCCTTTAGCTCAGGGATTCTTAGCCTTTCATTGTGCCATGGGCCCTTTTGTCAGACTGATGAAACCTCTGAACTCCTCAGAATAATTGTTTTAAATGCACAAAATTGGAAAGGAAATAAATTATATTGAAATACAGTTATTGAAATATTTTTTAAAAAACCAAAGTTCATTGACCCTAGGTTAAGAAAACCCTGCTTGACTAGAATTTATTGAAATATAGTTCTTGAAATAGTTAAAAAATGTTCATGGATATAGGTTTGGGAGCCCTCCACAAGCCTTCTTAATGATTCTACCTTCTCCAGAACCTGTTCTATATAATGTCTTTATCTATTTTAGAGGACACAGGGAGGACCAGACAATGCAGGATTGTAAGTTCAAAGGGACCTTCAAGATTGTCTAATCTAACTCATTTTATTGTCATTTATCCTTTGTTCTCAAAAAGGACCACGACATCAGGGAGATGATGCCATGACATGGAAGTGAATTGGATTTAAGTGAGGTTTACGGCTGAGGAAACTGAAGCCCAGAGAGGCTGGGTGATTTATTCATATGGCTATAAACAGAACCAAGATTTGAACTCAACTTTAACTCCAAGTCCAGTGCTCTTTCCACTGTGCTACCCTAAGGTTGAGACTTCTTGGTCTGTGTGAATTGGCTTTTCTGAAAGGTCGGCAGCTTGGCTACTTACTGAGAAAACTAAGAGAATCAAGGATAAAGGAGTAACTAGGTGGCACTGCAAATGGAGGAGAGGAATTCCTTGTTAGGGAATATTCATGATTCAAACCTGAGTTCCAGGGAATCTTGGAGTCCATTCAGAGAAAGAGGGATACAATATCCTTGATGCTGAGGACAGGACAAGGAAAGAAATCCTTAATGAATATGTTGAAAGAATTCCGGAGGTTACAAACCATTCAGGGTTGAAATGTATTGATGAGAGACTTTCAGGAGACAAATAGGTGAGGATCTGTGGCATCCTTTAGCAGGCCACGTGGGACCAAAGGATTTAGCAGGCTTTTTAGATGGAACGGTATTGAATAGTAATGAGCTGAAAACATGGGAGAGGCTCCTTATGGTTTTGCAACAAGATTAGAAGTCAGAGAAAGCCCAGTGTGAATGCAACTGGACCTTAATTGTGAGTGGTCTGGGCTATAAGTGCAGGTCTCAGAGCAAAGATTTCTATTTTAGGTGTAGTGAGGCTAATACTAGCTTCAATAGAATGAATCAGAACTGGGAAATAAAGTTAGTTGGGAATAAGAAGGGGAGTGGAGTTCACTTCTCAGCAGTCTAGGGAAACAGAGCCTACCAGAAATCAACAGGGAAATTTGGAGAAGAGAGGCATCAAGGAACTTTCTTGTCCAGCTCACTATTTTGGTGGAAATGTGTTGGACCTCAGTGGGGTACAAAATAGGAAGGTAAGATTCAGATGGGAGGAGGAGGAAGTAGGGATATGCTTCTTTATTGAAAGACAACACCTGAGTATGGGGTGATTGGAAGGTAGGTGTTTGTATGTGACTAGGGTGGTAGACAGCCTAGAGAGACTGTAAACTCATTGAGGGCAGGGACTATTTCACTTTAGTGCCCATCACAGTGTTTGGCCCATAGTAGGTATTTTGTAATTTCAGAAGCATATAGGGTCTTGACTCTGATGGTCCAGGTTTTTCCTCCTTTTTCTCTGTTATGCATGAACTTGGCTATTGTACGTCTGGGGAAGGCAGTCAGAACCCATGCAAATATGTCTGTATTCCCCTCCTCCCCACCAACCTTCCAGGTGTCTTATATGGACCTTTTATGCTTCAGAGCCAGGATCTTGGGGTACATCTAAGAGAAGATTTTATTGGAGGTGGTGTCCCTCAGATTTGGTCTCAGAGCCATGAATCTGGTCCCCTAATATTGAGCTCAGTCCCCTATCACTGCAAATTTTTTTTAAGTAGGGGCATCTTCATGGCTCCTTGGTTTAAGGTAGATGACTGATTAAAAAAAAACCTCAAACATTTATTATATACTTAGTATATCTTCTTTTTCTTGGAGCTCACATTCTAATTGGGAGAGTTAGCCCTTAAAAGAAAGTTTAGCTGTAGAGTGGATGGAAAAGCCCAAAGATCTTTAAGGTTCATCAGGAGATCAAATGGCATGTTTGGGGGTCTGGAGAATGTAGTAGCTGGCCATGTGGCAAGACCTGGTAATCCTTAGGGCACAGTAACTGGGAGGGTGATAAGGCCCCATGATCTTCCATTTTACCAGGATTAATACATTGGATTAGTTGGTGACTACCTTTTCATCAAAGCAGCATGAATGGCCCTGTTTAGCCAAGAGATGGGGAGCTGGAAGGGTACAGCCTACTGTGGTTTGGAAGGGGTAAGGGGGCAGGAAGGTCAGAATAGAAATGGTGTTTTGTGCTTTTCCCTTGGGGATAGGAGAGAGTAGTCTCCAGCTACGGAGAGTGAGAGGAAGAGGGTAATGGTAGGAAGGTTGTAGAGAAGGGGGAAGGGAAGATCTCTGTGAGACATGAGTAGGAAGGGGAGGCTGGGGCAAGAGGAAATGGTCCCCTTTCCTGTTCCTTTGGGTGCTTTTGACTAAAATTAGATTGCACTTGATAAAGCCTGGGAAGAATGTATTTCTCTAGAGACTTGATTGTCTAATCAAAAAGTATTTGAATGGGACATGAAGTGGGAAGGGCAGCTATAAATGCATAGCAGGCTGTGGAGAACAATAGGTTTGGCACAGAAGAAAGAAGTGTAGTTGAAGGTGTCTGAAGGAATTCCCTGGAGAAAATATTGCAGAGGGGCAGAAATGATACTGCCGAAGACAGCCCTTTACCAAGCCTCAGAGTATGGGAAATAAAGTAAACCTGATGTTTTGATACAGAGAGTGGTAAATATGATGACAGAAGTATCAAGATCTGTGGAATGTGATACATGGTTAAGGTCCCATAACCTTAGACTCATATACTCACCCAAAGGGAGAAAGAAAAGCTCAGTAGGTATGGTTGGAAATACAGTCTACCTGTCCCAGATTCATTAACCCAGTTGGAAAACTTGGCAGCACATCCTAGCACACAAACTGCTGCCCTCAGAGGAAAGTCTCAAAGACATAGGAAACACCTATAGACACAATGGAAAAGTATTTCCCACCTCCAATAGTCATACTACACTGCTGTAATAATGTCCTACCTGCCACAACCTAGCTTGGCTGGGCTACTGTTGCCAACTGATGGGCTGAGTGAAACTCTGAAGCATTCAAGTCAAGGTGTTTGTCGAGGGAATTAGTTCATAATGGTGCTGGGGGTAGGGGCACATGACTTTCCAAGTCTTTCTTCTGTCTCAGTAATGATATAATTAATATTCCTCTGGGGATTTTCTGGTATTCAGGTACTGGGTGTGTGTGAATACCATTGGTAGAAACGGACTAGTGCATTATTCAGACCCATAACCTTACCAGTCCAAAAGATGCTGTGACTCTAAACATAATGGCTGGGAATTTAGGCCCTCTCAGACTACAGCTTTTTCCTGAATATTGTTTAGTATCAGGGCCAAGAAGTTCCTGGCTGTAGTTCAAACTATTTCTCTCCAGAGCAATGATTAGTGAAACATATGATAGACATTCATAAAGGTGGGAATTCTAACCAAGAGGTCATGAAGTCAACTCAGTACACATTTGCTAAGCACGTATTATGGACTGGGCTCTGTGCTATAAGTTCTGGGGATACAAAGAATGACAAAACAAAACAAAACAAACAAAAAAACCCACATCTTATTCTCAAGGAGCAGGGGAGACAACATACAACTCTGCGCAAACACTATATTTATAGGATGAATTAGAGATAGTCAGCAGAGGGAAAAGCCACTATAATTAAGGGAGATGAAGAAAGGCTTCCTGAAGAAGGTGACACTTGGGTTGAGACATGAAGGAAGCAGGAGGTAGAGATGAGGGAGGACATAAGTGAAAAGGCACAGAGGTGGGAGATGGAGGGTCGTGTTCCAGGAACAGCCAGGAGGCCAGTGTCACTGGATCAAAGAGGATGGGGAGAGGAGTAAGGTGCAAGAAGACTGGAAAGGTAGCAGTGGGCAGGTTACTAAGGTCTTTAAAAGCCAAGCAAAGGATTTTATATTTGATCCTGTTGGTTCAAGAGAGCCAAGTAGTTTACTGAATGGGGAAGAAGTAACATGATCAGACTTGTGCTTTGGGAAGATAGATTTTTTTTTAACTGAGTGGAGGATGGACTATAGTGGGAAGAGGCTTACAGCAGAGAAACACCAGCTGAGTTATTAGTTTAAGTGTGAAGTGATAAGGGTCTGCACTAAGGCGGTAACAGTAGTAGTGGAGGAGAGAAAGGGGTATATATGAAAGATGGTTATTTGTAGCAGCTATCTTTGTGGTGGCAATGAACTAGAATCTGCAGGGGTGCCCATCAACTGGGTAGTGACTGAGCAAGTTGTGGTGTATTGTTGTGATGGAATACTACTGTGCTATAAAAAATGATGAGCTCAATGATCTTAGAAAAGCATGGAAAGACTTGCATGAAATGGGGAAGTGAGCAGAATCGAGAGTACATTGCAGACAGTAACAGCAATATTGTTTTAAGAATGACTTAGGGGGCGACTAGGTGGCACAGTGAATAGAACTGACCCTGGAGTCAGGAGGACCTGAGTTCAAATCTGCTCTCATACACTTATCACTTACTAGCCATGTGACCTTGGGTAAGTCACTTAACCCCAATTGCCCTGCCCTCCCCCCTCCAAAAAGTAAAAAAAAAAAAAAAAAGCAAAAAAAGAGACTGACTTTGAACAACTAAGTCATTTTGACAAATACACAAAATAAAAAATAAAGGATATATGAAAAAAAGATGCAATCTGCATCCCGAGAAAGAACTGATAAATAGAAGTATGTATAAAATAATTTTGCATATATATGCCTATTTGTGTCTAATGGTAGTCATGGTGGGGGAGGGAGAAGGAAAGAAAAAAAGGAGAAAAAAGAAATTTACACAATAATTTGATTATGGATTTAAAAGGAATAGCTAGTTATAAATAATAGATTTACATTTACATCTTTTTATCATGCTATCATCTTTTTTATTATGCTATGTTATGGAAATGCTTTATTCCATAAATTAAAAATAAAATAAATTAAAAAAAAGATGTTATGAAGGCAGAATTGATCAGTCTTGGCAACAGATTGGCTATGGGAGCAGATGAGAGAGTGAGGAGTTGAGAATGACATCTAGGTTGTAAGCCTGGGTGACTAGGAAGATGATGCTACCCTCAACAAAAAGAGGGAAATTAGAAAGAAGGGGATATTTGAGGTTCAAGATTAAGAGTTTGAGTTCAGAAATATTGAGTTTGGGGTCAGCTAGGTGGCCCAGTGAATAGAACACTGGCCCTGGAGTCAGGAGGACCTGAGTTCAAATCTGGTCTCATACAGTTGATACACTTACTAGCTCTGTGACCTTGGCAAGTCACTTAACCTCAATTGCCCTGCCTCAAAAAAAATAATGAAAAAAAATGTTGTGTTTAAGATGTCTATGGCACATCCAATTTGAGATATTCAATAAGCAGTTGGAGATGTGAGACTAGACATCGGGAGGGAGGTTAGGGCTAGACAAAGAGACCTGAGAATCACCTGCACAGAGATGATAATTGAATCTGGTAGGAGCTGAGGAGACCATTAAGGACAACAGCATAGAAGCACTGGTGAGCATGACCTAGATGAGGTTCGAACAAAGGGACTGAAAGGGAGCAGTCAAACCAGTAGGAGAACCAGAATAGAGCAGTCATGTCAAACTAGAGAGGAGAATCAAAGGAGAAGAGGGTGATAAACTATGTTAAAGGTTGCAGAAAGGTCAAGAAGAAGGATGAAGGTTGAGAAAAGGCTTAGCTGGCAACCAAGAGATCATTGATAACTTTGGAACAAGCAGTTTCAGTTGAATGATGAAATCCAAAATTAGATTTTAAAGAAGAGAGGCAAGGAAGTAGAGGCATACATTTTAGCTGACTTTCTCAAGGTGCTTAGCCACAAAAGGGTGGAGAGATATAGAATGCTTGGTAGTGGTGATAGACTGATAAAGTTAATTATTTTGTGAATGGGGAAGACAAGTATGTTTGTAGGCAAACAGCTAGTAGAGATTAAAGATTAGTGAGAGAGCAGGAATGACAGGAAGAAGAAAGTTACATGCAAAAAAAAAAAGGGCATGGTGAAAGACAAAAATGGTAGAAATTTAACAGAAGCAGAAGAGATTAAGAAGGTGGAAAAAATACACTAAAGAAATATACAAGAAAGACCTTAACATCACTGATAACAATAATGATGTGGTTACAAATCTAGAGCCAGACATCCTGGAAAATCAATTCAAGTGGGTCTTAGGAAGCATTGCTAATAATGAGACTGGTGGAGTTGATGGAATTCCAGCTGAGCTATTTAAAACCCTAAAAGATCATGCTGTTAAAGTGCTGCACTCAAGTATTCCATAAATTTGGAAAACACAACAGTGGCTACTAGATTGGAAAAGATCAGTTTATATCTCAATCTTAAAGAAGGGCAATACTCAAGAATGTTCAAATTATTGAACAATTGGATTAATTTTACACACCAGCAAGGCTATGTGTAAGATTCTGCAAGCTTGGGGCAGCTAGGTGGTGCAATGAATAGACCACTGGCCCTGGAGTTAGGAGGACTTGAGTTCAAATGTGATCTCAGACATTAACTAGTTGTGTGATCTTGGGCAAGTCATTTAAGCCTGATTGCCTCCCTCCCACAATACCCCTCCCCCCCCCAAAAAAAGATTCTGCAAACTAGGCTTCAGCAATATGTGAACTGAGAATAGGCTGGTTTTTGAAGAGGCAGAGGAACTAAAGACCAAATTGCCAGTTATTTTCTGGATTATGAATAAAGAGAGTTCCAGAAAAACATCTGCTTCTGATTTATTGATTGCACTAAAGCTGTTGACTGTAAATCACAACAAAATGTGGCATGTCCTTAAAAAGATGAGAGTACCAAGTCATGTTACTTGTCTCCTAAGGAAACTGTATGCAGATCAAGAAGCAATGATTAGAATTGAACATGGAATAACTGAGTGGTTTAAGGTTGGAAAAAGAGTATGACAGTGCTGTATATTGTCACCTTATTTATTTAACTTACATGCAGAGTATATGAAAAGAAATGTGAGGTTGGATGAATCAAAAGCTGGAATTAAGGTTACCGGGAGAAATCTCAACAGTTTCAGATATGCACATTATACCACTCTGATGGCAGAAAATGAAGATGAAATAAGAAGCTTCTTGATGAAGGTGAAAGAGGAGAATGTAAAAGCTGGCTTGAAGCTTAACATAAAAACAAACAAAAAACTAAACAAACAAAACATTTTAAGATCTTAGCAACTGGTCCCATTACTTCCTGGCAAACAGAGAAAGCAGAAATGGAAGCAGTGTCAGATTTTATGTTCTTGAGATCAAAGATCACTGCAGGTGAAAACTCCACTTATGAAACTAAAAAGATGCTTGCCCCTTGGATGGAAAACTATGGCAAATCTGGACAGCATCATAAAAAGCAGAGATATCACTTTGCCAACAAAAGTCTGTGTAGTCAAAGCTATGGGTTTTTCAGTAGCAATATGTGGATATGAGAGTTGGACTATAAGGAAAACTGAGTGCTGCAGAATTGGTACTTTTGAATTATGGTACTGGAGAAGACTTTTGGGAGTCCTTTGGACAGCAAGGAGATCAAATCAGTCAATACTTAAAGAAATTATTTCAGGCTATTCAATGTTAGGTCAAACACTGAAGCTGAAGCTTAAATCCCTTGACCACATAATAAGAAGACATATTTCATTGGAAAAAAAAATCCTGATGTTGGGAAAGATTGACGACAAAAGGAGAAGGGAATGGTAGGCAATGAGATGGATAGATAGTATCATGGAAACAATGAATACAAACCTGTATCGAGAGATGGTAGAAGATAGAAGGGCCAGGAATGCTGTGCTCCAAGAGATCATGAAGAACTGGACATGACTGAACAACAAGAAGAATAAAATAATAGGAGGAAAGAAATATATATTACTCCAAAGAATTACACAAAAATTGTAGCTCTTAAAGAGAACATTTCCATGACTATTAGTGATATTTCAGTAGCTCTTAGAGTAAGGAAATCAAATCCACAATAAAATAGCATCACTTACATTGAAGCTCAAAGGATTATATGGCCCCAAACAAAAACAAAAGTTAAGAAAAGACAAACTGTTATTTGAAAAAGCCTAGTTAAACCCTCAGGTAAAGAGCATGAAGAGTAGTCTGGCAGTTGGAGGGGTTGTTACATATTCCTCTGCAGTGCAACATTGTGGAAGCAGATCTCTACTCTGCTATGATGCTTCTGCTTCTCATATCAGCAGTTTGAAGGAATCTGTCAATTATACTATGTGATAGATGAATGAATGAATGAATAAAAAAACCCCACAGACATGACTGAAATGACTGAATAATAACAACTGTGAGAAGATGGGCACACTAATATTCTGTTGATGTAGCTGTGATAGGATCAGCCATTCTGGAAAACAATTTGGAACTATATCCCCAACATTACTAGACTGTGTAGCTCTTGGTCTATTAATATTAGTATTAGACGTAAGCTTCAAAGTCATTTCACATACCATGTTGGTCTGGACAACTCTTTTGACATCATCATGGTCTATCTCATATCATACTTTGCTATGTTAGATCAGGTCTGTGATTTTATTTGTCTATCAAGGTCTAGGTGAGATAACTCCTCACTTGATAAATGTTAGTTGAATTATTTAGGATTTGCTTAAAGCCACAGCACTTGTACTGGGGAAAAAAGCAACAACTCAGAGTTTTTGCCCTATATATGATCAGCGGTAATCTCTTAAGTTAGCAATTATTTGCACTGTTAGCAGGAGAAATACATTCTGTCTTCTCCTATGGAGTTGAAAACATGGTTAATCAAACATCAGTCACACTGTTTGATTTGTATGATGACTCCACAGCCCTATTTATTTTTCCCGCATGAGTCTACTTTTACTCTCAGATGATAACTGAGTTTTACCATAACTGAGTTTTACCCTTGCTGATGCCGAAATACTGTGAACCCTGGAGAGACCGGTTCAAGGAGCCAGATAATTGAACATCCTTCCAACTACTTTTCCAGTTTAGAAGATGAAGAAGACTTTCTCCTTATAGGACAAATATCATGCTATGGATTGAATCCCACTACAGATATCATGTTATTTTTACTACTGGATCCCACTTTGTAATCTACAAAATAACCTCTTTTCTATTTTGTCAATTTGGAAAGTTGACCTTTTCCATGTATTTCTCATCCTTGGTCACTAATATATCTACTTGATAAGTTGTGATGAGCTTATTTAGGATATGTAAGATATAGTAGAAACAAAGAAGAAAGGCCTCCACCTTCATATCATAATCCTCTAGCTATCTACCAATCCCAGAGCCATAATGATTAATTACTCCTTCTCTCAGTTGTATGGTGCAATCTGACCCCTTCCTGTCTCAGGTCAAAGTAGAGTCATAGAATCTGAGAGGTAGATGGGACTTCAGAGGCCATTAATTCCAACTTCTACTTGAAACATGAGTATTTGAGTCTTAGACTCATGGAATGTTAGTGCCAGTAGGAACCTCAGAGATCACCTAGTATCAATTCTGCATGTTTCACTTCGTTATGGATGTGATATGACTGTAGATACATACATACACACATGTAGATATATATCATGTGTTCATACAAACATCACATATGTTCATATGCATATATTTATATGTATGTATATTTTTTTTCAGGGGCAGGGGGTAGGGCAGCATTGTGATTTCACAGCTGACTTGCCCTCAGTGAGGTCTCAGAGTCACACAGTGGCAGAAAAGAGATTTGAACCTAGTTGTTCTAGTCTTGGGAGTCAGCTCTCTATCTCTACTATGTTATGATGTTTGTGCTTCTCATATCAGATGTAAGATATGTAAGTGTGGTTTGGTATGGGTGTGTGTGTGTGTGTGTGTGTGTATATCTATGTGTGTGTATATCTACGTGTGTGTGTACTAATATAATATTCATGTATAAGTTGCCTGATAGGGTAAGACAAGAGACAAAACTGAATCTGTCTCAGAGAAGGAAGGAAATATGAAAGAATATATAACTGGGTGGGAGTGAGGAAGGGGGAAGAGGAATGGTGAAGTCAAGAATTATTTTAGGGAAAAGTATGAAAGGAGCCAAGGAATAGGTTACATGCTACTAGAACTTGGAGATCATCTAATTTAGGAGTGAGGAACGTCTGGCCTTCTGGGTCCTTGAGGGCAGCCTTTTAACTGAGTCCACGTTTTACAGAACAAATCCTTTTATTGAAGAGATTTGTTCTGTAAAGTTTGGATTCAGTCAAAGGGCTGCACTTGAGGACCTAGGGGGAGCATCACATGTGGCCTTGAGGGCACAGGTTCCCCACCCCTGATCTAGTCAAAACCCTTTATTTTACAGATAAGGAAACTGACTTGCTTAAGGTCTAGATCTGTCTAGAAGATCCAGGACTAGAACACTAATCTTGGAATTCCCAGTGCAAAACTCTCATACCTACACTCTACATTGATGAGCAATGTATTCAGGAACAGGTAGAGACATGGAAGTATCAGGAATCATAGAGAGTTCCAGAAATTTAGAAGGAAGGAAGGAAATAAATATTTATTAAACATCTATTTTGTGCATTGTACCAAACACTTTACAAATGTTACCTTATCTGATGCTTCCAACAATCCAGAGAAGTAGACACTATTATTACCCCTAGTTTACAGCTGAAGAAATTGAGCCAAACAGAGTTTAAGTGACTTGCCCAGGGTCACATAGCTACTAAGTGTCTGAGGCTAGATTTGAACTTGGGACTTCCAAACTCTAGGCCCAGGGCTCTATATACTGAAATGATCTTAGAGATCATCTAGGTCAGTGGTTCTCAACCTTCCTAATGTCGAGAATATAGTTTAATATAGTTCTTCAAGTTGTAGTGACATAAATTATTTTCGTTGCTACTTCATAACTGTAATTTTGCTACTGTTATGAATCATAATGTAAATATCTGATATGCAGGATGTATTTTCATTGTTACAAATTGAACATAATCCACAGGTTGAGAACCGCTGAATTCTAGGGCATCTTTTTATTTCAGAGAGTAGACCCAGAAAGACGTGACTTGCCCAAAGTCACATGGTAAATGATGAATATGAAGCTCATTGACAAGATACCTCCAGTGTTCTGGTGACTTCAGAAAGTTCTCTTTAGATTTACCTGGAACCCTGGGTTGGGCCCAGGTACAGAAAAAAAAAAAAAACAACAACCAAAACCCCCCAAACTGGTATCTTTGCAGATTGGGACTTGGAGGGATCATCTCTTTGGTTTATGACTGACACAGGTTAGAATTGAAGAAACCAGATGTAGCTGTTACATTTTAAATTCTAGTGCGATTTCTCATTAAGCTAGCTATCACTTACCTATGGATAAGAGTATTGAAGAAAAGCTGACATGCATAGCCTGTGACCTGACATTTCTTATATTAAGCTTGAGTAGATTTTTTCATTATAAATTGCCATTTCTGAGTGTGATGCAGGTAACCTACAAAGACGGCAGAATCATAATGGAGGAGCACTGAGTTCAAATCCCAGCATTGCTACTTTCTACCTGTTTGATGCTGGGGAGTCATTTACCCTCAGTTTCCTTAGCCATGAAATGATGGAGTTGAACTAGATTACTTTTAAAGTCTTTCCAGCTCTAGATCCCAGCAGCAGGAGCTGGCATACTGGGAAGAGTACAGGATTTACAATTCAAAGGACTTATGTTCAAATTTCAGCTCTGCTACTAACTCTATAATTTTTGGAAAATCATTGACCTCTCTTTATGTGCAAAATGAGATGGTTGAACTAGATGATTCCTGGGGTCTTTTCATTTTATAATTTTATGATCCCATGATCCTCTGCTGCCCAGTGTTGTTGGGTAGGATTTGAAACAGGAGTGTGTGGAAGACAGATTCCCGTCCCAAGGTCATACCCTAAAGAGAATAATCTCCTGTCATTCCCTAGGTCAGGCTGGTGGAGAGGGCCAATCACAAAACAAGTAATCTTCTGTTTGGGGTTGCCCTGGATGTTTTTCTCATTGCTCTCCCACTATTAATCAAAAAAAGTAGGAAGGAAAGTAATCAATATTCTTTTAAAAATAAATTTTATTTAACTTCTACTGACAAGAATCAATATTTATATAATGAGAACAAAAGACAAACCAGGAAAAAATCCAGCTGAGTTTTGATTGGTGTGAATAGTGAATCCTCTGGAAGTGGATTATTTGAATTTACACTGCTTAATTTACCCTGAGATGGAACCATTTACCATATTTTACATAATTATAAGTTTGAATATACAAATTTAATACCTGTGAGTACTTCAGGGGATTTATCATTCACACTAATTAGAATTTAGCTGTATTTTTTCC
>CM053588.1:194385407-194419749 GCA_028646515.1 Pseudochirops corinnae
TCCCCTTGTCTTTTGTTCTCATGTTAGTATTGGTTCTTGTCAATAGGAGTTCAATAAAATATATATCTATATTTTTAAAAAGAATATTGATCATTAAGCAAAAATATATTTATAAATGGTTGTATACATAGAGTCATAAACCTCTGTTACTTGCTCATTAACAACAACAAAGAGGCATATTAACACCAGTCTGGTAATGGCAAAATTGTCCTATTTGTTTGTGTGACTCTTTATCTTTTCTGTACATTTATCAAGCTTTTTTTGCTATTGTTTTCATTTATTTAACTGTAATTGGAGTATATCAGAGGTCCTCTGGCATAGTGAAGTGGTCTTGGAGTAAGAAAGACCTGGATTCCAGTTCCTACTCCAGACACATATTAGTTGAGTTTCAACATAGGCAAGCCATTACTCTCTCAGAGCCCCAATCTCTCTAAGACGGTAAATTACAGAGAGTTGCATCGGTGATGGGACTTTCCACATCAGGAGTTCCCCTATACTGAAGAAATCACAGGTCTACACTCCATAAATAAATAATCTATGTATATATTTTTGTAATTAAAAAGCTATTTATTACTTTACTTCATGCAAGTTTCCCTAAATTTCTTTTAATTCTTCATATTAAAAAAATCTATATTCCATAAGTAATAGAGAAATCAGACTCAGACCTTCATGACTGTCATTCTCTGAATTGTTTGGGCCCTAACTTCATTATATACCTCTCACTTAGAAGGGTCCTGAAGACTAATAATAGAAATAGGACTTGTTGGTTCTGTGTAGTTGGATCATTCCATTAGAACAGTATAGATCTCACCTGAGAATTTCCAGAAGGGAACTTGAATGCTTATCTCCTGAAATTGTATTATAGAACTACAATTTTGAGCTGAAAAGACTTGAGATCTCAGGGTACCTGATGGCATGATGTCATTTGGGACATGATGTTCCTCAGAGTTAAAACCAAGCAGAGCTGCTGATGGGAATGGAGACTTACCTGGGAAGTTCAGATCCCAGCCCATAAAAATTAAAAGAAGGCTTTGGGAAGATTTTATTGTTCTTAGCTCCTTTGTCCTCCAATCAGTGGGGAAAGGCTGTAGAGGAGTTGAGAAGGGGCTGAGTATGAAAAACTGAGTCAATCAGCAAGATGATGAGATTTCAGCCTCATGTTAGGAATAGGGATTGGAACTATGATTTTTTTTGGTATAGGGAATTTCCATGTGAGAAAACTCCATCTATCAAAGTTGGTGGTCTCTTCAATGGATAGTCTTAGAGGGGACTGTATGGGATGTTCAAGGAGGACTAGTATCTCTGGTGTGAGGGCTTGCTGAACACTTTCCAGGGCTGCTCACCCACCTTTGCTATCTACTTTGCACTCAATTCTCACCTGTGGCTCACCTGTGCAGTGACCACACCTTGGTAAGCCATCTCCACAGATGGGCCAAGCCAGGTTGAGTGGAACTAATGGGCCTCAAACCTGTTAGTGAGTTAGGGAGTATCTACCCTCAGCATGTAAAAACCTCCCTTGTTGGAATGTGTGAATCAGAACAATTTGTTCCAAAAGCTATGAAGGCTGCTGAAGCAGGCCCAGTGGAACTCTTAGAACTCTTAGTCAGACATCAAAGATGCCAAGTCATCCACTATATCCTGGGTTATCACTAGTTATCCTGACTTTTGTCTTTCCATTGGATTTTGATGACTCTAGAAAAGAGACAGAGGCTGAACTTTGTGCAACTCTGCTTCACTTGCATCCAATTCACCCAGGAGTCAGTACATTACCAGTGATGTCATTGATCCTTTTTGAAAACAAAGAACAACAATAGTCTTAGAGGATTGCCTAGAACACTGATGGATTAAGTGAGCTGTCCAGGATCTGTTCATTACGTATCAGAGGCATGCCTTGAACTCAGGTCCTCCTAGCTTCACTGTCTACACTGTCTTTCATTTTTCATGTTATTCCGTAAAAATTTAGCTTTTGGCAGAGTTTTAAAATTCACCTTCGTGCTTTTAACTTTACAGTCAGAACCATTTCTCGAACTATTCTGGAACTGTTCTAATTAACTGAATTTACTAGTCTCAATACAATAGCACTTAATGATAAGAGTTTACATTTATGTTGCTCTTTGATAATATAAGGGTGATTTCTATACAACATCAGATTGGATCTTCACAGCAGTCCTTTGAAATAAATAGCATAAGCATGATAATAGGAAAAATGAGGCCAAGAGTGATTATACCACTGGATAAAAAAGGACTTGAACTCAGAACTTAAGATCTCAAGTTTCAGGTATTTTTCTCTATACTATACTGCCTCTTACTGGGGAGAGGGAGACAATCACATCAAGATCATTGGTCTTTCCCATGGATACTTGTCTCAAAGTCTTCAGAGACAGCAGCAAAATTATTCATTTGTATCCATCTTAATGTTCCTTTTCCCATCTGGCAATAAAACCTTGTTTAGCATCATCAGTTCTTAAACTTGGGTCAAGATCCCATATGGAGTCTCAAAAAATTTGGCAACAGTAAGAGGTTTCTGAAGGCACAATGACCAAAAATTAATTGAAAATCAAACACTGAATCAGAGGTGTTTCTGGCAGTGCTTGCCCACATTGCATCACACAACTTCACTTCAGCCTTGGTTCTGAATGCAAAGCATGCCCACTTTGCACTGGGAATGCCCTCAGGCCATGCAATGCCCACACTATCTAAGTGAGAAAAGAGGTTGAGAGTAGAAAAAATTTAAGAAGCCCTGGTCTAGGTCAGGGGTTTAACCTTTCATGTCATGGAACCCAACATCCTCCCCTCCCTCCTTATGTTTTGTCTGATAAAATAATTTCTAGACCCCTTTTCAGAACATTATTTTTAAATTTGTAAAATAAAAATACATAGGGTTACAAAGGAAACCAAGAGGTCAATTATATTGAAAAACAATTATTAAAATGTATTTTTTAAAACCCAAGTTCACAGACCCCAGGTTAAGAACCCCCAGATGATGTTTCTTTTGACCTTATCTGATTCTACCTTATGTACTTATTTATGGACTTATCTCGTCTTGCTCCAGGTTATATACATTTCCAGAGGGCAAGGACTGGGCTGTTTAGGAGGCTTAGGGTTCTCAAGTTCAGGATAAGTCTTGGGTTTGCTATTTCTTCAAATGAATTTTTTTGTGACTGTGAATTTCTTCAGTGAATTTTGGTAAAAGCATTTCTATGAAGTGAGGATGCTACTTCATTGGTGTCTGGGAGAGCAATAACTACCTTTG
Source organism: Pseudochirops corinnae (assembly GCA_028646515.1). Taxonomy (NCBI): domain Eukaryota; kingdom Metazoa; phylum Chordata; class Mammalia; order Diprotodontia; family Pseudocheiridae; genus Pseudochirops; species Pseudochirops corinnae. The sequence goes on from CM053588.1 coordinate 194,388,661, forward strand.
TAGTGAAATGAATGTAGCTTCCGGTTGGTTACTTCTGGGCTCACATCAATCAGATCGAATCTTGGGGGTTATCCTAGATCCCCCTCTTTTTGACTCGTACCGAGCTTAAGTTTGTTCTGGGGAAAAATCTCCAAATATAGCTTACTTATTGATCTCCACAATGTAGGCAACGGGGTCCCCCAGGTCCCATAGGAGCAGTCCAGCAACAAATGCTTTTATCAGCTAGGAAAGAACTTCGATTTACTCCATAGAAATTGCAGAAGATGGGGAACTTGGAAAACCAGCTCCTAAAAAATCAGTACAATTCCCTTGGTTGTCTGGTGTGCCCCACTTTTCTACCAAGTCTTAAGGTATTCTACTTCATAATTATGCTTTCCTTTTGAAGGGAGCTGAACCTCGACATTGGTAGTGAGGCAGCACCCTGAGATTTCAGTCAGTTCTTCTTTAAATAGGAACACATGTAGCACTCTTCTACCCACACCCCTCCCCCCAAGGGCATGCTGCTCAGGAAATCCCCATTTCTTTGGCTAGAAGTTTGGGTTTTAGGGGTCTGAAACTTGGGGTTATGGGTGAGGCAACCCACAGGTCTGATGCTGCCCAGGAAATCCCCTTCTCTGGCTAGAGGGCCAGATTCCAGGGTTGTGATATCTAGGAAATTCTTCCCCCCTTCCCTAATTAGAAGGCTGGGGTTCAGAATCAACATTGTCAAGGAATTCTTCTCTTAATTCATATTACTAATGTTTGTGTTTGCCATGTGTCTCACCAAAATCATCACTAATGGCTCAGGGTCACCCTATCCCTCCTCTGTCCCAATCGGCTGTGTCCTAAGTATATTTCTAGAAAAAAGATAGAAAGGAAAAGAGTCAAGTAAAAAGTGGAAAGAGATTATCCACAAGCAGCCAGCACAAAGGAGTAGCTCTTTCCCCAAGACATGAAGCCAGTCAATTCAAATTAAACTCATCCACCTAATGACCTAAGAGCCATCTCCAAACCAACCAATTCATCTTGGAGGTCAGCCTTAGTCATTGACTTAATCAAATGCCTTTTGTCTTCCCAAGAAGGTGCTGATGGACATGTCTACTCACTCATTATGAGAAGATGTAATCAAAACCTCCACAAAACAGCACACTGCCCTGTAAGCTCACCCAGTTGATCAGGGAACTCCTTTGATCAATCCCTTGCATGAAAATGGAAAAGCTTTTCTGGCAAATGATCTTTAGTTTATGGCTAGAATAAAGAGAGGGGGAGAAGCCATCCATCACAGAATCAAAAGAATGAATTGATTACATTTTGGTGATGGCTTGCAGAAGGCTCTCTTGACCTCTGCCTTTTGGGACCAGTACTGGGGTCTGGCATCTGAGAACCTAAAGTGCTTGGCTGCTCACTATGGAGAATAAAAACTCAGGGAAAGTAGTGAAATAATAATTGTTACAGTCATTACTCTTCTAACTTTTTCTTTGTCATCTTCCTCTTCTCAGGCTTAATTATTATATATTTCCTCTCCCTCTGCCCGCGCCCCCAACCTCACCCCATCCATTACCCTGGGCTATGAATGTGAAGTTTTAGAATATAAATATAATATTAAATAAGAAAGTGGTGGTTAGACCCTTGGGATAAAGAATGGGAATGAAGACAATTAAATTAATCATTAATCTGATTCTTTGACCTCAGAGTTGGAGGCCAGGTTGTGGTAAATCCTTAGAGGAAAGATTTCTATGAATTAATAAAAAATAATTTCTTCAGTTTTTATGGCCTTTTACACTTTTCAAAAATGATATCACATCTTTTATTTTCTATTATGGGCACTGTATAGATGTTCTCTTCATTTTACAAACATGGAAATCAATTCTTAAGTGATTCATCTAAGGACTCACAACTAAGTAGCTACAAAACCAGGACAAGAACCTAAGTCTCTCACTTCCCAATCTAGCTCCCTTTCTAATATACTTACAAAAAAGTATACTTTCTAGTATACTCTTAGTATACTGATTTTTCTCTATTCCACAGCAGTGTGGTATAGTGAATAAGGGACTAGAGTCAAGAAGACTCAGGTTCAAATCCTATTTTAGATACTTATTATCTGGGTGGCCCTGAGTAATCACTTAACCTCTTTGTGCTCAGTTTCCTCTTCTGTAAAATGAGAAGGTTCGACTCTTATTTTCCATGCCTGAAGGAGAATCTGTCATTTTTTACTGTGGATCAGTGAGCTTAGAATTGGATCTAGCAAAGCTGTAGGATTGTTGATCTATATTTTCTTTCTTGGCATTTCTCTATAACTTTGGGAGAAGAGTTTGAGGATTTGGCATGAATTTTACTTTGTGTCATGAGTTTTAAGTTGAATATTAAAACAATTTTCTTCTTTAACAAAGTACCTACTCAACAAACATGTTGCCTATTATGTATTAGGCTCTGTGATTTGGACTGAGGATAGAGAGATACCTTGATTTGCTTGATAGAGGACACTACCAGATGAGGAAACTTCTTTGCCAATTCTGGTTGGTATCTTCTGTTCTATAAGGCCATCTTAGAGAGTTACCTAGAGCACTGAGAGGTTGAGTGATTTGTCTACACAGCCAGTATGAGTCAAAGATGGGACCTGAACCCAGACCTTCCTGGCTTTGAGGCATCTTCCCTGTCCACTATAACATACTATCTATCTAGGCACTGTAGATACAAAGACAAAAACAAACATTTCCTACACTTAAGGAATTTAGAGTTTATAAGGGAAACAATCTGTACATGAATAAGTATATACAAGTTAATTTCAAGGGGAAGCCCTAATAGTTGGGGAGGAGAAGCAGGAAAGGTCTCATGTAGGAGATAACATTTGAGCTAAACTTTTATAGAAACTAGAGGTTCTAAGTGGCAGAGATAAGGAGAGAAGGCATTTCAGACATTAGAGTGGACATGTCTACTCACTCATTATGAGAAGATGGCAGGATGCAGCATGATGGCAGAGGAACAGCAAGATGTCCAGTTGGTTTGGACTAAAAGAAGGGCAATAAGGTGCAGAATGGCTCAAGAGTAGGGCAAGTGAAAGATAAAATAACTGAGGAAACAAAGGTTTGATCTTCCGAGCATATTGATTTATCAAGCAGTGTGTGCCAATTGCCTAACAAACTGGGACCAGTAGCCTTCCTTAGCTTTGGCTCTGGACCCTGAATACAGGGGGAGACAGTCTTTGATACATTAAAAACAATTAATCAAATAAGACCAATTAATTAAAAGGAAACAATTATCTAGGATACAACATTAGGTGATCTGATTTCTAATTGGAGGAAAGATTTGGCACTTTTCAGTTTGGGAAGAGGAGAGTGAACAGTTGCAATTCTCTGAAATCAGAAAAAGAGGTGTTACATGGAACATGGAACATGGAAACAATGACTGATTGATCAGTCTGGGACCAATTTTCAGACAGATCATATGGATTGCCTTAGATGTATAATTGTGAGAAAACTCCTTGCATCAATTTTTGAATCTAAGCCAGTTTCTGGTCAGCATAACCTAGGTCCTTCATTGAGGATCTATAAGCAGCAGCTTGTTCAACTTCCCAGGCACACAGGTCTAGGTTCAAACAGTGCAATAGTTTTCTCATGATTCCCACAATTGAATAAAGTTTTCTCACAAGACAGAAATTGGATAAGAAACAAAATTGAATAGAAAAGGCACTGAACTATCTCCAGAATTGAGTCACCAGATGAAGTGTGGTTCACTCAGTTCCCACAATTAACCATTTGCTGCTCCAATCCTTTGGTTCCTTCAATAGATAAAGTAGAGGCAGGTTCCTAAGGTCTTTTAATGTCAACAGAAGAGTTTGTATTTGATCCTAGAGGTAACAACAGATAGCCACTGCAGTTCATTGAGCAGGAGAGTGGCATGGTTGGACCCTACTTTAGAAGTATCACTTTAGTTTTTGTGTGGAGGTTGAATTGGAGGTAAGTGAGACTTGAGGCAGGGAGACCAATCAGGAGGCCATTTCAGTAGTCCAGGCAAGAAGTAATTAAGGCCTGAACTAATGTGGTAGTTGTGTGAGTGGAGAGAAAGAGATGAACATGCCAGAAATATTGTGGGGGGGAGAATAGAAGACTTGGCAGGTGGCTGGATACAGGAAGGGATAAGAGAGGAGGAGGAGTCCAGTATTATTCTGAGATGATTGGAAGGATGATGGTGCCCTGGACAGATACAGGGAAATTTTGAAGAGAGTTGGGTTTTGGAGTAAAGAGAATGAGTTTTTGCTTTGGACATGTTGAATTTTAGATGCTTGTGGGCATGCTGGAGCTAGCTCTAAGTGACTTGTAGAGCCAGTTGTTAAATTTTTGGAGTGAAAATTTATGCCTCAGAAATGGGCAAATGCTACAAATCGGGGCTTGATTTATGGTTTTGTTAATAGTCTAGATATAAAATGGTGGAGAAAATGTTTCTAATACAGTTTGTGTGTGTGTGTGTGTGTGTGTGTGTGTGTGTGTGGCACTGGGGGGTAAGTGACTTGTTTAGGCTCACACAGCTACTGAGGATCAAGTATCTGAGGCCAGATTTGATCTCAGCAGCTCCTGACTCCAGGGCTGGTGCCCTACCCACTGTGACACCTAGCTGTCCCACTAATACAGATTTTAAAAGTGTGTGCTGAATACAGTTTATTTTTCTTGAGAGCTAATTATTCAAAATTTATTAGTATACCCCAGTCTATATATTCTGTTTTAGGTTCAAGGAACTCTGAATGTGAATTTTCAAAACATTAATACGGAAAGTTATTCCTATGTGACAAGTGTGGTCTTTGCCACTTCCTGGGAAATATAATAAATGACTTATAAGCCATTTCTATCCAATTATTCTTTGATTTAACCAGTGAGTCTGGATATTATGCCTTCATTGGAGGAAACAAAAGTTCTACTTGTCAACAAGTCTATACTTTCCAAAGCTCAGGCAGGTTCTTTATGGAAAGATAGATCTTCAGTTCAATTGCATGCTTCATGAAGGCAAGGACCCTTGGTGACTAGTATGGTGCTTAGACCCTACTATGTGTTTAATAAAAATGTGTTCGTTTGATTAATTGTTGCTAGGTGAGGTCTTGATCCTGCTATGGGACTTTTCATAGTATCCCTGGATCTGATCTTGCTTCAACAGCTAATGACTATTGTTTTATTTATCTATAGATCATGTTGTCCCTCTTGCTCATAACCCTTCAACAGTGTCTCACTGCCCAACTAATAAAGTTTAGACCCCTTCTCCTATATTTGAAGGTTCTTCACAGTCTGGTATCATCTTTTTTTTCCCTGTCTTTATCTTATATGACATTCCTCCACGTAGTCTCTCCTTCAACCAAACTGGACCATTCCTCCCACATAGACCCCTGTACTTTGCCACCTCCTGGGCTTTTTTTTTTTTTCATGATTGGAATGCTTATGCCCATGTGTTGGCCTGGAATAACCTTGCTATGTCCCCTCTTTTCCTGTCTTTTATCCTTTTGTCTATTGCAGTGGTTCTCAACCTTCCTAATGCCACGGCCCTTTAATACAGCTCCTCACGTTGTGGTTACCCCCAACCATAAAATTATTTTTGTTGCTACTTCATAACTGTAATTTTGCTACTGTTATGAACTGTAATGTAAATATATGATATGCAGGATGTATTTAAATTGAACATAACCCACAGGTTGAGTACCACTGGTCTATTAAATTCCTAGGACAGCTAGTTGGTTTAGTGGATAGAGTGTTGGGCCTTAAGTCAGGTAGAGATTTCTTTTTGAGTTCAAATCCAGTCTTAGACATTTACTATCTGTGTGACCCTGGGCAAGTCACTTTAGCCCTTTGCCTTCAGTTTTCTCATCTATAAAATGAGCTGGAGAAGGAAATGACAAACCACTCTAGTATCTTTGTCAAGAAAACCCAAAATGAGGTCATGAAGAGTCAGATATGACTGAAACAATTGAACAACAAAAACTGAGTTCCTATCCATCCTTTAAAGCTCAATTCAGATAGTGCCTTCTCTTTGAAGCCTTCACTCAGAATCCCAGTCAATTGTGTTCTTTGCTTCCTCAGACATCTCACAGAACTTTGGGGTTATTTTGGTCTTTTTTTCTGTATACATTGTATCTTACTCTGTGTTCTGTATGTGTCATTTCCTTCTACTAGGAGGGTGGCTAGGTGGTATAGTGAATAGCGCACCAGCCCTGGAGTCAAGAGAACCTGAGTTCAAATCCGACTTCAGACACATAACACTTACTAGCTGTGTGATCTTGGACAGGTCACTTAACCCCAATTGCCCTGCATTCCCCCCTCCAAAAAAAAAAGGCATATCCTTCTACTAGACTTTAAGCTACATGAGGATAGGGCCTGTATTTTATCTATACTATATGTCCCCCTCTAGTGGGCTGCAAAAATCAACAGTGCACTAACACGTTTGATAAATTGTTGAATTGATTCTCAGTTTAAATCTGAGGGGTTCTTCATTGTGCTCTAGTTATAAGGAAATCCTTAGGCCAATAGGAGAAAGTTTTTTTTTTTTCTATATGGTTGTCCCCATATAACTCTTTTTGAAAGAACTAGAAATATATAAATAATCAGGTTGCTACAAAAAAGTAAATTGTTAGATTTGTCAATCAGTCAACAATCAACAAGCATTTATTAAGCAATTACTGTGTGTCAGGCAATGTGCTAAGGTCTGGGGATACAAAGAGAGGCAAAAACACAGTCCCTGACCACAAGAAACTCATAGTCTAATGGGGAGGGTGGTATGTATGTGATTAGGTACCTAGAAGATTATCTACAGTGTAGATGGAAGGTAATCAGTAAAGGGAAGGCAATATGAGCCAGGAGAAACAGGAAAAGCCTCTTGAAGAAGGCAGGATTTGAGGTGAGTGTCGAAGGAAGCCCAAGAATTGAGGACGGAATGGTGAAGGTCTCTCATTGTTAAAGAAATCAGTGTTAGTAGACAGTGGACCCAGCTGGCCTAGTCAAGATGTGAAGGAGGTAACTGGTATTGTTCCATTTGGGTTTGCCTCTGTCACAGGTTATGCCTTAGGGGATTCCATGGTATTGATTGGAACTTGCTCAGTCTGGCGAAAAGGGGTCAGGGATTGGAGGTGGATGTTGTTGCTACAGCAGTTGTTGTAGGGTATCAGGTAGAATTGCAAATCATAAAATCATCGTAGACTTTTTAAGTTATAAAGGACCTCGGAGATCATTGAGTTCAATATATATCTGGACAAGAATCTCTTCTACAGCATACTGGAAGTGTGGTCATCCAGCTTTTGCATTAAGATCTCTAGTGATGGAAAATTGACTACCTCCTGAGTTACCCCACCTCACTTTTGTATAGCTCTGATTGCTAAGAAGGTTTTCCTTACATTAAGCCAGATTAGCACTAGAGTTTTTGTTTCCCCATAATAAGGATTAACTTTCCTTGAAAGGCAAAAAACTGTCTCTGAAACTTGATTGACTTCCCTTGACACAACTTCCTAATCACCAAAGGGCATAAAAAATCCCAAATTTGTGAAATCAGATCCCATCTTGACTTGGTGGATTTCTGAAGACCATATGAGTCACCATCTCCTACCTTGCTGACTGTATGTATTTTCTTATGAAAATGAAGAATATTAGGATGAAATTAGACTATTTTTGTTAACTGTTCCAAGACTCAGGAATGTCTCATTTCATCCCAACATTCAACCTTAACTAATAGGGTGCTGTTAGTCCTGCACCTAACAAAGTTTAAATTTTTTTTCTGTGAGAAATAATTATTAATAACCAGTAATTGGAAGGAAGATTCAGAGCTCTCCTCTTCTTTTAAAGTCCTTTAAAAGTTCAGTCTAAAGGACATTACTCATAATGAGATTGCATTGATTCTCCTGGATCTCAGGTCAGAGCCAACTCAACCTTGAAAGAAATTTAATCTAAGTGGGAAAACTCACTGTGTTCTCCCCAAACTTGAGTGATCTATACCTTCTTTGAATTGATAGCCTAAAGCTATGGGTGGTCTGGTATAAAGATACTTTCCCTATCCAAGAGATACTTAGCCTTTCATATTAATATAGCCCACCTCCAATTAGATTTGATTGCTGTTTGATGAACCATCTACTGTTCTGAAGGGTACATAAACTGTGAGTTGTCCTTGGTCTAAGAGAGACAGCCAAATGACCATCCTTTTATTAATAACCTGCTGGTCTTATTAATAAAATTATTAAATTATCCAGAAACTACGTCTCTCGAATGTTTTTATTGTCATACTTCCCTATAACTTCCACCCATGGCTCCCAGCTCTGTCCTCTGGACCGAAGAAGTGCAAATCTAAAATCTCTTCTATATCATAGCACTTCTAATACTTGAAGACAGATACTCCCATCTTCCCTAAGGCTTTACTTCTTTAGATTTTTCTTCAGCAGATTTTAGGGATATAGGTCATGGGTTCCAGGCTAGTCAGTGGGGAAAGCACTTAAGGATTCCAGACATGCCTATTGTGATGGACCTTTGCAAAACACAATCAAGAAAATGGGTGGTTGAGCCTAAAGGTCTAGAAATGGAAGGTGGGATCTAAAATCAAAGCTGACTCCTAAACCAGGATCACTCTTAAGTTTGGAAGGGAGACAAGAAAGAGGCAAGGTTCAGGGTTTGGACTATAATCATTTGATAATAGCACAAACAGTATCAAACCAGATAAAGAATTCTCTCAGTTTGGTGCATTCAGTTATTTTTCAGGCCTGGTTTCTGAAATTTCTTTTCCTAAAGAGATCTCACTGCTACTACACCTTTTCTCTCTTTGGTAGTGGTCAGGTCTAAGTGAGCATGGACAGTCACCAGCAAGAAAAACAGAAGAAACATAGTTAGGATTCCTGGGAATCTAGTCTTATAGAGTTATGCCTATGGCAGCAGAAATGGGGAAATGGATTTATCTGACTGGACTAGGGCTATGCTGTTTTACAGCAAGAACTTCAAGCTGAAGTTTGTGAAATGCTATTGCAAAGAGTGTTTGGATCCTTAGATGGTTGTTGGTGCTACACTGAGTAGGTACTACTCTACCTTGTGATTTTCCTGGTTTCCTTCAAGCCCTTATTAAAGTCTCACCCTTTACAGAAAAGCCTTTCTCAATCCCCCTTATTTCTAGTGTCTTCCTCCTTTTATTTCCTGTTTATTCTGCATACAGCTTGTTTGAGCATTGTTTTTTGTTTGTTTGTTTTCTCTTTTTACCTGTTGTCTCCCCTGTTAGAAGGAGAGCTCCTTGAGGGCTGTTATTTTAGCTTTCTATGTCCAGTTAGGCACAGTGCCCAGCGAAGAGTAAGTACTTAAATATTTATTTACTGATTGACCACGTGAAGACTCTTCCCCACACTCCACGCACTTTGGAGATAAATAAAGACAGAGCCCCCAGAGCTTTAACTGGGCTTTTGGAATGAGGAAAAAGTCAGTACCTTGTGGATTGCTTGATGGCTACCTTCAGACTTCTTCAGGTTGACTTCATTAGTCTTCTGCATGAAAAAGGACTATGGAACCTCCATTGACCTTGTCTGTCACACATCTTTTTATGACGGTAGCCCACAGGATTATCCATTATACTAAGGTCAACCATACTTGCCTATTCAGGACCTCCTGGGGTATGTACCTGATTTTCCTGTGTAGAAATCTCACCTTAATGGAATTAGATAGAACTCTAGAGAAGGGAGCATCGTGTAGTTTAAATCTTTTGTGATTGCAGCTCTGATATCTCTTTTGGATTTGTGGCAGAGGTAGGGATGGTGTAGAGTCAAGATGACTGAGGAGGATGCAATTATGGTTTTTTTCCCCTACTCTCAAAAGCACGTTTGTGCTTCCCCCTCCCCTTTGAGATCTCATCTTCTTTGTTGCAAGTCAGATGTTAAGTATTTAGCATGTTCAAGTTTGACTGATCCATCATTGCTGCAGGGAGGTGGCCCCTGGCTCTTGAAGGCTGTGCTTTTTGGGTACAGGCTGACATAGGTCCTGTCAAACTAGAAAGCTTTGAATACAGGCCCATTGATAGAACTCACTGTGTGTCATCTGTCTTTGGAACAGCTGTGTTAAATTTAGAAAAGCTTATTACCTGAGGGTTGCACCCTAGGAGGCAAATTCATTTGATCATATAAACAGACATGGAGAGGTTGCCCTCTGCATATGTAAAAGGAAGACCCACAGGATGAACTTACGGATCTTTGAAGTATTGAAAATGTGGTACTAAGTGGATAGTTAATGAAAAAAACATTCTTCCCATCAAAGTCCTTGCCATTGTAAAATGGGTCAACATCAGAAAAGGACATTATTTCATCAGTAGAACCGGCATTAAAGGAAGAGGCATTACCATTTGTTTTGCCACCCAACTCTGAGGCAGCACTTCTTACACTGTAGGTTGCTACTGCACATGGGTCTTGAAAAATTTGGCAACAGTAAAAGTTTTCTGAATGTACAACAACCAAAAATTAATTCAGAATCAAATTTGTAATGAATCTGAGGTGTTTCTGGCAGCACTTGCCTGTGTTGCATCTCACAACTTCACAGTAGCCTTGGTTCTGAACACAAAGCATGCTCACTTTGCACTATGCATGCCCTCAGGCCATGCAAAGTTTAAGAAGCCCTGCCTAAGGAATGTTAGGCCTTTCCCTCTGACTTGTAGCTAAAACTTCCTCTCTGTGTTGTCTCTATCCATTAGAACACGAGCTCCTTGAAAGCAGGGAGTGTCTTTCTTTTTTTATTTGTATGGCACTATTATTTTTTTAAATTTTCATGGCACCATGCTTTTCATTGATAGGATGCTCTTGGTTGGATACTATAATAGGATGACATAGATATACACCTGAGCCTGAGAATGCGCACCTATAAGTACTCACAAAGTAGGCAGAGAAAAGGCATTTTCTCTCTCCCTTCTGAAGGGCTTCATGGAGACTTCAGAGAAATTTTTGAAACAGTTGCAATAAAGGCAATCAGTAATAAACTCTCCTTCCTCAGACCTCTCTTGACCCTTGGTTATTGCCTTTCTGGTGTACTTATCATGTTTCAGTTATTTGTGTCTCTGCCATACAGAGTATATCATATCCTTCTACTTGATACTAAGGTCCATGAGGGCAGGGACTAGGTTTTATAAAGGTCTTTTTTAAGTGAATGGGACTTCAATAATGCGGAGGAGTGTAAGGAGGAAGTGTTGAGGTACTCATTCTTGAACAAGTATTGCTTATTCTTAACCCATATTGCCTGAATATCTTACTCCAGTATGTACTATAATTGGGTTATATGCAACAGACTACTTGAAATCCATTCCTAATTACCAAGTTAAATAAATGCAGCCCCAGGTTGCTACCTGAATATTATATTTAATCTTTTTCATTTGACTGAATGTTGAGCTGCCAAGACAGCTGTCCTATTGACAAATCACTAGGAGGTAAAAGCCAGCAGCACAAGTTTCCTTTTTGTAAGCTGAACTTAGAATATTCATTATTTGTGCTGGAAGGGATGGAGGCAGGAACCAATTCCATAGGATAAAAATCACTCTGGTTCTTGTGGTTGTCATGCCAACAATGTATAACCTTTTTTCATGACTGGCTCTAAACACCCCTCATAATGCTTCATTGAGAAGCCAGGGTTTGACAGAGAATCATACCAGCTAAAAAGGCCAAGGGCAAGTGTAACTTATAAAAATGGGCTCTGTGACAGGACAGTTTCTCCACATCCTATGCTGGGTCAATCTGCCCTCAGAAGTAGGGACTGTTCGACCTTCCTGAGAAAAGGAGGAACAATTAGAAAGTCTGGTTGGGTCTCAGGTGATTTGAGCAGAGGCTGGATAGGTCTGAACAGAGCTCTGAAAACCTTCTTGGGAATAATCATTTGGGTAGGACCAAGTTCTTGGTGGTATTGGCTTAGGGTCTAAATGTAGAAAATGCAGGAAAAATAGCTCTGACTGCATTCAGAATAGAAGGTTTAAATGTTTGTGGTTGAAGATATGTTTACCTTGGATATGGAGCAGGCTATAGTGAGACTTTTGGAGGAAATGGGTAGATACCATATCCTCATTTTCTAATAAAATACTTTGCTGCACATATCGTTCCTTCCTACCCTGTACTTCACTGCCATGGTGGACTCAGCAGTCATAGAACTATAGAATTGGATGGGACCTTAGTGATCATTCTAGTTTAACCCTTTCATTTATATAGAGGGAAAATGAGATCCAGTGGAGGAGAAGCAACTTGCCTAACCCCCCTCAGCTATCAAGAGCTGGGACTAGAACCTTAAGCACTCCTCTGACTATAAATATCACTCCCCTCCTCATCCAACTCCAGTGACCCTCTATTACCTCTAGGATAAAGCACAAATCCCTCTGTTCAGCTTTAAAAACTTCACCATCAGGTCCTAAGTTATCTTTCCAGCCTCACTGTACAGTATTCTTTGTCACAAAATGTATCATCTCACATTTTCAAAGCTTTGCACTGTCCATCACCTATTCTTGAAATTCATTCCCTTATCTCCCTTATCTCTTCCTTTGAAATTCAGCGTAGTCATCACCTTTGACATGAAATCTACATGCCAGGCACTGTGCAAGAATAAGGATTTCATTTCCTCTGAAGGCAGATGTACTTATAGGACATATACCAAGGAGAGTGTTGGAGGACAGACTTAAGATGGTTGTCCAATCCATTCTGATGACCATTTGCTGTGTACTAACTGTATATAATAAATCACACTCCAGCTGCCAGGATTCAGGGACAATTTGGGTACCTTCCAAAGTCTGGGACCTAAAATGCTCATCCTAATTCCCCATGACCAAGCACGCACACTCAAGTCCACTCCCTCCCTTAAGTCTTCTTGCCACCAGCTGTGATTGTGAATCTGTGAGTTGCCTTCCCATCTACTACATTCTGAATCAAAGTCCACATCTTTGCTCTTTACTACAGTGAAGTGTCCCTGGTTATAAGTTGTTGAAGGCTGGTCTTTCAGCGGATGGGATGAACACAGCTGATTGCAGTGTCTCTAATTCTCCTTGATGTTATCCAGGCCCAAGGTTTGATGGCGTTATTAAGTGAAGGCAAATGGTTTTGTACTTGCACCTGCCTTTGGCTTTCTGCTTATGCAGGTGGAAAGCATGTTAGCAGTGGAGTCCATATTTGTGCAATAGTGGTGATAAAGATGACATGTTTGCCTTAATGAAAGGTAATGTTGTATAGGGGGAAGAGTATGGGTCTTAGAATCAGAAGGTCCAAGTTGATCAATCAATCAACATTTATTAAGTACCTATTGCTGTGCTGAGTTCTGGGAGTATAAAAAGAGACAAAAGACAGTCTCTGTGCTCACGGAATTGACAATCTAACGGACTACAATTGTGATCTTTATTGCATTCAACACTTGCTGACTGTGACCCTATTGGGCAAATCTCTTAACATTTCTGTGCTTGTTTCCTCATTAGTTTCCTCATTAGTAGATCGTAATACTTATATTATCTTCCCTAGCAATGTAGTAATATGTCCCTCTTCAAGCAGTGTAGGAATCTGCCAGAGATTTTTGCAAATGGGTCAAAATTTTTGTTAATGGGTCAAAAATTGATTCTACTGATTGGTTTTATTATTTGATACTGCTCAGCCCGATAAGCGGTAGGCTTGTTGTGAAAAAAAAAAGTTTGCAAAATCTGGTGTTATATAAATAAAGAAGAGTCATTACCAGCTCCTTTACCACTATGTCTAGAGGACCATGGGCCTTTTCCATCTGACTTGCAGCTGAAACCTTCTGTATTGTATTGCCTCATCTATTAGATGGGACTATCTTATTTTTCTATTTGTACTTCTATTACTTACTTTAGTTCTTTGCAAATAATGTTTATGAATGTTTTATTCATTCATAAATTTCATTAATACTACCAATTTATTATTCCCTCTTCAATAAGCATTTTTTTTTTTAAATATGCCATTTCAACAGTGTTCTTTAAGTAAAATAATATGCTCTGTTTGAGCTGACGGTGGATCTTAATTTATGATTGTCAATAAGGTGCATAGCTTGTATATATGTAGATATATCTTACTTTACCTTATTTATAATTTAAACATAAAAAATATAAGTGATGAGTGGAAGGGAAAAATGTCTATTCCCTGTCATTGGAGATAGGATGGCTCTTCAGTGATATATTGCCTGAGTTTCTGGCTACTAAAAAAAAAAGTAATTATGGTTGGTGTCTGGGGTTGAGTAGAGAAGACTTTGACAGGTGCTCTTGCTCCATGACCTAACGTGGTTGAGATATTTTAAAGACGGTGTAACCAATATCCTTTGCCAGTGACGCTGTGGCCTGAAGGTGATAGAAAATAAAGTATAATAAAAATTGAAGAATAAAAAATTTTGTTTCTATTGTCATTTTCTTTTCCCTCTCATTTTCTTTTTCTTCCTGTTTTATTATTGGAATAAGCTGTTATAAGTAGATTAAAAAAAACCACACACACTGTAATTTGCAAAGGAAGTGGTGGAAGTTTTTTCCTATCATTTCAATTAGAGGCATATAGGTAGCATAGTGGATAAAGGACTGGGCCTGGAGTCAGGAAGACTTGACTTCAAATACAGCCATAGACACTTACTAGCTATGTGATCCTGGGCAAGTCACTTAACTTCTGCCTGCCTCAGTTTCCTCAGCTTCCTAGTGGGAACAATAATAGTACCTCCCTCTCAGAGCTGTGGTGAGGATCAAATGAGGCAATATTTGTAAAGTGCTTAACATAGTATCTGGCATACATAGTAATTACTTAATAAATGCTTCTTTCCTCTCTTCTTCACTTTTTCCTTCCTTCCCTCTCTTCCTCCTTTCCTCCATATCCCTCCCTCCCTCCTTTGCTTCCTTCACTCTATATAACACTTTAGAGGGGGAAGAATATCTCAGAAGAGGCAGAAGGACTGATGACACAGAGTTTCAGGAAGATCTTTAGTTTGGCATGCATAGGAGCTTGGATTAAGCATTTCTGCCTCTGATTGGCTATGTGGTTTGAGGAAAGTAATTTCTCCTTCCCTGGGTCTCCTGTATTCATTCAAAAGGTAACATTTGCTTGATGTTCTCTTGATAGGAAAATTGTCCAGAAAATTTTGGTGAAAGGGGTCAGAAACTTTTGCTATGAACACAGGAATATAGGAACTAGGTTGTCAGATTTGCTTCTCTTGCTTCAATGTTACTAACTGTCTGCTTAAAATTTACCACAGATTCAAAGTAATTTGCATGGTTCAGGTATAAGTTGCCAAAAGCAAGTTGCCAGAACTGTGACCCTAACACAACTAAGGGAGAGGTTTAGGGAATTTATGGGGGAAGGAGGGAAGAGAAGATAAGAGAAATCAGGGGGAAAAAAGTCTTCACACATACTAGAGGAGACCTTTTATATGCTGGCTGGATGGGACTGTGAGCATGACTTACAAAAGGGTTGAAAATGTAATTAACCCCACACATGCTTAGGGCAGTCTCTCACAAGAATAGATAAAGCAGGTGAAAATTCCAGTAGATAGAAGCAGTAGTTTGTCAGAGAAACAGCAAAGGTCACCTTTGGAAGCAAAATGGAATAGCAGTGAGGCCTAGACAATTAATTCCTGGGAGAGGAAGCCATACAAATATCCAGTGCAGCCCTTGAATTGTCTAGAGTAGCATTCCTTCTCCGAGCAGTTTAGAAACCCATCAGAGAGTGCATCTTTTTGTATATGGGTCAGGTTGATTCTTTTACTTTATTTTACTACTTGACCTTGTTAGAGTACTAGTGATAAAGGCGGTTACTGTTTCCTGCTTTTCCCCTGTTTCATAAAGTGATAGACCTGGAAAGGACTTGGAATAGACTTTGGCATATCTATTCCAAACCATGCCTTTATAACACTCCAGACAAATGATAATCTATTATTCTCATGAAGATTTCTACTGCTGGAGAACCCACTTGCTCCCAAGGTAGCCTATTTTACTTTTGGGTAGGTTTAGTTGTTAAGAAGTTTTGTTGAGTAGAAATCGTGTGTGTGTGTGTGTGTGTGTGTGTGTATGTGTATGACTTTCATTCCCTGCTTTCTCTTCTGTTCTCTAGGTCCAAGTAAGCAAATCTGATGTATCCTTTATATGACAACCTTTCATTTATTTGAAGACAAGTTTTTCCTTTCCTCCCTCCTCTCACTCTCCTACCTTTCCCCTCCTCCATCCACTCCCTCACCAAATCCTTCAACTGATTCACCTAGGCAGGGTTTCAAGTCTTTTCACTTTGTAGTTGCCCTCCTTTGGGAATGTCCCATTTTTAAAAAATGTCCTTTCAAAATGAGGCACTCAGAACACAATGCAGTGGGACTTTACCTGACTTGTTCTGAACATTATGTTTCTGTGGGTGGTAGTGAGCTCCCTATAAACTGATATCTTCATGTATAGACTGGGAAACCACTCGTGTAACGTTAATGGCATGTAAAATCTTCCCCATCCACGAATAGGCCTCATGTGGAACCCATTAAGGGAAGCTTGCTTATAGGAAAGTTTTCACACCTTTTGCTAATTTCTAATTAGGCACTGAGTCAAGAGGGTTGTGATACCTTCTGGCTCTGAGAAGTGTATATATAGTCTGAGTTGGTATTTTGCGTTGGGGGCTCACATATGAGAAGGATCTTGTGATTTCTTGGTCGAGATTCTGAGTGGCCATATGTTGAGAGCCTCCCCGCTTGCTCTGAAGTCTGCTCCTAAGACTACCTACTCTCCATCCAGGGGTGTATGTAAAGTATATAATTGATTCAGGGAGTCAGAGCCCTGTCTGTTGGTCTTTATTTCTTTGCTTGTATTTTCTCTGAAGTTCAGGGTCCTGACTTTTCCCTTGAACTAGTGAATGTGATTTAAATCCTAGTAAAGCAGATCAAAGAACTTGTGTTAGCAGCCATCCTGGGTATGCCAGTGTGGTTGCCACTACAATCTGTTGAGGATACTACAAAAAGAATACCTGTTCAGATATTATCTACACAGCAGTGGGGAAATCTGTGGTCTTGAGGCCATGTGTGACCCTCTAGGTCAGTGGTTCTCAACCTTCCTAATGCCACTACACTTTAATAGTCGTATGTGGACATGTCTGCATGTGGGTGGACCCGCCTGGAGACTGATAGAGGAGCGATGTCTTGGTTCCTATATGTTTTCCAGTGGTCTTAGGTGACACCTGTAACTCCTATGAAAGGGTCATTTGACCCCCAAAGGGGTCGCGACCCACAGGTTGAGAACTGCTGTTCTAGGTCCTCAAGTGCATCCCTTTGACTAAATCTAAACTTCATAGAACAAATCCCCTTAATAAAAGGACTTGTTCTGTAAAGTCTGAACTCTGTCAAAAGGCTGTACCCAAGCACCTAGAAGATCACATGTTGCCTTGAGGCCACAGGTCCCTCACCCTGAGTCCTAACTTAATTTACGCTGACCTCTCTCAGTTTACCTCTGCTTCATGTCTGCTTAAAGGCAATCTGAACTTTATAGACCATAAGGTCTTTGAAGGCCAGGAAGGCTTCAGTTTTGCTATTCCTTTCCCAGTTCCTGGAACATAGTGGTCATTAAAGCTTGCTGTTTGATTTGTAGACTCTTTATACCATTGAGTTCTTTGGCCTGACTCCACTGTGACATTCTGGTTACCATACCCTTTAACTTCCAGGCATGTCTCATCACCTTTTTTGTTGCTGTTGTTGAGCCATTTCAGTTGTATCTGATTGTTCGTGACCCCATCTGGGGTTTTGTTGACAAAGATATTGGAGTGGTTTGTCATTTCCTTCTCCAATTCATTTTATTTTATTATTATTATTATTATTATTATTATTATTTGCTTTTTGGAGGGGGGAAGGTAGGGCAATTGGGGTTAAGTGACTTGCCCAAGGTCACCCAGCTAGTTTTGTGTTAAGTGTCTGAGGCTGGATTTGAACTCATGTCCTCCTGACTCTATTCTCTGTACCATCTAGCCACCCCACCAATTCATTTTATAGATGTGGAAACTGAGGCAAATTGGGTGAAGTGACTTGCTCAGGGTCATATAGCTAGTAGGTGTCTGAGGCTGGATTTGAATTCAGGAAACGAAGTCTTTCTGGCTCCAGGCCCAGCATGCTATCCACTAGTGGCCATCTACCACCCTAGACCTGTTAATTACTCTTAACCAACAACAGGCCTTAGCTCTGTCTGTGCAGGGGTCAGAGACCTACCATCTGCTTTCACTTTCTGCTTCAGTCTGCTGACATTAAGTTCTTCAGTTAGGGTCCTGTTTGGGGAGGTCTAGTGACAACACAGTTTAGTGACATCAAAATACCAGTCATAGAAGGAATTGTTAAATTGGGCCAGGATTTTGTATGGATCTTTCTTCTTTGAAGTCTGCAACTTTAACAGAGAATGATTTAGCGTGGAAATATATCGGTCTTCCAACATTTATGGCTATATGAGTTGACTGAATTGACTTTTGTTGTAAGTCATTTAAAAACTCCCAGGACTAATTTTTCTACAGTTGATTGGATTAATTTATAGTCAATTTGATATTTAAGATGTCCCAAAGTCCTGAAGTGACTATTTTTCTGTTTGATATTCTCTGTGGCTCCGACTTTGCCCTGCCCTGGGGCTCATTTATTGTTAATTATTCTTTTCTTCTGAGGACAGCTGTCAGTTTGACATTCCTTCCCAATGCCAAGAGAGGGGTCTATAGTCTTTCTCTTCCAGTCTCCTTCATGGGTTTTCCCACACATTGAAATAAGGTCAGTCTCTGATTCTGAGCATTACTTAGGAAGATTTTTCTAAGTCTTACATATAGTGCTTTGAATACATTCCAATACTTAGAATGATAGATTAAGAACTTAGCTTTAAAAATTCTGAATAGGTGGGGCTTTTATGAAGATCAGGAACTGAACAGGTGCAAGAGGTGAACAAGATAGCATACTCAATGGGTTGCCCCTGACTTTGAATCTCACATCTGTCTCTGATTTGTATATGACATTGGGCAAGTCATTTCCTGTGCTCCACCTCTAAAGTGGGTCCCATAATATAGTTCTTCCATCTGTCCTCACAGGATGTTGTAAATATCATGGGAAGGAAGTGTCCCGATGTGTGAAATAAGGGTTATCTAGCTAATGGTAGGTAAATGGAGAAAAAAAAAAACCCTAAGCCAAACAGAGCTTCAAGTTGATCAGACTCAATTCAAGCACTGTGATATGGTTGCAAAAAGTAGCTAATGAAATCTTAGGCTTCATTAATTAAAGTCTTTAGATCAAGGGAGGTCATGGGTCCAACTCTGTTCTAGTGTAAGTCAGACCTCATCTAGAGGACAGTGTCCATTTGTATGTCTTGTACTTTAAGAATATATGTGTGAGCGTGGCAGTCAGGACGGTGAAGAGTGTGGGAACTGTGTCATATAAGGAACAGCAGGGATGTTTAGCCTGGAAAAGAGAAGACTTGAGGGGAAAGGTGGTTGTTAAGACAAGGCTGTCTTCAGAAATTTGAAGAGCCATCTTTAAGTAAGGGCAAGAATTAAATTTAGAGTGTTAAAGGGGGATTAGATGTAATCTAGACTACCTCCCCTCCCATTTTATAAACAAGAAAAAGGAGGCTCAATGGGTTTAAGTGGTGTATCAAAAGTTTTGCAGGTAGTGAGTAGCAGATATAGGATTTGAATGCAGATCTTTTTTTTTCTTTTCTTTCAGACTCAGGGTTCTTTCCACTATATCAGTCTGCCTTCATAGTAGGAAATCAAGGCTAAATTCCCCAGGCTATAGAGCCCACTTTCCCTTCAATTACAGGAGCCAGGTGATTGCTTTCTCAGTGACTTAGGTAAAAACATCTTGGTAGAGCAATAATACCTCAATTATGTAATTCAGGCCAGCTGCCTGAAAAGAAGCAAGGATGAAGAAGCAAAAAAGAAGAAAAAAAGCAAAAGAACAAAGAAGCAAAGGTAGCTAGGAGGATCTGAAAGTTCTTCAACTTTCTTTTGTGTCAAGAAACCCTTTGTTAGACTGGTGAAGCCTATGGATCAGAAATTTTTCGAAGAAATTTAAAAATGCATAAAAGAAATAGAATCCCAAAGGAAACCAATCATATCTGTCTATCTATCCAAGCTCTGTGAGTTTGTGTATTCCCAAAGAGGTTCTTTCATCTCATTTGTCTTCTTCTAGGTTATTTTCTTGACTTTCTTGTCTTATTGGCAGTAGCATAATATGCTGAAGAACATTATTGTTCTATTTTGTTCCTAGTTAGAGAGGCATTTGTGAGCTGCCTAATTTCTTCATCTATGAGGCCCTTAGGAGAGCAGAAGCTGTAGCTTGCTTGAGTTTCATCAGACCGTTAATCCACGGTTTTATTGTCCTTCTCCCAGTTGTTCACACACAAAGGTGTGGGGCCCCCAGGCTGTGGAATTGTATTTCCATGGAAAACTACAAATGATGGGTTGATGGAGTGCTGCCATCTCTTGGCTTTGCAAATGATAGAGACTCTCAGTGATTTAATGAGGCGATTTTTTTAGATGAGAACCTTCATTTTAACTATTCTGCATAAATAACTTAGCATGCATTCTTGACAATTATGCTGGCCCTCCTGTGTGTTTTCTTGGGTTTGAAAGATGAAGGTAATAGCTCCATCTGAAAAGTCTTTCTTTGAAGAGAGGGAAATTTGCCTTCTCTCTCTTTTGGTGATTTGGGCCTATGTTTTTCTAGGCAACTTTTCAGGTGCTCCATAGAGAAGGTTAGTAATAGAATGCAGGCTTGAAAGAAGCCCTTGGAGTTATGTGCTCTAAGCCTACCTAGGAAAGAGAAAATGGGAATTGAAGCAGGGGAAGTTTACATTTAAATTCCCATTCTGAACAGAATTGTGAAGTACATTATGTTCTATGCCATTCCCTGTGTCATTCAACCAACAGGCATTTATTAACCTCTTAGGATGTATAAGATACTGTGCTAGATACTGGATATACAACAACGACCAAAATGAAGCAAAAACTTCTCCTCTGTCCCTTCCACTCCCATTTTGATGCCTTTGGTTTCCCTTCTCTAGCCTGTCTTCTTTTAGCTTATCCTCTCTTTAATTTTATCCTTCTTCTCAAAATGAATTCTTCCTTTGTAACAAACGAAGCAATACAGCAATCCTTTATAGTGTCTGCAACACTTTGCATCTGCTTTCTGCTGTTTCTCCTTTAGTTCTGCCAAGAGCTGTGATTTGGATCGGATTTGTGATTTCATTGGCATCAGAACTCCTGAAGAAACTTATTTGCCATTGCAGAGATGCAATTAGAAGGTTGCCTGGGGCATTGAGAAGTTATGGGAGTTGGCCAAAATGACACAGATAGTAGGTTTCAGAAGCTGAATTTGAACCCAGGCCTTTTGAACTCTAAAGCTGGCTCTCTATCTACTAATTCTATGATGATGATGACGATGACAATGATGATAATGACAATGATGATGATGATATTAATAATAGCAGATATTCAGATAATTTTTTAAGGCTAGGTAAGCACTTTGAACGAATTGTCTAGTATGATCCTCACAATAATCTTACCAGGCATTATTTCTACTGATACTCTTAGGTCAGTTTTACAGATAAGGAAATTGAGTTTTAGAGAGGTTAAGTGATTTGACTAGGGTCACATAGTTAAGTATCAGATGAAGCACTTGAATTCAGGTCTTACTGACTATATCTAGCCTCTTCAGGCAGGGGTTCTTAATTTTTTTTTTTAATATAATACACCCTTTTGGAAATCTGGTGAGGCATATGGATCCATTCTCACAATAATGTTTTTAAACGCATCAATAAATTAAATAGGATTACAAAGTAAACCAATTATGTTGAAACACAGTTGTAAAAGTATTAAAAAAAATAATAAGTACACAGGCCCCAGGTAAAAAAAAAAACTCTTACTAGAAGATGTTAGCAAACCTTAAGCTCTTAGTATGTTAGTCTTCCCAGGGAAATTTGCATTAAAAAATAAATGTATTATTTCTTTATTTTTAACATTCATTTTTTCAAAAATTGAGTTCTGAATTCTCTCCTTCCTTCCCTCCTACTCCTTCCCCACCCATGAAGAAGGCAAGAAATGTGATATCAATTATATAGATGAAATCATGCAAATATACTTTTATATTAACCATGTTGCCCAAAAGAAGCAAGAAAGATAAAGAAAGTGAAAAAATTATGCTTCACTCTGCATTCAGACTTCATCTATTCTTTCTCTCGAGGTGGATAACAATTTCCATCACAAGTCCTTGAGAATAGTCATGGATCACTCCATTGATCAGAACAGTCAAGTCATTCACAGTTGAAAATCATAAAAAAATGCTGTTACAATGCTGTGTACAGTGTTCTGGTTCTCCTCATTTCACTGCATCAGTTCATATAAGTCTTCTCAGGTTTTTCTGAAACCATCCTTGCCCATTGTGTCTTATAGCACAAGAGTATTCCATCACAATCATATACCACAACTTGTTCAGCCATTCCCCAATTGATGAGCAAGTTCCAATTCTTTGCCACCACAAAAAGAGCTGCTATAAATATTTTTGTACAGTTGAGTCCTTTTCCTTTTTCTTTGATCTCTTTGGGATAGAGGTCTAATATTTCTGGGTCAAAGGATATATGCACAGTTTTATACCCCTTTGGGCATAGTTCCAAGTTGTTCTCCAGAATGGTTGAACCAGTACACAACACCCTCAAAAAGGCATTAGTGTCTCATTTTTTCCACATCTTCTCTGTGTCGTTTTCCTTTTTGGTCATGTTAGCCACCCCGATCCATGAAGAGGTACTTCAGAGTAGCTTTAAGGAAATTTGCATTTTAATAGGCAATCCAGAAAACAGTAAAAAGTTTTCTAAAATTAAATGAATGAATCTCAAATGACAAAACTTCAGTCTCTAGGTGAGATATGAATAAAATCATACTATACTTAGACTGACCCCCTATTCTGATTATTCATAAGGCTGAGACTTCTTGGATAGACTTGCACAGGGTCTGTCAGGCCTGGGTGGTTTTAGAGCAGAGATAGGCTTTTCAGGATCCTGAGACTGGCTTTTCAAGGTTTAATACTGCTTACTGCTAGTACTCAGGAGACAGATTTATGTGAATTGAACCTTAGTCTATTAAAAACTGATTAAAATAACTTTCACTACCCAAAGGTTAGGTTATTCTAAGCCCAGGCAGACATATTACAGTATTATTAAAAGGCCTTGGAGTAGCTTGTCAATATTCTCAGAAAATCTGGCTGGTGTATTGTGTTAGTCTATCCTGATCGATAGGACTGGGATGCTGGCTCTGCTGCCCCTTGTTTAATTTGCCATTTATAAGTTTGGTTGGGCCAATGAGTCTAAACAATTCTCAATACCCAGGATAAATAAGCGAGGCAGCAAATCAAACTGGATTTGTTGGTACAATTACACAATAAGGAATCTGAGTGATTGGAGTTTAACTCCAGTGGTAAATTGGAATATAAATGTTTGTAAGTCACAGGGTGCTTTACTATCCCAGGAATGGTAAGCAGCTCCCCATTTCCAGCTTTTAGCAGACACTGTTTTGTGAGTAATATCTGCTTTTGCTCTACAAATTTAATTCTTGAGAAGGACTGTCTCTCTTCTAAGAGGCAAGCCAAGCCCAAGCTGTAGAATTTAAGAACTCTCCTATAAAGAGTCAAAGCTCCAGGCTAACTAATTTGCACCCTTGGGAGTATCCTTCCAAGTCACACACTCTCCTTGCAGAAATTTTTCAGTTGTCAATTCAGTGAGAAGATCTAGGTTAAGAAGTATAAGGTAGATGTTTTAGGTTCTAGGTAGTGTGATGTCCAGGATGTGGTGAATCCTTGGCACTTCAGTCTCATGGTACATAGGCTCTGGGCTGCTAGGGGCTGGGTAAACTATATGATGCCTCCAGCCAGTTGGCATTTACAAAATGGTTTCTCGATGATTTAATTTTTATTGGTCTCAGTATTCTAATTTATGAAATGAGGTTATATGTGTATGGAAGGTTCCTAACATCATCTAGCAGTCTAGGTCACTCATTTAATAAAAAAGGCATCTAAGTTCAAAGAGTTCACATGATAATGCAGAAGGTCTCATAGTTGTTTGTTGTCTAAAAATGTCCAGATTTTCTTTTCCCTTTAGCATTCTGTTACTGAACAAGGATTAAGATATAATCAGTTTATGGGGTTGAGGTTGACCTTTTCTCTTTATACACATGCCTGTAGGCTGCATTTTGCTTTTTTGTGCCTTCTTTTTCCCCCCCTGAAAGGCTTTCTTAGATTTCCCTTTAATGTGATTTCACTTGCATAAAGAAGCCTCTATGTATATAGGGAAGAGGTGGGGAGGGGAGGAGGAGGATGTGCCTAGTTCAAAGTGTAATTTTCTTTAGGCTGTGTATCCACACAAAATTAAAGAATGTTAGATTTAGAAGGGACTTTAAATATTATATAATCCAGCTCCCTAATTTTATGCTTTTTAGGGATTAACCAAGTTAGAGGGGAATGTAAAGTCCTATCACTCATACTTGGGTCTTTACAGTAGGCCATGATCAAAATATGTATTATGAAAATAACAAGACTGAAATTATAATGTCCCAGGATTATAATGGAGCATGCAATATTGGAGGCCACCCTCCCTACATAGATCTGGGCCAAATTTGGATCTGTTGGGGTTAGGTTGTCTCTGTGTCATGGAAATATGCCACAATGCATTGAGTTGCATCGTTATATTGTCTCTGTAAAATTTCAATGGTTTCTCAAAAAAAATCTGTTCTCTATTTCCCTTGACCTCCTAGTGGGTAGATATATAATGGATAGATGAGTCAAAGGAGAATCAAAGGTCTGAAGGCAGCATGAAAGACAATATAGACGGAACACCACTCATACCAGAGCTTCTCAAGTGATTTCATCTGTAACTAGGGGAGCTGTGCTGGCCTTAATCATGAGCAGAGTGAGTGGTTGCTGCTATAAAGTGATTTGAAGGTTTCTTGGGAAGGTTCCAAAACATCCAGGCCCAGTGCCACATTGTCAAAAATGCTACCATTGCTTTGCTTCTTCCGGTCTCTTCTTTTAAAATGCAAATATCCTTCCAAAGCCTTACACATTAAGCTGTTATGAGTCATTCACTCCTTAGTGTGAATTATTTAATGTTTTCTTCCCACTTAAACCAGTAAAGATCAGTAAGGCACTGAGGGAATAAATATAAGTTTTGATGGGGAATTTAGAATCATCAGATCATAGGTTTAAAGCTGGCGGGGACCTTGGAGAACACTGAATCCAACTCTCCCATTTTAAAATATAAGGAAACTGAGTCAGAGAATAGTAAGTAACTTGCTTTGGGGCACAAAGAGAGCAAGTGTCTGAGACATTTGAACTCAAGTCTTCCTAACTCTGGGTCCAGCACTCTATCTAGATCTGGGTAAGTTCAGGTAGTTAAATTTAATCCTGGTTGAGTGACCAGCCTCAAAGAATCTAAGAAGTTACTAGCATTTTGGAGTGTCCAGTGAAGTGTTCCAAGAATCTGTCCTTGGCCCTGATCTGAAAATTTTGACTCGTGACTTAGATGAAGTCATAGAAAGCATACTTGTTAGTTTTGGTGATTGTCTGAAGATGGGAGGAAGAGCTAACGTGTTGGATTACAAAATCAGAATGCAAAAAGGCTAGAATGATGGGCTGAATTCAATAAGGAGTAAAATTCTATTTCTGAGCTAAAAGAAACAAGATGAAGGAGGACGGGCTAGGCAATAATTTCTACGGGAGAGAGCTGGGGGGTTTTAGAAATGATGATTCCACTGTTCTCTGAGTCAGAGCTCACCTAGAGTTTTGTTTCAGTTCTGTGTGGTTATGCTTTAGGAAGGCTATTGACACACTGAAATATGCCTAGAAGATGATGACCATTATTAGGAGAGAACTAAAAATTGTACCATATGAGGCATAGATAAAGGAACTTAGGACTGTTTAGCTGGAGGAGAATCAGCTTGGGGGAGAGGGAGGGGGAAGATAGGGACCATTTTACAAAAAAAATCTTAAGGGCTGTCATATGGAGGAGAAACTGGATTTGTTCTGCTTGGCCCCTGAAGGAAGAATTGAGAATAAAAGGTAGAAATTGCAGGGAAAACAACTTCCTAACCATTTGGGACGTCCAGAAATGGACTGGGCTTCCTCAGAAGATGACAGGTTCCACTTCAGGTAGGTGGATAGAGGGCTGGGTCTGGAATCAGGAAAATTTGGATTCAAATTTGACCTGAGACACTTACTATCTGACTCTGGCTTAACCTCACTTAACCTCAGCCTGCTTCAGTTTCCTTAGTGGTAAAATGGGTGTAAGAACGCTGCCTACCTCTCAGAGCTGTGTGAGGACCAATGAAATTATATTTACAAAGTGCAAGTAGTGTCCTGCCCAGCACATAGTAGGTGCTTGATAGATATTTGTTCCCATTGACATGAGGTGTTCAGGTAAAGGGGGGGGACCAGGGAGGAGAACTACTTGCCAGGAACATTGTAGAAGGAATGTTTGGTTAGGTACAATTCAGACTAAATGGCCAGTGAGGTTGGTTTCTTCTAGCTTTCAGATTCTCCTCTCCGATTCCTCTCAGATTTTCTCTGCTTTGTAGTTGTTTTTCCCCCCAGAGTCAGTACTTCAGGGAAAGAATGGCTGGGAAACTCTTTCTTGAACCACGTGATGAACCAACACCTTTGCCAATTATTTCTTGAGTCACTGTAGGCTTTATTAAGGTACCCACTTGGCCCTCAGGGGTAAAGATTAGTCATGGCTTCTGTGTTCAAGGAGTTAACAATTTAGTGAGAAAAAGAGGCATGAACATGGAATAAAAGCTGTGTGAGGATTGGTAAGGGCAGCTGAGTGGAATGACACACCCCTTAGTGGTTCTAGCACCCATTTCTCCTCCCCCCATCACTTTGTCAACTGTATGATCCTAGGAAGGTGACGTACCTTTCTGGACCTCAACTGCCTCACCTGTAAATGGAAATGAAAATATCTCATTTGACTTTTGCCGAGGAGATAGCTCAGATACATATGTGTATATATATATACATATATATACACACACACACGTACATAGTGCATGTATGTATATATACATAGATATATGCATATATAGATATGTATATATTTATATATATACACATATGTATATGTGTATGTATAAATATATGTATATATATTTAGTGGCAGACTAGACATTTTTTCTGATCTCCACAGTCTCTTAAACCTCTCAAAAACAGAAATTATGCACCAAAGATAAAGCATCTCTGATCATCTCCATGTTCTAGGACACTCAGAATTCAAAAGAAAGTTAAAAAACTCCCCCAAAGTCAGAAACAAACTTTTACTGGCTCTGTGCTCACTCAGCATCCTGCCTCTACCTCCTACACTGCTGACAATGAGGCTGCACTAGGAGGCCTGAGGATATGACATAAACCTAGAACAAGACCCACTCCTACACTTCAGCCCCTGCTTCCTCTTTCTAGTACCATGGAGACCCATGTTCCAGGCTTTGGAAGTTTGCTCAGGTCTAGACAGCAGCTTGGTCATATCCCTTTAGAAGCAAAAGCCTGCCAGGGATTGCAGCCCCATAGCATCAGCGCTATAAAGCTCTAAACTGTCAGTGCCTGGGAAAACAGGCTCCGAACTGCCAGTGGTAGGCCAGAGAACTGAGGAGCAGAGAGAGTGAGACAGAGCACCAGGACAGGACACCATGAGTGTGGGGACCTATGTAGTACTCTACCAAACCTTAGGGAAAGAATGCAGAATCCAGCTGGGGCTAGTTCTGGCCCCCCAAAAATCATCTGGGGCAGAGACATAGGCTGGTAAACCTTGAACTGCCCATCTTGGGAGGAGACTGAGATTCACTGAGACCCAAAGAAACCACAATCAGAGAGGAGGAAGCGAGGAAGTGAGTGATAAGGAAAATAAAGGGGTGGGGGTAGGGGGAAGAAACTAAAAGTACCAAAGATTTCACGAAGAAGAAAACTCAAAGATCTTGAACATTAGCAGATAAATCAATAGGAAAAATAGTAACATCAGATCTAGTAAATGAGTTATGGCATCTATGAAGAAATACTGCAAAAAACCAGAAAATTACCCACCAGCATCCAAAAGAACTTCATGGAATATGAGAACATGGAACCATAACATGCTGTTCCCATGTGCTTCAAAAGAGAAATGAGAATGGGGCATCTAGGTGGCACAGTGAATAGAGCACCGGCCCTGGAGTTAGGAGGACCTGAGTTCAAATCCAACCTCAGACACTTACCACTTACTAGTCGTGTGACCTTGGGCAAGTCACTTAATCCCAACTGCCCTCCAAAAAGCAAAAAATTTTAAAAAAGGGAGAAATGAGAATTATGAGAGCAGAACTTATGGTCTACATAGCAAAAACAATGAGCGGAATAGAAAAATTGGAATCTGCAACAGCAAGCCTCAGCAAAGAAGCAGGAAAACAATAGATTGGGAAACAAGTACACACAGGTGAAAGACAATCTAGAGGAAGTGAAGCAAAAAACAAGAACATTAAAAGAAAATTTGCTCACTATTCAAGCAAAACATACTGAACTTGAACATAGGATGCAAAAAGACAAGCTAAGGATCACAGATCTCCCAGAAGAACATGACAGGACATAAAAAACCATGAGCGGCTAAAAGCAGTCATTATGAGAGTATGCTGGGGGTGACTAGTGGGTCAGGCAGTTTAGAGCTGGTTGAGGTTCATCTGGGAGGGAGTTTACATTTTTTTTTGTGGGGGGAAAGAAACACCTCTCTGGTTATGACTAGAGGGAGATAAACAGAGACATAGCATGGCAGACGTAGTTAGGGCTGGCTGATGAAATTTTGTGGTTAAATTTCTCAAAAGGAAATAGAATTTCTTTTTCACCTTCTGTGACTGGATGACATGTTCATCTTGTCAGCCTCTGTCACACCTGCACCTGTCACTAGTTATGTACTTAGGTGACTTTTTGTTGTTTCCCTGACACATGCACCCAAACTTTGCTGAGATAATTTGAACAGCGGACACAAACTATTCCAACCACTTGTGCATACCTGATGTCTGGTTTATTCAGTTATCAGCTAAGTTGCAAAAGTTAGGCAATTTGCATTCACGATGTAGCTGAGGCTTTTTCATTGGTGACCACTATGAGTGGCAGGAATCTTGTCATAAAAATGCAGAATGGGGGCAGCTAGGTGGTGCAGTGAATAGAGCACTGATCCTGGAGTCAGGAGGACTTGAGTTTAAATTTCACCTGAGACACTTAACACTTACTAGCTGTGTGACCTTGGGCAAGTCACTTAGCCCCAATTGCCCTGCCTCCTTGCCCCCCCCCCCAAAAAAAAAGATAAAAATGCAGAATGATAGTGCCAAAGGTGTCAAGGGCTGTTGGCTGCATTAGTTCAGGAAGGGATTTTAGGGTCCTGAAATCAGAGAATTGGAATTAGGTCATTGACTTTTCCCCAGCCACTCACAATTCTTGATATCTCTCTTGATATCTCTCAAATGTCATTAAGACTCTGGGCAGATTCACTCAATAAAGAAAGACAACATTACTTTGTTTGAGGGTGGAGAGAGCAGAGATGCCAAGAGAACTGGAGAATGTAAATCTGCAAATACATGGACATGAGATGTTGAAGCCAGTCTATAAAAATGACTTGTATAAATGGAGATTATAATTTTTTTTGATGAAGGGTTTTTTTTTTTTTTTTTTGCCTTTTTTTGGAGGGCAATTGGGGTTAAGCAACTTGCCCAAGGTCACGTGGCTAGTAAGTGTTAAGTGTCTGAGGCGGCATTTGAACCCAGGTCCTCCTGACTCGAGGGCCCGTGCTCTATTCACTGCGCCACTAGCCACCCTGGTATTTGTTCCTTTAAAGCAAATTTTAACTTTTTTTTTTAAACATCTTCTATATCTCCCAGTAACCTCCAACCCACCCAAACAGTCAACCCTTATAACAAAGAAAGAAAAATAAAACAGTTCAGAAAAATGAACACATCTTCTTAGGCCAACATCATATCCAGTGTCAAATATCTGTGTTCCCTCTAACTCTGTAAAGAAGGGAGGGAGATGTGGAGAATCTAATCCTTAACACTATCTCTAGAAACAAGGTCCACAAGCATGACCGTACATGGTTAAAACTAGAGTATTCTTCTTGGTGTCTGCTGCTCTTTGCCTACCCAGAAGAACCATCAGTCCTAAAAAGAGGTCTCTGGAACCAGAGTGAAAGGAGTCTTATGTCCTTTAACTTGGAGGGAAAGAGGAAAAGAGAGAAAGGAAGAGGAAGGGAATCAAACAGACAAAAAACAAACAAATTCGAAAACAAAACTAAAATACACACACACACACACACGCCCATTTCACATGAATGGTCTGCCCACTAGAAAAAGGAAAGAAGAAACATAGCACAGGTCCTGAATTTATCTTTTCTTTGCAATTCTGGTTTTGCCTGGAAGTAATTAACTTCCTTGTTACCAGTCTTTACAGCATGCTCCTCAGCTCTCCCTGAGGGCTGAAGACAACCCTATACCTTCCTCATTCCAAGATCTAGGCCAGATTTACCAGTTGTTGAGTGTATGGTCCTGTATTTTTAACCAAGAACCCTACTGGGCATTAGAAAACTAGCCACCTCCTCAGTCCTGACACAGGATCTCTTGCTGCCCTCTGCTGCTCCCTCCCTCCCTTTCTCCCTCTCCCTCTCCCTCTCTCTGTTTCTCTCTCTCTCTCTGTTTCTCTCTCTCTCTGTTTCTCTCTCTCTGTTTCTCTCTCTCTGTTTCTCTCTCTCTCTCTCTCTCTCTCTCTCTCTCTCTCTCAATCTCTCTCTCTCTCTATCTCTGTCTGTCTCTCTCTCTGATAGCTATTGCTCTGGTATTAGCCAAGTGAGTCCAGAGAAAAATTCTATTCCCTAACCAGTCATCTGGTAAACACTGGCATTAGCGTGGCTAGGCCAGTAAATAACCAGGTGATAATAACACCTTATATTGTTATAGTGCTTTTGGGTTTACAGAGAACTTTCATTATATCTCCAGCCCAAAGAGCAAGAGGTGTCGATCAAGAATTAGTTGATGATAATGATATTGCCAAAGCCAACTAAAGGTCATGGTAAGAAAGGACTTGGAAAAATGACTTTGAAGAGGAAGGTGTTAAGAGACCAACAAGCTAGAGATATTAACTGCAAATACTAGAGATT
>CM053588.1:194420249-194449438 GCA_028646515.1 Pseudochirops corinnae
ATCTATCTATCTATCTATCTATCTATCTATCTATCTATCTATCTATCTACATTTGATTCCAACAATAACCCTGTGAGGCAGGTGCAATTATGCTATCCTTTTGTAATTGAGAAAACTGTGGCTGAGAGGTAAAAGTGCCTGTGTTCATACCGCTCCTAAGCTTTGTGGTAGGATTCAAATTCAGGTCTTCTCAATGCTACATTTGCACTCTCCTGGCTGCTACACCATCTAGTTTCGAGAGAGAAATAAAAAAAAGTCAAGCCTCGAAGAGGGGGCAAAGGAAACAACTCAATTTCTTTTCAAGAATGCAGAGTATCTTGCTGCCTTTTAGAGGACAAATATCAACTGTGGGTAAATGGAATTTTGCCAGACTGATCTTAAAGGATGTATGAGTTGCCTCTACCCATACCTTTCCTCCTTCCAGAAATACCTTCCCACCTCTTTGCTACCTCTCCAATTCCTATTGGGTTCTCAAGATACAGCTTAAGCCCTGCTTCTACCAGATTTCATCTCTAACCCCTCCAACTCCTGGTGAGCCCTCCTTCCTTTGAACGTCTCTTAAGACTTGTGGTCTGTCCATTCCTATATATACCTTTAGACCTTTGGTTTTTAGTTCTCTTATTATATGCATCCTCCACTCAAACCCAGTTTCCATCTTGCCTCATATTGGTGAGTGGCAAGCTCTGACAGGCCCTACCAAGCTATAGTCCAAGACCAGCATTATTAAGTTCAAGGGAGCTTAGTATCAAGTCAGCTACAGAAAGATGGATTGTTTGTTTGTTTTTGGTGACAGCAAATATGGAAGATGTCCAGTTCTTAGTTATAGGTGAGTTATAATTTGCATCAGTGGGTGGGTGGGAAGGAGTATTTATACTGGCAAAATCACAGAGCTTTGAAGACTGTATGCATGTAATATGCATGTATGTGTATGGATACATGTAACATATATACATATAAACATACATATACGTGTGTGTGCATAGGGACAGCGAGGTGGCACAGTAGATAGAGCACAAGGCCCAAAGTCAGGAAGACCTGAGTTCAAATGTGGTCTCAGAGACTTACTAGCTGTGTGATCCTGGGCAAGTCACTTGACCCTGTTTGCTTCAGTTTCCTCATCTGTAAAATGAGCTGGAGAAGGAATGGCAAACCACTTTAGTATCTTTGCCAAGAAAACCCCAAATGGAGTCATGAAGAATTGGACACAACTCAAATGACTGAACAACAACAAATACGTGTGTGAGTATACATAATGCATCATGTGTGTGTATATATGTGTATATATATATAAATGTATACTCATACAAACTACTTCTACTTTCCCTCTTTCCCCTCCCCTCTCTTTCTCCCTCCCTCCCATTTATTTCTTCTTTTTTTTTTTTGGAGGGGGGAAGGCAAGGCAATTGGGGTTAAGTGACTTGCTTACACTCACACAGCTAAGTATTAAGGTCTGAGGTCAGATTTGAACTCCTGACTCCAGGGCCAATGCTCTATTCACTGCACCACGTAGTCTCCCTTATTTCTTATTTTCAAGGCTCTGATTTGCCAGTGTAGATTCTCCCTCCCTCCACAGCCCCCATACAGATTATAACTCACCTACATAGTTTTTGATATTTGCTGTGACAAAAACAAAAGCATCAGATCCCTGTAGCCTACTTGGTATTAAAGCCCCCTTGAACTTAGTGATGCTGGCCCTTTGACTATAGCTTGGAAGGGCCTGTCAGATCTTGCCATTCACCAGTTTGAGGCAAGATGGGAGCTGGGCTTTAGTGGAGGGCGCATATAATAAGAGAACTAAACACCAAAGCTCTAAGGTTTATATACAAGAGTGGCAAGTGACTAGTGCAGACCATAAGTCTTGGAGGTTAGTTGGTGTAGTTTTTGCATTTTTATATATGAGAAGGCTAGCGCTAGAATTCAGTTCAGTTATGCCTTACACCACTGTATCCTTTGCACATAGCATTTAACACTCTAGATAAGCCACTCACACATCATCCCACTTTGTTTTCTTCTTCCTCCTAAGTGCTAAATCAAGAAATGCAATGACATTTAAGTTCTCTATCCTCAGTTCTCTTGCCTGTCAAGTGGGTATAATTGATCTTCTTTACTCTCAGCTATGGTTGTGAGGCCCTACTGAGAAAATATTTATGAAAGTGCTTTGAAAAGTATAATGGAATATGTAAAAGATGGTGTCATAAAGTGAAAAAAAAATAGCTGAAATGAAGACTGAGAAAGGAAATCAAATGATAGTCTTTGTTCTCTGCCCAGGTGTTGATGAGTGCTTGTCTATAGAAAAATTCAGTTCTCTGGCCAAAACTACTTTTCTATTATATGGAACTTCAAGTATGCAAGTTCCTCCAAGGTCTCTTGGAGCCCCAAATTCCTGACTTTTATGACCTCTAGTTAAGAAGATAAGGCAAACACATCCATGAGTTATAAATGCTAGCACCGATATGGAGATAAGTCAACACATGGTCATGTTATAATAATATCTCATATTTATATTGTGCATTAGGGTTTACACAGCACTTTCACCCTAAGAGCCCTGTGAGGTTAGGTAGTGTAAATGTGATCATCCCTATTTTCTAGTTGAGGAAATGGAGCATCAGAGAGATTATGGGATTTTGCCAAAGGACACCAACTAACAAAAGAGCAGTCAGCTAGTCTGTGTCAGAGTCAGAATTTGAACTCATGTCTCCTGTCTGAGCCTCTAACCCATCAATGCTTGTGCAAAGACAACTGAGAACCTATACTGTGTGTCAGTGGTATGACCTTTGTATTTGGAGGAGAATATATAAGGTGATAGGATTAAAGGAATTAGCGATGGAAGTTCTATGCCTCAGTATCCCCTGTAATTTACTGCAAGTGTAAGCAAATGGGGAACAACAGAACTAAGATTTGAAATTCACACCTGCACTTCAAATTCAATGTTTGTTCCCCAAAACCACATTGCTTCCCCTTATTAGCAATTTCTGAGCTCCTGGAAAAGAAGATGAAGATGGACAAAAGTGGTCAGTAGAAGATGAGGCCCCAGGAGCTGCTAGTTCTCATCTTAGCTAGGTGTGTGAGTGAGCTGATCTGAGTTCATGCTTCAGATTTGCGGGTGGAGAGGAGGGTTGAAAGAGATGACCCCTAAGTTCCCTTCCCGTCCTAACGTTATATGATTTTAGGAGTTCTGCTTCCTTCCTTGCCCTCTTGCTCCATGCCTTATGTTCTATTGAACATGCAAATTAGAGGTTCCTAGATGAATAAGTGAGGAGAAAATGTTAAGTATTTAGAAAACAGAAGCAGTGTAATGGAAGGATGGTGGGAGGGAGAGGGGGAGAGAGACAGAGACAGAGACAAAGAGACAGAGAGAGAGAAACACAGAGAGAGACAGAGAGAGAGAACTTCTTTAGGTTCATAATTATACGGATCAAATCCTATTGCTTAGAACACAAGGTGGACATGTAATGAGACTCCTAGTACCTGGGTGTATGATAATTCAGGGCTCTTTTTGCCCTATCCAGTTTCAAAAGAAATTTTTGGAAAAAGTGACCACAGGGTCCCCTCTGGTGGTAAGGTAGACCAACTACAGTTTACTGGCTGTGGCCCTAGGGCCATCCGTCACAGTTGGAAGACCCTGCCTCCAGGGGACCTGGATTCAGGTTCTGAGAAGGGTGATAGGATACATCTTAACTGGAAAGATTGAGAGGCACCTCCTAGTATGACTTTAAGAGTCTGTCTCTGAAATTGCTTCCAAGGGATAAGAAGGCTACCCCAAGGGCAATAGCAATGTAGTGATTATTAGGTGGGTATTCCTATGAATGACACATCTCAGAGCCAGAGCCCAGACAGTAGTCTCTCCACCTTCCCTTCTTATCAGTTTTTCTGATAAAGATCTTATTTCTAAGCTACACAGGACTGATTAAATCTTATGAAAATATGAGCCTTTCCCCAATTGATAGTACCTTTTATCAAAAGATGTGAATAGGCACTTTTCAGAGGAAGGAATCAGAGCTATCAATAGCAGTATGAAAAAATGCTCTATATCACTAATATTAAAAAATGAGATGAAATAAAAGAAATGAAAATGAAAGAAATGAAGATTAAACAGCTCTGATGTTCTACCCCATACCCATCAGATCGACAAAATTGATAAAAGTGGGAAATGATAAATGCTAGAGGGGCTGTGAGCAAGCAAGTAGATAAATGCACTGCTGGCAGAACTGTAAACTGGTCCAGCTGTTCTGGAAAGCAATTTGGAACTATGCCCCAAAAGGTATTAATCAGTGCATATCCCTCAACCCAGAGATGATAATATTGGATCTACTCGATGGAGAGATCAAAGAAAGATGAAAAGAATCCACATGTACAAAATATTTGGAGTTGGAAACCAAAGGGGTGCCTATCAAATAAGGAATGGTTGAACACGTTATGATATACAAATATAATGGAATAGAATTGTGCTATAAGATAGGATTAAGGGGATGATTTTAGAGAAATCTGGGAAGACGTATAGGAACTGAAGTGAGCAGGATCAGGAGAACAATTTATACAATATTATTTTAAAGATGAACCAATCAAAGACTTTAGAATTCTGATCAGTGCAATGACCAAGCATAATTCTAGAATTCTCCCTGTAATGACACATGCTACCTACCCCTTGACAGAGATATGACGAACTCAGAGTTTTGTTCCCTTCCTTGGCTGCCTCTAATCCTTCCGCCATATTTGGACACGGTCAATAGAGGAATTTATTTTGCTTGATTATACATGTTTATAACAAAGGTTGTGTTTTTCTTTCTTTCTCAGTGGGGGTGGGGAGAGGACAGAGGAGAGGAAAAGAAAAGAAGGGGGATTTTTGCTCATTGAAAAAAAATAATTAAAAAAAGACAATGCTTCCAGTTCAATTTTTTTTTCATCTTTGGTATTTTTGTCTCTGCAGCTAGGGGGCATGCTAGACTTGGAGTCAGGAAGTTCAAATTCAGTATCTCAGTTCAGAAACTTAATGACTGTGAGAGCCTGGACAGGACACTTAAGCTCTTTTATCCTCAGTTTCCTCATTTGCAATATGAGGATATGAGGAGTACCCATCCCTGAAGGTTGTGGTGAGGATCAAGTGAGATAATAAAGCACTTGAAAATCCTTTAATTACTATATAAATGCTAGCTACATTTATTGTGTTGATGGGAACACCATGTCTACCTCCAAGGTTTCCAGTTTCTTGTTAAAGGCTTTGTAATCTTTAGCTACGTTTTCTAGAATACTTCTGGCAGAATCATTTGTTCCAAGCTATGTAAATCTTCAGAAGTGAGTAATAATCCTTGGGTTGGCCAAGTCTTTGGAGGTTCTCTTGCACTTCTTTATTACTATGGGAAGATAAAGACTGCTCTTATTCTTGTCAGATTGACAAAGGGTTGCTTCAGTAATCTTTTTTTAAAAAAAATGCATTATTAGTGATATATTTTGTTTTTACAGTGTCTGAATTTCCCCCTGGAGATTTTCTCTTTCTGCTCTCACAGAGTTATTACGTATAAAAATTAAATTAAAAAAGAGGAAAAAGATAATTACCAAAATTAATATTTAAAAAAACTAAAATATATGCAGTGTTTCACATCTATAGAATTTCCATCTCATGTAAGGGAGTGGAGAGGTGTCAGGTGTCTTCTTGTAACTCTTCTTTGTGTCACTCTTGTTCTTTGTGATTTTGTAACATTTGCTTTCAGTTGTTTTGTGGTTGTTCTTTCTGTTTACATTGTTTTCACCGGCTATTTTATTCTATTGGCTTTTCTTACTTCTCTTTGAACCAGTTTGTATTTATTCTGTCCATGCTTCTCTGCAATCATCATATTTGTTGTTTCTTGTGCCATAATTTGTTTAGTTATTCCCCAATTTATGCCTCAGTACTTCCTCCCAGGGAGTTATCAACAACTACTACTCGTCCTTTCTTCTTCTGTCCCTAACTGGATAATTTTCCAAGAGTGAGCACTTCCTAATATTATCTCATTGCCCTGTAACTACTTGGTTCATCATCAACAAACTTTTATAGAATCCTTTCTGTGAAGTGGAAATTTGGCTAGGCTATCGGGAAGGGAGGGGATTCAATGATGAGTAAGAGCAAACTTCTGCCCTTGAGGGGCTTATAATTTATTTGCAAAGAAAGAGCTATCCATACAACAACAGATAAGTAAAATTAACATGTAGTAAGAAATAAAAAGCAAAATGAGAATCTGGGATAATATCTCACTGATAACATTTTAAAAAGTCAGCCTCTGGATTTAACATCATAGATATTTCAAAGCTGAAAGGAACCATAGAATAGTCTAGTTTAAATTCTCCCATTTTCTAGATGTGGGAACCGGGACCCACGACTGGCTGAAATTCATGCAGTCAGTGGCATAAATGGGATGAGAATCTACCCCTTGTTCCCAGTCCTGTGTGCTTTTCATCACAGTCTGCTACCTCTGTCTTGTGTTGAAGTATACAATGAACCCATTTTAGCTTCCAGTGTTCTAGATCTCTATTATGTAATCCACAATAATAAGAATAAAATGGAAAAAAAATAATGAAATGCTTACTATACAGTTCCAGGCACTATTCTAAGCACTGAGGACACATATCTCCTCTCTCCCTCCACCCTGGACAGTTTCTGCTCTCCCGTTTACCTTTTAACAGGGGAAGACAAGACAGGG
Source organism: Pseudochirops corinnae (assembly GCA_028646515.1). Classification (NCBI taxonomy): domain Eukaryota; kingdom Metazoa; phylum Chordata; class Mammalia; order Diprotodontia; family Pseudocheiridae; genus Pseudochirops; species Pseudochirops corinnae. Next base: position 194,426,924 of record CM053588.1, read on the forward strand.
GATTGGTGATTAGGGGAGTAATATGTTTATTGACACGCCATTTCAAGGAATATTCATGCTTGTCTTTTGCTTATTGTCCCTAGAGCTAGAGATGGAAGTAGAATGGAGGAGTAAGAGGGAAAGGTAGATGGCATGGCATGAAATTGGCTGGAGAGAAGTGTGCTGGGGTCTGGTTCAGTAAGATATGGAAAACTGTCATTAATTAGGAGTTTGGGGCCCCCAGGCAGGAGCTGGAGCACCACGTGTGATGGTGCTTTTGGCTCCAATAACTACTGAAACAGGCTTTCTTTCTTTTTATGAAAAGGTGGGGAGAGGGGAACAATTGCAGAATGCTGCAATGCCTATATATCATTATACATGCTTATTTTAGCGGTTGGTTTTACTCAACTATTTTTCTTTGCCACAATTCAAGGTTCAATGGAGTGGCAAGGGGTAGGTCATTCTGGAAAATGCCTTAGGTGTAAAAATGAAAAGGCATCAATATAATTTTAAAATAATAAAAATAACAAAAGAATAAAGGTGGTGAATGAAAACCAGCAGGGTGAGTGATGCTGAAATTTTTTCCAGTAACTTTTAAAAATATAATATTAAAAATTTTGTTGAGGATAACCAGACTTAAAGTTCACTTGTACATTAAGCATAGAAAACAACCCCACAGTTTCCAAAGGTGTGACTGATGGAATAACCCGCAGCACTCTTTCAGTCCTGATTCTTCATTTTTCTTTCTGTTCACTAATTGATTTAAATATATGTATGTATTGCAAAATTCATTTATTGATTGAGAAGAGAATGGAAAGGATAGCTTCTCTAATTAAAACCGATTGAAGCTGTGAAAGTTTAATTAATTGGATGCATGTCATTTCATTTCCATGTTATGTTGTGCACATCACTCTGTTTTCATAATTAACGTGTTGTGGTGGTGTCTCCCTAATTAACAGTCAGAAGGAGAAGTGATGTATAGACCTGCTGAGCAGACAGAGCTGGTGGGATGGGAGCTCTCAGAATACACAATCTATTCTGCCTATAAGATTAGTTGTCATTTTCCCAACATCCTTTGTTCTGTGCCTATTTTTGCTCTTGGTAGTTTCTCTGATCATAACGAAATAATTCTGTTCAATGGTATTTATTATTTTTTTCCCCAGCTATTCAGGGCCAGGAACAACTGACTTTATATTTGGAATATGTGTGGATGAGACCATCTCCTTGAAGAGAAGTATTATATTTTCTCCCACCGAATTGGGCAGGGCTGGTCATTCTTAGCAAATGAATGCATAATCTTATTACTGAAAACATCAAAACAAGGAAATGGAGCTCCTTTAACTCTTCTCTGTACCTCAGAATTTTCTTGTCTTCAGTGAGGTCCTGTGGTAGATTGGCGAGAGCACAAAGTTGCTAGCTATGTGATCCTGGGCAAGTCACTTAACTCCAATTGCCTTACGAACAAACAAAAGAACATAAAGCTGGAAGTCAGAAATCCTGGGTTGGAATCCTAACACTGCCACTTACTGGCTCTGAGCCTCAGTTTTTCCATCTTTAAAGTGGGGATACTGGTAATAGTTCTACCCATTTTACATGGTTGTGCTGTATTATAAAAATGGAAATAAATAGCAAGTGTAAATCTATATAAATATTAGCTATGAGTCACTCATCTTTTGTTCCTTCCCGTAAATCTCACAGAATGAGGTGGTCTTCTTTCTTTGCCAAGGTAAACTGCTTCAACTGTGCCCTTGATTCCAGCTTCTCTCATAATCTCTTGGACCTTGTTTCATCAATTATTTTTTCTCTCTTCCATCTTCCATCTCACTGACTCCTTCTCTTATTCTATATACATATCCAGGTCTCCTCTGTCTGAATAAAATGCAATTTTTGACACTATAGCACCCTTAAGTTATGTGTATGCACATATACTTCACTACCAAGTCTTGAAAGCATGGTCTATATTTATTCCTTAATTTCCTTTTCCTTATTCAGTGCTAGACACACTATTATTAAAATGGATATTTCTAGGTTACTAATGACTGATGTGGCTTCCAATATGAGCCTTTGCTCAGTCCTCATTCTCCTTAACCTCCCTGATGCATTTGATTCCCCTCACCCCATACCCTCTCTTCTCTTGGCCACCATGACACCATATGCTATTAGTTTTCCTCCTAACTCTTTGACTCTTCCTTTTTTTGTCTCTTCACAAACTCTTCTTTCTCCTGGCTTCTACCTATGAGTGTCCCTCAGTATTTTGTCTTTGTCCTCTTTCTAGGTCAAGGTTATACCCAATGGCTTTAATGATGTGGATATCTATGTGGATAATTCCCAAACCTGCTTCTCTAACCTCAGCATCTTTCCTGATTTCCAGTCATTTTCAGTTGCTTATTCCACTTACGCTTTGCACTCACCATTTCCAGCACTGGTAGTACATGTGCTGTTATCCCAGCCATCCAGACAAGTTAATCTGAGGCTAAGGGATATGTCATAGTATCACAGATTTAGAGGACATCTAGTCCACCCACTCACTTAGATAAGAAAACTGAGGTCTAGAGAGGTTGAGTGATTTTGCCTAAATTCAGGTCCTTAGCCTCCAAATCCAGCAATTTTTCCACTGAACTAATCTGGTGATATTTCCCAAGTCACACAACTAATAAATGTTAGAGATAGTTCTTGAGGCCAGACTTCTGAGTGGGAGAACTGTGAAAGCTGGACACACACACACAAGCCAGGGGTGCCTTGGGTTCCCCAGATTCTCAGGGCAGATTGTGGGTAGATTATTTCAAATATAGCATCATGGAAATAAGGTTTTCACAGCATGGGAAGCAAGGGCATAGACCACAGGAAGTAATATTTTTTGGGGGTATTTATTCTATGCTATTCAGACCACCTCTGGAGTATTGAGCCTCATTCATTTCAAGAAGGACATTGACATATGTAGGTTTATCCAGAGAATGGTTAGTGGGACAGGATGATGAAAGGTTGGGAGATGCTGTCACATGAGGCTGACTGTTTAGCCCAGAGGAGAGCACTGCTTTATAGATTGGAAGGATGCTTCCTTCACTATTGAATATTCTTCTCCTGTTTGGGATTTAGTGAAATAATGAGCCTTTTACTCCTCACATAGTCACTGTTAGATTCTGGCTATTAGATGGCTAGATAGTAGTAGTACTTGATAATACCTACATGGCAGTTAAAGATTTGCAAAGCACTTTGCATTCATTATCTCATTTGATTCTTACAACGGCCCTATGAAATAGGCAATATTATTCTCATTTTACAGATGAGAAAACAGACACAGAGAGGTTAAGTGACTGGCCCAGGGTTATACAACTAAATGTCTTATTTGAACTTGGGTCTTTCTAGCTCCAAGTCTGAAACTCTATCCACTACGCCACCTAGCTGCCTTATGCGTGACAAAAACTCATTTAAGCATCAGAGACCACTACATAGTGTTACACAAAGCTTTTCAAAAGTCTCGGGCATAGCTGGAAGAGAGTTTAGTGACCAATCAGCCCAACTCCTGGGGTAATTGGTGGCACAGTGGACATCGGGAATTAGGAAAACTCAACTTCACAAGTTCAAATCTGACCTCAGACACTTACTAGCTGTGTGACCCTGGGTAAGTCAGTTTACTTTGGTTGCCTCAGTTCCTCATCTGTAAAATGAGCTGGAGAAGGAAATGGCAAACTCTCCTAGTATCTTTGCCAAGAAAATCATAAATGAGGTCATGAAATGACCACTGAAAATAACTGAACAATAAGCCTCTTTCCCCCTTCCTCTCCCCTCCCCTCTCCTCTCTTCTTTCTCGCCCTCCCTCCTCTCCCAATCCCCGCCCAGAAGTGAGGTGACTTGACCAAGTTCACACAACTAATAAGAACCAGAGTTTGGAATTTGAACCTAGGTCTTCTGAGCCCTAATGAACGATCTTTCCATTACCAAGGGGAGCCAGTTCTTCTTTTGTCAGGTTACAGGATTCACCCTCCGTCCCAGCCTCTCAGCTCTTTGCTGCCACCTGCTGATTCTGGTTGATAACAGTCACCTCCCTGCCGGTGTCCTGGCAGGGATCGGATCCTCAGACCCTTGAAGGTTAGTTATGTCATTGAACTTTTGTATCCTATTAATGGAAGGTAAGTACTGAGGTCAGCTTGTGTTTTCTCACCTGTAAAGCATAACTCACCTTGATTAGTAGAGAAGGACTAATTCTTATTTCTCAGGCGCCCTGACCTCTCTCTTAGGCTTATACAGGGATAGGGACGGACCTGAGGTTTCAAGGGCATAGGGAGCTCCTCAACCATTGAATGTCAGCACTTCCTTTGCAACTTAGGCAAAAACTCATTCAACTCATCTCCTGGGCACTTGCCCCTAATGTGGTTGAGGACTGGGGTGCACTAAGACACAAAAGGTGAAGTCTGCCAACAGCACTGAGAACCCACTAAGTACAGCCCTCTTACTAGGTGCTATGGAGAATTATAAAGGAGCTGCAAATGCATCACATCCATCACATAATAAAATGGGGATAGGCTTGATCTGTGATTTCATTAATATGGATGTGTCCCTGAAAAATTGTGTTTAAATTGGAGTTTTAGCAACCAAATCAAACTTTTAAGGCCCTACAAGAGCTGGCTGTTTAAAGGAATTCTTTGATAATTCCATTCAGTTCAGTGAGTGGAAAGGGTGCTGGTTGGCCTTAAGACTGCAAGAGCCTAGAGGTTCAGTGAAAAAAGGACCTCGAGGCAGATCACTGGTGTTCAGATTCCTACACTGTGCATAATGGAAAGACCATTGACTGTGGAACCAGAAGAGAGAGGTCAAAGGCCACCTCTGATAGTTACTACCTGTGTAATCCTGATCAGGGCACTTAAACTTAGTGAGTCTGAGGTTGCTCATCTGGAAATGAGGGCATTGGACCAGATGGTTCCTGAGGTCCCTTCCAGCTCAGGAGGTATTGCTCTCAGAGTCCTGGCTTTGACATAGATAGACTAAGTTGTGCCACTCTGAACAAAGGACTTCTGGAGATAATACTTATATAACTCACCTCACAAGGTTTTGAAGAAATTGACTTTCTTAAACCTTAAAGTGCTGTAAAAATGTTGGTTATAGTAAAATATAGTAAAAATTCCTTCCTTTTGAAGGAATGCTAGAATCTACTACTTGAAATATAATGTGTAAGCACTAGTATGTAAAATTGGTGATTTCTATTTTGGTGCTAAGTGGCTTCCTCCCTCCATCACTCCCCCTTGATTTCTTCCTGGTTCTGAGTTAATTTGGATAGATGAACTCTTCAGATTGGGAATTTGGAGGCAATCTTGTAATAAACATATGGTCTGTAGGTTGTGACATTTTGTTTTCTGGGTGGGACTTTGATTGCGCTAGAGAGAAAATGTACGTTAACAGAGTGAGGATGAGAGTATGATTTGAATAAAAAACAAGAAAAAAAAAAGTGAGGTTCAGAAATATCTTTACGTGAACTTAAAATCTTAAAAAGTAATAGGTAGCATTTCTCTAGTGCTTTTAGCTTTGCAAAGTGCTTTATGAATATAATCTCATTGGATCCTTACAACAACCTTGTGAAGCAGGCACTATTATTTTCATTTTACAGATGAGGAAACTGAGGTTAAGAGAGAATAATCCAGGATCACGTAGCTAGTAAGCGTCTAAGACAAAAATTGGACTAAGGTCTTCCTGACTCCAACTCTAGACCATTCACTGAGCTTGCTAGTGGCTTAAAAATTGAGTAATTCTCCTCATTATAAACAAACAAACAAACAAACAAACAAACAAACCCAACTAAAACAAGCCCATTGATGAAAATATCAGCCAGAGACCTGTGGAAAAAATGCTGTGGAACCCTAGGATTTGATGGAAATGTTGTGGACCTGTAGCTGAGCGTTTCAGATAGAGGTCTCAGTTAATGCTCGGGCAAAGTCTGGTTTGCAGCTAGATCCCCCCTTTTTTGGGGGAGGTGCTAAGAGGCCTGTGGTAGTGTTACTGACAAGGGTGAGCCAGAAATCAGCTTTAGAAAATATTAACTGGGGTTTGGAGAGTCAAGTAACAGATGGGTATAGGTGTGAACTGTGTCTGCTTTCCACCTAGAACTTGTGAATTCTTACAGGTGTTGCCTATACACACTTGCATCACACTTCTGTGAAAACCCTGCAGCTGTGCTATTATTGGAACTTAGGCCTAAATGTACTGAAAACTTGTAGCCTTGTGGGAGAAGCCTGAGGCGGTGATGGGGAGATAAAAATCCTGGTCTTGGCTCTGAAACTAATAGTTAATTGGTTAATAGTTAAGTCAGGAAGAACTGGGTTCAGATCCTACCACAGATAATTTACAGTCCTTTAACTTCTGTTTGTCTCAGTTTTTTCCACCTATAAAATGGGAATAATAATAGCCCCTTCCTCCCAGGGTTGTTGGAGGATCAAATGAAATAATCATTATAAAGCAGTTAGTGTAGTGCTTGGCATTTACTAAGTTCTATGCAATCGTTAACAGTATTATCGTTATCGTGTGATCATGTATTTGTCACATCAATATCATATAACATTATCATGTGACAAAGTATTTGTCAAATGCAAAGTATTGCATACATAGGGTTGAAGGAGGAGGCGAAGATAAGTGGTAATACCTGCCTTCAAGGAGCTTGTAGTCTAGTAGAAGTTGCATATACATAAATAAGTATAATAGAAAATATAATAGAAAATGACATAAGAACGGCTAATAAAATTTGAAGGCAAAATCACTTCTGACTGAAAGGAAAATCTCTAGGATTTGTTGACTGATTAGATATAAAGGGTGAGGCAGAGAGAACGAGAAATCAAAGATGACCAGAATTGGGGTTTGGAAAGAAATTAGCAGCAACAGGACAAGGGATCAATGGATTGGAGGATGGAGGACAGCAATAAGTTTAACTGGGTAAGTATGGTGTCAAGATTACAAAGGGAGGTGAGTTAAATCAGAGAAGTGGGGATAGATTGGAAAGGAGGAAGGGGTGGTGTGACTGTGAAGGAGGTGAAGGTGGGGTAAAGGCAGCGGGAGAGATGGTTTGTGATCTTGGCCAACTCAGTTAAGCTCCTTGGTTCTCAGTATCCCTCTGTATTAAATGAGGGTGTCCATTTCAGCTCTAGATCTATAATCATGTTCCGAGTTGAGTATATTCAATGGCCTCCACAATTTTATTCCCTTCTAGCTACATCTCACACTACTCTTTATACATTATGTTCCTCCCAACTCTTTGGTCAACATAGTCAAGCAAAACAAATACTCACATTGGCCAAGTCCAAAAACATTTGTCTTGCTCCAAGTATGGCGTGTGTCCCCTCTCTGTCAGTAGGTGAGTAGCATTCTTCTTTGGTCCTTTGGAATCATGGTTGATCATTGCTTTGATTGGAGTGGAAGTCTTTCTAAATCGCTCATTTTTACAATGGTGTCATTATAGTACAAATTTTTCTCCTGGTTCTGTTCCTTTCACTCTGTACCAGTTCATGCAAGTCTCCCCACATTTCTCTGATGGTTTTCTTTCATGGACAGTTTCCACGAAAACTTTCTTCTTTCTCAGCCCCAGCTGGAAGTGATCTCCCTTTTCAGATTTCTCAAAGTATTTTGTATGAACCTCCTTGCAATTACATTCTGCTTCCTATCAAACTTACAGGTTATACTTATCTGCCATGTTAGACTATAATTCCTTGAGAACAAGACTGTGCTATTTTTCAACTTTGTATCACTGTTCTTATTATTAACACGATTTCATAGTGAAGTTTAATGGATATAAAAACACTAAACTGTAAGGAAAAGGCCAACACAACCCAGAAAGCAACTCAGTCAGAAAACATGATTTTCTTTCCAAGCAGAAAGACATGGCAGTCAAAGGCAACATTGGGTTATATAGTACAAGCTCATTTGCAAACCATTACGTGGAGGGATGAAAGAAGATTTTAAGCAGTACCATTACCTAACACAGCCAAAGACAGTGGAGGGGAAAATAAGCCTGCTGAAAACTTAGCATGAGACGAACTAAATCTGATCATCCCAAGAGCATTTATAAATGAAACTAGGAGGAGGGCAATAGATGTAAAATGGAATATATCCGCCAATATTTCCATAATGAACTATTGGCATGAAAGATGACAACAGCACCACTAGCTGGGATTTTAACCCATCTGATTCCAATCTACTATTGGAAGAAGTGGAAATTACATCTAAGTAATGAAATTAGGAAGAGGAGCTGAAATTCACCAGCTATGCACAACAGAAGAAATCTGTTCTGGAAGAGACAGAATTTTCAAGGCAATCATAAGTCAGTTTTTAAAATGATGCAAAGAGGGGAACAGTCCAAAAAGACTGGAAAAGATGACAAATGACAGTTCATTTTAAAGCAGCTGAGGCAACATCATTAGCTACCAATACATTCAGAATCACAGCACCTGAGAAATGGAAGAGATTTCAGTGGCATCTAGTCCAACTCATACATAAAGTGAATCCTCACTGTAATGTACCTGACAAATCGTCATCCCATCTTTGCTTGGAGACCTCCAATGAGAGGCTCTGCCTTTCATATCTAGAAATTCTCTATTGGTTTGTTCTAGGAACATGCCAAGGGTATCTATGATAAAAGTGTGAGGATGGAAGAGATGTGCTTTCTCAGATGATTCTTTTGCAGCAGAAGTCTTCAATAGTCACATGATCACTGGAGAGATAAAAAGAAAACAGATCCTGCTGTGTTGACTGTTTGTTCATAGGATCTTAGCTTTAGAGATGGAAGTGACCATAGAGGTCAACAGGCATGACCTTGTCTAACAGATGAGGAAACTGAGACCCAAAGATAGGAACTGAATTTCCTTTGGTTACTCAGTAATGAGTGTCAGACCTGGGTCTCAAACTCAGGTCCTCCAGTTTTAACTTCAATACTGAGCTACGCTATTTGCCAATTGAAGCAGAAAATCAAAATATGCTCCCTTAGGTTATCTCTCTTGCTCATTTGAATATCATGCAGGATTGCTGTAGAAAAGCAATCTTAAAGATAATTTTGTCAAAATCAAGCAAGACATAAAAAGGAAACAGAAGCTCCCCAAAGGTGTTCATCAGTCTTACAGTTGGAAGAGACCTCAGAGGTTCAGACACCATTTAGTCTGACCAAAACTGAACAAAAATCCTCTCTACATTGTCTTTGGAAAGTGATTGTCCATGTTGGCTTGAAGGCCTTTAGTCAGGGGAAACCCAGAGGAAGCAGCCCATTCTATTTTGGATAACTTCATCTCCTCTCCCTTCCCCTGTTCCTCCCCCCTCCCTCCTTTCCCCTCCTCTTTTCTCCTCTCCTCTTCCTTTTGTATTTGGAGTGGGTAGAGGAAATACTGGTCTCCATGTGTTGCTTGGGCTAGAAGAACAGCAGTCATCCATAGGTCTAATACGACTACTGATTGAAGTCTAATCTGACTTCTGTATTAGAATTGTCTTCAGACATTTGAAGACAGTTATTTTGTGACTTCCTCATCCTTCTACTACACCCCACTGTTTTTTCTTCAGGTTAATATACACATTTCTTTCAATGGATCCTCACATGGCATGAAACCAAGGTCATCTATGATCCTACCTGCCCTCCTTTGGACACCTTTCAGCTTATAGTTATTCCTAAATTCAGAACTGCATATGGTGCTCCAAGTGTGGTTTCCCTAGGCTAGGGTTATTTTTGTGTGTGTGTGTGTGTGTGTGTGTGTGTCCTGTCAGTTTCCCAGACTGAAACCTATGTATCCTTTCACGAAGACTTTTTTTTTTTTAAAGAACTTCATAATTAAAGGAAATGCTGAATTTCAGTTAGAGGCTAGTGTAACAAAGATGTAATTTTTCCCCCATCCAAGTTAATGGATCTGATGAAATCAACCCCTTTCCATCTGCCTCATCTGCAATCTGACCCTGGAACATCCATCGGATCTTATGGTCTTCTCATGCTGGAATATCTCTCTCCTGTGCTAGCCCTCTTGTCTCATTAGTGAATTCTTCCTGGGGCCTCCATTTTGAGGAATAGCTCAGGCTGGCCAAACTTCATTCTCATTCTGGCTGTGCTCCTAACCTTCTGGACTTTAACACCAGACTCCCATGCTGGGTACCTTTGCTCCCCCCCTACTCCAGCTTTCCAGCTCTTTTTTTCTATGTTATCTTCCCCCATTAGATCGTAAGCTTCTTGAGGACAGGGATTGTCTTTCTTTTTCCTTGTATTTTTACTCCCAGTGCTTAGCAGAGTGTCTGACACGAAGTAAGTGTTTAATAATAAATATTTGTTGCTTTGCTAATTTCCTTGCCATAGTCCCCTTGAGGGTCTACATTTCCCACGTTATAAATCCCTGTCCTAGGACATATGATGTATCTACATCATCACCTTCCTAGTCCTAGAAACTATATGTATTTATTAGAATTTATTTTTATTTTGAATCTAATAAAAATAAGAAAAGAATACTTCAATATAAAAACTAAAAGAGAAAAATAGATTTCATATGAAACTGCAAATCTGGACTACTTAGAGCTTGCTTTTAAAAAAGGATTTATGAAATCAGAATGCTACTTTCTAAGATGCTCTGCTTGTCTTTGCCTCCTTCTGAACGCCCTGTCTTCCATTTTGTGCAGTTACTTTCACATCTCTATGCCTCTCTTAATGCAGCCTAAAATTACACTAATTTTCGTAGATGCATGAGCTTGTTGACTCATGCTGAGTTTACAGGTCACTAGAATATACACATTGTATTCAGACGAACTGCTGCCTGCTCATACCCCTCTAAATTTTTTTTTGTTTTTTGTAAATAACAAAAAAAATAAGCAGAGGGAATCCTGCATTCTCATGATTTTTCAGTCAATTGTATGACTAAAAATGTAAAGTAACTGGAGGAAAGCGGCCTGTTTCTTTTGGATGTTTCCTGCATGTTCCACCTGATCTTCAGTCTCAGGTGAGAAGAAGAGCTAAACCTTCCTCTAACTGTGGGCCTTCCATCTCCTGCTGCACAGGATGTTCCCTGAGGGAAGGTGGCAAGGGTCCAGACCTGGTGTCTTCCATCTGTTCGAAAGAAAAAACTTCCATCTGTGCCAGCACAAGACAACTTCTGCCTCCTGATCTCCCAGCCAGGACAAAGAAGAGTAACTAACCTTCCCTTTGACCTGAGGTCTTCTATCTCCTGTTGTGCCTGGTCACTTGAGAGAATAAGAGGAAAGCTGGTGAAGAATGGGACTTTCTTCTTTTGCTGTACAGTTTTGATCTATATCTCTTGCTGTGCTCCTTCCTGCCCAATCTCCAGCCTTCGAGAGAAGAGGAGTAGTGAAGTGGGGCCTCCCCTCTGACTCTGTGCCTCTCATTTCTTTTTTCATTCGTCTTTAGCCTGATCATCAGACTCCTTTGGGAAGAAGAGTGGCACCTTCCACTTAATGAAGAACATCCTCATACCATACATATTTCAGTGACTCTGAACCCCTGCAGTTTATTATCCAAACCCTGCTTCCTACCCTATCATCTAATTCCTTATTCCCATCTTCCTCAACCCTCCTACACCCAGCCCTTCCTTTGTGCCCTCGGGAATGCCTGTTCCATATGCAGCAAACCTCCCTTCACCCCAAATCTTTTCCTCTCGCACCCCTTATATCTACTAGCTATTGCTGAAATACTGTTACTGCCTGATAGCACAGCCTATCTAGCCATCCTTTCCAGTACTAGCTGTACCTTTACTTATTCTCCTCAGTTCACTAGTGAAAGTAGGGGAGTGGGAATACATCTTGCTCCCCATTGCCACTTCCAGATTCTCTTCCTACCTCCATTACTCAGTAATCTCTTTTCCTTTGAGGTTCATGCTATTCATATCTACTACTTAATTAAAATCCTGGTAGCTATTGGCTTCAGACCCCTGGATCATTCCTTTTCCTTCTTCAATGATTTTGGTAACTAGCTCACTGGTTTTTCTCTTCTCTTCAACTCCATCCCTATTAGTAGGAGACTTCAACATTTAAACTGACTCTCCTTGAAACACACTAATTACTTAGAGTCTCAACCTACTCATTTCCCATGATCTATTCCTCCACCCACCCTTATTTATATATAGAGATGGTCAAACCCTTGATCTTTACCTCACCCACAAATGTACCACCTCCATGTTCAAGAATTTGAAAATCCTTATCTAACCATAATCTATTGACTTCTCTCCCCTTCCTCTTCTTATCAAATGCTACTCTTTGCCCATACCATAACCTTAAATATTTCAGCCCCTCAATTCTCTTCCATGTCATCTCCTCTGCACTAGCCACTCCCTCCTCTTTTGTCCATTTTAACACCTTGTTGAGCCAATTCAACTCTACACTATCCTCTCTCTATCTCTCAGTAATGGGCATTTTCTATGGCTGTCCCTCATTCCTGGAATGTACTTCCTCCTCTTCTCTACCTCCTGACTTCCTTCAAGTACCAACTAAAATGGCATCTTCTATAGGAAGCTCTTCCAAATCCCTCTTAATTCCAGCACCTTTCTCTCTCCTAATTTTTTCCTTTTTGTCGTGTGTGTGTGTGTGTGTGTGTGTGTGTGTGTGTACACATGTAGAGTACATATTTGTTTGCTTGTTGTCTCCTGTATTAGATCGTGAGCTCCTTGAGGGCAGGAACTGTCTTTTGCCTCTTTGTATCCCCAGTGCTCAGTATAGTGCCTAGGAGGTAGAAAGGACTTAATAAATGTTTATTGACTGACCTTTTTCCACATAGAAGAGGAAATCTCTTTAGATGTTGAGATTCTATACATATTCTTATTTATGGATGACATTATATTGATTGCCATGAGCCTCCAAACACTATAGGGTCCCGTCAATGGGATCCATGGCTACTGGAGAGAGATTGGTTTAGTGACCACATGGGAAAAATGAAGAGTACTAAGTAAACATATTACCCAGAATGTGACATTTATTGGGATGAGAAGCCCATTCAGTCAGTCTATCAGCACTCACTGTGGATGGACAAATAGGAAAACAGTAGCTTGCATTTTGGAAACAGTAAAGGACTTTCAGTGGTTTTAAACTGCTCCTTTTTTTTCAAAGACCATTAAAAACTCAAGTCATTAGCATTTATGAAGTATCTATTATACACTGTGCTAAGAGATGTTGATACTGTCTGGTTATAAATTGTGAAACACCATGATTTTGGAGGAATCAAAAGGGCAATTGATATAATGAGTCAGCACTATATTATCAACTATATCTTACCATGCAAAATGTGGCATAAGAATTAGCACCAGAGATCTGTATGACTAGAGAAGAAGGCTGCATATATATATAGTTTAAATGTTCTACTGGTATTTGTGAAATACTAACAGATCTAGAGGAAAGCTTTTAGCACATTGGATAGATCTGTAGAGGATTTATAGAAAGCCATGGACATGAATCACTTAGGATAGGAAGCCATGAATGGGTTGGGATCTGTACTGTTAGAATATGGTCTATACCCATATGATCATGCATCTATTGATAAGTCAAAATAAATCTCCCAAGCTCCTCTTACAATGCCTTGTACATAGCAGGTTGAATAAATATTATTGAACTGGATAAAATTGGATAGTAGTACTATCAGCATAAAAACAGAAGTTTGAAAGAGGGCAGGTTTTAGGAGGAAGATAAGTTCATTTTTGGACATGTTGAGTTTGTGGTTACATTAGAACAAATGGAACAGGCAGAGATATGGGGCAGGAGGTTGGAGGGATGAGACTATAACTCAGCAACAGAGCTAGTTCTTTGGAGGTCATTTATATAGAAGTGATAGATTAAAATTGAAAGTAAATGAGGTTATCAATGGAAAGAGGGCAGAAAGATAAGATGGCTGAGGAAAATGCCTTGGGAAATGCCTACCTTTAGAAGGTGGTTGGAGAAAGAAAAGCCAAGATAGGAGACAGAAAAGATCACTGAGTCAGGAGGAAAACTGAGCAATTAGTGTCTTATAGGAAAATCCAACAGTGGTGAGAATATCAAGAAGGAGATGGTGGCCAACAAGAAGAGAGGGATCAAGAAGGATGAGAACAGAGAAGAGACCAGAGAAAAGGTTACTCAATTTGCATGTCAGAAGTTCATTGGCAATACTGTTGGTAAGTCACAAGAGCATGCTTTGAAAGTCTGAAGCCCTACACAAATGTAGGTGGTTATTGTTATTATTGTTAGAGGACAAAAATCTGCTTTCTCCTTCCTGCATGGTTACCTGGGTAGCGATGAGATAAGGTGTAAACTTCATTGTGACAAACCAATCACTTTATGATGCAGGAAGGGGTGTAACTGGTATGAGCTTTTAACAGAAAGTCATCCTCTGAAAAACATGGATTTATGGCAACTTGTTGTGTTCTTCATGCCCTTCTAGCAACTTCACACTTGAACTGTTCCCCTGGTATTTTGACCTTGGCTCCTTCCTGACTCTTGAGCATCTTGGACCCAGACCTAACTGCCTACTCAACTCTTTCAAGCTGGCTCTGATGCTCTTGACTTCTTTATTCCTGCTACTTCTCTGGCTGGGTGTCCTTCATTGTGGTCTCTGGGGTTGACCGAGGCTTTATACTGTGATACTCAATTTGTTCCTCTTCCTATTTCTGACCCTCTCTCCCTCCCCCTTACTGAGAGCTGCTGTCAACCTCCTCATGTGGTCAAGTGCTGACCTTTGTGGGTTAGGAGGTTATGGTTGCTTCAGAAAGAGGTTGGTAATGGGATATATCATCCGACTTCATATGCACATTGTCTTCTTTGCTTCTGGCAAGGCATCTCTGGAATAGGGATGAGGGCAGTGCTGATAATTCTTGGATAGAAAATGTGCAGAATTATGCAGCCTTCATTGGGCTTTTCCACATAGGAATTTCTCAAAATTTTCATTCTGCTCTTCTTAAAAATCCTATAACCCCTCTGGTTTTCTTAATATGCTATTCTACTACTTTAGTGACACGTACAATAAATAATGCATTCTGGGAATTTTAGAAAATCATTTTATTTCCAGGCACTTGTGTGCAGCCTAATCAATATTTATACCTATTCAAGGATTTTTTTAAGGGTATTTAAAATTTTTTTTCTACATGTAGACTTTATATCAAATAACAGGTTCAGGTTCTTCTTCTTCTTTTTTTAATACAAAAGATCCTCAGCTGTGAAGATTCTCAGGCAGTCCTTTTCTTGATAATCACCTGGTGTTCCTAGGAAGTTTTATAAGCCCTCATTTTACTTTTTGCTTTCCTTAGCTGTTTATACTTGAACGTTTTTCAAAAAATTGGCTTACCAGGTAGTCCTACCATCTTAAGCCCAATGTCAGTGGAATTATATCAGCAATATTTACAGTGCTGAGATGCCCTGTTTGCTGAAACTTGGGATGATTCATAATGACTTTTAGAGAAATAGCTAACTTGTTTTAGAGTTTTTCTTCCTCAAAGTTTAATATCCATTTAAAAGAAGATAGAGACACTGTGTTATTGTCCCCAGGTAGATCTCAAATAAAAAAAAGAACTAACTGATTTGGTTTGATTTTTTTGAGGTATATATAGGGACAGTGTGGTAGAGTAGAATTCAACTCAACAATTTTGTATTTACCATCATTAAAGTCCCAGGCACCACGTGTGTGAGACTGTGGGGAAACAGACAAAATGAAGCAGCCCTTGCACCTACTATGTATCCGACACTGTCCTAAGCACTGGGTTAACAAAGAAACCAAAAAATAGTCCCTGTTCTCATGTAGCTCAGGGCCTAATTACCAAAAACAGGGTCTTTATACCAACAACTATGTACAAACAAGATATAGTCAGAGTAAAATGGGGGCAATCTCAGAGTGAAGGTGACAGGAGGACTTGGAAAGGCTTCTTGCAGAAGGTGTGAGTTTAGATGAGACTTGGAGGAAGCCAGAGAAGTCAGGAGGTAGAACTGAGAAGAGAGAGAGAAAGAGTTCAAGGCATGGAACTCAATACATTTTTTTTTTTTGGAGGGGGGAAGGCAAGGCAGTTGGGGTTAAGTGACTTGCCCAAGGTCACATAGCTAGTAAGTATGTCAAGTCTCTGAGGCTAGATTTGAACTCGGGTCCTCCTCACTACAGAACCAGTGCTCTATTCACTGTACCACCTAGCTTCCCCCTCAATACATTTTAAAAATAAGAAGAATACTAGATTGGAGTCAAGAGATATGGATTATATATAGGTGATTCCCTGCTCACCCAGACACATGTTCTTGGGCAAATAATTTTGTTGCAGGTGTTCTTAAACTTTTTTGGATCATGGGCCCATTTGGCAGTGTGATGAGTCCTCAGAATGTTTTTAAATGCATATAATGAAATCTATAAGATCATGAAGGAAACCAATTATTGTCGTTCTGTCACTTCAGTTATATCTGACTCTTTGTGATTCCATTTGGGGTTCTCTTGGCAAAGATATTGGAGTGGTTTGCCACTCCTACTCTAGCTTATTTTACAGATGAGGAAACTGAGGCAAATAACATTATGTGACTTGCTGAGGGTCACATAGCTAGTATCTGCAGCCGGATTGGAACTCAGGAAGAGAAGTCTTTCTGACTCTAGGCCCGGTGCTCTATCTACTGTCACCTAGCTGTCCAGTTACAATAATAATAATAATAATAAAAAAGTTCACATACCCCAGGTAAAGAACTCCTGCTTATAAAACGGATTCCTTCATTTATTGAATGAGAGAGCTAGAATGAATATTCCTTAAGATTCCTTCCAGTGCTATGATTTAGTGTTTTAAACCTTATCAGTAAAGTCTAGTTCAACATTAGAAATAAAGGCCTAGGTTTTTGTCTAAAAACCTTTGTTAATGGAGACTTTGACATAAAACCTTCCTGTTTCACTATATAATAAATCCCTACAAATCTCAATGCAGAATTTTTAGAAAAATCAGCCTCATATTTCTAACGTTCAGAATTTTCTAGTGGAGAGTCAAAAAGTACCAGATGTTTTCCCCTCGTACAGTAAGGGTTATTCTTAGAGGAGAAACAGGGAGGAGTGTTGGTAAGGGAGGTCTTCTAAATTGCAAAGAAGGTCTTTGTTTGAGATGGGTCTGTGATTCATTATAGGCTATGATAGACTTGGGTAGGGATGCTTTTAAGATGTTGCCTGACTCTCTCAGAGTTTAAATGATTTACTCAATGTGACACAGCTAGTTGTATCTAGGGCAGAATTTGAACCCAGATCTTCCTCTCCAAGCCCAACACTATTTACCACACCATTCTGTCTCTCTAAATGCTGAGAACCAGGCTAACCCTGGTAACTTCAGTACGATCCTGCCTCCTGGGACCAGTGCTAGTCATGGATATAAGGTGCTGGCCATGGAGGACCTCTACATTGTGCTCTCAAGCAGTGATGACATCTGGTCATTCCATTTCTTCAGCCGTTTGAATGATCAACCTGCCTGAAAACTGGGGGATGAACTGAAGTAGGGAACTTACCAGAGAGGTGGTGCTTTTAAAAAAGAAATTAAATTTTTGTTTATCCTTTTCTTTTTACATTTATTTCAATTCAAACAAATTATTCATTTTTCTTTTCATTACTGTCTTTGTCACTTTAACTATCATTTCTTTTTTTTCGAGTTAAAAATGCTCTAAATCACTACTGATTTGAGAAATGCAAATCATAACAACTCTGAGGTACCACATTTCACCAGGCAGATTGGCTAAGACGACAAAACAGGGAAATGACAAATGCTGGAGAGGATGTGGAAAAATTGGAACACTAATGCATTGTTGGTGGAGCTGTGAAATGATCTGACCATTCTGGAGAGCAATCTGGAACTAAGTGCAAAGGGCTCTAAAAAGTGCATACCCTTTGACCCAACAATACCATTTCTAAGGTTGTATCCCAAAGAAATCATAGAAGTGGGAAAAGGACCTGTATGTACAAAATTGTTTATAGCAGCTCTATTTGTGGTGGCAAAGAATTGGAAATCAAGGGGATGCCCATCAATTGGGGAATGGCTAAACAAATTGTAGTATATGAATGTAATGGAATACTACTGTGCTGTAAGAAATGAGGAGCCAACGGACTTTTCATAATAACTTGGAGAGACTTATATAAACTGATTCTGAGTGAGGAGAGTAGAACCAGGAGAACTTTGTACACAATTACAGACATATCATATATGTGACTACTAACTTTGATAGAGGTGGTGCTTTTTGAAAGATGTTACCATGCAATTTATATAGTAGAGCCTCTATGTGTGTGTGTGTGTGTGTGTGTGTGTGTGTGTGTGTGTGTGTGTGTGGTGGGAGGGGCTTGATTTAAATTTGGTGCCTGTCAACTTTGACAGCACCTTCTGAAAGATACATATATAAATAATTTCTTTAGCTTCTCCATTGGCAGATAAGTATGCAGGAGCTGATGAATAGATCATCTGATTGGTAGGAGGATAAAAGATGGAGAGGTGGGGTACTCAAGTCAAATTTGGGCAATTGAAAACACAACAGGAAATTCCTACTGACATATTTTTCCACCTCTTGGTGACAGGATGGCATGAGAGAATATAATATGATAATAAATATAATATAATGCTGGAAGCAAGCACTGTAAAGTGCAGAACCCTGGCGTGAACAGGGAGCCAACTACTTCTGCAAGGCTATCTCTGTTGGTTACACACACACACACACACACACACACACACACACACACACCACACACCCACACCCACATACCCACATACACCACACACACACACACACACACACCCCATACACACACACCCACCCCCACACACACACCCACCCCCACACACACACCCACACCCACACACACACGCTCTTGTCCTTTCACAGGAGGTGGGCTATAAACAGCCTTTGCCCTGGAACCAGAGCTGAGCATCAGCATCTCCTGCTAGCTAGGACCATTCTGAAGTAATGGTCTGAGAAGTCTTCTGGACTTTATACCCTGTCTAGATCCCAGGTATCTATTTGACCCCCATGTTAGATGATTTCCACGGGTTTGACATCTTACCTACGTAATTTAGGGCATCATTCTTATCTGGAGCAATCTGTGCTTCCAGAACTCTCTCTCCTGCTGTTCTGTGCCTCCTGATTAAACTTTTAGTCCTGGTATCTCCTAGTCAACCCTTCTCTGATGCCCTATATTCCCTGTTAGGACACTAACTTTGATGCCAAACTATTCTTCATATGGCACAACTTGGACCACGTTAATTCCCTGCTCAAAAATCTTCACTGGTTACCTATTGTCTTTAGGATTAAATATAAATTCCCCAGGCTGGCATTTAAAGTTTTCTGCAACCTGGCTCCGACTTAACCTTTTCAGACTTATTTCCTTAGATGCTGCCCTTTACTCAATCTTTGTTCTAGCCAAGATGGACTTCTAGTTCTTCTCTAAACTTGGCACTCTATCCTTTGTCTTCTCTTTCATTTTGATCCTCATAATTACCTGTGAGGTAAGAGCTATTTTTATTCTCATTTTATGTATGAGGAAACTGCAGCCCAGTGAAATGAAGTGACTTGCCCAGGATCACACTGCTAGTAGACATCTGAGGTAGGACTTTTAACTCGGAGCCTTCCTGACTTTAAGTCCTGCCCTCTTCCCTGCCTCGCACAAGGATCTTTGTGTCCTTAGGGCCTTGAGCAGAGCACGCAGTACAGTGTGCCTGCTTGAACTGCTCTGAGTCGTGATGGTCTGCAGGATGGGGCCTTTATTGGATGGATGGCTAGCTAGGTGGGTAAGTGGAGGGGGTAGATAGAAGTAACAAGTGATAGAGAGTAAATTCTTGCTTACTTTGTTCTCTTTAGTTTATTTGGTCTTCTTTCTGAAAATTGTTGGGAAATTGAAGGAAAATTAAGTTCTGTGGGGCTAATTAAGCTTTGCATTCCTTCTCTTTAGCCCTTAACCTTCTCATATTGTATTCTTCTGGGGAACAGCCATGTAAGGTTGATGTCTTTCAGTTGTCCTTGTAGGCTGATGCAAATCAAAGGCACTCGTTGCCTAGCAATATTGGGGAAAGTGAATATTCTTAAGATATGCTTTCCTCTTTCATGTTTGGTAGGAATAATGGGGTCAAGTTCATCATTCAAGCTTAGGAAGTGTCACATTTTAGTGACAAGCCAATTGTGGTTAAGGAACTTTCTGAGTAATTGGGTTTGAAGAGATTTTCAGAGGTTATCAGGTACAGGTTTCTACCTTCTAAAGGCAAAATTATGAGAGAGGTGCAATTTGTCATTGATGGTGCTTTGGCATCTGCTTTCATCACTCTCCATGCTTTCTACTTACATTCCAAGCATCCAGTATCCTCATACTACTCCTCGGCTACAAAAGACTCTGAATGATCGTATCCCATCTTACCTCCTCACGATTACCCAAGATTCTGTAAATTGCTTTCTAAATACTTCTCACTCTATCAAGTACTTGCATAGTCAAATATTTTGACCCTAGGGATAGGACTCTACATTTATTCTTGTTCAATATTATTGTATGACATTTGGCTTTTGTTCAAGCCTGTTGACATTTTTTTGTTCATCTATTAAATACAACAAGCATTTATTTATGAAGGGCTTACCATGTTTCAGGCACTATACATTAAGTGTGTTAACTATCATTCCCAGCTTCATGTCATCTTTTAATTGGATAACATAACATCTATCCCTTCATCCAAGTAATTACTATAAATATTGGGTGTTCTCCACTTGTCATTGTCTTCAACACTAGAAGCCTGAGCAACAGGGCAACTAGCGATAGCATTAGCAAAAGAGGAGGGGATAACCCTTGCATCGCAGAAAAGAGTGACCAAGATGTGTCCAGTGTTATTTGCTGAACATATACTCCTGTCTTCCAGAGCTTACAATTTAACTAGCAGCACAAGAAATTTAATATGTGTGAAAGAACCAGAGAAAGTATAAGATAGCCTTTATGTGCTATAGGAGTCCAGTCCAAAGAAGGGTAGGATCAAAGTCGATTGGTATAACCAGGGGACTTGAGCTAAACTTTGTAGGATGGTCAAGATTTGGATGATTGAGATGAGTGAATGGCTGAAAGTATTCAGAGGTAGGGAGGAACAAGATGAATAAAGATAGAAATGACTATAGAGTCTGTAATATGTATCATACTTTAATATACTCTTCTTCATGAAGATATTCCTTCTAGCATTATAGATGCAACCTATCCATGCTTCCTCATCTTGTGAAATGCTTATTCATATTTTCCAAAACCCTTTCACAGTGGATGTATCCCATGTGCTGGAAACCTTTATCTAGGGCAGGGATTCTTAAACACTTTTCGTATCATAGATCTTTTTGACAATATGGTGAAGTCCGTGGACCTACTTCTCAGAATAATGTTCTTAAATAAATACACAGGAATACAAAAATTATATTGAAATAAAGCTATAATTTTTTCCCTCCTGCAAGTTCCTGGATTCCCTGAAATGTATCCATGGACTCTTTGGGAGGGTCTGTGTACCCTTGGTTAAGAAGCCCTGTTCTAGATCTTTCTTTTTATGGGTGAAACATGAAACGTGATCTGCCTAGTCATCATCCCGCACTCTTACTACTTGATTAACTTATCTTCTCTTCCATCATGCATTTTCTTGATGGCATCCTTTTTTGCTGCTTCTTGAACATGAAGAATCTCTGGAAAATACTGCAGTCTCTTTGTACCCACCATGTACTTCTCCACTGTCAACACTGGCCACTTTTAGCTTTAATCCTTTGGAAATTGTGCTATGCTATTATTTACAACCACCCTTTATAGGGGAAGCATTAGAAAGACGTATTTTGTGTCAGATAGATATTTGGAATCATTAAATATGCTGTATAATTTTCCAAATAACATCTAATCTCTACTCTCCTGTTCAATTCGTTGCCCACCTGAAATGCCTGCCCTAGGCACGAGTACTGATCTACTAACTCAATGGAATGGCCATCCAACTGCAGGTCCTGCTCTGGGCAATGGTTTAAAGCAGTCCTTTTGTTTTTTCTTATGTACATTGGATCATGGATATTATACTTTATTCCCCTCCACGTACAATGTGTACATTGATGTTGGCCTCTTTGCTGTTCCTTGAGCAAGACGTTCTGTCTCTTGACTCTGGACATTTTTACTGGCCGTCTCTTGTGCCTGGAATGATCTTTTTCCTTATCTCTCCCTCCTTCCCTCTAGCTTCTTTCAGGTCATAGCTAAAATCTCGCTTTCTGCAACAAGCCTTTCCCAGTATTCCTTAATCTTAGAGCCTTCTTTCTGACACTACCTCCTCATTTATCCTGGACATATCTTGTTGTACATATTTGTTTGCCCATTGTGTCCATCATTAGCCTGTGAGTTCCTTAAGAGCAGGGACTATCTTTTAACTTTTTTCTCTTTCCTTCCTTCCTTCCTTTTTCTCTCTATTTCTCCCTCCCTCCATCCCTCCCTTTCCTTCCTTCTTTTCTTCCTTCCTTCCTTCCTTCCTTCCTTCCTTCCTTCCTCCCTTTCTTTCTCTTTCTCTCTTCCTTTCTCTTTTTTCTTCCTTCCTCCCTCTCTCCTTTCCTTCCTTCCTTTTTCTCTCTATTTCTCCCTCCCTCCATCCCTCCCTTTCCTTCCTT
>CM053588.1:194449938-194475689 GCA_028646515.1 Pseudochirops corinnae
GTTGTCTCTCCTGGATCTATTTTCCAGGTCAGTGGTTTTTTCAAGGAGATATTTCACATTGCCCTCTATTTTTTCATTTGTTTGGATCTGTTTGATAGTATCTTGATTTCTCATGAAGTCATTTGCTTCCATTTGCTCCACTCTAAGATAGCACTTTCTCAATGACACCAAGCAACTTCCTTGGCCATAGGGTTGCCCCCTGTTGTTCAGGATGCCTGCAATCAGTAGGAGAGATGAAGGTGGTATTCCAGGTTATCTTCATGGGGCATGTTAGAGAGCCCTGGCACTGTTCTCCTTGGGCCTAGCCTTATGAATAGGTTGGGGAAATAAGTGATTTCCTGAAGTCCTTTCCAGCTTTGAGGAGATCATAGATCATGGAACCATAGACTTAGAGCTGGAAGTGACACTTAGAGGCCCAATCGCCTCATTCGACAAATGGGGAAATGGTTTCTCAAAAGCTTAAGTGACTTGTCTAGGGTCGCCTGGAAAGTTAGAGGCTGAATAAAGATAGAACCCAGGTGCTTAACTCAAGTAGGGCAGCTAGGTGGTACAGTGGATAAGTGCCAGGCTTGGAGTCGGGAAGACTCATCTTCCTGAGTTCAAATCTTGCCTCAGACACTTATTAGCTGTGTGACTCTGGGCAAGTCACTTAACCCTGTTTGCCTTAGTTTCTTCATCTGTAAAGTGAGTTGGAGAAGGAAATGGAAAACCACTTCAATATCTTTGCCAAGAAAACCCTAAATGTGGTAATGAAGAGTTAGACGTGACTGAAAATGACTCAACAATAACAAAAGCCTGACTTAATGCAAGGTTCTCTTCCCTAAGTCAAGCTAATTTACTCATTTCTTCTTAATAATAGATGAAGATAATTAAAATTTGGTTTTTATGCTCTTCTCTTTGCCTACCCCCAACCTATACCCCCCTCACCAGTTCCCCTAACATTCCTGTAAACATAAATGACTTAATATTTGCGAAGTATCCAGAGGTTCAGGGCCTTACCAGCCTTCAGTGGTATACTGATTTAGTGCTATTACCACCCCCATTTGTAAAGAAAATCAACCATTAAACTTATAGCTTTCTGTGTTTCTCCAAAAAAAGTGATAATTTATTTCTTTCTGAGGGCCATAAATATAGGCAAGTGACCCTTCCCTAACAAGAACTTCCCATTCTGACTAACTCTTCCTTAATTAGATTTAGATAGTGTAGGAGACTACCTAGCTTACTCAATTTGGCTTTTTGGCTGAAATTGCCTTACATACTATTGAGAATCCTGGCTTTGCAAAACTCTTGCTCTGGTTTTACTAGTAATGCTATCATTCTTGCACCTTTATGCCTCACCTTGAGGTATTCATCAGATTTGGGGACAGCTGAATGGTTTTTAAAAGCAAAATCACAAACATCAAAATTAGGACTCAACTACTGGGATTTCTTAAAAGAGCAAAAAAGGAGTCCCATAGAGCACATTCTAGCTGGTTAATGAGGAGGTGAAGTGTAACAATCTTGTATATAGCTTTGCTCTCACATTATATCAATATATATAATTAAGACATATTTTCTAATCTGCCCCTGGGAGAAGCTGCAGGTAAAATAAGCTTAGAAGAAAATAATGGTTCTTGTGGTACAATATATTAGATTGATATCTTTTAATGCTGGTACAAACTTCATAGAGGGAGAATGGAAAGAACTGAACATTCTCTGTATGTATAATGTAAAGGCAAAGTGACTACTCAGGCCTTTGTTCTCTCAAATACCATAGCAAGGACAAGCACGCGTGAAATGTAGAGCTGAATACTGCATTCAGAGAGACTTCTTACCCAACTGTTCATATTCAGCCTGCTTTTCTGACTCAGAAATTGGAGGTTGGAGTGGAATAGAACTGTCTAGGGAAGTCCTCAGTGGAGGAATTGCTATTTCCTTTCCCTTCCAGGGGCAGAAGAAAGGAAGAGATTTTGTGCTATGACAATTTGGGGGATATTTGAGGTTCTGGAATGGAAAAATCATGCTGAATAGATCAATTAGTTTAATAAGTCAAAAGCTCAAGTTCTCTCTATGTGTTTGCCTGTGGATGCAGAGAAAAAAAATGAAATTGTGCCTGCCCTCAAGGAACTATGTTCTACTGGGGGAGATGACATGCTTCGATCATGATGACTCCTCTTCTTTCTGCTTATCCCCCTCCTTTTCCTCTTCTTCCTCCTCCTCCTCCTTCTCCTCTTTCTCTCACTTTTTGCTCACAATTTAATTTATGTAGAAAATTTGCTCTCCTAACATAGTTCAGCACCTATTCTGCAATTTGTAATCTTAGAGATCCCGGAAAGCTAGGAGGTTAGATGACTTCTCAGGATCACACAGCCAGTGTGGTAGTCAGGACTTGAACCCAGGTCTTCCTGACTCTGAAGCTGACTCTCTAGCTGATTCACCATGCTGCCTCTCATTATCATCATCATTATTGCTATCATTTCCATCATCATCATCATTATTATTGGTATCCAATCAGTCAGCAAGTATTTGAGTGTCAAGTATGAACCTAGTATGTTTCTTTAAAAAAGGTTCTTCATGCTGTACTTGAACCAATAACCTAAGGCTCTCCTAGGGAAATATCACTATAGTCATCTGCTGTATCAACTGAACTATAAAACACCACTTTAATTATGTCTTCTAGATAATAAATTCCATGAGGGTAGGGACTGTGTCTTACTGATCTTTGTATAGTGCTCAGTGTTTACCTAGCACAATACTTTTAAAGTAGAAGAAGCTTAATAAATATTTTCCAGATTTGATGATTATCACTGTCTTGCTTAACATTTTTTTCGGTGACTCCCTCTTGCCTGCAGAATAGGTTTACACCTGTAAGTCTGACCCGTCACAATGTGATCTCAGCTAATATTTCCAGCACAGTCTGCAGCTCTTCCCTTAGAAAAGCCTATCATTGCAGTCAGCTTGTCTTAGATTACACCATTCTCTCAGTTTGGAATATCTTCCCCTGGTCCTCCTGACTACAGAGCCGATGCTCTATTCACTGCACCACCTAGCCACCCCTGGAATATCTTCCTTACTCTCTATTAATCTATCCTTTTGCCTTTGTCTATGCTGTTTCCCTCTTCCTTCACTCACTACTGCAGATTAAAACCCTACTTTTCCTTCAAGGTCCAGCTTCATTTCCATTTTTTTCATGAAAACTTCTTTAGTCACCGCTGGCCTGATATTACCCCTCCCATCCTTTGACTCTAGACAGTGTTATCATCAGCCACTTGCTTGTTCTATGATGTCCTACTTGTGTTGCTGTCTTATACTTTTCATATGTACAGGTCCTATATCTACAATTAGAGACTGTAAGCTCTTTTACCCAACCTTTTATAACCTTCAACACTTAGCATAGTGTCTTGTGTATAGCAAGTGCTTACTATAGATTGGTTGGAAGCTTCAGTGGATCCATGTTCTTGTCAATATTGGTCCAAGAGTGTGGATTACAACCCACTCGTACCTTTTTATCTTATGCAATTCTTGTCCCTATCTTCCCATAAGTTTTCCATAAAATGTCACTCCCAAATTGTGGAGGCCTTCCTCTAGATCTTTTAATTATTACTCCAATGATATCAATATAGCCCTCAGATAGTCCATATGTTTCTTCTTGCTCTTTTTACTTGATTGGTTCATCGTCTTTTTCAAAGATAATTTCCTGAATGATTTTTTTTCATACCACTTCTTGCATGCAAGTCATTATTCTTAATATGCTACAGCTGACCTACACTCACAATACATCTTTCCATTACCCTTTGTATCACTTTAATTTTCATTCTTTGGAGATTGTAGTGTTCCATGATCCATGGAGTTCCATGATCCATCAACCAGATGCAGCCACATAGATAACTAACTTTGTTCAGTGCTCCTCTGATGATCAATCTCAAGTGAGGGGAGAATAGATGAGGAAATATACTCCCCTCTTCTTGGTAGTGAGGTGGGGGACTATGGATGTGAAATGTCACATATGCTATGGGGAACAGTGGCTGTACTGGTTGGTTTTGTCCAAAATTTTTCTATATGACAAGAAAGAATTAAACGGGAGAATTATGATATGTGAAAAATGGGATATATAACAAAAGGCAGTAACAAAACTTAGAAAAAAAATCAAATGAGACCTAAAATAAGGAGATATATGTTCCACAAAGGTTTCTGCCACTGTTAGGGTGGGCTTTCTGTATAGAGTCTAAATAGAATTCAATCTAACCAATATAACAAGCATTTAACAAGTACGTACTATGTGTAAGACACTGTCCTAGGTGCTGAGGACACAAAGGAAAAAAGGAAATTAAATATGCCTTTGTCTTATAGAAGGTTGGTGGTTTGGTAACCAATAGAAGGCTACATTTGACTTAAACCATGTGAGATATAAATAGATGATTATAGATATGATCCTTTGGGTGGGGATAGGGTGGGGTGACAGCTAACAACCAGGTGAATGAGAAAGGAGGTGGCCCAGAACTGAACTTTGCAGGAAGCTAAGAATGCTGAAAGACAGAAGGAAAAAAGGAACGTATTTCATGTAGGGGACAGTCTGTGCAAAGGAGACAGGAAATGGAGTACCTCATTCACGAAACAAGAAGTAGACTGGTTTGACTAGAATCTAGAGTGAGTGAATGGGAGGAACAGGAAATAAGTTAGGAAAGGTGGCAGCCAGATCCTGAAGAGCTGTCAGTATAAAGCTGAAAATTTTGTATTTTATCCTATCCTATCCAGTTGGGAGCCACTGCAAGTTTTTTAGGTGGGAGTGTGGCAAGGTCAGACTTCTATTTTAGGAAGATTGTTCTTCTAATTGTGTGGCATCTTGATTGAAAGACTGCATGCAGGATCCCATTAAGCTACAATTATAGTCATCTAGGCATGCGGTGATGAGGACCTGGTCTCAATGGTAGACATATGAGCGGTGAGGAGCAGGTGCAGTATAGAGTCTGAGGGGTAGAATCTACAAGACTTGACCCATGATTGAATATGGGGGAGAGAGAAAAAGGAAAAGTTGAGGATGAGGCAGTGTTATGCCATGGAGAGAAGAAAGGGGAAGGGAAAGGAAGGGAACGAGGTTTTATTGTGTCTAATATGCTAGTTGCTTTACAAGTATTATTTCATTTGATCCTCACAACAATCCTGTGAGGTAGGTGCTATTATTATTCCCATTTTACAGATTAGGAAATCAAAGAAGACAGAGGTTAGGTGACTTGCCCAAGGTCACATTGCTGTGTCTGAGGCTAGATTTGAACTAATTTCTTCCTGATTCTAGGTCCACTGCTCTCTCCATTGCCTCACCTAGTTGCCTTGGCACACTGGGCTTGGAATCATGGGATCTGAGTTCGAATACTAGCTCTGTCACTTGGGACCTTTGTGACCTTGGGAAAGACAATTAAACTATTTGAGTTTCTGTTTACTCATCTGCAAAATGAAGACGTCATAGTAGATGCATGACCTCTAAAATCTCTTCTAGTTCCAGATCCTACGATGGAGATTGTATTACTGGGTGACAGGAAGGATGGCAGTGCCCTTAACAGGAATAGAAGAATTTGGAGGAGGGGTGGGTTTAGGAGGGAAGATAATAAGTTTTATTTTAGACACATTGAGTTTGAGATACTTACACAATATCCATCTGTTACACAGAGATGTTCAACAGGCTGTTGGTAAAGCGAGGCTAGAGCTGAGGAGGAAGACCAGTGCTAAATACGGAGATGTGAGAATCACTGGTATGGAGGTAGGGGAGTTGATTTATGACCAATTTTCCTGCACCCAAGGCCCAGAATATAATCACAAGGGGTCAGTGAGGCATTTAACAAACTCTGCTAATAATATGCACTTGATCCTTTATGAAGTGCAAACAATTCCCTTGAGTGAATTAAAGTGTTCTACATTATTGGTCAAACCAAAAATTATACATGCTTTTACAAGGCTTTATCAATAAGCACAGCTCAGGAATTTGGGAGAATAAAGGAAGAACTAGGCCTCTGAAAGGGAATAACTTTTGGAGGAGCGAGATAGAGTTTCTCCCTCCTTCCTCCTCACTGTCCACCCTGCCTCCTACTCTTTCAATGACCGTGTTGTTTTGAAGGTGAACTACTTGACCTTTAGGAGCCAGAGAATATAAGAGGAAACACAGACACATACACACACACACACACACACACACACACACACACACACGCACAAACACACACACATGCTCACACATTCCGGACAGTCATAGACATAGAGAGGGTAGATTTCCAGGAGGGAGACCTTTGACAACTGAGAAAGGCACCAGAGATACATTTTAGAGAGAGCTAGCCTTCACTAATGAGACTCAAATTGTGGTCTGCCCGCCAGAGATGCTTTCCCCAGGGAGTAGGGAGAGTTTAGAGAGGATTCTCTGAGGAGGAAAAGGACTTCCAGAACCCACAGTTCCAGAGTTGCACGTTTCCTTGGTCTCATGTGTTTCCTACATGTATGCTTCACTCCTGACATACTCTATGTTTCTGTCTACTCTCCAATGGACACTATCTATTTGTGAGCTTGCCTCAGGTTTATGGGGGGATATTTCATAGCTCCTCTTTGTTGCTATTAACGTTCTTTTTAGTGAGAGCTAATTGTGCGTGCTGGCTATTAAAGACAAACAAACCAGTAAGGGCTTATGAGCTGTAGTTTTAAAAGGGTGACCCCATAGGGTATGTCCTGGAACCTTGAGAGTAATCACCCTTAAACCTGATAGAGAAGGCCCAAGCAGAGAGAGGCCAGAAGAACTTTTGGAGCAGCATCATGGAGGAAGAGAGAGAGAATTGCTGGGGGCCAGAGTTGCTGAGAGAGAGAGAGAGAGAGAGAGAGAGAGAGAGAGAGAGAGAGAGAGAGAGAGAGAACAAACTGCCAGCTGAAGCCACTCAGACTGCCAGTTGGAGCTGCCCTGGACTTTTGAGAACGGCCACCTGGAGCTGCCGAGAACTGAGGAGGCATGACTGTGGTGCCGGTATTTTTTCCTCTCTGTTTTGATGTTATTTTGCCAGATTCGTCTGCTGGTAAAGGACAGTGCTGTTGTTGCAGAGGTCCTGGAACCTTGCTGCTGGTTCAGAAGCCCTGAAGTAAGATCTTCTTGTATGTTTACAGAAATCCTGGAGGAAGGTCTTGCTGATGTTTTCAGGGGTCCTGAGACTGTTCTGCAGGCAGAGAGTGAATTGATGAGGATGCTGGCAATGCATATCGTGCCTTTGTTAAGCTTTGTCTTCCCAGGAACAGAGATTGTTGAGAACTTGTCCCGGGTGGAGATGAAGAAAAGACCTCTCCTTGGGTCCTGAATGCTGTGATGATATCATAACCTTGTTGTGGCTTAGGGGTAGATGGCCTTTGTGCTCTCTGCTGCCCCTTTAAGAAGGTGCTTGGTGGTAACTGATGATAATTGTAATTCAGTTGTGATCCAGGGATGGAGTACTTTGATTTTTGTGCTTTGTGACAGACTAAATGAATGTACTTTGCTTATGATTGGCAACTAATCTCCACTTGAGAGGAGAGACTTTGTGATTGACTAAATGAAGGTACTAGCCAGGGGTGGAGTACTTTGATTTTATACTTTGTGATTGAATTGAGAGCTTACTAAATGATTTGAGTTAGCCTGTATTTTGATTTTTTCTTTTCTGTGAATGTTTTGCCTTAATTTGTTACTGAATATATGGAGAGTTACTATACTCCTAATTCTGAACCTGGAAGTTGCTTTTGCTTGGCATTACAGGCTCCAAACAGTGACTGCAAATTGGGAACTTAGTCTAGAGCAGTGTTACCTAGAGATGATAGTTGAACCTATAGGAGTTGCTCTCATCCAGAAAAATGGCATATAGAGGGAAGAAAATAGGGCCCAAGGCAGGCAGTTGACTTGTATCTGAAATTAGATCATGGAACATAGAAGATGATACAACACAGAACATTGAGAAGGAAGGGTAAAACAGGAAGGAGTAGAACCAGCAAAGAGTATTATCACAAAAACCTGGGGAACAGACATTATCCACCAGGAAGACAACAGTATCAGATGTGGCAGGGACATCAAGAAAGCAGAGATTTGAAGCAGCATTGTTGGATGTAACAATTAAAATGTCCTTGGTAACCATCGAGAGAACAGTCTCTCTAGAAAGATAGGGTTAGGAGCCAGTTTGTGAGGGGCTGTTGAGAAATGAGAGGGAAAAGAAGCAGCAAAAGCAGTGGTTGTAGATGTCTTTCTGACTCAAGCTGGGACCCAGGAAAGTCTCTGGTCTCATGGACTAGATTAAATCCCCAGAGCCTGACCCCAAAAGTTTATGTCTCTCTTTTTGAATTGTTAGGCATACAACTGTATGTGTAAACTGTAGTTTACATATGTGTATGTGTAAACTGTAGTTTACACCAAGAAATCTCCAAATATAGCTTAAATATAACTTAGTCTAAGTTATGCAAATGTGGGTAACAGGTCCTCAGAACTCCTGAACAAGCATTTAAGGTAATACGCATATGAATAAAAACAGTTTTTATTTCATCCCATTGAAAATGCAGATGATGCAGGACTCACAAAAACTCATAAATATATACTGAAAACCCACAAGGCACTCTCCCCAACCCCTGAAAAGAAATCATGTTTTGAGACTACTGCAATACCCTTCTTATTCAACCTGCCCTATCTGAATAATTCCTTGTAACAGCAGAGGTTTAGGAGAGAGGAGTAAGCCGCAGCAAAGGATGATAAGGTAGGAGACTGTGTTGAGATTGAGGAATGTAAGTGTTCAGAACCATGAAAGATTGATTCCCTCTAGATGGCAAAATCTTTGAGATCATCCTATTTGATGATGACTTTATGTTGACTGTATCAAGCCCTCAAATTCTATAGTGCCTTCTCAACAAGATCCATGGTCACTCATAATAGTTTTGTCTTCAAATCTACAATGATAAAACTAAAAATGCCTGCTGTTCAGACTATGACATGAAATCTTTCATGAATTATTCTACTAGTACATATGTCTTAGATTGACATTTCAGATAGAAAGTGAGTTGAACCCAGAAATGAAGAGGACAGAGAGAGCCCAGAGTGGGTTATATTTAGGAAACTGTAGTCAAGAGCTACATCCAACACAAAAACCTACCTCTCACAAGAAAGTTCTGATTTTCATAGAATCATAAATTTAGAACTGGAAGGCCCCTTAGAGGTCATTTAGCTGTGGTCATGAAAACTGAGGATTCTTATCCTAGCTCCTATGGCCATTCCCACTGATGAGTTGGGTACCTGGAACATATATACATCTTCCTTGCTGGTAATCTTGAAGGGTTGGGGGGGGGGTAATTTTCTAATATCATTGGCTCTGGTCTC
The DNA here is from genome assembly GCA_028646515.1 of Pseudochirops corinnae. Lineage (NCBI taxonomy): Eukaryota > Metazoa > Chordata > Mammalia > Diprotodontia > Pseudocheiridae > Pseudochirops > Pseudochirops corinnae. The sequence continues at coordinate 194,459,270 of CM053588.1, forward strand.
TGCCAGTGGGCTTCCTCCCAAACTTATTGGTTCAGAATCAATTTAATCAACCATCCTCAAGTAGGTTTTAGGAAGAGATATTTACTAAGATGCGAAAAAAATAACAATTAGTACAAAACATCTCCCTTCCTGCCAAATCTGAGACATTTTCCCACAAGTACATAAATACATAGTTTGAAGAAACTGGGCTCAAGCTTAAGAAAGCAGATGTGGCCAAGGGGTAAGTAAAAGCTCCTGATTACTAGAAGTCCTGCTCATCATTTCTAAGATAATCAAGATGTTCCCCTTAAGTCACATGAATCTATGTCCATCCATTCCCCTTAAGTCACATGAATCTATGTCCATCATTGTCTTTGGCTTCCAATCAGATACTGTTGTCACCAAACTGGGGATGTCATTTAGGACACTGATAGGAAGATGGGAAGGATCCAATAACCTCTGGACCATTTCAAATGGAAAGGTCTTTCTCCAGTCAGATCAGGGGGTGTCGGGGGAGTGAAGGAGGCCTGGCTAAACCCATCTCTCCTTTCCCTTTCTTCCCCCCACCCCCATTCTTCTCACCGCCCCAGATGCTTTCTCCTTAGTGGCATGCCCTCTGGCTCTGTCTCCCTGTCTCTCTATGTCTCTCCCTCTATCTTCTTTCGACTGCTTCCCTTCTCTCATCTCTTTGATCTGACTGCCTCTGATTTTTTTCTGGCTCTCTGTCTCTGTGTCTGTCTCTCTAGCACACTCACTTGCTTTTCAATCTCTCTCCACCTCTTCTTTCTCATAACATCTTCTCTATAGAAGAAAATTCATTTATACTGAATTGTTGGGGACTTGATAGGTTCTCTTTCTTCCCCAAAGGGATTTGCATTTTTAAAAGGTGATGCTGAGAGAGAGCAGTGAGTGATTAACAGAAAAGAATGAATTGTGACAAGTGGAATTTCAGGCATCAGTAGGGAGAAATATTAGGACTAAAAGAGCTCTAAGCATTCCCATTACCCTCTCATGCCTACTCTAGACAAGGCCTCCGATAGCCTTGGACCCAGCTAGTCCTCTGCTAGCTCTCTTCTGCCAGCAAAAGAGACAGGGCTTGAGCATCAAGAAGCCTGGATCAGAATTCTGACTCTGGCGTTTATCGTTTGTGTGACCACCGGCAAGTGGCTTAATTGCTCTCGCCCTCATTTTCACTATCTATCAAATGGAGATAATAATACCTGTGCTCTCTTTTTCTATAATACCCTCTCAATGCCACACGGTGTTGCTGAGACAAAAGTGCTCTGTACAGATCAAATCACAGAGAAAAACTGCTGTTTTTGTAATGAAGATGAAGAAACAATGTGGTTTAGTGGATGGAGTACTGGGCTTGAACTTGGGATCGTATTCTTACTAGCTGTATGACCCTAAGCAAGTCACTTAACCTCGTGGTGCCTCAATATTCTCATCTGCAAAATGACCCCAACATCCCTTCTAGTTCTTCTTCTTCTTTTTTTTTTTTAAGAGGGGGAAGGCAGGGCAGTTGGGGTTAAGTGACTTGCCCAAGGTCACACAGCTAGCAAATGTTAAGTGTCTGAGACCGGATTTGAACTCAGGTCCTCCTGACTCCAGGGCTGGTGCTCTATTTACTGTGCCCACCTAGCCGCCCCTATCCCTTCTAGTTCTTAAATCTATGTTCCAATGTTCTTATGTTCATGTTCCTGGGCTTTGGGGCCCTCTGCTGCTAGTCATAGCATCTTGGGGAGACTTTGTGGTGTTGGGGAGAACCAAGTTGTTCTTCCAGTTGGTGTTAATCTCTTCCTGATCTTTCACAGGTACCATCATCCATCCACTCTCCACCCTCACCTCTGCCACAAGTTGTATTTTGCTTTTCTGCATTGAATTCTTTTTTCAAAGCTGCCTTTTCTCTTTATTTTAACTATATTCACCTATGCAAACAGGTACAAAGGAATGACGTGAGTGAGGATAGAGAGATAACTCGGAGTATGATTTTCCCTCGGCCCCATGGGGATAGCTCTGATTACAAGGTTTATATTTCACATTTTGTCTGTCTATCAAGCTATCTGCACATGCAGAGAGGGAAATGCACAGGGAGTGCCCACAATCCCCCTTGGCCTGCTATGATGTGATGCATGTTTATGTCCTGAAAAGAATGTTTTGTGTTTGTGGTGCTATGATTGTTTATCTGCTTTCTGTAATTCTGGAAGTGGTTGTATTAACGTATTCTGTTATTGGAAGTACTTACAGACTTCATTTACCTTTTCTAAGCCCATGCAGTGCCTGGTCTGTGGCACAGATAACTGATGTATACCATTCAGTTTCACATTCTATAACATTTGTCTACAAATGGAGCCTCTTGGGAACTGAGAACTTCCTTTCTTCTGAGAAGCAGCTTAATTATTTCTCATTTTCCCTTTCTTGATTGGAAATATCACCTGTGAGAGGGGGTGGAATATGTATGTGGTAAGGGATGGTGGTGGTCAGCCTTTTCCTGACTGACTCTATGGGAGCTTTACATCTCAGGAAGCCAAGAAATAGAGAAGCCATTCATGGAACCAGAGTAATAACTAGCAATTTTTGGGCCTGGGACAAGTGACAAAAAAGTTTTTTATTTGGCTAGCTAAAGGATGGCAGGGTGGGGTGGTTGATAGAGGCTCTAGGACATTTCTAGAAAGATCTCTGTAGAGAATGAGAATTTGAGAATGCACTTGACTTAAGAGTGGCTCTAATAGGGAGGAAGTACCATCTGGTACCTTTCTACTTGAACTGATTAATTCTTGTTAAATAGGTGCTAAACTCAGTTGTTCCTACCAGCTGAAGGACTTCAAATGTTGTCAATACCATCTGAATTTTGATGCCTTGGGACAAAGTTCTAGTTGCCCTTGATGTAGTTATAGCCTGACATAGAACTGGCTAGATGACAGCATAGAGCAAGAAGGACATTCAAATTTTGACTAATTGTAAAAGCCAAAGAACTCTGGATTTGGAAGCAGAAGCCTGGTATGCAAGTCCTGGTTCTGATCTCTCTTACACATGTGATTCTGTATATACACACACACACACACACACACACACACACACACATATAGTGTCTTTGCATGGGAGGGTAATGGGAATGCTTAGAGCTCTTTTAGTTTTAATATTTCTCCCTAATGATGCCTGAAATTCCACTTGTCACAATTCATTCTTTTCTGTTAATCACTCACTGCTCTCTCTTAGCATTACCTTTTAAAAATGCAAGAGGTATATGTATATATATATTTTTTATGTATATACTTATTTATTCATTTCTTTAGTCACAGTTTATCTTGCATTTTTTAAGCTTTAAGCCCCAGTAATCTTCAAAACCAGAAGATGGCTTCACATTGATTTAAGTTTCAGAAAGGGAGATTGGTCCTGTGGGATGATTGTAGGAGTTTGGGTGGCTAATTCCAGTGCTGGACACCCCCAATTTCCCCTCCCCCTTTGACCAAATATTAGCTGAGTCTTAGACTCTGCCACTTAATACCTATGTAACTGTGGACAAGTAATTTCACCTCTCTGTGGTCTCAGTTTCCTTATCTTTCGTTATCTTACTAAATAAAATGGTAATGTTGGACTAGATATGCGTTCCCTTCCAGATTTAAATCTGTGCTCCTGAGAAGGGAGGGAGCAAATCTATTGCTACTATTGTTGTTATTAGACTGTATTTCTGAATATTAAGTCCTAGAATTAAGGTCAGCAATGATGGAAAAAATGAAAATAAAGTCAAAGGTCAACAATTTGGAGAAGCTGGTAGTGGGAGATGGGAGCAGCTTGGATCAGTGAACACTCTGAATAATAATTAGTAATAATATTAGTAATTATATCTAACATTTATACAGTGTTTTTAGGTTTATAAGGTACTTTACATGTGTTATTTCACTCAAGCCAGTGACAACTCTGATTCAGATATTCTTTTTTTAAGTTGATATTTATTTATTTTTAAAATTAACTTTTATTTTTAGTTTATGTCATTCATTTCATTCATTGAGGTTTTGAGTTACAGATTTTCTCCCCATCTTCCCCCTACCCACCACCCCAAAATAGCGATCCCACTGTATAACCCCTCCCCCAATCTGCTCTCTCCTATGTCCTCCCCCTTGTGCCCTCTGACTTTCTGGTAGGGCAGGATGGATCTCCCTATCCCAGCGCCTGTACATCTTATTTCCCAGTGATTGCAGATATTCTTATGAGCACCTTACAGATGAGAAAATTGTGGCCCAAAGGTGTTAAATGATTTGCCCACAATTGTGAAATGGGGGATTTGAACCCATGCCTTCCTAACTCCAAGCCTAGTTCTGTGTCCACTATGCCAGAAGTTGGACAAAATGAAATATTTTTTTTTATTAAATAAATTGCTGTTTTATATTAAAAAAAAAAACTCATCTAATAGAAGTTCTGAGATCAACTGCCTTAATTTTTAGGGAAAAATGGTTTATATGTTGTATTAGTGCACACACACACATAAATATATATAATATAGTAATATATATGGGACAACTAGGTGGCACAGTGAATAGAGTGCTGGGCCTGGAGTTTGGAAGACGTGAGATCAAATTTGGCCTCAGACACTTACTAACTGTGTGATCCTCCGTTTGCCTTAATCTATTAGAGAGGGAAATGGCAAACCACTGTAGTGTCTTTGCCAAGAAAACCCCATGGACAGTATGGTTCATGGGGTCACAAAGAATCGGACCTAAGTGACTGAACAATACAAAATGTACCTAAAAGGCGTGTGACCTTTTAGATCTATCCTCCAAGTGCCTCTCCCCTCAAACCTGACCTTAGCCAAAGATCAATCAACCCTGAAAAAGTGCAGCTGGAGGGAAAGGGTTTTGGGGTTGGACAGGATACTTATTGATATCTTTAATGAAGATAGTCATTCAACAAGAATTTAACTCCTTTCTCCATCAGCAGCTCTGCTTGGCCTCTACTTTAAGGGAAAACATGCCAACATGAAACATGCCCCTGCCCTGAGTCCTCCCAGGTCCCCTGCCCCCTTCCCCTCCAGCTTCCTTTTGTGTGCTGTCTTCTCTAGTTAGATTGTATGCTCCTGGAGGGGAGGGACTGCCCCTTTTTCTTATTTATATTCCCAGCACTTAGCAGAGTGCCTAGCACATAGTAGGTACTTTTAAATATTTATTGAATTGAACTGTGTGTCTAGTCCTGGAGATTGGTTTAAAAGAAGCAGGAGAAGTGGCCCCATCTGGGAGGATCTTTGACCTGCTTAGAGAGGCCACATATACAGGCAGTATAAACAAGAAGTATGGACTCCGTACCTTTAGGATGGATTTGGGGGAGAGATCCTCTAAAAGGCAAATATTCTAAACAGGAAGATGACATGAGAAAAAAATATATATTTATAATTTTGCTGGCTATTCTTATCATAGGATCATAGATTTTGAGCTGGAAAGGAACTTGGGGGCCGTCTAATCCAACCCCCTCATTTTTACAGATGAAGGAACTGAGGTCCTGAAACATTAGGGATTTACAGAGGGTTATACAGTTAATAAAGGGCACAACAAAGATGTGAATCCAGGTCCTCTGCCTTCATGTCCAGCACCCTTTCCAATGTGCCATGCTTGATTACAAGACACAGTGTGGAGGAGTAGAGAGAAGGCTGGCCCTGGAGTCAGGAAGATGTGAGTGTAAATCTTGCCCCAGCTGGATTGTGCTGGCTTTGTGGCTGTGGATAAGTCACTTACCTTACCTCTATGACTATAAGTTCTAGTTGTGTGCTAATAGAAACTCTTGCCACTGGAAGTTCCCGAAACCCATGAAATCAGAGGCCTGTCCTCCACTCCTCCCCTGCCCCCCCTTTTTTGCTCATGAAGACAAGATGCTAAATATACATACGGAAACTAGCATATTATATATATTTGTAGGTTGTGATTTTTATTCAATTATTTTTTGTCAGCTAAGGTTTTTAAGTAGAGCAAAGTGCTCATTATCTAAGCCCACACTTCCCAAGCAGAAAAACATTTTTTAATGTTTAGATGACTGAAAAAGACTGAAATGGATTTTTTCACACCAAAAAAAAACCCCACAAAAAACATACTGAGGGTTTGAACAAATGTAATCAATTTTTAACCATCAGAAAGTTCTCTGGGGGCAAGAGTTGTAAAATACCAAAAAACAGGGGATTAGAACGAAAGGACCATGCCAAATAGCCTTGCATTAAATCAGAGACTTCAACCTTTTCCCTTAATTGTCTGAAGTTTGAGATGGATTATTACTCCATGAACACAAACTCAAGGCCATTAAGTAGACATAAGGGGTAGCTTATATATTGGAATGTTTCAAACAACCTTGGAATGGGAGAGCATTTCTTTATTAAATATAGAGGGGGGCATGTGAAACACCTGTGCCTGCAAGGATACAGCCAGAGTTTCCTTTTTATGCCTCCTAGGGAGAGTGACTGTAACAGCTAATCTACCTAAGCTACCAGAGGCCAGGCTGTCCAAGCAGTCACTTCACCTCACTTCTCTGTCTGCACAATTTCCTCAGTTAAAAACTGGACATTTACTGATCACAACATCTCTATCTAATTTCCTTTCCCAGGGAATCTCACTAGGCTATGACTATTGCCAACATTCATGCGCAACTTGTCAGTCAACCAGCAAACATTTATTAAACTCATACCAATGGTACGGCACTGGGCTCAGCATTGGAGATAGAAAGAAAAACTCTTCCTGCCCTCAGAGAATCTGCAGTTGAATGGGAATGTGCCTCCCTAGGGATGAACACAACATACGTAGAATCAAAGCAAAGTAACCTCAGAAGGTTAGGATAGGCCTCCTGCAGACCGTGAGGGTCTTCACAGTAGGGACTGGTTTTTTTGGTTGTTTATTTAGTTTTGTCTTTCTTTGTATCATCAGTACTTAGCATTATGGCTGGTATATTTGGGGTGCTTTATAAATGTTTCTTGACTTGACTGCAGAGAATGGGGTTTGATCTGAGCCTTGAAAAAAATCAGAAGATCCAAAATGTGGAAGAGCGTTCCAGGTATGGAGGAAAGCCAGCCTAAAGGTAGGACTCTTGTTTTCTCTGTAGTTCAATCTTTCCCAATTTTGCGTGATTTTTGTGTATTTTGGAAATTACACACAATTTGTGTAATTATGGAAAGTCTAGGTAGATGTACATTAATTGAATGTATTTGAAAGTAAAAGGTAATAAATTAGATTGCTTTGATGTCTTAGGGAAGGGGGAAAAATTTGGTACTCAAAATCTTTAAAAAAAATGGATGTTGGAAATTGTATTTAGTGTAATTGGAAACTATTTTTTTTAATTAAAACTTTTATTCATTTTAGTTTACATCATTCATTTCCACGAAATTTTGAGTTACAAATTTTCTCCCCATCTTTCCCCTACCCACCACCCCAAAACAGCCATCAATAGGGAACTATTGAAAAATAAAATTATGAAAAGAAATAAAAGTAGGATTTAAAATCCGTTGTGACCCAATAAACCATAGCCACATGTTAATCTGAACTTTCTAGTTTTTGCCTTTCTTGTCTTGAGATTTGGCTGTCACTGCTACCACAGAGACAAATGTACACCAAAGGCACTTTGCCAAGTGTTGCTGGGTCTCACAGTGAAGGGAGGAAAAGCTCCCCTTCATGGGGCTATATCTTCTGCTTTAAATCTCATCTCATCAAATGTCAACTTTCCTGGACACTTCTCATGGCACATGGTGAATGATCATCTCTCCTTCCGGTGGTCTGATGTCTTCATGGTCTGCTCACTGGAGGGCTGGCGGCCAGATGCCATCTCAGCATCTTGTCCTGTAGATCTTCTTATGAGGTGCTGCAACCCTCCCCAAAGTTCCCATTAAAAAACGAAACTGCTGGAATATGCCTGTGCCTCCATGCCTTTCTCCTTCTTCCTCTCCACTTCCTTTGCTGGCCTATGACTCCTCTGGCAACCTTCTATAGGAATCTTACTTGGCCTAAAAATTAACAACAAGAAAATTCAGGTGCTTTGTCAGCTACCACCACATCATCCATATGTGGAATTGGTTACAGCAAATGGAGAAGTTTTGAATGGTGTGGATAAATTCACCTACCTTGGTATTGCACTTTCTAGGGATGTACGCATTAAGAATGAGGTTGACACATGCATTTTCAGGACTAACTCAGTATTTGGGAGGGTCCAAAGGAAAGTATGGGAGAGAAGAAATATTAGACTGACTACCAAACTGAAGGTCTACAGAGCTGTTGTGTTGACCTCATGGTTGCATGCCTGTGAAACCTGGAGAGTCTACCAGCGTTATGCCAGGAAACTGAATTGTTTCCATTTGAATTGTCTTAGGAAGATTCTGAAGATCACCTGGCAGAAAAAGGTACTAGACCCCAGTCCTTACTCGAACTAAACTGCCAAGCATTTAAACTTCAGAGAGTGCAACTCTAATGGGCTGGGTACTTTGTTCGAATGCCAAATGTACACTTGTCAAAAAGACTGTTTTATGGAGAACTCACACAGGGAATGCATTCACATGGTGGTCAGAAGAGGCAATACAAGGACACTTTCAATGTCTCTCTCAGCAACTTTGGAATTGATTGTGGGAAATGGGAGATGCTGGCACAGGACCTCTCAGCATAGTGTACCCACATCAGAGAAGGTGTTGAGTTCTACGAGCAAAGCAGAATTGAAATAGTTCAAAGGAAACACAAGATATGCGAATTTAAAGAACCCACCCCAAATGTTCACATGGACTATTTGTGTCTGACCTGTGGTAGAGCATTCTGAGCTTGTATTGGTCTGATCAGTCACATCCAGACACATTGAAACTTGACTCTAGCCTACTGATATCATTTTGGTCCTCTTTGAGAATGAAGGACAACAACCAACTTGTAAAGCATGGATGCTTCCTGTAAAATGCCCCTTTCTCCTGTAATGTAATGTTCACTCTTAATTTCTCCAAGACTCTCACTTATTGTTTTTGGCAATGAAAACACAGAGGAAATGGTAGAAGGGAAACTCAAACATGAGTTACAAATAGAAATCTTATTTATGATGTATCTGCTTGGTCCTGGCTACAAAGAAGGATGTAGCATGGTATACTACAGGAAATGTTGATGGGCTTGGAGATAGTAAACCTAGGTTTGAAATCTACTTCCAATACCTATTAGTTGAATGATCTTGGATAAGTCTTTTTAACTTTCTCAGCATTAGTTTTCTTAGAAGCTATCAAATGGAGGCATTAATGTAACCTGAGTTTTAAACCAAGCCTGAGACGTTTTGTGTGCCACATTGCGTGACTATGGAATGCTAGAGAGAATACTGAATGCTACATGATGTACAAGGGGTGGACCCGGTGGGAGAGCTTTGTAGAGGAGAGATATTTTCTTTTTTTGAGAGAGAGAGAAGGGAGGGAGAGACGGAGAGAGAAAGAGAGAGCACGAGAGAGAGAGAGAGAGAGAGAGCGTGCACGAGAGAGAGAAAGAGAGAGAGAGAGAGAAAGAAAGAGAGAGAGAACATGCATGGTGCCAGAAACTGCAGGAGACTAGAAGAAAGGGTGCACAGCCTGTAGGTGCTGGTGGCTTGCCAACCCTCCCCCCACCCCCAATCTGACTCTTCTCTTCACTTTAACAGAGCTCCAGAGCTCAGAACTCCAGCAATCCTTTGTGTATGTGTCACATTTTGACAACTCAAGTTGTCATACGTACATATCTTCCATAGGCACACATACATCTCACATTAATACTTGTGCTATATACTTCACAGCGTCATAAAGTTCTTTGAAAATTTTAATGTATTGTGTAATTGTTAGCTATTAAGATCCTGAGAATACCATTGTAGGTTAAATGGTAACTGTGCCTACAGAGTCCCATCGTTGGAATAACCTCTGTTGTTTTTACCTGACCCCCTAAATGACTTTCCCACCTTCTCTTTTTCATTGACCCAGACAGGGCTTTGGGGGATATGACTTGGTTGTAGTGATTGACCTGCCCTGTGCCATTTCTGGTTTGTCCTTTTTGGTTTGGGGTTGTTGTTTTGGTTCATGCCATTTCAGACCCAGCTAACGTCCCCATAGCTTTGAGCAGTGAGCCCTCCAGTTACTTAGTGATGCTATTGCTGCCCTCTCTGACCCTGGTCATTTTGTGGTCCACATAAAACCAGCCTTTTTCAAGCTAACTCTGTTTCTCAGTCTTGCCTTGAGGTCTTGATTGTTCTAAATGTCATTTATTTTGACAGCTAAACTTTTTTTCTTTCTTTCACTGAGACCAAGAGGAAATGTATGAAAGTAAAGCAGTATCACTGAGAGGATAGATTTGATTCTTATTGTCTCCAAAATTAATTTCTATTTTTATTAGAGTCTTGCCACAATGCTGCCTGCAGAGTCAATGTCCTTAGATGTCCTTATGATAAGGTCCTTTGGATAGATCAAGTAAGATGGTTTCCAAAAAAAACAATTTCATTACAATTCCGTTCTCCATCTCATAGTGTCTTATTTCACTGGCATTAGATTGTAAGCACTGGAAGAAAAGGGACTACATATCCCTTTTCATTTTTGTATTTCTAGTATTTAGTTGAGTGCATTGTTTTGCTGTTTAATACACATGTATTGAATTAAAGTGGGAAAATCCAGTGATCTGCTTAGATAGAAGATTTCAGAGACTTTGGATCATTTTATCTTCAGGCGCCCCCTTTCAGAATAGAAAGATATATATAGGTATGTATGTATGTATGGATAAGAATAAACAAGTATTTGTTGACAAATTTGTGGGTAGTGATTTCAAAGCAGGAAGATTTGGATCAAGATTGGGGTTCGTTGTTCTTGGCAAGAGAGCTAATATTGAAAATGCTGTTGATGAAGAAGGATATCTCCCATTGCTTTCTTTCAATGAGAGGCAAATATTGAGCCTATAAGTTGGAGCCAAAGAATATAACAATTCATGTTTTGACTCCACAAAAGTAAGATGTATGGAAGTTTGGTGTTGGGGAAGAATAACTCGCTTTGTCAACAGCTAAAGTAAGAAGGGCCAACAAAATGAAATCCAACCTTTATGGTGTCTATTTGATGAGTTAGAGGAATTTGCTATTGAATTGTAGGTAGGGCTGCCCATAAGTTCTTGGCTCCTAGCCTCTTCGACCCCATATTGACTAAATAGGTTTAAGTCAGAGGAATGAGACAGTTCTTCTCAGAATACAATCTAGTGCAGAACCAGGATACCATAAGAGACAAAGATTATTTACATTAGGCCATTGGACAAGCAATGAATTTACCATTGATCAAAGGGAAAGGCATTGCATCAAAAACTCAAATAGAGTTATAGGAGAGGGTTTGGTCAGGCTGTAAGAGTGAAAAAATTGTCCTTGCTGGATAATGTGAGGATTCAGTCATTGGCAAAATGCAAATTCCAAGTCCTTCTGCACATCTGAGAGTGGTAGGCAAAGGGAATGATGGATGTCCGCCCTGGGGAGTCAGGATGCCAACCCAGGAGACAACTGTACTAGGTGGCTTTCTGGAGGGAACAGCAAATGCCAATCTGTTTAGAGACATGTGATGGTCACAGGAACACTGGCTATTGGGCCTGCTTCTCTATAACTGACCAGTCCATCACCTAGTACTTACTATCCACTTGGAGTGTATTCTTAGTGTTAGGGGCAGAAGGTGGAGATAAAGAAGCAAAAGATGTCTGACACAAAGTCAACTCTTAATAAATTCTCTCTTTTTCTCTCCCTTTTCTTTTCCTTTTCCCTCTCCTCCCTCTCTTTGTCTTCATCCTTCTCTTTTCCCCTCTCTTGGACCCTCTCCTTCTTCCTCTCCCTCTCCTCTTTCCTTCTGTCTCTCCTCCTGCCTACATGGAAGAAGAGGCAAAATTTTTTTTCAGGGGGAGGCACCCATTTATTGAGTGTAAAAATTATACACATCAAAGAGTAAGTGAACACAGTTCTATCATAAAATATTCAACTGGAAGTAAAATTTGAAATAATATAATTAACATTTAGCACAGTAACTAAGTTGTGAGTGGTTCAGTACAGACTGTAGGTGTGTTTACCAATAAGAATGCCATAACCAAATATTGTCATCTGGCAGGGGAAGCCTGGCATAGTGGATAAAGCTCTGGACTTGAGGACAGGAAGATCTGAGATTGAATCTTGCTTCAGCAGCTTATTTCTATGACCATGCACAAGACACTTAACCTCCGCAGGTCTGAGTTTCCTCATCTGTAAAATAAGAGTTGGATTTGATGACCTCCAAGGTCTTTTCCAGTTCAAAATCTATGGTATTTTGATCTCCTGAAGAGAATCTAGGATGCAGTGACTTAAATAAGGTGATAACATATTCCAAGGGGTTGTCAGGTCCCATTCAGTACTAAGGGAGGGCAAACCAGCAGAGTAATCTAAGAACCATGTTATTTGGGAAAAGTTCATAAAATCTCAGAATTGGTCCCCATATCAGAGGTCATCTAATTCCTCTCCTAGTCAGCACAAGGTATACCATGAAAGAATCTTTGACAGGTGACTGAGTTTAGTAGTACTTTCCTCTTAAGATCATGTATCAGCAAGCATCCTAGCACACCCGGGGTGGCTGCTAGCACAGGTTCTTAGATCTGCTTTTCTAAAGGAAAGCAACTCAAAATGGGTTAACAATCTTACTTTAATCAATCAAACATATATCATTTACCTAGTTCAGGGAAAAGTCAGCACCCTGAACTTCAGAGAATACAAACAGAAGTTACAAGCAGATAAAGAAACAGATCAGCAGACAGGCTTCCAACCGTCTGACCATTACATTCATACCTAGTCAGTTACCAGAGAGGGAAGCAGCAACATCTGGGTTTTCGAAGCCCGGGGGCTCAATGGCTTCCCAGAGTCTCATCTGGCTAAATCACACAACTCTTTCCAAAGTGAGCTCCAAAGCAAAACCTCACATCAGAGTATATATAGCCTTCTCCTGGATCAGCTCTCTTGACCCAGTGCCCAATCACAAAGTAACAAGGTGTGGGCATTCCTGAAGAACAAGCCTCCTGCCACAGGCTCCACGTGACCACATTCAGCCTATTAGGGGGCAGAGTATACTTTTAAACCAGGGAAGGCTCTCAGAGTCGCTTAAGCCACTTAAGCAAAGGGCCTAGGGGCAGGGAAGATCTTCAGATTCCCATAACAGGTCAGTATAAGACTCAACCAAAGTAATGTAGATAAAGTGCTTTGCAAACATTAAAAGTTATGTAAGTCCTAGGTATTATTGTTGTTGCTGTTATATTTTTATTCCCCTCAAGCGATGAGACCTCAATATTTCATGAGGCTGCCTGGTTCATTTCTGGACAACTCTGATTGTTTGAAAGTTCTACCTTGTATTGAACCAAAACCTGACTGTAGTTTTTACCTGCAGACCCCGATTCTCCTTCATGCAGAATACATTCTGTCCAAACTGGCTTATTTTCTATGTTCCTCGTACATGGCATTGTATCTCTCATCTCCAAGGCTTTGCATAGGCAGGTCTCACTGCTTGGAATGCATTCCCTCCTCAACTCTGCCACAAAGAATCTCTAGTTTCTTTCAAAGCTCTACTCAAGTCCCATCTCCTCAGAAAAATCAATCCTGATCTCCCCAGTTTCTAGTGCCCTTCCCCCTGAAATTAAGTTTTGCTTTTCCTGTATTTGTTTTCTATGTATATGCTTCCCCACAATAGTGTCCAGATTCTTTGGGGGGAAGGACTAATTCATTTTGGTCTGTCTTCCCAGTGCCTAATGCAGAGCCTGGCACATAGTATTGAATGAAGGAAGGGGAGCTAGGCCCATCATATTCCCTTTTCTGCATGAAGAGAGCAGTCATAGTTCCCATCCGTCTTTTATTTTCCAGCCTAAACAGACATAGATAATTCCTTCATTTGATTCTTAGACTGCACAATCTCTAGTCTTCTTGCCATTTTGCCCATTATTCCATTTTCAATGTCCTTTTAAATACGGGGCACTTAGGACTGGACAAAATACTGCAGATGTGATCTGATGAGAAAACAGTGCAGTAGAACTACTGTGTGCCTTTTTTTGGCTGTTGCCTTTCTTCGGATACAAGCTAAGATATTTTACCCATATTGTTTTTCACTGGGCAGAGGGAGGGATGCTTACTGGAAACTAAGACAAGGCAGAGACAAAAGTGAATCAGGAAACCAAAGTTTCCTCTATTACACTCTAGGTTCTTTGAGGCACAGGACTGTATAGTTTTACATCTTTGTGTTCCCAAGTCCCCAGCAAAGTGCCTTTGTGCATAATAGGTGTTTAATGAATGTTAACTTGAATTAAATATATTGTCAGAGGATTTTTCCACCTAGGTACTCTGGGGCTCATTTGTTCTCCCCATTTGGATTACCTTCATTCTGCCTCAGTGCCTATTTAAATTCTACCCATTTTCAGAGTTTTATTTAAATTCCTCTTGCATAAAACCTAAAATGAGCTCTCCTTTCTGAGGACTCATTATCAGTCACTATCTGTTCAGATGATAAGATGAGATACACAAAAAGTACTTCATAAAGCAATTTGGAATTAGGTAAAGAAAGTGACTAAAATATCTATACCTTTTGATCCAGAAATTCCAGTTAGGCATGTACCTCAAATGGGCCAATGACACAAAGAAGGGTTCTGTTTATTCTAAAAATACTTAGAGCAGCACTTTTTGTGGTAGCAAAGGTCTGGAAACAAAGTAGTTGTCTGTTGAACTGGGAACTGCTACGTGAATGTAAAGGAATATTACTGTGTTGTAAGAAAGAACAAACAGCCTATTTGTACAAAAATATTTATAGCAGCCCTTTTTTGTGATGGCAAAGAATTGGAAATTGAGAGGATGTCCATCAATTGGGGAATAACTGAACAAGTTGTGGTATATGATTATGATGGAATACTATTGTGTTATAAGAAATGATGAATAGAATGATTTCAGAAAAAATCTGGGAAGACTTCCATGAACTGATGCTGAGTGAAGTGAGCAAAACCAGGAGAACATTGTATACAGTAACAGCAACATTGTGCAATGACCAACTCTGAAATACTTAGTTTGTCTTAGCAATACAACGATCTAAGACAATTCCAAAAGACTCAGGATGGAAAATACCATCCACATCCAGAGAAAGAACTATGGAGTCTGCAGATTGAAGCATAGTATTTTCTCTCATTTTTTGCTTTTTTTCTTTCTCAAGGTTTTCCTCTTTTGTTCTGATTTTTTTTTCACATCATGACTAGTGTGGAAAAAGTTATTTTTTATAAAAAAAAGAAATAACAAATGATGAAAACAGAGAAGCATGGAAAAACTTATGTAATCAATACAAAGTGAAGTGAGCCAGCAAGTTTCTCTGAGAAAAGCCTCATTTTAAAAATATAGGCAACTGAGCAAAATTTATAAAAATAAGAGCCATTTCTCAATTGATAAATCGTCAAAAGACCATGAAAAGGCAGTTTTCAGAAGATGAAATCAAAATTATCAATAGTCACACGAAAAAATATTCTAAATCACTATTGATTAGAGAAATGAAAATTAAAAATACTCTGAGATACAACCTTACATTTATCAGAAATGATAAATACTAGAGGAGATGTGGGAAAATATGTAAACTAATGATCTTTTGGTGGAGTTATGAACTAGCCCAACCATTCTAGAAAACAATTTGAAACGATGTCCAAAGAGTTATAAAACTGCACATACTCTTTGATCCAGCAATACCATTGCTGGGTCTCCATCAAAAAGAAATCAAAGAAAAGAGAAAATGACCTATATGAACAAAAATATTTACAGCAGTTCTTTTTTGTGGTGTCAAAGAGTTTGGAAATGGAAGGGATGCCTGCCAATTAGGGAATGACTGAGCAAGTTGTGGCATATAATTGTGATGAAATACCATTGTGCTATAAGAAATGATGAGGAAGATGGTTTCAGAAAAACCTGGGAAGATCTATTTGACTTGATGCAAAGTGAAATGAACAGAACCAGGAGAATGTTGTACACAACCCAGAAATATTGTAAGGATGATCAACTGTGAAAGACTTAGCTATTCTAATCAACACAGTGATTGAAGACAATTCCAAAGAAGTTGTGATGCAAAATGCTGTCCCCCTCCAGAGAGAGAACTGATATACTCTGAAGGCATATTGAAGCATACTTTTTTCACTTTCTTTTTCTTACTTTTTTTTTGCAACATGGCTAATATATGTTTTGTATGACTTAATATGTAGAATTGATATCATATTGCTTGCCTTCTCAGCAGGTGGAGGAGGTGCAGGAAGGAGGGAGAGAATTTGGAATTCAAAATTTTTTTTTTATTTTTTATTTTTTTTATTTTTATTTTTTTTTTTGGGTTAACAATCTTACTTTAATCAAACATATTATTTACCTAGTTCAGGGGGAAAAGTCAGCACCCTGAACTTCAGAGAATACAAACAGAAGTTACAAACAAACAGAAAAAAACAGATCAGCAGACGGCTTC
>CM053588.1:194476189-194517214 GCA_028646515.1 Pseudochirops corinnae
TATATGTCTTTTTGTGGTGAGGGAAGAAAAAAGGGAAAAAATTTACTAGAAAACTTGGTTGTATACTTGAAAGGAATAGCAAGTTGTACACAGTAGATTGGCAGTTTCATGTGCATAAATTAAATTTTTTTCTTAAAAGTTGACTTTTTTTTGAGGGAAATACCTAAAAGAGGTACAGACAAAGTACTCTGAAAAACTGGAGAGAGAGAGAAAAAAAAACAGTTTCATATGGAAGGCTGGGTCATCAGGGAAGGCTTCATGGAGAAGGCACCTCAGCTAGTCCTTGAAGTTTGAGAGTCCTTTCTTATAGTGGATAATACAGTCAGTCAAGTCAACAAGCATTTATTAAGTGTTTACTGTGTGTCAGGAGAGCAGTGGTTGGTGAGTGCCCTCCAGAAACCTTTTATAGGGTTTGTATAGCTAATGTAAAAATATTAGGCCCCAGATTTTCTGAAGTCATTGATTTTAAAATCTCTCTCCCTCTCTCTTTCTCTTTCTCTGTCTCTGTCTCTGTCTCTGTCTCTGTCTCTGTCTCTCTGTCTCTCTCTTTCTGTCTCTCTCTTTTCTGCTGGCTACACCCCACTATTCACATCATACTCAGTGAAATAGAAATCAACTTTCTGTGGCTGCTTACCATTTATTATTAACACTCTTACTCTTTGAATAACGAGATGCTCTCTCCTCCTTTCCCTCTTTCTCTCTTCCTTCATCAGTATCCTTCCCTTCCCTTTTTTATGTAGCAAATGGTTGACCTTGCCAGGGAAACAAAATAGTTGGTGTAAATTAAAAACTAATAGCAACGTTCCTTTTCTAGATATGGAATGCTGGGGAGATGAGACACATGTTCTCAGACCATTTTGCCACTCCTAATGTTAAGTCTAATATGCTAAGGGGAAATTATAGTAATTTTTCCTAAACCATGGTTAAGAAGGCTCTTATAATGGCACTGTAACAAGGAGGGATGTGAGGATTATGTCATTAATAACAGAATGGGAACTGCCTAATCCTGGGGCGGAAGCTCGCCACAGAAACACTAGGCTGGCTCTGAAAGCTGGCAAATCTTGAGGGCCTGAGGTTTCTGTTTAGAAACATTGGTGTCCATCCTAATTTCCCCAGTTGTGTCCTTCTCTTTATTCCTTTAAAGAAAAATTCTAGGATGGTACCCAGGCTCTGTTATGCCTTTCAGTGACTTTAGATATGACCCTGGTCACTCACCATTTCAGCCTTTCAATGTTTTATGTTGGTTGTTTGAGTTTATAATAAATTCCTACTAATTAAAAGTGCTGGATCACATATATACATTTTAAAGAATGATGACTAAAATAAATAAAATTAGCTTTGCACTAATAATATTGAGAGCATAACAATAGTTTACATTTGGATGGTTCTTTCTTCACAATAACTATGAGTTAGGTACTATATGTACTATGTGTTTTAGGTAAGCACCTTTGATGATCAGAGATGTGAAGAGACTTGCCCACGTGAGATATAAAAGGGTTGGGATTTGAAATCAGATCCCTGGATGCCTAATATAGCACTCTTTCTCTATCATCACGTTTCCTCCAAATCAAATAAGCAACAGTCATCACAAGTACAAACACTAAGTACAACAATCAGCCATCCTAAGATATAAGTAAAACACATCACATTTATATTGTTCTTTAATATTACAAAATATTTTCCTTATACCAACCCTTGTGCTGTATTAACTTCTGTAGGCAATTCCAAAGAAGTATAAGTCATAATCCCTAGTTGTCTTTATAATCCCAGTACTGGCAAGGATCATACAGATTATCTAGTAAAACCCTCTTATCACCATCACCATTATCATTGCTATCATCATCATCACCACCACCATCATCATCACTATCAACAGCATCCTGGTCATCACCACCACCACCATCATCATCATCATCACTATCACCATCATCATCTCCATGATTATCATCATCATCTCCATCATCACCATCATCATCATCTCCATCATCATCATCATCACTATCATCATCATCATCTCCATGATTATCATCATCTTCATCATCACCATCATCATCATCACCACCATCATCATCATCATTTTTCATCACCATCAATCTCATCAATAGAATTTATATAGTGCTTGAAGGTTTGCAAAATGTTTTTCAATATCTCATTTTAACAGATGAGTAAATCAAAGCTCTGAAAAATTTTCTTGCCTGAAATCACTGAGTTAGTAGAATTAAAATGCTGTCTCTAGACTTTTGCACTCCATTCTATTCACAGCTCAAATCATGTCACTTTCCTGCTAAAAAGAGTCTTTAATGGCTTCCCATTGCCTTACAAATAAAGTTAAAACTCCTTGGTTTGGTAGTCAAAGTACTGCACAGTCTGACGCCAGATTGTCTTTCCAGGTTTATCACTCTTCTATTATTTACTTATGCATCTTATTCTGAAAAGAAACAGGACTGTTAATTTAATCATTAAGCTAAATGGTACAGTGGATAGTATGCTGGGCCTGGAGTCAGGAAGACCTGAGTTTAAATCCAGCCTTAGACACTTACTAGCTGTGGGACCCTGGGAAAGTAATTTAACCCTGTTTGCCTCAGTTTCCCCATCTGTAGCATGAGCTAGAGAAGGAAATGTCAAACTACCCCAGTATCTTTGCCAAGAAAACCCCAAGTGGGATCATTGAGAGTTGTACACAACTTACATGATTGAACAACAAAACCTTTTCCCTAACACACCTCAAGCTCTCCTGTTTCCATGCCTTTGATTATGGTTTTCTCTGTAATTGAATGCCCTCTGTTCCATTCTCTTGCCCATCAAAATCCAATGTATTCTTCAAGGCTTAGTTCAAATGCCATCTCTTCTATGAAATCTTTCCTGATCATTTTCTGTTGCAAGTGTCCTCTTTTTCTGGTGGGCTCCTTTAGCACATGTTTATATTGCCAATATAACATTTATTACATGGTGTTTTATATTTTAGTTATTCTTCTGTATGCCATAGATCTCTTACCAGACTATAAGTTCTAAAAAACTGAATTACCATATCTGATATTGCATACAACATTCCATAACACATGTGTGCATGCATACATGTGTATCTATCATCTCTCTCTCTCTCCCTAATCTATCTCTCTATCTCTCTACCTAATCGATCTATCTCTCTCCCTAATCTATCTATCTCTCTCCCTAATCTATCTATCTATCTCTCTATCTATCTATCTATCTATCTATCTATCTATCTATCTATCGTCTGTCTGTCTCCAAGAGGAGATAAATGTGTTTCATCATCTGTTTTCTGGGAGTAAGATTGGTCATTGCAAATAACAAGTTCAGGTACCTTTTAGTGTTTATGTATGTAAATATGCATATCCATGTGTATTTAGTGCATGTGTGTTTACGTTTGTGTGTGTGTTTGTGTGTGTGTGTGTGTGTGTGTGTGTAGTACAAAAGATAAATGTGTCACAGCCAGGGAGCATTATGAAACAATGCCTGAACCTATTTAACCTTCAGGCTGTCAATCAATCACTCACCCTTGCTGTTACATCAGAGGTTCTTAATCTTTTTTTGTGTCATGAACCCCTTTTGGCAGACTGATGAAGCCTATAGACTTTCTTATAATAATGTTTTAAAATAATTGAAGCAAATGATAAATTTTAGTTATGCCAGTGAAAATAAGGATGCAATTTTTTTCTCATTCAAGTTCACTGAACATCTAAAATCTATCTTGAATCTGTACACCCCAGGTGAAGAATTCCTGATTATGATGCCACCTACCACCTGGGGTGCTTTGTAACATCAATCATATTCCTGAGATTTCTGTTAGGCTCTGTGGAAATTGATACCACTCCCCACTTTGACTCTGCCCTTGTGTGGTGTAAGGGCAAGCAAAGAAGTACTTAGCACCTTGTTTCAGCTATTTAATTATTTAGTACCTTCTTTCAGTTCAAGTTTCTTGCCTGTGATTATATCAAATTTTTGCTGATGCAACAGGAAGGGGTGGAATAGGGAAGAACTTAATGGAGAAGCCCAGGCTGAGAGAGAACTGGGAGGAAGTATGGCTGTGGTGCTAGTACTTTGTCTGTTTTGATGTTACTTTGTCACATTTGTCTGCTGATAGAGCACGTTGCTGTTGTTACAGAAGCCCTGGGACCTTACTGCTGGTTCAGAAGCCCTAAAAGAGGATTTTCTTGTTGTATGTTTACAGAAATCCTGGAGGAGAGTCTTACTGATGTTTTCAGAGGTCCTGGGACTATATTGATGATTTGTGTTGAT
Organism: Pseudochirops corinnae; assembly: GCA_028646515.1. Lineage (NCBI taxonomy): Eukaryota > Metazoa > Chordata > Mammalia > Diprotodontia > Pseudocheiridae > Pseudochirops > Pseudochirops corinnae. The sequence continues at coordinate 194,480,447 of CM053588.1, forward strand.
TTCTCAGACCTTGTTTTTGGGTTTGTATTGATTTCACAGGCAGAAAATGAATTAGTGATGGTGCTGGAAATGTTATGAATGTTATTGTGGCTTTGTCAAGCTTTGTCTTCCCAGGAACAGAAACTGCGAAGAACTTGAGGTAGATTAGACACCGTGAGCTTCACTATGGAATGGGAACTGGACAAGGAACTGGATGAAGAACTGGACAAGGAGCTGGGCACCTTGAATCCAGGTGGCAGTTGGGCAGATCAGGCGGGAGCTGGGACCATGGAAGAGGAACCATGGAATCTGAGAGCAGCCTTGAGTCAAGATGAAAAGACCTCTCCTTGGGTATTTAATGCAAACTGAGAAGATCATGATTTACTGTGGCCTAGTACTCTGTATCCTGTACCTCTTCAGGATGATTGAATTAAGGATGATTGGAAACAAATTTCCAATCAAGAAGAAAGAAGATTTTTTGACCAAGAGATTAAGATAATGTGACCTAGGGGAGGAGAACTTTGACCTTTGTACTTTGTGTCCATTAAGAAGGCTTGCCTCCTTAAGGATGATTGAGTTAAGTTCTTCCTGAATGGTATCTTTTGCTTAAAACTATGTGGCCACTTTGGTAAAAATTATGTGGCCATTTTAGTGATAAGTTGTTATGTCATAACATTGTGAATGCTGTACTTTGATTTCTGTGAATGTTTTGCTTTAATTTACTACTGAATAAATAGAGAACTCACTATACTATGTAATCAGAACCTTGAAGCTGTTCACAGCAGCAATCCTCTGGAAAGCTGCTCATGCTTGGCTTTACATGGGGAGAGAACAAGATTCCTATTTCTTAGTCTCAGGGCCTAAAGATTTGGTGTGGATTTGATCAGCCAGGTCTCAGCCCAGTTTCAGGAAACCTCTTCCCTCCATCCTGTCATGTTTCCATAAAGATCATTTGAAAGACATAATTTATTTAAAACTTTAATTATAACATTAGAAGTGAATAAAGAAAAATGCCTCAATTCATACCATGCAGCCAACCCTTCTCAGCCTCTTCAAGGCTCTTCAGGTCAAGCCCAAACCTCCTTTTGTCAAGTAAAGCCAAAATTATCCAAGAACTCAGAGGTCAGAAAATCTGTTTTCCTACTTTTGCAGATGAGAAACTTCAGAGACAGAGAGGTTAAGAGACCTGCTCAAGGTCACACAGTTGCTAAGCATCAGTATTTGAACTTTGGTTTTCCTGATGTCAACTTTAGTTGCTTCCTTGAGGAACTTGTAGGATCTTTACCCTGGGATTTTACACTTAGGGCAAAAATCTCTTAGAGGTTCAGCAGGGGTCAGGGGTGGGAATGGGGAGGTAATTAAAGAAACTAGTTTGGTTTCTCTTCCTTTCTTTCTTTCTCCTGCCTCCTCTGTCCCTCCTTCCTTCTTTTATCCCTCTCTTCCTTCTCTCCCCATTCCACTTTCTTTCCTTTTCTCCCTCTCTCTTACTTCCCCCCAACTCCCTATCCTATTGGCATGGCCATGTGCTCTGTTGACAGTCTGGATCAGGTTGAGTGCCTCTTCTGAAGAAGAACCTATTCCTTGATCCTCTGCTCCCTTTGCCACTGGAAAAAATGAGAAAAAAAGATTTATTTTTCCTGCAGAGTCTAAACAGCCTGGGCTGACATAGTTGAGTCCAACCAGCCAGAGGGGAGGGATGTTACAAACCCTCACCAGCCAGGGTCCATTTTCCCCAAGGCTCTCTTTCATGCTTGGCACAGTTTCTCTTTTTAAAATGCCCATCCTCTGACTATTTCTGTTATTTACCCAGCTCTAAAGCCTTGTTGGGGCCCACAGGTTTGCCCCCTGCCTAGGTGAGTTACAAATGGATGGAATGGATATATTAAACTAGGAATAAACAGACCCTTCTCTGCATTGAGAATGATAAATAATAGAGCTGCACATGAGTTGGTGTTTGGGTCAGTTTTTTTTTATAAAACATTTTTAAAAAAAGAAATTAGATCATCTGGAAGAGAGAATACACATGGGAAATCTTCAAGTGTGTTTATAGGAGACACTAAATTTTTTCTAGTTAGTGAAAATGCCAACAGAATCTGGAGGAAGATTTCATAGGGCTGTGTGAGAAGGCACAGAAGTGGTACGTGAGTTTTGGTGCATTCAATTAGAAAGAAAGCTATTTGAAGAAACACACCCCCACACCCCCACACCCCATACCCCTCCCCATCCCCTCCCAACTGTGTTCTAGTTAACAGCACCTTGAAAGGCATCGCGGAATCACCATATTCAGTTTCTTGATGGCACCTCAGAAGTCCCGAGTATTGCTGAGTTTCACATACCTGGAATTTCCCACGTGAGGTAACATGAAACAGGACCTGTAGTGGGAAGGGCATAGATTCAGTACTCAAAGGCCTTTAGGTTCAAATCCTGACCGTGTCATTTATTACCCGCATGACACTGACCGAATAATTTACTCCTTGGGGCCTTAGTTTCCTCCCAAGTAAAAAAAAGAATATTTAACTTTCTCTGGTGCAATAATGATAACAGTAATATTAGCTAACATCTATATAGTATGTACTATGTGACAGGCACTGTGCTATTAATAACTTTGTTATTAATAATGTTAATTATTAATTAATGTTAACGATAACTGTTAATAACAATAACTTGGTTATTGTTCAGTAGTTTTCAGTCATGTCCGACTCCTCATGACCCCACATGGGGTTTTCTTGGTAAAGATACTGGAGTAGTTGCCATTTTGTTTTCCAACTCCCTCATAGAGATGAGGAAACTGAGGCAAACAGGATTAAGTGAATTGCCCAGGGTCTCATAGTGAGTGTCTGAGGCCAGAATTGAGCCTGGGAAGATGAGTCCTCCTGACTCAAGACTGGCTGTAATATCCACTGAGCCACGTAGCTTCTCTAGGCACTGTGCTAAGCACCTTACAATGATCTCATTCGATCCTGACAGCAATTCTGGGGGGGGGGGTGGTATTTCTACTATGATCTTTATTTTATGGGTGAGGAAACAGGCAGACAGCAGTTAAGTGACTTGCCCACAGTCACATAGCTATTTAAGTATCTGAAGCTGGATTTGAACTCAGGTCTGACTCCAGGCCCAGTGCTCTATCTGTTGCTCCACTTAGTTACCCTAATGGGAGAGAGTGGTGCAACAGAAAGAATGCTCTATTTGGAGTTATAGGACCTGACTTGGGTTTGAATCCTGATTCCCAACTCTGTGTGATTTTGAAGAAGCCATTCAATCTCTCCAAGCCTCAGTTTCCCTCCTGTGTAAAATGAGGGGTTGGACTAGATGATTGCTAGGGTCTCTCACCTCTAAGATCTATGAGCAGTACGGGTACAAAGAACAAAGCAGGACAATGTCAGGTTTCCCCAGTGGTGTGCTAGTTCCATGTCTCACCATCCACAGCCTAATGACAGTGAACTCAGGAACAGTGTAAGGGGGCTTGAGGGAGAAGGCCTTGTTGTAATGAAATCTGACCTCAGCATGTTGCTTGTCAGAAAGCAAGAACAAACGCAACATACATTATTAAAAATAGCCACATAGCCCATGGCACATCAGCCTTGTTGCCTTTCCTGTTTCTTTTTAGGTCATATAATACTCAATACAATGACAAAGGAAAACTTATTTGTTAAAAACACACACACAAACATATATATGCAATGTGTAGCAGACAGTTTCCTTGTAATATAAAGGGGGAGGGGGAAAGAGAAATAATAAGAGAGGGATGGAGGGAGGAGGGAAAGAAGAAAGGGAAGAGAGGGAGAGATGGAGAGGGAGAGAGAGCACATTACTTTTTAGAGATGTCACAAAATATATTTCTTCTACTGTGGTGGCATGGAGATAAACTTTATTAGAGAAAAAGTAATGCAGTTAGGAAAGAGACCTGTAAACTCAAACTATGTTTAGGGCACTTAATTATGGGCTTTACATGGCAGCTGTGTCTTCATAGGCACTACAATAAAATAAAATAAAAAATACACCTTTTGCAGCTCATATTTCAAAGCGGAAAAGTGTTAATGTAGGTGTTGGGGCCATTGATGGGGGGATGGTTGATTCAGTGGTGAAGGAGGGTGTGAGTAATCCCTCCTCCTTCCTTTGTGGTCCATAAGGGAATGGAATCAGAAATAGGGGAGATGGTGTCAGTCAGTTGGAAAACATTTATTAGTGTCTGTTGTTTGCTTCCTAACTTCTGTGCTGGAACATTATTGCACCAAGTTCTGTCCTTTGAGGCAAAGCACGACATGCCTAGTCTGTCTTCCACAACACAGACTCCTTGACAACAACTTGCAAGTCCTCTTAATGGTTCTTTTCTACAGAACATTTCCAGTTCGTTCAACTGATTCTTGTATATCATGAACTCTGGTCCTGGTCATTCTTTTCTGGATGCATTCCAGTGTGGTAATATTCTTCATAAAACATGGCATCCAGCACTAATCACAATACTCTTGGTGTGGTCTGACCAGAATTCAGTAGGGCCATCCCCTTTCTTGCTGTAGATACTATGCCTCTATTAATGAAGACTTAAGGTCTCATTAGCGTTTTTGGCTAATGTGATCTCTGTACTAGGACAAAATCTCACTCAGGCATCAATAATTCTGCCCTGGTATTTGGGATCAACCCTCAACAACCTTGTGCCCAGCAAAATATTTTTAGAGTTGGAAGGGCCCTTAGAACTAATCTAATCAATTTATCATTATTATTTTTAAAGAAGAAACAATGCTAAGACACATTATGTGACTTGCCCAAGTTCACCCTAGTAGTAAATAGCAGAACCAGGATTTGGAACACAGGGGCTCTGGCTCTAAATCTAGCACTGCACAACCCTGCCCCCACCTTCCTTGCCCAGTTGTCACATTTGGAGAACCATTGGCTTAGGTAGTCTGTCTCTGTGACCATCAGAGGTCGCATCTGCCCATCCATGTGATTGATTTTTCTCAATTTTTCCAAGGCCACACAGTAAACTGAATGGCAAAGTGGGTACAGCACCTCCAAGCCCCCTCATCAGATGTACCACAACCTTTGCCTTAGTAAACCTTATAAATAATTCCCTGTATTGAAGTCATGTGTGATTCTGAGGAGGGTGATTGTGCTTGGCAGTGGTGGTGTTGAGCTGATTGTAAGTGCAGCCACAGGAGCCAACTCACTGATTAGAGCTGAGATGCAAAAGCCCAATGAATTAGTAATGAGGAGATAGGGAAAAGAAGAGATTAGGACAGTGCTCTCATTTGTCTTAAGAAAAGGTTTTAGGGTTTATAATTGGCTTAAAATTAATAAACTTTTAAGTCCTGATGAGTGGCTGATGTAATTAAATCCATTTCCCACCTCTACCCCTTCCTCCCCCCTTAGAGGGGAAAAAGCTTTCCCCTAAAGTAATAGTTCAACATCGTTTGTAAAAGTATTAACAGGTAAGGACTGTGAGTAAGAGAAAAACCAGAAAAGAAAGGGTCACCAAAGTTACTGGATGTTATTGTTGTGACAGTCACTTGGATGTTAAACAAAAATTGTATTTCAAATGAATTTTTTACCCTAGGAAAATGCAAAAATGCAACAAAGTGGAAAGAGTCCTGGAAGATGATGATAACAATAATATAAACAACAGCAGTAATAATAATCATTTTATCTCCCTGTGCAACTGTTGGCCGGACAGGAAACATTAAAGAATAATAGCAAGGTATGAACTTGTTCCAGAACTGTTTCTGTCTGAGCTCTATTGAGCATACAGATGAAAAGAAGGACAAGTCATCTACCATTTAACAGCACAGACTGGAAATACTAGTTCTGGCTCTTCTAATTGACCAAATTATGCAACTTCACTTTCTCTGTTTCCTCAGGGTTGGACTAGATGTTCCTTAAGATCATTTCTAGCTTTAAAATTTGATTATTCATTCTTTGGTTAAAATCACATTAAACAAAGTGAAGGTGTATGTGTCTGCATGTGTATGTATGTGGTGTGTGTGTGTATTTATGAGACAGACAGAGACAAAGACAGAATGAGAAAGTGGGGGGAGGGGGAGAGAGAGAGAGAGAGAGATATTAAAATCACATTAAACAGAGTGAAGGTGTGTGTGTCTGCACGTGTATGTATGTGGCGTGTGTGTGTATTTATGGGACAGACAGAGACAAAGACAGAATGAGAAAGTGGGGGGAGGGGGAGAGAGAGAGAGAGAGAGATATTAAAATCACATTAAGCAGAGTGAAGGTGTGTGTGTCTGCATGTGTATGTGTGTGTGTGTCTGCATGTGTATGTATGTGTGTGTATGTGTGTATTTATGAGACAGACAGAGACAAAGTCAGAATGAGAAAGGGGGGTGAGACAGAGAGAGAGAGAGAGAGGGAGGAGAAAGACCAAGAAAGACAGAGAAGAGAGGGCAGAGAGGAGGAAAAGAAGGAAGAGGAGGAAGAGGAGGAGGAGGAAGAAGAGAACACGTTTTTTTCTTTAGAAATTGGAGATAAGCATTACTGGGGCAAGATAGCAAAAATTCTGTGGTGGTAGCAAACCCCAGATTTATCTGAAATTGCTTACATTTTCTTTTTTCCCCCCTGATTGGGCTAATTAGAACCGATGGGGGAATTATGCTGATAATGGAGCAGGAACAAGAGAAGTATAAATATGCAATGCAATTAGCTCCTTTTCTTTTTTTTTTTTGTGGGTGATGTAATATTGGAGCACATGGGATTTGTGAAAGGCTTGTAACAATGGGCACCATTGACACCCAAGCTGCTGTAGTAATCCATAATTATGGTAGAATATCCTGCCAGTCTTTTGCACGCAGCAAGGTAGAGTGAAATACACTTAAAAATACCTAGCAATTTCTCTCATCCATAATTCTTCATAGGAATAACATTTTCTCCTTTTTGTGAAGAAAACTAAGACATATATTTCTTCTCTGGAACACTTTGTGAGCTAATGAAAACTCTAAACAGAAGAGGCTATGGTACGCAGTCAGTTAAATGGAAATATTAACTTAATTTTTGAGTTGCAGAAAGTTACTTTTCAGTGTCTTCCGTCCACAGAGGCTGCTACTTTTTTTTGTCTCTGAGTGATTGAGGAAGTTCTGAATTTTTTCGAAAGGAGATATTTTTAATTTTCTCATTTCTTTCATTGTAGACTGAGAATTTTATCCAGATACCAGTTAAATGGAATTTGGTGATTGTCATGAATGCTTTGACTATATCTAAATGCATTAGAGTCACTAACATTTTTATTTTTGTCCACATGTTGCCAAAAAGCATTGGACTAGGAGTCAGGACACCTGTTCTGTTCCTGGCTCTGGTGCTTGTTTGCTCTGTACTCCTACTATGACCATTCCTCTGGATCTCATCAATATCAGTATTGCCTCCCCCAGGACACCTCATAGTCCATTCATGCCCTCTCAAACACCGAGATTCTTGTCCTTGTTCTCTTCTATGATCCTCTGTAGAGGGTCTGCCCATCAAGCTGAAGGCCTTTGTCTGGGTCCTTTAATGTTTCATACATACCATTGGAACACTTTGGGCCATTTACCTGTCATCTATTAATACATAAGATGTGGCCAACATTCATTTACTATTTGAAAGTTTGCAAAGTGCTTTATAAATATTATTTCATTTGATCTCCAACATTTCTGGGGAGTAGTTGCTATTGTTATCTCCATCCTGTAGATGAAGAAACTGAGGGTGAGAGGTTCATGTGATTTGCCCAGTGTCTCATAGCTAGTAAAGGTCAGAAGATGGATTTGAACTCAAGTCTTTGACTCTTAAGTCTAGGAATTAATCCATTATACCACTGACCCATTTCCTTTTGTGATCATGTATGTTCTTGAAGGTGTGTTTTAAGCAATTTCTTACACAGAAGTCGTTCTTGGTAATATGTTATAGCCTACTCACATATTCTCTATGGTTTTACCTTGCCCTTCAGGTTACCTGCAATATTGATTTTTCAACATTGGGGTATTTCATAGTTCATAGAAGGAAAGAGTCAGACAGGTGAGAAGGGTAGGTGTAATAGATAGAGTGTTTGGCCTGGAGTCAGGAAGACCTGAGTTCAAATACATACTTACTAGCTATGTTACCTTGGGCAAGTCACTTAATCTTTGTCTACCTGTTTCTTTATCTGTAAAATGGGCACAATAATAATATTTATTTCCCAGGATTGTTGTTAGGGTCAAATGGGATACTGTTTGTAAAGTGCTTGACACATATTTTTTTTTATTAGGAGGGAGGGAGGCAGTGGGAAAGAGAGAGACAGAGAGAAAAGAGAGAGAGAGAGAGAGAGAGAGAGAGAGAGAGAGAGAGAGAGAGAGGGAGAGAGATATAAAAGCATCAGCAATAACAATAACTAACAACTTTTATTACCAACTATAATTTCTAAATCTGAACCAGTCCGAGAAGGTCTTGATTTTCCCCTGTTCAGCCTCATCCAGAATTGTGGGAGGGCATAGGTCAGAGAACAGGATTCCTTCCTCAAGGTCCTTTTCCTTGATTTTCAGCTCCTCTAACCTGTGCATGACTGTGCCAGTGAGTAGGATCTAGGCCTGACCATTTTCTTTGGGTTGTGGCAAGGGTCACAAGATGGACTTAGATACTCCATCCTGGACTGTGGGACAGCACAAGGCACAGGTTGGGCAGTTCCCCAAAAAGCTATTGGAGAGGATAAGATAGGAGTTGGCCCAGGCTCAGTTCCTGTTCAAGCACAATTCCATGGAATCATATCCTGAAAGCTGCCATGATCAAAGCCCAGAAGAAGCATGGCAGAGAGACAAGAGAGGCCAAGGGACTAAACCTTGAAGTCACATAACAAATCTATTAGAGGGGTTATGGCCAAGAAACTATGATCAGTTAGCCCTGCTGGCTACCATATTCAAGGTGGAGGACTGAGAGTTCAGTGTGGTTACTTTCCGCATAGAGTCCACACTAGAGTGACAATAACTCCCACAACTGCAAAGCTAAGAGAAGACGAAAGAAACATTGAGGTGGAGAACTTTGAGCAGCCATCTCTAGTGGAAAAGATGGAGACATAAAGCAAAAAGCATAGAGCAGAAAGAGAGAGAATACGAAATACTGTGGGTTGAGCAGCTCAAGATAAAATTCTGGAATAAAAAAAAGATTCCATAATAATTAGAAGTGGAACCCTCAAGAAATGAATAGATTGACCACAAGGACTCCAAGAGCAGATGGAAGTAATGGAAATAAGAGTTGAAGCAGGAGATAAATTATGAAATTGGAGCTCTTGAGGAAAAACTTGGAAGGCAACCAAGTAACATGGAATAGAAGCTGAAAGACTTTGCCTAAATAGTAGACACCCTGAAAAATAGAATAAACTAAACAATTTAAAAAATTAAATGATGCAATAAGTATTAGAATAAAGTTAAAAGATTAAAAAAAGGGAAACTATGAAGAATATATTATCAAAAACAGCCAAACTGGAAGATAGAATTAATTTAAGAATCATTGGGTTATCTGAAAACCATGATAAACAAATAATTAAAAACTCCTGTATATCAGATTTCAAGAAATTAAAAATGTCCCAGAGCTACTAAAAACAGAGAGAAAAGTTGAAATAGGACCTGTGCACAGATCATTATCTAATTAAAAACAACAACAACATAATTTAAACACACCCAGAAATTTATTTGTAAAACTCCAGAGCTTCTTAGTCAAAGCATAGAAAAAGTATAGCAAATAGCCTAGAAGGAAGATAAAATACAAAACTGCTAATGTCAGTATCACACAGGAAGTATGAAAAAAGGAAAGGAAGGCTTGGAATATGATATATTAAAAGGCAAAAGTAAAATACATACCCAATAACTTATCCTGAAAAGTTGAACATGATTGCACAGGTTGAAAAGAAATAGATATTTAATAGAATTGAGGACTTCTGATTATTCTTGTGAAAATCAGAGTTGGGTAGAATCTTTGAAATATAAATGCAGAAGACAAGAGAAACCTCGAATGGTAAACAAATTTGAGGAATTCAAAAAAGGTCTAAATAATGAAGCACATAAGAGAAACCTAGAAAAGTACACAAGATTGAAGAACTTTAAAAAACCTAAATAAAGATCAAGAGCTTAAATCTTAAGAGGGGGGAAGAGACCATTATCCCTTCAGAATTCCATTATCTTCAAGAATTAGAGAGTATTAGGAAAGACAAACTGGAGACCTAGGTATGAGGTTTTTTTTTATTGGTGCTTGTTTGAAGAGAGAAAGGAAGATGGGGACCCATACATATACCTGAGAAAGAGTGTTGAGGAGAAGAGAGGAACTCTCATCATTGCGGCATTATTGGAGATTTTACACAGAGGTGGGGTTTGAGAAAGGAGACTTCTTTTAAAACTCCCTCTTCTGAGATGGGCTCAGAGAAAGTTGGGTTAAAAATAATGTAGGAATATAATAGACAAAAAACAAACTGTAGAAAGATGATTAATAGGAGCAAAAAGTAAAGAACTGATGGACCGGGGGAGAAGAAATGGGGAGAGGATTAGCATCAGACAATTCCATCTATAGATTACTAATGTTGACTTCATTTCTTTCTTTTTTTTCTTTCATAAACAGTGTGGGAAGCAAAGAGAGGATATAGAATAGATTATGGAAAAAAAAGCAAAGTCATAACAGTGAATGTATATGAAGTTAACTCACATATATAACAGAATAGTGGCAAAATAGATTGGAGAGATCCCAGTAGTATATTGTTTATATGAAGTATTTATTAAATGTTATTAAAATATTCACACAATTAAAATGAGAAGTTGGAAAAGAATCTCAGTTGATTCTGCAATCTCTTGATTCTGCAAAAGCTAAGGTCATGATCTCATGTTTTTCTTTAAATCTATAAATATTGGGGCATTTGTTGCATAAATTCAGTATTACTATTGTTTCATTATCTGTAATGACTTTACAAATAATGTAGTTTTATAGTTTATGCCTTTTAACCATGTCTATTCTTACTATAGTTCTCTGAGATCATGATCTTAGCTGTTATATATGTGAGTTCAAAATAAAAATGAGAGAGATGTATGTTCAACAGGTAAAAAAGTAGAGGAAATTGTTAGACATTTTGGGGCCCAGATATGTGCTTTATTTCTCCCTGTTTGGGTACTGGGATCATATTTATCTCATAGAAGGTAACTTATCAGACTCTTTCTAACTTGATTTGTAAGCAAGTGATGAAATATGGGAGTTCAGAATTCATTTTTAAGTCCATTCATGCTTGTATTCCATCTTTGTCCCTCTCCCCACCCCTGTTGTCCCTGCTCTTTGGGGATTTTATTTATGACTTGTTCACTTTTTGTTTCTGAAACTGGATTGTTTAAATTCCCAATTTTAATTATGTTAATTTGAGTATTTCTTGTTTTGGTAAATATCCACTCATTTCACTTAAGTTTTCTGAAACTGAAGGAATAAGCATAAACAAAAGAGACAAAATCATCTCTAGTTGCAGATAAAGTGATGGTTTATTTAGAGAATCCTAGAGATCCAATGAAAAAATTAGTCAAAACAATTAATTATTTCAGTAAAGTAAAACCCACAAAAATCATCTGCCTTTTCATAAATTACTAATGAAACTAATGCCAATCAAGCCAAAAGGCAGCTTCTTTATAAAACTAGACAAAATAGTAACAAAATTTGTCAGTAGAACAAAAGGTCAAGAATCTCAAGAGAATTAATGAAAAAAAGAGGAGAAAAGGAGGTCTATAATTATGAGTTCTCAAATTATACCACAAAGGCAGTAATCATCAAAACTATTTGGTACTTGTTAAAAAATAGAAAGATTGATCAATTGGACAGATTAGGTGAGCAAGACCCAGAAACAACTGAACTGAGCAGCCCAGTATTTGATAAACTCAAGGACATCAACTACTGGGTTAATGACTCCCTAATTAAACAGAAACTGCGGGAAAATGTTTGGTCAAAAATGCAGTTTGGTCAAAATTTGGTTTAGACTGCTATCTCAAGACATCTACAGCAAGCTCCAAATGAATATATGATCTGAAAATAAAAACTTGTATCATTTCAAGAAAGAAAAAAGCTGAAAAGGAGACACTTGGTACAATCATGGCGAGGGGAGAATTCTTAGTAGAAAAAGGGAGACAATCATAGAAGATAAAATGGGCAATTCTTATTACACAAAATTGAAAATCTTTTCCATGAATAAAATCAATGTAAGTAGAATTAGGAGAGAAACAACTGGGAAAATATTTGCAGCAAATATCTCTGATAAGGTCTGATTTCAAGACATATAGGAAATTGATATAAATGTATAAGAGCCATTCCCCAGCAGATGTGGTAAAAGAATATAAATAAGCAATTTTTAAAAGAAGAAATTCAGATTGTCAGCCACCCTATGAATGTTCTAAATTCCTTCCTTCCGTCCTTCCTTCCTTCCCCTTCGTTCTTTCCATCTCCCAATAGAATATTATTCATTGATAATTCTGTTTCATTTTTTTTGCCTCTTCATTTCCTAGCATGATGAAGTATAAGTGCTTAATAAGTGTTTATTGAATGGAATTGAATTGAATATGGGAATCATTTCAAAACTGGATGTGCTCCAGTCATCAATGGCTAAGAGCAAAGGTGAGAATTAATGGCAGATTAGAGGAAGGAATAAAGATGTGATATGACCTAGAGAATGATAACGATAATAATAAAAAATAACAATAATGATGACAATTTACACTTCTATAGCTCCTTAAAGTTTACAAAGCACCTTCCTCCTAGCAAGTCTCTGAAGCTTTTTAGTACAAGCATATTTGGCATTTTATTGCTGGATAAACTGAAGTTGAGGGTATATGTCAGGGATAGAGCTAGGATACTACCCCAAGTCTCCTGAATCTAGAACTGTACTGCAAAGTTCCTAGCCTCCAGTTTCCTCATCTATAAAATGAGGGGGTAGGAGTAGATAGATTTCAAGGCTTTCTTATTTCTAAAATTCTATTTTTCTATGAATCGATCTCCCTGTCTTCCTTTTCAACTACATTTATACATCCATACTTTTAAAAAAACCCTAAAATAGGAAAAATGGAATTTATAAAACCTAAAACATTAGACAGTGAGCATATGCTTTCCACCAGGTTTCTTTACAGAAAGATTTGCCTTAGGATTGTTTCATAGTGTTAGCTCTCCTACTGCACTTAAAAAAAGTAATGTGATTTATAAAATTCATCTTATATAGGACATCTGTTGGGGAAAAAAAAAAAACCATGGTATAGTAGGACAGTAGTTTCATCCATAGATAAAACTTTTACCTACCCCCTCCCACCCCAACCTACCTGTGACTTTATTGGTTGAAACTGTGACTAAGCACCTCTTTGAGAATCTATGCCAAATTTTGCACTTTTATTCTGGATTTAGTTTAAAAAAAAAAAGCCATAGAATTCTGAGACCCAAATTCCAGAAACTGAACCTTTCTACAATGCTTGGCATGTAATAGGGGCTTAATCAATGCTTGTTGATGGATTGTTCATCAATATTAACATCCCTTAAATGAGTGTTAAGTATTCTTGAGAGCATAAGAATTATAAAATTTGAGAGCTGGACAGAACCTTAGAAATTGTCTAGTCTAACTCTTTCTCTTATAGAGGAACAAACCAATGCTCATAGAAGTGAAGTGATCAAGAAAGGCAAAGCAGTATAGTGGGAAATGTGCTGTCCTTGGAATCAGAAGAGACCTGGGCTTAAATTCCACCTCTGACACTTACAAGCTGTGTGACCATTTAATGCCTTGAACATTTATTTCTTTAATATTCAAAATACGCTGTTATGAAAATGAAATGGGGTGATATCACCTCATTTCATTTCACAGCAGCCTGTGAAATACAGCCTACCATTACCTCCATTTTATCTATCTTTCTGTCTGTCTGTCTGTCTGTCTCTTTCTCTCTATCTACTTATCTCTATGTCTGTATATGTATATATCATATATATCTATATATGAATATATCACACATAGATAGAAAGATGGATAGGTGATAGATAAATAGATAGATAGATAGATAGATAGACAGACAGATAGATAGCCATAGAACTATGTCACAGAATCTCAGATTTAGAAGAGACTCCAGGGGTTGTCTAGTCTAATCAGAAGTGAAAGATAATTTTTTAAATATCTAACCCATCACTCAAAGTCCAGCATTTGCATAAGACTCTCCTTTTTGGTGGAGATTAGTTACTCGATGTTCCACACCTGCAGGAGGGTTGGAGTTGCTGAGAGCTTAGAGAGCCCAGAGTTTCCGGTCTTCTGGCTTTTAGCTTTGAGAAAGAAGACTGACAGTTCTAAATGCTTTTCAGGTCCTTGAAGGGAGAAAAAGATTCTGGTTCTTAGCTCACATGATAGATGTGATGGCTGCTCTAATGTTGATGTCTGCCCAGAGTATTTTTCTCCCTTCAAGGACTCGAAGAGAATTTGCAACTATGAGTGTTCTCTCTTGATCCCAGAAGCTAGAAGAGCAAGATCTCTTGGCTCTCAAACTCTCAGCATTTCCAACCTTCTTTCAGGTGTGGAACACTGAGTACTTTGTTGTTGTTGTTGAGTTGTTTTTCAGTCATGGCCAACTCTTGGTTACCTTATTTAAAAATAAATATAATTCCTCTTCCCTTTAATAGTCTTTCAAACACTTGAAGACAGCTATTATGTCTCCATTAAATTCTTTTTTCTCTAGACTAAATATTTGTAGTTCTTTGCCAGTTTCTTTTCTGAAGGAAATCAGATCCTTTAACCATTCTAATTGCCCTCCTCTGGACACTTTTAATCAATTAATCAATCAGTGACTCAGGTATTATGTGCCAGAAACTGTGCTAGGTGGTAAGGATACAGATACAAAGAATGAGGTAATCTCCACTCGCAATGACTTTACATTCTATTTGGGGTAGGGTGTTCCCCCCAAAGGGGCACCTAGGTTGCACAGTGGATAGAGCACTAGGCCTGGATTCAGGAAGAGCTGTATGACCCAGGGGCAAGTCAATTGCCTCAGTTTGCCTGTTTGACTCAGTTTCCTCATCTATAAAATGAGCTGGAGAAGTAAATGGCAAACCATGCTAGCATCTTTGCCAAGAAAACCCCAAATGGGGTCACAAAGAATTGGACGTGACTGAAGAAACAACAATGATCTTTCCGAAATGTGGCACCCAGAATTAAACACAAATTCCAGATGTGGTATGACCAGGAGAAATGGGATGATCATCTCTTTATTCCTGTATGGTAAGAGCTGGCATTTACATTGTATTCCTCTCTCTTCCCATTAGTGAGTTCCCCCTGGAGCCTCCATTTTGAAGAAGTGCCCAGGCCAGCCTTCCTTTATCCTCTCCTGGCTCTGCTCTTGACTTTTTCACCATGCCCCTAGCACCTTCTCACCCCCTCCCCCTTTCCAGATCTCTGTTATGTGTTGTCTTGCCCTATTAGAATAACTCCTTGAGAGAGGGCACTGTTTTTCTTTTTTCTTGTCTTATATTTACATTGTTTAGTACAGTTCCTAGCATGTAGTAAGCATTTAATAAATGCTTGTTGAGTTGACAGTAAAAAGGCATTATATATTTTATATTTATAAGGCATGTTGTATATGTTATTTTATACTCATAAAAATATTATAAGGTGAGTAGTAGCATCTCCATTTTACAGACAAGATTTGGGGAGTTTCAGTGATTTGCCCATGGTCAGAAAACTAGTAAGTATCTGAGATAGTATCTGAATTCAGTCTCTGTCCTGATTCCAGGTGGTGTTGCTGTTTGTCCCTTGTTTCTGAAGCAGACCAATGACATCACAGGTGATATCTTGACTGGTGGTTGAATTGGATTTAAGTGAAACAGGGTTTCACAAAGATGTAGGTCTCTCTCTTTCAGGATCATCTAAGGCCAGTGGCAAGACAAAAGTCAGGCCACTGGCAATGGTCTGGGATGCAATGTGACCTTGGCTTTTTCCATGTCTGACCAGTCTTTAAGCACTCCACAGTGCCTGCTTCAGCTGCCTTCATGGCTGTTGGAACAAATTGATCTTATAAACCCATTCTGCCAGAGGAAATCATCAGATGCTTGGAGCAGACAGCCCCTAACTCAGCAACAGGTTTGAGGTCTATCAGAGATGATTTCTACCAGGGTGTGGCTGCTGTACGTCCCATAACTTCTTGGAACCACAGGTGAGAGTTGGGTGACAGATGGATACAAAAGGTAGATGAGCAGCCCTGAAAAGTGTTCAGTAAGCCCTCATACCAGAAATGCTAGTTCTTTCTGATTCTTCCATATACATGTAGGTGTATCACCCTTATCACTCTACCAGGTTGCCTCTCTCTAGAAAAGTCAGCTGTTATTGTTGTTAATGGCCAAGGTCACAAAACAAGTTAATGGCAGATTGGAGACTAGAAACCAGGTTTTCGGATTCACAATCTGGGGCTATCTCTACTTTACTAGAATTACTGGAATGGTAGGACCACAGAAGAAACAAACTGGGAGCTAGCTGAGCTAGAAAATAATATTTCTATTCCTGTGTCTTTCATTAAAGATGCATGATTTTTGTAATTCTTTCCTTTAACAGTAATTGCTATGTTTTGTCTTTCAGGAACCTGGGAGGGAGGAGATAAGCCAATATTTCTGCCTGTTGAGCCTGCAGTTAAAAATAATTACAGAGAACATGGTGATGTTTCATAAACTGTCATGTGGCAGGACATTCTCAAATAGTATCTCTGATATTATTCAGATTTATTTAGTGATGGGGAATTAACTGTGGATGGAATGGAAAACAGAGTACAAATGGAAAATCAAAATGTTTTTGGATTGTTCTCACTTGTCACTTGTCCCTTTCAGAGTAGAGAGATGTCTGGTGGATATTCCATGGGTATGAATGCAGATGGCATTGTCCTCAATGATGCTTTTTTCTCTCTAGACTAAAGTTGCTGCTTGGAAGAGTGGTAAAACTCTCTCTAGCTTTAACCAAGGTGTAGTTTAATTCAGGCATCAGTCCCACTTCTCAGGATCATGGGAAATGACACAATTGGTAAAATGGGAGCCTTACTTGGTATGCATACTAAAGTTGGCTTTGTCCAGAAGTTAGCTTTGTTCAGATGAGGTGTTTTAGGGAGAATGATAACTAAGATATTAGTACTGTAATATAGCCTTGGATGAGAATAAGAAGAAATAGACTGTCATCATGGTTATACCATAAGTTATGCCATCTTAGAGTGGATCTTAGTTTAAGGTTCACTCTCTTCATTTGTAAACTATGAGGGTTATACTTGGTGACCTCTCAGATCCTTATTAGCTCTAATAGATTTTAATTCTACTACCTTTAGAATAATTATAATAATAATCATAATATATATCATATATACACACATATTTTATTATATTTATAATTTGTTTTCCATTCCATCCATAGCTAGTTCCAATATATATTGTTGTTGAGTTGTTTCAGTTGTGCCTGACTCTTCGTGACTATGCCATTAAGATACCGTGGGCCTCTATAACTCAAAGGTCAAGCGCTGGGTCCATCTCCTAAACTTGCTCCTTGCTGCTTAGAAAGAAGCTTCTAGTCTTCACCTGCCTCAGTTTTGTACTGCATGAGTATACAGGTCCATACTTGCTTCATTAAACAGGCAATGTAATATAGTGGAAAGAGCCGGGAATTGCCCAATCTTGGTCCTAGTTTAGGGTTCATTCCAATGTGCCAGCTGGATGACCTTAAGAAATTTATTACTTGACCTCTCTGTGGTTCATTTTCCTCTTCTGAAAAAAGAGTCTAGTCACATTGTCTCAATTAAATCAGGATCAACAAGTATGTATCTTCTGGCTCTGGGCTAGTCTCTGTGTGACATTCAAGAGCCTTTCAGAAACTTATCATCTAGTAGGGAAGGTACGGTTAACACACAACACAAGGAACCAGTGAGTGCTAAGTGTCCCATGGGGGTAGCTATTGGTACAGTGGGTAGAGTGTCAGGCCTGGAGTCGTGAAGACTCGTTTTCCTGAGTCCAAATATGGCTTCAGACACTTAGTAGCTGTGTGACCCTGAGCAAATCACTTAACCCTGTTTTCCTCAGTTTCCTCATCTGTAAAATGAGAAGGAAATGGCAAACCACTCCAGTGTCTTTGCTAAGAAAGCTCCAAATGGGGTCAAGTAGAGTCAGATAGGACTCAAAAACCACTGAACAACAACAAAACCAAAAGTGTATTATGCAAATCCTGAGTGAGAGTGGAAAAGAAAGAGATCAGGATAGAAGAAGTGGAGACTTGAGCCGGACTTTGGAGGGCTGATAAAATTTGGAGAAGACCGCCCACAGAACTTCAGAGGCAGAAAGGATCTTCAAGGCCACCTCCACCTGCTCATACCTGACTGAGAATCAAGCCCCTTTAAGATACCCGGACAACCTCTATTTGATGTGGCAGTTTTTAGTGAGGTGGAGTCAGGATTGTACTGGTAAGTTTAACCAGAGGCTGAGGGAGGGGGCAGGGAGGAGGTGTGCCAGGTACACTTGTAAGTTGGATCTGCATTATTAACTTTTTCTCCCACCACTTTCTTAAGTCTAGAAAACCAACAAAACAATAAATCAAGCTCTGATTTGTAGCATTTGCCAATTTCTGAAGTGTAAATACTCTCACTGAAAATTTAACAGCAGCATACCCTGGGAAGAGAGGGAGGGAGGTTATTGGGAAGGACTCCCCAAGGCAGTCCATTCCACTTTTGGGCAGCTCCAACGGGTAGGATTATTTTTTTTTAAAAAAGGCTAAGTCTGGTGTTATACAAATGCTAGTCATTGTTCCTAGTCCTATTCTGTGGGTCCACACAAAATAATGCTAATTGCAATAATACTGATAGTTAACATTTATATAGCAATTGAAGATGTGCAAAACACTATACATATAATACATACATGTACAGACATATATACACAATACTCATATAAACATATACATACATATGTGTGTATTATATGCACATCTATGTGTTTGTATATATCTACACACCCACCCACCCACCCATATCTATCTATCTATCTATCTATCTATCTATCTATCTATATATGGAGAGAGAGAAAAAGAGAGAGAGAGAGAGAGAGAGAGAGACAGAGAGACAGAGAGAGACAGAGAGATGGCACAACGAATAGAGTGCCAGGGATCAGGAAGATTCATATTCCTGAGTTCAAATCTGGCCTCAGACACTTACCAGCTGTGTGTCCTTGGGCAAATCACTTAACCACTTTCCTCAGTTTCTTTATTCCATAAAATGAGCTGGAGAAAGAAATGACAAACCATTCCAATATCTATGTTAAGAAAACCCCAAATGGGGTCACAAAGACACAGCTTAAATGACTGAACAACAACATATACACACACAATGCACGAGACAACACGTATATGTATATATGCCAATGTGACATCATATGTATACACGTACATACCACATAACATATGTGTATATGTGGATAATATATGTATATATGAGCCAATCCAACATATATATGTGTGCACATAAAAGATACGTGTATCTTTTATCTATTCTGTCACAAGACCCTTCTGAGCTAGGTTCCATAATCTCTCCCTTTTGTAGATGGAGAAACTGAGACTCAGGGATGACCAGGGTCACACAATGAGTAAATGACTGAGATAAGATTCAAACTCAAATCGACCTGACTTCAAGACCATCACTGCTCTATTCCTAGCTGCCTTTAAAGTCATATTTCTTTCCTTTGCAAAAGGAATGTGACTCAGGAGGTAAGTCTTAAACTGTGCTTTGAGGAATGGATGATTAGATTTGGAGAGGAAGGGAGATTATATTACTCAGGGAGAAATTGTGAGGGCTAGGAATGGACCCTTTGCATTCCTGGGGCGAGAGCAGAGCTTGAGAAGACTAGTGTGTACGGATAGTGTGTCTTCCTGGTATTAAGAGCATTACATGTGCAAAACTTGTTCTTCTTTAAAATAGGGGCATGTGTGTGTGTGTGTGTGTGTGTGTTTTGTGACTGAGGTGGGAAAGGGAATAGGGAGAGGCTGCTGTCTGATGGCTCATTTGGATTTCACTCATTACTGATGCAGTAATCCGATTTAAATATTTTACAAAGTGATTGGATTGTGCTTGGCCCTAGAGGGTTTAAACCAAGGGCACAATTTTTAAAAAATCCAATAAATAAATTCATTAGTCTTATGTGTTGTTAGTCACACTAGACTCTGACAGGAAACCTTTTTTTTTTTTTGGATGAGAAAAAGACTGAGGGAGTGTCTTCCTGCAGCCCTAGAATCAACCAGTTTTTGCTTAATTGGATTTTTCTTTTCTTGCCTGGCACAGGGAAGAGGTCCTCCCATACCAAAGAAAAACTCCATCTGCAGTTAGCTGTCCCCCACTGACAGATGGTGCACAGTGGCATTATAAACATTTTTCACTACTTCACTTGGTTTTTCCAAAGGCCCAAAGTGGCCATTACATAAGTCCAAGAGGCCTGGGGTCACCTTTTATTTATGTGACAGATCATGTTTGTTCATTTCCTGTGAAAATCCAGGCAAATGGAAATGCCTCAGAAGACCCAACTTCCTACCCAGAATCAGAATACTAGGCCTAGTAAGGACCTCAATGACCAGCTAGTCCAACCCCCTCCCTACAACATTCCTGACAAGTAGTCACCCTGACCACTTTCTTCAAAGACCTCCAGAAAAGGCGAGTTCATCACAGTAAGGATTATAGGCAAGGAGCTGAATGGAATCTTAGAAGTCATCTAGACCAACTCAATTAATTTTACAGATGAGGAGGCTGAGACTCGAGGAAGTTTGAGTGACTTTTCCAAGGTTACCCAGGAAACCTTGTGCTACAGGCAAGATTCCAACCAGATCCACTGACTCCAAGTCAGACTTTCTTTTGCCTCCTCAGCAACGTCTTATTAGATGTTTGGTTGCTGTTTTAGACCAAGTCCTGTCTCATTTCTAGACTTCTTAATTGCTTTCCCAGGCTTTCATTGCCAGATTCTGAGCTGTCACTAACATATTTGAAACTTCCACCCTCATTAAGAGTTCACCAACTAGAGGTAGGGTGCTTAGTGAGCCAAAAGGAAATGGAATACTTTTTTCTTTTTTCTCAGAGGATTTAAAATATTGATGTAAGTGTACCAAAATAAAAAGTGATGAGCCGTGATGGCACATTCCAGAGAAAAATCATGAATAATGCCCAGGATAGCATATACCAATCAGTTCCCTCTAATTCATCCTATATTCTGCTCTCAGTTTAATCAGTAACCATCCCAATATACTGCTCTGATTGTACACTCCCCTGCTTAAAAAACAAAAAAAAACCCCAAAAAAACAAAACCAAGAACAAAAACAAACTCCAAACAAATTCAAAAACCAAACTTCAATCTCTCTTTCTTCAATGACCTACAGTTTGAAATGTTCAAATTCTAGGACCTGTACCTCCCTCACAATTCAATTTAATTCATTCAAAAATTTATCAGTTTCTCCTGTGGGAAGGTCACTATGCTGGGTGCTTAGAGAGAAACAAAGTTTAGGTAAGAAATGCTATCTGCCTCTAAGTCCAATAGGGGAAAGTGAAGTCTATACAAATTACTTGTCCAGACCAGATTTCATGAGTAGAAGGACTTTCCAAGTTTGGAAACTCTTCAGATGCAAATAGGTTATTGTTACACAATTTATAGTCTTTGAGAGTTACCTAAGATAGTAGTCTCCAAACTTTTTTGATCATGCTTGCATCCATATAAGTAAAACATTTTTGAGCATTAGTTTCTAATATTTGTATATTATCAATTTATAAGTCATAGCATGTAGCACTGTACTACATAAATTGTGTACATTGTGAAATTTTCATAAAAATGGAAAACAAACAGACAAAAAGATGAAATAGCATTTTATCCTAGAATCAAATGGGAGCCAATGGAGTTTATCGGGTGGGGAAGTGAGGTGCTTATAACTGCCCTGTAGGCAAAATAACTTTACTACTTGTATGGAGAATTGATTACAGAAAGGACAGTCTCGAGACAGGGAGAGTAATGAGAAAGTTATTGAAATAGGTCAGGTTTGAAGTAATGAGAGGTGATAAAGGCTTTAAATAGAGTAGTAGCTGTATGAATAGAGAGAAGGGGTCAGAGGAGATAGAAATCCCAAGATTTAACAACTATTTGGATCCTTGGGGTTAGGGAGGGTGAGGAGTCAAAACTTACAGTTATGAACCTGTGGTCCTAGGTGAATACTGGTGACTTTGACAATAATGGGGTAGTTTGGAGGAGAGATATAGTTTGGGGAAGGATAACGTAGTGAAATCTCTGATGAAGGTCACAACCTGTCCATTTCTTTTTATGGTTCAGGAAGACCTGAGTTCAAATCCAGCTTCAAACACTTACTGCCTGTGTGACTCTGAGTAAGTCACTTAACCTCTGCCTACCTCAGTAGGGTATAATAATAGCACTTACTTCTCAGGGTGGTTGTGAGGATCAAATGAGATAATATGTTCAGAGTGCACCATGCCTGAAATATTGTTGTCATTTACTCGTTTTAATCGTGTCTGACTCTTTACGGCCCCATTTGGCTTTTTCTTGGCAAAGATTTTGCAGTTTGTTTTATAGATGAGGAAATTGAGGTAATTTGAATCATAAGGATCAAAAATATTTAAAGGTGGAGAGTTGGGAAAGTTGAAGAACGGGGTGGAGGATTTTATGAGGGACAGTAAAGTTAGTCCAAATTGGCTAGAATGAGAATAGTATGACATAAAGTGGGTAGGAAAAGAGGAGTGAGTCCAAATTATGGGAGGTCCTTCATTCCATTCACTTCAATTCAACACACACACCTAAGGGCCAAGCATTGAGACAGGCTATGGTGATGCAAAATTAAAAATGAAACATCTCTTGCTCTCAAGGACCTTACATTACGAAGAGGGACAACAAAGAGAGAATACAGAATAAGGAGAGACAAACTCTAATTCTTGGGATATCAGAAGGGACTTCAAATAGGAAGGGACTCCTGGGTGAAACGCTGAAGTCAACTAGCAATTCCAAGAACTGATAGTCAGAAAGGCATGGCTTCAAGACAAGGGCAATGGTGTATACAAAGGTACGGAGGGAAGAGTTTGGTGTAGCAGGCTGGGGTAATGGTAATGGTAATTTGAAGATCTTTCCTCATCCTTAATAGTCTGGATGTAATCACATGAAGCCTGTTGTGGGAGGAGTTTGCTGAATAGATGGAGCAGGAAGGGTGGGGCAGAGCCCAGAGCAAGCTGGGAGTGAGAGCAGTTAGAGCTGGGAAAGGACACAGGCAAGCAGACAGCTAGTATTGTGAGAGTTTGTTTGTGGGAAGGCTTTGGGATGGTGTGGTCCTCTGCAGTGATAATTTGTGTTAACTTCTTTGTGACTATGATGGATTCAGTTTTCTGGTGTTGTGATTTGGCTTTCTGGTGTTTGAATAAATGTTTTGCTTCTGTCTTCTATATGGAGAATCTGTTATGTTTTGAGATTCATAATTATGCTGACATATTCATAGTCGCCATCAGTGCTGTGACTATTGCCCTGGCCATACAGCTGGTTTGGTGGAACTGCAGCGTGGTATGAAGGAAAGAAATATGAAATATCTGAAAAGGTAGGTTGGATGCAGACTATAGAGACTAAATTCTAATCTAAGAAGTTTATATTTTATCTTTGAGGTGGAAACCAATTACTGATGATTTTGCAGAGGAGTACTTGGTAAGTCCTAAGTCTTTGGAATATTAATTTAGCAGGATGAATTGGAGACTGCTATGAGGTGAGAGGCAATAAGGGCCTGAAGGTTAGGTGAGTGGAGAGAAGGGGACAAATGTGAGAGATGTAGAGGCATAATCAACAAGGTTTGGCAAATGATTGGATATGGAGGTGGGGTAGGGGTAAGGGAGAAGACACAAGAATGACTCCTAGTTTGGAAACCTGGTTGGCAGAAAGCGTGATTGTGGTTTCAACAGAAATACGGCTGGATAATGAGTTCATGTTGAATTTGATAGCGTTGATGGTATATGTGGATGGAGGTTGCCACCAGAAAATTGACAATACAGGATTGGAATTTGGGAGGAAGATTAGGGCTGGATATATTGAATGTTTAGGATTTAGGTTAAGAAGTCTGAGCTTGCCTCAGCAGTCACTAACGAACTATTAGATAGGCTACAAAGGTCAAGAGAAGGCCTTTTAGGGGAAGCAACAGACTAAGACAGACTCAACGGTCTGATGAAATTGTGAATAGTACTCCCTTCATCAGCCCCGAACCTGCTGGGAATCTGATAGCACTTCATTAGAGCTCAGTTTCTGGTTCAATGCCAGAGGGTAGCATTGTGTAAGGCATGAGAAATAGCAGTTCGGCCAAATCGTGCCTTGGGTGATTTATCTTTGATATATGTTTTTGATTCTCCGATGATGCTTTCAGTAATGCAGTCATAGCTTACTAATTTGTACTGCTTGGGACACCCTCAGTCAGGATTAGTGGTGAAAACCCCAATAATTGGTTTATAGAATATTTTAAAGTATAAACAATAATCCAAATTAGCCACAGTGATTGATACCTAGCAAAGACATATTAAGAGACTGATTGGTAATGAGCATATCAACTCATAGGATCACAGACCTTCATCTGGAAAATACCTTAGAGGTCACATAATCCAACACTCTTATTTTACAGATGAGACTGTTAAAGCCCGGTGAGGATGTGAATCATCTAAGGTCAGAAACTGTGGTCCTCTGGCTTCAAATGTCCTACTCTAGGGGTGGGGAACCTGCAGCCTCCAGTCCACATGTGATCCTCTAGGTCCTCAAGTGCATCCCTTTCACTGAATCCAAACTTCATAGAATTGTCAGTCAACTGATTCAGTCAAAAGGCCTCACTTAAGGACCTAGAGAGCCACATGTGGCCTCGAGATCGAGGTTCCCCACCCCTGCCCTACTCTTTCCATTACACCAGCTGGCTCTGGGAAGTCCTACTAGGTGTGGTAATTTTTATTTAGTTGCTACAATCTAGGATTACCTCTCTTGTACCTATTTACTTACATTGTCTTTCCTATTAGTGTCTCCCCTATTAGAATGTAAGCTCCTTGGGGGTAGGAATTGTTTCCACCTTTCTTAGCACAGTGCCTGGCTCAAAGTAATGGTGATCATTCATTTTTTTCTGTTTCTGACTCTTCATGACCCCATTTGGGGTTTTCTTGGCAAAGATACTGGAGTGGATCATCATTTCCATCTCCAGCTCATTTTACAGATTTGGAAACAGAGCCAAACAGGGTTAAGTGACTTGCCTAGGGTCATGCAGCCAGAAGGTGTTTTGAGGCCAGATTGGAACTCAGGAAAAAGTCTTCCTGACTCCAGGCCTAGTGATTTTATCGACTGTACCACCTCGCTGCCCTGGTTCAAAGTAAGTCCTTAGTAAATGCTTGTTGAATGACTAATTTTGGGAAGTAGCTAGGGGGCGAGGTGGGTACAACACTGGGCTTGAGTTGAGAAGACCAGATTTCAAATCTAGCCCCAAATCTTGGTTTGCCTCAATTTCCTCATCTGTAAAGTGGGAATAATAATAGCACCCAGCCTTTCCGGATTGTTGTGAGGGTCAAATAAGATAATAATTTTTACACATAGTAAGCACTATGTGTGTTAATTGTTGTTGTTGTTTAGTTTTACTGTTGCCTGAGACTTGTTTGAAGGATTTTAAGCTCAGCCCAGAAATTGTCTTTATGCTTCTGCTTTGCCCTCTAAAGAGAAGTTTCCTTAATTTAATGAAACAGTTCAATTTAACATATGTTTATTAAGTGCTTATTATACCTAAGGCACTGTGAATAGGGCTGAGGGTACAAAGCGAAATAATGAATCATTTCTGGCCCTCAGGGAGCTTATTAGGTCTCTTGAGGACATACAAGGTATGCCCAGATGGATAAATTGGGCTTTAGACAAAATAATTTCTAGTAGTGTTAATAATTGGAGAGACTAGGAAAAACATTTAGTGGGAGGTGATTGCTAGGCTGAGCTTTAAAGGAAGGAGAGAGATCACTCCTGACTTGGGGAATGACCTTTGCTAAGACTCTGAGGCAGCAGATAAGAATATTTTTTATGGGGAAGAGCTAGGAGGTCAGTTTGCCCAGAATATAGAGAGAATATGAAGACTAAAACAAAGACGGGAGGGTGGGTTGGAGCCAGATTGTCCAGGGCTTTAAAGGGAAGGTGGAGGAGTTTCTATTTTATATTAGCAGAAACAGGGAATTATAAACTTTTTTTTTGAGTAAGGGAGTGATATAATCAAGTCTATCTTTTAGGAAAGTTAAGTTGGCAGCTGTGAGGAAGATGAATTACTGAGGAAGGAGACAGGAGGCAGGGAGATCAGTAAGGAGGTTATTGTAGTAGTCCAGGCAAGAGGGGAGGAGAGGCTGCCTGCGTTAGCGGGTAGACTATGTGAGTGGACAAAAAGGCATGGATAGGAAGAATGTTCTGGATGAAGAATGGCCAAAACTTGGCAATTTGTCAGATACGGGAATTTCCTTAAATAGAGGGCATGTTTACAAATACCATACTAGCCGATTCTGGATTGATAATATTTTGCTTTCTCTGAGATACCCTTTGTTCTTTCTTTGTGCTTACCATTTATACTCAACATAAACTTTTGTCTTTGGAGCCCAATTATTTGAGGGACCATCTGGGAAAGGAGATGTTCTGCTAGTATAGTATTTATTAAGTGGTAGGGAAGAGCATAGCTGCACAACCAAACACAGGAGGTGTGAGTCCCATGACTGGGCAGTACAAAATGGCACAAGAAAACATACTTTTTCAAGCACAGACATGCAGCATGAGAGCCGGGACGTGAGAGAGCCTTTCTGCTTACTTCATTTTATGGGTGAAGAAATGGAATCCCAGAGAGGGGAAGCCACTTGTAAAAACTTTCTGTTTATAATGAGCTGAAGTGTCCCTTCTACCCATCACTCCTAATTCTGCCCTCTGCAGCCATATAGAAACCCACAGGTGAAAGCAGCTTGATGTAGTAGCAGGAGGTGGACTGGGAGACAGGAGATTTGATATCCAATCAGGCTCCTAATGCTTTCTCATTTCTATCATGATGGGCAAGGTACTGAGCAACCTCCCTGAACAAAGGTTGGGTGACCACTTGTGGAGTTTGTTATAAAAGGCATTATTTTTTAGGAAAAGGTTGGACAAGTTGGCAACAGAGGTTGCTTCTGACTCTGAAATGCTATGATTCTGAGACTCCCACTTCTTCGTATGTAAAATGGGGACAAGAATTCTTGTACTACCTACCTCACAGGGTGGTTGTGAGATAATTGTTTTGTAAAGTTTACATTTGTTGTTCAGTCATTTCAGGCATGTCTGACTCTTTGTGACCCCATGTGGGGTTTTCTTGGCAAAGATATTAAGGTTGTTTGCCATTTCCTTCTTCAGCTCATTTTATAGATAAGGAAACTGAGGCAAATAGCGTTAAGTGACTTGTCCAGGGTCACATAGCTAATAAGTGTCTGAGGTCAGATTTCAGCTCATGAAGATGAATCTTCCTGATTCCAGACGTGGCACTCTATCCACGGTGCCCCCTAAGCTGCACTGCGCCTGTATTTACCTATCTCAAAAGGTTGTTATGATCCAGTGAGATTGTATATACAAACCACCTTATATACCTTAAACACTGATGATAAATAACTCTCTGAACTCCAGGTTTCTCATTTGTGTAATTATAACTTGGGAATGGATGATCTTTAGTGTCTCTTCAAAGTACATGATTCTATATATGAGAAATGGCATCGTGTAGGGGGTTGCGTGTTGGAACCAGAATGAGGAAGATCTGGTTTAAAATCCTGTCTCTAATATTTACAGGCTGTGTGACCCTGGACAATTCATTTAATTTCTTTGAGCCTCAGTTTCTTACCTATAAAATGGACATAATTCCCATAGTATTTATCTCACAGTGTTGTTATGAGAATAAAATGAGATAATGGATGTAAAATGCTTTACAAACTTGAAAGCACTATCTAAATATGTTATTATTCTATAATTCTATAATTCTAATTTTATAAGTCTATATATTTATATTCTAAAATTATAATTCTACATTTTAATATATGTTTATATTTTATACTATATATTTATGCTATATGCTATATTCTATAATTCTATGATATGACATGACATATGCTATGATATAACATAACATAACATACAACATAACATTCCATAATTCTATAATTTTAATTCTGTAATTTTCAACCTCTCTCCCATGCACTTTGTGACCCAGTGACTCTGGCCTCCCTGCTGTTCATCTCCTTCGACATTACATCTCCTGATTCCAGGCGTTTTCTTTAGCTGTCCCTAGTGCCCAGAGTTCTCTTCCTCCTCTTATCTGCCTTCTGGCCTCCTAGGCTTCCTTCAGGTCTCAGCTACAATTTCACCTTCTACAGGAATTTTTTCCTTATTCACTTTAATGCTAATGCCTTCCCTTGTGATGATCGTCTCCAGTTCATACTGTACAGGACTTGTTTGTTCATTGACGACTTGCCTGTTGCCTTCTCCATTAGTCTGTGACCTCTTTGAGATCAGGGACTGTCTTTCACCTTTCTTTGCATCCTCAGTCCTTAGCACAGTGTTTGGTACCTACTAGGCAATTAACACATGCTTTTTGACTGACTACCCACCAATTCTTAGAGACAGAAAGAACCTTAGAACTCTAGTCCCACCCAATTACAAGCAGGCTTCCTGGTCCATATTCCCTCCCCCCCACTCCCATAGATGGTTATGAGGCCTTTGCTTGAACACCCAAAGACTGGAGAATTCACTAGTGGACAAGGTGACCTAGTTTGTTCCTTTTAGAACAGTTCTGACTCATAGAACTATGTAATGTTACAACTGGAAATACCTTATAGAGCCTTTAGTCTAATACTTTCATTTTCTAGAGGAGGAAACAAGGGCCCAGAGCTGTGTAGACATGTTCCTGCCTCCCTTTAGTTTCTGCATGCCGGTACTAGCTAGTTATCTCCTTGGGAATTAAACAGAATGATACTGCTTTATTTCATATATGGCTGTAGCTTTAAATGATACTCTATAGTGTTTTTTTCTGTCATGTGAAGCCTATCTTTGAGCATCAGTCCTTTAATGAGCTTGGAAGTTAACCATTGAAAAAAAATAAATCAAAGGATTTCTGTCCCTAACTCTTTTCCTTTGTTTAGAAGATTAGCTTAGCCACTGGATTTCAGAGAGCACAGTTCTTGTTTTTGGAGCTTAGTGAGGCCAAAATCTCCTTCTGTCTGAGCTTGGGAAGTAAGCAGAGTTACATTTTGAGTGAATGCTGAAGGCAGGATGAGAATGGGGTGGGGGTTGAGCTGTCTGGACAGAAGTGGTGAGGGGGGAGGGATTATGGGGTTCAGTCATCCATCTTCATGTCAATGAAGCACCATGGACATTGTGAGATTAGCATTTTGAAAACTTGTAGATTCCCCTTTTTGCACCTAAGGCAAACAGTACAAAATATCCTTGGGCAAGCAGAACAAAGGCTCTCAAAAGCCTGCCAAGGGAGGCCTGGTGAGCTGCTAGGAAATGCTTATTTTCCCTGGGTATGGCCACTGGCATGCCATCTGGTATTTTACTATTGTGACAAGTTATTCCCTTTATTAGAATGAAAGTTCCTTTTGAGTAAAGATTGTTTCATCCTTTGTACTAGTATCTACATGGTCTAGAACAGTGCCTGGCAAACATTAGGTGCTTAATAAATGCACAATGATTGATTGCTACTCAGGCAAGATGATCTGATATATTTCTATGATGCAAAAAGACTACATGTGCTGTCAGCACCCTCTCAATTTTGGTACCTCCTGCAAAGCTCTGACTATACTGTTTTAGTTGGACCTCTGATAGGACATATCAAATTTGGAAATCCTTTGAGGGAGAAGGAAGGAAATGACAATTTGTGGCCTTTATTCATGACAGGTAGGTGGTACACTTGGATAGAATGTTGGATCTGGTGTCAGGAAGACCCGGGTTCAGATCTAATCTCAAATATTTACTGACTGTGTGACCTTGATTAAGCTGTGGAACCTTTGCCTCAACTTCTTTATCTATAAAATGGGGATAAATAGCAGCTACCTTCAGGGTTGTGAGGATAAAAAAAGCCAATATTTTTAAAGTGTTTTGCAAACCTTATCCTCTTATATACATATGATCCCTCTCCTCCTCTTCCTACTCTTTCCACTCATGAATTTACCTCTCCCCAGCCTCAGTGCTGATGGTGACTTCTTTTGTTGCTCGTTCCTCTCCTATTAGGATGCTCTTTTGTAAAAAAAGCTGTAGATAGGAAGATTTCCTTTGGATTTCTATTGGTAATAAAGAAAGTTCACACAAATATCTATCAAGGCTTAGCCCAAAGTGGTTCTATTTAGGAAGCAGGGAGCAGAAGCTTTCTACCTGAAATAGAGGGCTCCAAGTTATCGTTCATAGCTACTTGGCGGGGCGAAATGCTTCTAAATGTGACTTTGCATCACAGTCGAAGTTTCATGACATATTGCTGAGATAATCTTTCCCATGGTCTGTGATTCGACCCATAAGGCCAGAACAGGGAAATTAACTAGGTGTAATAAATAATATAGAATCTGGTGAATATTTAGGGCCTAGTAATGATGATAAATCAGGTTTGAAATGTTCCTTGAGGAGATTGTGAGATTCTGAGAAATGAAGCCAGGAAGATTGATTAGAACCTATTGCTTTTCAGAAAATCTACTGCAAAAACAGCAGCAAAGCATTTTTAGATAAATAGGGAACTGTAGATATCCTCCACTTTGGTCCTCCTGAAAACAAAATGGTTGTAATCTACAAATGTCAGTGCTATCAGAGCTAAATGAATAGAATGAAGAGAGCCACTCTGAAGCATCTGCAGGGAGGAAAAAGTTTATTTGCCTAAAGGGAACAACGGGAGAAGGTACATAGCTTTTCATTTACTTCTCTCTTGAAGTCTTAGTGTGGTTTTTTTTATTTTTATTTTTTTTATCTTAAGGGAAGAAAGGCAGAATAGAAAGTAGAAAGAGTCTTGGATTTGAAATCAGGATTTGAATCCTGGCTTTGCCAGGTGTCACCCACCTGTGTGACTTTGGACAAGTCACTCAGCATTTTTGGACTTCTATAACCTGGAGTGAATAAATGAGTTTTTTTAAAAGACATAGTAACAAGATTTGACCCTTTTAGGTACTACACACATTCGCCTATTTGGAAACCAGCATAGCCCTTTACAATTTAAAAATCTCTCTCTCTCTCTCTCTTTCTCTCTCTCTCTGTCTCTTTCTCTCTCTCTCTCACCATCTTTCTCCCCTGCCTCTCCACTTAAAGCAAAACATTAAAGAATCTTGAATTTCAATAACCCTGCTCTTCTTTCTCTCCTCCCCATTCCCTCTTGCAAATTGTTTATTTTTATGCCCAGGAACATGTCATCTATCTAATAAATCCTATCTAATCTAAGAAACTCTTAAGTCCTTAGGTTTTCCCTCAGTAACTAGATTTTGTAGCCAAATGTTTCAGTCTTAGCATCGTAGGAAAGTCTGGATTTGGCAGATGACACTTCCACATGTAATTAAAAACAAAACCAAGGTGCTCACTCTTTTATATATGGCACTTTGAATTTTGAAGGGTTGGGAGCCTCTACCTAAAGTAGCAGTGTTTACTATGTTGGCCAACTGTGTTTTATTCTTTAATTAAAAATAAAGAAAAATGATAAAGAAAAATAAAGAAAAATTAAAAATGTGCAACAAATGTTGCCTGAAGACAATGGTTTCCTTCCAAGACAATCTCTCCCACCCAACTGTGATGTTACTGATTTCATAAATTCCTCCTGTAGTAAACTCATCTTTTCCCTCCTTTGTAAGTATCTCTTTTCTTCACTTAATGCAGAATGTTGTTCATCCTTTGTTTTTTAAGAGGACCAATGACATCATAGAGTATTGTCTTGACTCATGGGTGAATTGGATTTAAGTGAGGCAGAGTTGCACAAAATCATCAGCTTCATTCTCTCTTCCAGAGTAATCCAAGCCTATGGCAGGAAAAAAAATCAAAATGACTGGCGATGGGATGACCTTAGTGTCTCCTGTGTCTCACCAAGCTCTAAGCACTTCACAGGGACTGCTTTGATGAGAACATTTTGTTTTAAAGGCCATGAAGGCAGCTGAGTGCAGAGTGGCATAGTGGATAGTGGGCCAACCTCACAGCCAGAAAGACCAGAGTGCAAGTCTTGAATCCAACATATACTAGCTATGTGATCATGAGCAAGTTACCTAGCTTCTTAGCACTCTCTGACAACTTTCAAAGACTCTGAATTACATACAATTGACTGAACTTCATCAATGGATGGAGTTTCCAAATCAAATATTTCCCACACCAATAAAATCACATGTCCAAACCCTCACTAATCACCCTTAGAAATCACATATATGTATATGTATATATACACACACACATATATGTCTTTATTCTCTATTAAACTATCAACTAAATGGAAATAGAGGCTATATCTTAATTAAATTCAGTTCCTTCCTCTAAGCCTGACATTGTGCTTTCCACACAGTAGTAGGCACTTGAATGTTAGACCAAATTGAGTTCACCCATCCTATCTGTTAATTCATTCTAACAAATACTTCTTGAATGCCTGTGATGAGATGACAAAGACACTACATTAGTTGATAGGGGATACAAAGACAAAAGAGCCTGTACTTAAAGAGATTCTGATCCACTAAGAGATAATATCATGTACCCAAATAACAGTAAGGTAAATCTGAATGTAGTAAGTATATTAGAGAACCATAGACACCACTAAATAACTAGCTAGCTAATATTCATATGCTGTTGCTCAGTGGTTTCCATTGTGTTCAACTCTTCATGACCCCATTTGGGATTTTCTTTGCAAAGATATTGGTTTGCCTTCTCTAGCTCATTTTGCAAATGAGGAAACTGAGACCAATAGGGTTAAGTAACTTGCCTAGGATCACATGCTAGCTAGTAAGTGTTTGAGGTCATATAGTACTTACTATGTGCCAGGCATTGTGCTAAGTACTTTACAATTATTTTCTAATTTTATCCTCACAACAACCCAGGATGAATAAATGATGTAATTATCCTTATTTTATGGCAGAGGGAACTGAGGGAAACAGAGTTTAAGTGACTTGCCCAGGGTCACATAGCTAAGAGTCTGTGGCTGGATTTCAACTCAGATCTTTCTGATTCCAGGCCCAGGGTTCTCTCTCCATTGCACCATCCAGCCACCTCCAAGTGGAACTGAGATGGGAGGTGGGTGATGGAAGTGGTAGTGAGAGAGGAGTCAAAGAGTATTTCATACTTTTGCTTGCCTGGGAGATCCAGAGGATGTGTTAAAGGGAATGGTGAATAGTGGTTTGTCAGCTTCTGATTTACAGACTTAGAGGCAGCTATTGGCACTGAAGTCTCTATGGGATAGTTACATTCAATATTTAAGAAATAAAATAGTTAAACCCCAGGAAATCCAAGATGAATGGGTGGGTAAAATTAGCAATGTTGCAGAACATCAACTTACAATGGAAAAAGAAGCTCCCATTTTCTCAGGAAAATAAAGCCTTAGTTATCTATGAATGGAAGTGGGAAATCAAGAAACACATAGAAGAGGTGTTGAAGATGATAATCATGGGTTCACAGATAGAGCTGGAAGGTACCTTATAAGCAGCTATTATTTTTGGTTAATTTATTTATTTTAGTTTTCAACAGTCATTTCCATAAATTTTAAATTTTCTGCCCCTCCTTCCCCTCCTACCTCCCCAAGATGGCATGCAATCTGATATAGGCTCTCTATATACATTCCTATTAAACAGATTTTCACATTAGTCACATAATAAAGAAGAATTATAACCAATGGAATGAACCATGAGAAAAACAAAACAAACAAAAAAAGAAAATAGTCTGCTTCACTCTGCATTCAGACTCCATAGTTCTTTCTCTGGATGTGAAAGGCATTTTCCATCATGAGTCCTTTGGAATTGTTTTAGGTCCTTGCATGACTGAAAAGGGATAAGTCTATCAAAATCAGTCACTGCATACTGTGGCTGTTACTGTGTACAGTACAATGTTTACAATGTGTACAGTGTTCTCCTGCCTAGTTCTGCTCACTTCACTCAACATCAGTTCATATAAGTCTTTCCTAGTTTTTCTGAGGTCAGCCTGTTCATCATGTAGCACAACAGTATTCCATTACATTCACATACTACAACTTGTTCAGTCATTCCCTGATTGATGGATATCCCCTCAATTTCCAGTTCTTGACCACCACAAAAAGAGCTGCTATTAATATTTTTGTACATGTGGTTCCTTTTCCCATTTTTATGATTTCTTTGGAATACAGCCCTAAAAGTGGTATTGCTGGGTCAAACAGTATGCACAATACTGTATATAAGGAAAAACACTAGCTGGGAAAGTCAGAACTGCTTGGAATAAGCATGTGGAGGCACAGCAGCTGCTGCTGGACTGAAGACTGAACTGAGAATTGAGAAGAAGAATGAGAATTGAGAACTGAGACAGAATTTCTTGGAGCAAGCCACATGGAGGCTGGATAAAGTGATTTTGATTTTTTGAATGGAGCTTATGCTGCTGAAGACTTCCAAGGGCCAGTTGGAGCTGCTGAGGAGCTGCAGAGTCCAAGGGCCAGCTGGAGCTGCTGAGGACCAGCTGGAGCTGCAGAAGACTGAGGAAGCATGACTGTGGTGTTGATATTTTGTCTGTTTGTGGCTTTGTTAAGCCTTGACTTCCCAAGGATAGAGACTGTGAAGGATTTAAGGTGGACTGGACAATGTGAGCTTCAGTGTGGACAGGAACTGCATGGAGAGCTGGACAAGGAGCTGGGAGCTGTTTGTCTTTGACCCCAGGTGACAGTTTGGTGAATCCAGGTAGGAGCTGGGACCATGGAAGGGGATCCAGGGAATCTGAGAGCCTACCCTGAGTCAAGCTGAAAGAAGACTTTACTTGGATACTATGTACTGACTGAGAAGATTGTGATTTACTTGTGACTAAGGGATGGATGGCCTGTGTATTTTCTGATGATTGAATAGTGAATGATGACTTAATAGTGACTGATTTGTAACTTAGTGTGCCCCATGAATGGAGAACTTTGACTGTTGTATTTTGTGACCCTTAAGTAGACAAGCCACCTTAAGGAAGATTTAATGATTGAGTTATTAAGTGATTGATTGACTAAATGATCGTACTTTGTTCAAAACTATGTGACCAATGTGGTGAAAACTATGTGGCCATTTTAGTGAGAAGTTGTAACATTGTGAATGCTGTATTTTGATTTTCTGTGATAAGTTATAACATTCTCAATGTTGTACCTTGGTTTTCTGTGAATGTTTTGCTCTGATTTGTTATTGAATAAATAGAGTATTCACTATACTATGTAATCAGAACTTTGAAAGCCGTTCACAGCAGCATTCTTCTGGAAAGCTGCTCATGCATGGCTTTACACCCTTCTCCCAATCTGTTCTCTCTTATATCCTTCCCCATCCTGTTCCCCAACTTTCTAGTAGGGCAAGATGGATTTCTGTACCCCAGTGCCTGTATATCTTATTTCCCATTTGCATGTAAAAGAAACATTTTTCTAACATTTGTTTTTAAAACTTTGATTTCCAGATTCTTTCCTTTCTTCCCTCCTCACTCACCCCCACTGGCAAGCAAGCATTTCAATATAGGTTCTACATGTGTAGTTACACAAGACGTTTCCATAATAGTTATATTGTGAAATATATAACTATATTTCCCTGCATCCTGTCCTACCCCCCAACTTATTCTATTTTCTACTTTGACCCTGTCCCTTTTCAAAAGTGCTTGCTCCTAACTACCCTCTCTCCCAATCTGCCCTCCCTTTTATTATCCTCCCTCTTATCGCCTTCCCCCCCTACTTTCCTGTAGGTTAAGATACCCAGTTGAGTATGTATGGTGTTCCTTCCTTGAAACAAATTCAATGACAGTAAGGTTGACCCATTCCCTTTCACTTCCCTGCTATTCCCCTCCATCGTAGCAGTTTTCTCTTGCCTCTTTTATATGAGATGATTTACCCTATTCTACCTCTCCCTTTCTCCTTCTCCCAATATATTCCTTTCTCACCTCTTTATTTTATTTTTTAGATATCATCCCTTCCTGTTCAACTGATTCTGTGTTCTCTTTCTATGTATACATGTACACACATAAACACACACTTACATGTGTATTTATACACACATACACCCTTCTATACATACATATATATTCCCTTCAACTATCTTCATACTGAGAAAAGTCTCATGAGTTACAATTATTGTTTTTCTATGTAGGAATGTAAATAGTTCAACTTTAATAAGTTCCTTATGATTTCTTTTTCCTGTTTATGTTCTCAAGCTTCTTTTGCTTCTGGTATTTGAAAGTCAAATTTTCTGTTCAGCTCTGGTTTTTTCATCAAGAATGCTTGAAAGTCATCTATTTCATTGAATGACCATATTTTTCCCTGAAGCAGCATACTCAGTTTTGCTGGGTAGGTGATTCTATGTTTTAATCCTAGCTCCTTTGACCTCTGAAATATCATGTTCTGAGCCCTATGATCCCTTAATGTAGAAGCTGCTAGATCTTGTATTATCCTGATTGTGTTTCCACAATACTCAAATTATTTCTTTCTGGCTGCTTGTAATATTTTCTCCTTGACCTGGGAACTCTGGAATATAATATTCCTAGGAGTTTTCTTTTTGAGACATATTTCAAGAGGGGATTGGTGAATTCTTTCAATTTCTATTTTGCTGTCTTTTTCTAGAATATCAGGGCAATTTTCCTTGAGAATTTCTTTCTTTCTTTCTTTCTTTCTTTCTT
>CM053588.1:194517314-194535082 GCA_028646515.1 Pseudochirops corinnae
TCTTTCTTTCTTCTTTCTTTCTTTCTTTCTATGGTTCTTTCTTTCTTTCTTTCTTTCTTTCTTTCTTTCTTTCCTTTTGCTTTTTTCATTTTGGAGGGGGCAAGGCAGGGCAATTGGGGTTAAGTGGTTTGTCCAAGGTCACATGACTCGTAAGTGTGTCAAGTATCTGAAGCCAGATCTGAATTCAGGTCCTTCTGACTCCAGGGCCGGTGCTCTATTCAACTGTGCCACCTAGCCACCCTCTTGAGAATTTCTTGAAGGATGATTTCTAGGCTCTTTTTTTGATCATGGCTTTCAGGTAGTCCAATAATTTTTAAATTGTCTCTCCTGGATCTATTTTCCAGGTCAGTGGTTTTTTTTTCAATGAGATATTTCACATTGCCTTGTATTTTTTTCATTTGTTTGGATCTGTTTAATAGTATCTTGATTTCTCACGAAGTCATTAGCTTCCATTTGCTTCAATCTAATTTTGAAGGAATTATTCTCTTCAGTGAATTTTTGAAATTCCTTTTCCATCTGGGCAATTCGGGTTTTTAAAGCATTATTCTCCTCATTGGCTTTTTGGATCTCTTTTGCCATTTGAGTTAGCCTATTTTTTTAAGGTGTTATTTTCTTCAGTGAGGCTGTTGACTCACATTTCATGATTTTTTTTTGCATCATTCTCATTTCTCATCCCATTTTTTCCTCCACTTCTCTTATTTGATTTTCAAAATCCTTCTTGAGCTCCTCCATGGCTTGTAATCAGTTCATATTTTTTCTTGGATGCTTTTATTGCAGGAGTTTTGACTGTGTTGTCTTCTTTTGGTTCCATGTTTTGATTCTTTATGTCCCCCACAAAAGATTCTATGGTCTGATTATGCTTCCTCTGTTTGCTCATCTTGCCAGCCAATTACTTGACTTTTGAGTTCTTTGCCATGGTAGAACTCTGCTTCCAGAGTGGAGAAAACTGTGTCCCATTGCTGGAGGTTTCATAGGTGTGTCAGAGCTGCTGTCAGAGCTATAAGGAGGGTGCCCTCTCTGCAGCCACTACAAGCTCTGGCACACTGGCCACACACCCCAGGACTACCACCCAAGACTGTGATATAGATCCAAGCAGGTCAAAGCAAGAGTGATTACACTCTGAATGGTTGCTTGGTCCCCCTATGATCTATAGGCCAGGAGCTCTGGAGGCAGCCACGAGGCAGCAGCTATATAGTCTCTGTGCTTCCACCACCTCCTGCCCTGGGGGCAGGGGATGGACCACCTTCTCTCTCACTAAGTTTCAACAGAGTTCCCCACTGACCCTTTACTTTCTCTTTGGCCTTTATGTGTTGAGAAGTCTGGAAATTGCCACAGCTGCTGGTGATTCACTCTCCTGAAGACTGCTCTGGCTGGTCTGAGGTGCTGGTTCAGCCTTCCCTGGGTCTGGTGGCTTATGTGGGGCTTGGCATGGCTCAGCTCCCAGCTCAGTGTGATAGACCCTTACTGTTGGCCTGCCAGACTGCCTTCAGTGGGCAGTTTGTTTCTGTCTGTACTTTGTGGGTTCTATAGCTCTAAAATTTGTTTAGAGTAATTTTTTTTTACAGGTATTGGATGTGGGTGGAGTGTGAGCTCAGACAAGTTCCTGCTTTTACTCTGACATCTTGGCTCTACCACATTTTATTTTGTTTTCAAAGATCAGTCTTCTCTCCCTCCTACTTCTCTCCCCTCCCCCTTGCTGCCCCTTGAGAGATGAGTAAAGACAAAATCCTTGTTACAAGCATGTATAGCCAAGAAAAACAACATTTTTTATTGACCATGTTTTAAAAAAATGTTTCAATCTGCACTCAGTAATCACCTCTCTTAGGAGGTGGACAACATGTTTTATTCTGAGTCCTTAGGAATTGTGATTGGTCAGTGTTGATCAGAGTTCCCAAATTTTCATCTCTCTCCCTCTCTTTCTCTGTATATATGCACATAGTTGTGTACACACTCAATTTATATGTATATATATACACATATAAACATGTATACATATATGTATATATGTATGTTTCAATAGGTTTATATATTCTGTTGTTCTAATTAGCCAAGACCTGCCTCCTTATTAATCTCCTGTATCAACAATGCAGTATTCACAATGTCTACAGTAACTATAAATATGCTGGTATAGCTATTAATCACAAAATGTAACAGGCTCTCTACATGGGGGACATAACTAAAACATTTATTCAAACACCAGAAAGCCAAGTCCCCAAACCAAAAAGTCAGAGCCATCACAGTAGCCACAGAGTTGGCACACATAGTTAATGAAGTAGATACCTACATTCTCAAGCCTTCAAAACAAAACAGGTTCCCTCAGGCAAAGATCTTCTTTTCCTTGGTCATGGTAACTGCTCAGCTTCCACACAGCTTGCTCCCAGCAGCTCCAGCCCCTGCAGTTCCCGTCCCTGACAGTTCTCAGCAAGAGTCCTTAGTAGAAATTCTGGCTGGCTCAAAAAGAGAAGTCTGTGCTGCTCTTGCCACCTCCAGTCACAGCTCTGGCTCCATCCTGGCTCCTACTCAGTTCTGGCTCCTTTCTGTCCCACTCCTTCCTGCTATGTCAGCAAGTTCAAATCCCATTACTATTACACCTCCCCCTTTCCACCACTGAAAATTCACTGAGGACCATTTTTATCCAAAGATATATAGTCAATAAGAACAATTATCTACATTGGTAATTTCCTTAAAAAATTGTTCCATTTTTCTAAGTTCCTTATCTCTCTATCAGGAACTGGGTATCATGTTTTGTTATTAGTACCTTGGAATTTAGTAAGAGTATGTCACATAGTATTCTGTTACATTTATGTACCATACCTTATACATTGATTCTCAAATTTAGAGGTTCTCCCTCAAATTCCCATTCTTCACCACCTCAAAAAGAGGTAGACATATTTTTGTGCATCCATAATTTGTTTTGCTTAGGACTAATCCCTCCCAAAATCTAATTTCCCTCTAATTTTCCCTCTCCCCTTATTTCCTATGTCTCTGTTGAGTGAAATATGCTTCTTTATCTATGCATTGTGCATGTGTGTGTTATGTGTATGTACACATGTACACCTGCCCATGTATTCTTCCCTCTTTTAATCAATTTTTGATGAGAGTGAGGTTCAAGTGTGAGATATTCTTCCCCACTCTCTCCTCCTCATTTGTATAAATGTGTACTTGTACATTTAAATAATAAGAAATAATTTTCCTTAATCTTTTCCTTTTTGCTGCTCCCAGTGTATTCTCTTTCTCTTTCCATTCTTTTCTCAAGATCATCAAGACATGATGGAACCACTCCCAAGCCTTGTCTGGTTGGACTTTTATGAATCTTGATGATGATAGGGTTGAGAGAAAACACATATATCATTTTCGCATGTTTGAATTTAAGCAATTTATCCTTGTTTAGTACTTTATAATTGTTCATTCAGTTTTTCCTTTTATATTTCTCTTCATTCCTGTGTTTGTATTTTAAAGTTCCTTCACAGCTCTGGTTTTTTTCATTGGCAATGCTTGAAATATTTCTGTTTAATTTCAAATCTGTTATTTCTCATGACCCTTACCTTCAGCATTATACTCAGTTTTGCTGGGTAAGTTATTCTTGCCTCTAAGCTTATATCTCTGGGCTTTTAGAATATCATATTCTTAGCTTTCCTTCATAGTTCTAGCTGTAAAATCTCATGTAATCCTGACTGTGGCTACTTGAATTCTTTGTTTCTGGCCCTTTGTAGTATTTTTTCTTTGACCTGGAGGCTTTGGATTTTGCTCTTGATACTCCTGGGAGTTTTTATTTTGGGGTTTCTTTCAGGAAGTGACTGGTGGATTCTGTTTTCACTTTGTCCTATGGGTCTAAGATATTAGGGCAGTTTTCTTTTAAGATTTCTTAAAATACAATGTTAGACTCTTTTTTTAGTCAAGGCATTCAGATACTCCAATGATTCTTAAATTTTTTTCTTTTCTATTTGTTTTCCAGATCAGTTTATTTTCCCCCTATGAGGTACCTTGCAACAACCATGCATGTGTTGTTGTTGTTTGTTTATTTGTTTTAGCTCTTTCACATTGTTTTAATATTTCTTGTGGTTTGTTATAATTTTAAGGGAAGTTATTGCTTGGGAAGATTTTGTATCTCTTCAATCAATTACTTCTCTTTCTAATGCTTTCTTCCAAAGCTCTAATTTCTTTCCCATTTCCCCCCTCAAGCAACTGATATTCCACTTATAAAAATATTTTAATTTTTTTTTTTAACCCTTGCTAATCTCTTTCAGGAATTCTGATTGAGTTTGTGTCCAAGCTGTGTTTTTCCCTGAGGCAATGCTAATAGATGTTTGGAGTCATTCCTTTCTGTGTTTGTGTCTTGAAGGTCTCCGCTACCATAATAGCTCAACATGGTGGGATGTTTTTTAAAAAAATAAGTTTTATTGATATTTTCTGTTTCTTATAGTACCAACAATAATTTATATATCTTTTCCCCTCTCCCTCCTGGAGAGCCTTCTCCTATTAGAGGTAGTATTTTTTTGGAGAGGAAAAAATGGTTAGCACAACTGATCAATATATTAAAAAAAGTCTGAAAACATATGCAGTGTGTAATACCTGTGGATCTCTCACCGCCACAGAGGAGTAGATTGGGGATGTCTTCTCATATCTCTTCATTCGAATCATACTTGATTTTTATAATTTTGCTACATTTCCTTCCGCTTTTTGGTGTGGTGTTCTTTCTGTTTATATTGTTGCGATTACTGTGTGTATTTTTTCTTGGCTCTGCTTACTTTGCTCAGCACCAGTCCACATAGATTTTTCTATGCTTCTTTGTATTCATCACACACATAATTTCTTACAGCACAAAAGTATTCCATTAAATTCACGTATCACAATTTGTTTAGCCATTCCCCAATTGATGGGTATCTACTTTGTTTCCAATTCTTAGCTATCACAAAAAAAATGCTGCTATAAATATTTTGGATATATAGATCGATAGCTTGCTTGGGGCATGAGCCCAGTAATGGAGTCCATCTCATTCAGAAAGTATAGATATTTTAGTCATTGTATTTGCATAGCTCCAGATTATTTTCCAAGATCATTGTTCCACTTTAAAGCTTCACAAAACTGTGCCTCCATTCCCACAACCCCTCTATTATCGACTGTTGGCGGTATTTGCCTTCCTTCTCCTCCGTCCAATCTTCAGAGTGTGAGGTGAAACCTCAGTATTGTTTTGATTTTCATTTCTCTTATTATTAGTGATTCAGAGCATTTTTTTATGTGACTATGAATACTTCGTTGTTCTTTTGAGAACTCTTTGCTCATATCCTTTGACCATTTATCTATTGGAGAATGACCTTTGGTCTTGTATATGTTTATCAATTGTTTGTGTATCTTGGATGCCAAACCTTTATCACAGAAATATGATCCAAAGATTTTTTTCCCCCATTGGACCACTTCTCTGATATAATCAAAATTATTTATTTTAGCTTTTGTAATTGTCTCTGTCTCTTGTTTGGTAACTTCTAACTTTTTTTTAATAGTGTGACTTAAGATTACATGTCTATTTATAATTATTACAGTATGTGGTATAACATGTTGTCTAAGTCTAATTTCTGCCAGACTACTTTACAGTTTTCCCTGCAATTTTTATCAAAGGGATATTTTTCTTTAGGTAGCTTATGTTTTCTACTTTTGAAAACACTGGGTAATTGAATTCTGTTGTTTCTGAATTTCCCTTTTCTACTCTGTATCACTGATTTATCTTTATCTCTATAATCTCTATAACCCAAATACCAAATGGTTTTGATGACTTCTGCTTTATTTAATTTGAAGTTTGAAAGTGCTGTTCCACCTTTGTTCTTACTTCTTTTCATCATTTTCCTTGATGTTCTAGATCCTTTGTTTTTCCAAATCAATTTTCTTATTATTTTATCAAGCTCTGTAAAGCATCCCCTTGCTCATTTGATTGGTATAGCATTAAAATATAAATTAATTTTGGTAGTATTTTGATTTTTATTAGATGGCCGTGGTCTGATTTTGAACATTGAATATTCCTCTAGCTATTTAAGTTGTTCTTTCTTTTCCAAAGGAGCATTTTGTAATTGAATTTATACAAGTCTTTTGTGTGCTTTAGGAGGCTGATCCCCAGATATTTTATGCATTTTGTAGTTATTTGAAATGGGATTTCCCTTTCTGTTATTTCCTTTTCAGTTCCTTTTCTATTATGTTTTGTTATTATCGTATAGAAATGCTATTGATTTTTGAGGATTTATTTTGCAACCTGCAACTTTGCTGAAGCTGTTAATTATCTCAATTAATATCTTTGCTGATTCACTGTGGATTTCCTAGTAAACCATCATATCAGCAAAGAGGGATTTTTTTTATCATAAATGATATGATAAAATAATGATAATATCATTATTCCTTTACCTTGGTTCTCTTGGCTTATTGCTATTCCTCGCATTTCCAGAACCACATCAAACAATATTGGGGTGAGTGGGCATCCTTGCTTCACTCCCATATTTATTTAAAAAGGTTCAAGTGTATCCCCATTGCATTTGATGGTTGATTTTTATTTAGATAGATGCATTTTTATGATATTAAAAACTCCCTCCATGCTTATATATTGTAGTGTTTTTAGCATAAGAGAGTGTTGTATTCTGTCAAGGACTTTTTCTGTATCTTGAGATGTTCATGTGGTTTTGGATGTTTTGACTTTTAATATGATCAATTATGTTGATTGTTCTCCTAATGTTGAACCATCCTTGCATCCTTGGTATAAATTCCACTTGACCATAATGAATGAGTTCTTAGATTAATTGATATAGTCTATTTGATAGGATCTTGTTTAAAATTTTTGATTCAATGTTAATTAAAGATATTGGTGTATAGTTTTCTTTCTGAGCTTAATCTTTCCCTGTTTTTGATATTAAACTACAATTGTCTCATAAAATGTGCTTAGTAGGGTGTTTCCTTTCTCAGTTTTTGAGAATAATTTGTATGGTATAGGATTAACTGTTCCTTAAAAGTTTTCTGGAATTGTCATGTGAATCCATCGGATTGAGGATTTTTTTTTTTTCTTTTGTTGTGCATTTTTAGCTGGATCTGTTTCCTTTTCTGATGTCAGGTTATTTAAGATCTCTATCTGATCTGACAGTTTGGATGTTGTATATTTTTGAAGGTGTTCTTCTATTTCCTTTGTGTTTTTGGTTCTGTTAGCATATAATTGTGCATAATATGTTCTTATTCTTTTCTTTTGTTTCTTCTGGTTTTGCTGAGATTTAACCTTGCCCATTTGCTGTTTTGTTGATTTTATTTTCTACTCTTTTCTTTTTAAGTAGATTAGTTAAGGGTTGAACAATTTTGTTAGTCTTTTGAAGGAACTAGCTTTTGGTTTTATTTGTCATTGCTATGTTTTTTTCCCAATATATCTATTTCTTTTTGAATTTTTGATATCTCCTCTTTTGTGCTTATTTCAGGTTTACTTGTTTGTTGATTTTATAATAAAAAGCGTATCTAGTTCATTAATCTCTTTTTCTATTTTGCTAATGTATGATTGTAAGGGTACGATTTTCCTCCTGAGGACTGCTTTAG
Source organism: Pseudochirops corinnae (assembly GCA_028646515.1). NCBI lineage: Eukaryota > Metazoa > Chordata > Mammalia > Diprotodontia > Pseudocheiridae > Pseudochirops > Pseudochirops corinnae. The sequence continues at coordinate 194,524,869 of CM053588.1, forward strand.
TTACATCCTAGAAATTCTGATATGTTGTTTCATCATTATCATTTTCTTTTAAATAGTTAATAGTTGTTTCTATGATTTGTTCTTTGACTCAATCATTATTTAAGATTTCATTGTTATGTCTCCTTCTGGTTTTGTATCTTTTGTTTGTGGTCCTGAGACCAATTTCTATTCTTCTTTCATTATGATATAAAAAGGATATGCTGACTACTTCTGCTTTCTTTGCAACATTTCTGTGTCCTAGGACATATCCAACTTTTGTAAAAGTTCCATGTGTGTGTGTGTGTGTGTGTGTGTGTGTGTGTGTGTGTATGTGCTATCCCATTTAGAAGATGCCTTAAGTCTTTTTATTCTAGTTCCTCCAGAATTTTTTTCAATTTCATATTTTCCCTTTTGTTTATCTGTTAGACTTACCCAATATACAAAACCAAAAGAAAGATATTGAAGTCTCCTGTTACTGTTATGTTAATGTCTGTGTCTTCTTGAAGCTCAGATGTTCCTTTTCTGAATTTGGATGCAAAGGCATTTGGAGTATATATGGTTGTTATTGATATTGTCTTGCCTTTGGCAAGACACCCCTGAGGCCTATACGTCATAAGATTAGAAAATTAAAGTTCTAACCCCACCTGAATGGCCCTATCTCTCAGTTATTGTGAGGATCAAATGAAATAGCATATGTAAAGGGCTTTGTAAAACTTAAAGTGCTCTATAAATGCCAACTATTATTATTACATAGAAGAGGAAAATAAGACCCAGAGTGGTTGTGATTTTTTGAAGCTGCAAATCTATTGTGTGCAATTTGCTATTTCTCTAAAATAGATAATAAAGTTATAATATAAATATTTTTCTTTTATTCTCCTTTCTTCCCCTGATCCCTCCACCCTAGAGCTGGCTACCATTAGACACAAATCAATGTATATATGTGAATATATATATATATGTATATATATATATATATAATTTACACACACATACACACATATGTATGTGTGTATGTATGTTTATGTGTATGCATATGCATATGTTAACATTATATGCACTTATTTATCAGTTTTTCCCTCTGGATTCAGATAGCATCTGCCTTCATATGTCCTTTGTAGTTAATTTGGGTATTTATACTAGTCAAAATGACTTATTTGCTCAAAGTTGTTCCTAAAACAATATTGCTATTACTGTGTACAATGTTTTCTTGGTTCTGTTCGTTTTGCTCTTCATGCAAGTCTATCCATGTTTTTCTAAGATCATTGAGTTCATAATTTTTTATAACACAATAGTATTATATCACAGCCATAAACCACAACTTGTGCAGCCATTCTCCAATTGATGGACATCCCAAAATTTCCATTTCTTTGCCACTACAAGGAGAGCCGCTATAAACATTTTAGAACATATAGGTCTATAGACCTAGTAATGGTAGTACATACCAATGGGTCAAAGGGTTTAATAACTCTTTGGTTGCTCTTTTCCAGGGTCATACAGGTAAGAAATTGAAGAACTGAGATTTTTAACTAAAGTCCTGGGGGCAAGGTGGGAAAAGGAGCTAGGAGGGAAAAAGGGAGGAAAGAAGAGAGAAACACAAGCATACAGAGAAGTGACATAAAGAGACAGACCCAGAGAGAGGAAGGAGAAAGAGGAAGAGGGGAGAAGAAGAAGATAGAACAGGGGAGGGGAGTGAGAAAGAAAACGCAATAAAATAGTATGAGCAGTAGGGTCAGGAAGGAGCCCCAGGACATGAATGACAGTTTATGTCATTCAGTGGCTCAGTTTGACCCACTGTGGATAAGCGGTTCCTGCTAAAGCCATAGAACCTAACACTCCCTTGTCTCTTTTCCCAAGTAGAGGGGGAGGGATGAATTCTGTTCAGCATTGAATACCCACGTTTTCCTTTTCTCTTCTTAAAATCTGGGGCCTGGATGGAAACATCACTTCTGTGAGAATAAAACATTTGATGAAGCTGGGTGTCAGCATGATGGTTAGGCCTGCAGAGAAGCTCAAGAAAAGCAGATCATAGCTTGCCTGAGTTAACCCAGGATAAATAATTCAAGGAGCTCATCAAAAAAGTCCATAGATGGAAAGATTCTAATGAATTAGACCCCAAAGCTAGGGAAGTTGTAGTGAAGAGGAGGAAAAATATCACCACAGATCTAGTTTTATTCCTAGAGAAATATGAAACTGCAAAAGACTGTATTAAAATTATATTACAGATCTGCCAGAAAAGGAAATTGAAAGTTAAAGCTAAACTTCCCTCTCAGACTTGATACCATTAAGCAGTTTTCCTATTGGATGACCCTTTGAAGACTGGCCAGCTTCATGTCCTACCATGTTAATTAGGCACATTTTCAATTTACCACCCTATTGGCTAACTTAACTATTGCATGAGAAACAGAAGATCATAAGAAGGGATATCCTAGATGAATACATGTAGGATTCTGTAAGGGTTTCTGAAAATGATTATTGGATCTTCTGTTGCTGGTTACAAGAGGCAGCTGCTCAGGGGATGTTTGGATTTTAAGAGTACTTTATACCATTTCAATAGGTAATAGGGCCAATCCTGCCAATAAAAGACCATCTATAATGATGTGATTCTCTCCAAATATCTCCCAGATTGATCCTGACATGGTCCTGGCATTTTCCACATTGGATGAATATAGACAAATATTCCTCATTATGGCTCTATTAATGGCCAATCAGTCACTTACCAAGCATTTATGAACCACCTAGTCTATGCCAATCATTGTGCAAGGCACTAGGTATAAAAAAGACAAAAATAAATTTATCTTTGCCCTTAGGGATCTTATATTCTCCTGTGTTATATCCTCCTCTCCTCTGAGAGGAAATAACATGTGCCAGACAAGTAAATTGAAAAATTATATATATGAAGTAAGTACATAGTCATATATATATTTTTTTTAGTATGGTGGTTGTTGTTGGAAGCTAGGGAGAATCAAGAAAGATTCCATGAAGGAAATAAATGATTCTCGAACTGAGCTTTGAAGGAAGCTAGGGATTCTAAGAGGTAGAGGTAAGGATTGAAGAGCCTGGCATCCTGGGCATAAGGGAGAGCCTGTGCAAAAGCATAGAGAAAAGAGATAAAATATTGCATCGGAGGAATAATAAGAAGGCCAATATGACTGGATTTTAGAAGGTGTGAAAGGGAGAATGTTTTACAGGCTAGAAAGGTAGGCTGGGGCCAGGTCATAAAGTAGTTTGTGAAGAACGATTTCTGATACCCCCACTGTCTGAGGGTTAGTAGCAGACATCCTAGGGCATTTAAATAACCTGGTCTGGATTTGTCACCTTTCTTCTTTGCTTCCCTTTCCCCTTTCTTTTTCTCTTACAATTCTTCATTCCCATGTCTACTTTGAAAAATAAGAGTGAGGAAGAACGCAGGGGTGAAGGGAGGTGGAAAGCCATGCATTTCAATAGTGTGGTCCCATTTCCCCTAGTTCTCACATAAACTTTTTAACTTCTTGAATGAATACTTTTGAGACATATGAAAAGCTGAAAGATGGGGTGACTTATGGAAACCCACTCCAGTATTTTATTATCTAGAGGTCATGGACTGCTTCTTCAGTAAATCCATAGGATTCAGCATGCTTCTAGAACAAAAGCATCTCTGTGACCTTACCTGCTGAACACGACTTCACTGTGCATCTCTGCTTGGGGAAAGATGGTAGATTCCTCAAAGAAATGTCATCCTGCTGTTCTGTCAAAAAAAGTCATCCCTAAAGAACAGAATTGGTTCCTTTTTGTTTGTTTTGGAGTTCAGAAATAGTGTTTGGTTTGTGATAATCATAATTAAAAATTGATGAGGACATAGAGCTAGAGAATTTGCAAAGGATGAACAATGGCAGCTGATGCCTTCCTTGGATTGGTTAACTCAGGAAACATCTCAACAGACAGATGAAAGTGATAGACACAGGGCAGAGTCATTGTTTGGGTGTTTCATCTGCTATGCAATCATAGTTTTAGAGTCAGAAACTTAGAGCATATCAAGTTCAACCTCTTCATTTACAGGTGAAGAAATGAGCCCTAGAGTGATTGTTCTTTGCCCAAAGTCACACAGACAGTAAGTGGCAGAGCTGGGATAGGAGCCTGGATTGTCCTGACTCCAATTTTAATTTCCTATTGGTGATTCCACACTATCCCACCTATGATTGCAATTATTTTACTATTACTTCCTCCCAGGAACCCTCCAGCAATGTTTCCCCAAAAATCTTTCCAACACATGCTTCCCCTCCTCCTACTTCATAGTCATTATGTTTTTATTGACAGCTTTTTTTTTCACACCATTAACATTCATGATCACCCTCCATTATAAATCCCTCTAATGTAACAGAGAGAAATGGAATTAAAAGAAACCCTGACTGATTACTGTCCCCCATTCCACCTCCATTTTCCTACTTGAAAGAGGGATATATGTCTCATCACCTATTTATTTATCTAACTTATGATCCTGGCTTTGCTACTAAATTCCCGTATGATCTTGGGCAAGAAATTAAATGTTTCCAAGACTCAGTTATCTAATCTGGCATCAGAGGAATAGAATGAATGACCTCTAAGGCCAGCTCCAAGTTTTACAAATTATGAAAAAAATATTTCACTATAACAGCCCTGGGAGGTAGATGGTACAAAAAAATCATTCCATATAGACAAAGAGATTGAGACTCCGAGAGACAAAGGCACTTGTCCAGGGTCATGCGAGATACTAAATTTCAGAGCCAAGATTAACCTACTAATGTAGCTATGAGCAACCCAACAAAGCTTAGGGGTCTTGTATCTATCCTAGAGTTATTCTCTAGGAAAGCCAATGGTTTATCCTCTTTTTTAGTATGTTATTATGTATTCAGTCTTTACTATTTCGTTTTGCCCATCAGGATAATATTTAAATTAATTATATAGGGCCTCAGTATTGCTCTCCCCACCACCCCAATCCCTTGTAATATATTTTTTATGGACTTACTTTGGTAGCTAAGTGGCGCTGTGGATAGATTGCCAGACCTTGAGTTAGGAAGACTCATCTTCTTGAGTTCAAGTCTGGCCTCAGATACTTCCTAGCTGTGTAACCCTGGGCAAGTCACTTAACCCTGTTTACCTCAGTTTCCTAATCTATAAAATGAGCTGGAGAAGGAAATGACAAACCACTCTAGTATCTTTGCCAAGAAAATCCCAAATGGAGTCATGACGAGTTAGATATGACTGAAACACATGAACAACCACAAAATGTACACATACATGTAAATATATGTGTATAATTAAATATACACACATGTATATATGTATGTACATACATGTACATACATATATACATACATATATATTGAACCCAGTAGAATGTAAATTCCTTTAGAGTCAGGATCATTTTATTTTTAAAATATTTGTTGAATTGAATTAGGTGGGTGAAACAAAAGTTAATAGAGAAAGGTAAGGGTAGTGGATAGGGCTGGAAAGTGATACTGAGAAACATGAAGAGGGACCATGCTGATTTAACATTTTTGGTACTGCTGAGAGACTGGTGTTGGTGTCACATCTGTGAATCTGGGCCACTTCTGGAATACTGGGCATTTTATAGAGGCTGACTCGGGGTCAGTCTGAAAAGAATGATGAATCTAACATATAGGTCGATTTAATGCAAATCCTTACCATTGAAAGACAAAATGGAAACTATTATACGTAGAGAACATTATCAATAGTAAATACAAATCATCTTCATTAGGGCAATATGCTTTCCCAGGAATGGAGTCGCTGTACCTGCTATTGAGCTTCATGGATCCTTGTTATGAATTCCCCTTATTTATAATGAGCAGGGGTAATGTGAAAAATAATACTTTTGGGGGGACAGTATTATGGGCATGAAGATGAGAGGTTACTTGGAAATGAGAAGACAAAAAGGATTTCAATAAAATTACTTGCTATCAGGAATAATAAACATAGACAATGTTATTATTGAGGACCTTTGAGGCAGGGAACATTAATGAGTTGGGGAGACAACTAAATGCGTTTCTAAGTTAAAAAAAAAGAAAAACTACAGCCACCACCACCACCACCAAAAACCAGGATGGAGATAGATGGAAAGAAAGTAGGAAAATGGAAAATAAGGAAAACAAAGGGACACAGGTATGATGAAAATTGCCCTGCCATTCTGTGGAAAGAGAGAAAGCAAATCTAATGAGTTCCCCTGTTCTCAGTTTTAAAAATAAGACACATTTCTCAGATGTGAAATATGGTCCATTATCTGTCAGTGGTGTTCTGGACTATCTTCAGGCAGCAAATACATGTCATAAAATAAACTGATAACTTTCTCCTCCCTTGTCCCACTTTTTTTTGAGGGGGTTATAGAATTCACATTTAAGCTGTTTGGTGAAAAAGGTGAAAACAAATGTTTTGACCCTTTAAGAGAAATTCATCGACTATTATTTTATACATATATATGTCTATATACATAGGCATTATGATGCTTTTTGAATTAGTACCCCATTACTAATTTCCCCATTAGATGGTAAGCTCCTTGAGGACAAGAACTATCTTTTGCTTCTTTTTGTATGACCAATGCTTAGTACAGTACTTGTTACATAGTAGACACTTATTACATATTTTGGATTGATTAATATGTGTTCCTTATTTCCCCCCTCTAAGTGATGCCGCAATTCATTGCATCACTTTGTTTGTAGCAGTCTATAACTTTTTGTCTCTTCAAGCTATCTGTATTTGCATTTATTCTTTGGCTTCATCTCTACCCATAAGGTAATTTGGCTTTGGAATAGCATTTATCTCTCTCCTCTTACTGCATTATTTCTTTCTCCATTCTACTTCCTTTTGGTCTTATTTCTTTATTCTCCTCCCCATCTCTCTGATGCAATCTGGGCTTTGCTAAAGTCCAGCATTATGTAGAACTTCTCAATTAGGTCCATCTCTTGGACAGTTGACACTTTGAGAATGATAAGAAATGATGTGGTAAGACTAACTCTGAGCTGCACTCTAAGAACCTGAGATAGCCCCGAATATCCTGGAGCAGAACTCTTCTGCTGAATTTTAAAACATTTGTTTCGTGGCTGCTAAGCTCTCCTTTGTTGTCTACGCTTCGCAGCTTGCTTGCTGCTCTTGGTTAAGTTGGTCACATAAGTTGACATCGGATGCCAGGCAACGTGTATTTCAGCTTGACAACATTGAAATGACAGTGCATTAAGCATTCCTTTAGTGATATTTTTAACCCTTTTAGGCAGTCAATTCTCTCTGGCCCTTGGTGCAGTCTTACTTCTCATAGGTTTAGTCTTAGAGAGGAGGGTGTTAACTGTTTCTTGTGCTTTATTAGTTCTAGAGACTAATTAGCCCACTTGGCTCTCCATCAGTGGTGCAGATGGACTAGATATTGCAGTGGCAGCCATGTATCTCCCCTCTTCCCCTCCCCTCCTCAACCCTCGCTTTAGCAGGCTGTTAAATGAATTGCAAGGCACCCTTGTGCCAGGGGCATTGACTATTGAGTTTTGGTGCTTAATAAGGCTTTTCTTCAGCCTCTCTCTTGTGCAGTGAGATGACAGAAATCAAGGAAAACAGTGATTGGGACTAGACAGTGGACAGAGTAGGATACTGGAAAAGGCATAGAAACAAAGGGGGTAATAATAGGTCTGTGAAATATAGAGGCCACTTGAAGGTTTGATGGGTAAGAAGATGCCAGAGCTTTGGTAGCATGTAGAATGAATTAATAGGTAGCCCAATACTTTGGCTATATAATACAAAAGCAAGCAGGTGTTTTTGTGATTCAGCAGACTAGCTAAATTGATTATTCTACTGGACGGACTGGTTGATTCAGACAAAACAGCAAAGACACAGGATATGTAGCCTGAACACTTGTGTTTAGACAACTAGGCCATCCCAACTTTGGGATGGTGGTGAGTTTCATTTGTGTCATATGCAAATGTGTTTTAATAATGCGTTGGTATATTCACTGGTTTAATCTGACCCAATCTTCCTTCCCTGTGAATCAAGTGAAATGTCACCTCACACTCGTAGAGATTTTTGTCAGTGACAAGAAAATAATTTCACTCATATATACATAGTGAGATTTTTGTCACTGACAAGAAGATAACACCTTTTACCTTCAAAACTGTTTGTTTTATCGGAAACAATTTGAGATAAAACAGCTTCGCCCCCCCCCCCCCCCCCACCTCCATTTTGCTATTTTACCATCACTGATTACTATCTTTCAATTTTTGGCTTGGCCATGTGAACCAATATTCAATGTGACTGGACTGAGGCTGGTTGAATTCTGATTTAAAAATCAAGGCATCACAAACTCCTGGGATACAGTTTAGGGTCTGACTACCTATGTCAGCATTTAGGTACATGTTTAGTATTCTAACCAGAGTAGTCTTTAGTCTGGGAGGGGTTGGAGAAGAAGGAGCAAAGCCAAGGGAAGTGGTAGCCATGCTTAAAATGACCTCAAAAAATAGCCATATCCTGCTGGTGTTGATGGCCTCAGTAGGCTATGATTAGAAGCATTCTGCCACATGGAACAGTGACTGTGCAGAAGGGCTGACATTCATTGAATCATAGATTTACCATTGGACAGGACTCTAAAAATCAGTAAGTCCAACCTGTTCATTTTACAGATTGGGAAACTGAGGACCAGATGGGTTGAATGACTTGCCCAGGGTCACAAAGCTACTAAATGTGCAAGGTGAATCTGAACCCAGATTTTCCTGACTCCAAGTCCAATGATCTACCCATTTGTACTGTACAACCTCTCTTGGATCTGGACACAAGGAGGCATCTGGGTATGTCTGCAATGGGTGACTGGGAAGAAGGTAATAGAATTTGTTATATAAGGACTTACATTTCTAGCCTTACTTATTTACTCCCTTTTACACATTTTACATTTTAACGTACTGAAATCCCAGGACTCAGATACCGTCTTCCATTTTGCACTTTGCATGGGTTATACCCTCATGCCTGGAATACAGTTCCTCTTCACTTCCAATTCTTGGAATTTTTATCTTTGTTTAAAGCTTAGTTGAGGTCTCCTCCTAATGACTCTTCCCTCAGTTTCCCCAGTTCTACTTATTTGGGTGCATGCTCTAATTTTTTCTACTCCCACTCCTCTCACTGTCTAGTCAAATGTCAGCTTAAGAGCAGGGATTTTTTTTTTTTGTCTTTGTATTCCTAGCACCTAGGATTGTGCCTTGTAGACAAAAGGCACCGAATAAATGCATGCTGAATTAAAGGAGAATGACTAATGCAAAAATATAGAGCGAGGTATGAGAAGAAAAGAGAAAATCATTTAGGAAATGAGGTATGTGAGGACAAGAGAGAGAGAGCTGGCAAGAGACCCTCAAAGGAAGGGTTAGAAGGCACCAGAAACTGGTACCTTCAGTGTGACTGGCAATCAGGCAGAGTAGGAATTTGAACTCAAGTCCTCTGACTTCCAATCCAGGCTTATTTTCATTCTACCACACTGCCTCTTTATGCCTGGGATTTTACAGTGAATCAGTCACTCCCAGCAGTAACATGTAAGACTGGATCTCTGCAAAGGCTCAGTGCTTTTAGTATAAACCAGCATGGAGTGGGAACATTCTTTAACCATTGGTAAAAGACCTATGAGGGAACAAAGGAAGACAATTGTAAGAATTCCTTGATTTGAGCCTGAAGAGAAGCACCTTTTAAGACTATGTGCTTTGGTTATGTTAATAGCTCAGGGTAAGGATTTCACGATAAACATCCTGACACCCTGGGAGAAACACAGCATTTTTATTATTAGGTTCCATAATCAAGAGAGTGACATTTGAATACCCAAGAGGAGTGCTGTGAGAATTCATTAGAGCTCTTAGGTGTCCACCAATTGAACTGCCAAGGAAGCATGGCAGTAGCGTTATGCTTGTAGTTCTGAACCAAGATAGATTTGAATTTGTATCCTCAGCAGAGGGAAAGGTGATATGTTTACTGTTAACAGTGATAATTGTGTTATTGATATTTTCTTTTTTTTTTAATTTTTGTTTTAGTTTACATCATTCGTTTCCACAAGATTTTGAGTTACAGATTTTCTCCCCATCTTTCTCCCACCCACCACTCCAAAACAGTCATCCCAGTGTATCCCCCTCCCCCAGGCTATTCTCTCCTATGTCTTCCCCCCTCACCCCTCTGACTTTCTTGTAGGGCAGGATGGATCTCCCAACCACAGTGCCTGTGTATCTCAAGTTCCAGTTGGATGTAGTTAATAATAA
>CM053588.1:194543073-194560703 GCA_028646515.1 Pseudochirops corinnae
TGCTTTGCCCTCTTCTCACACCAACTCCTTCCTGTCCCCCTTTCTCCCTCCTGCCATCTATCTTCCTACAGAATGTCAGAGTTCCTGACCCCCAAACTCCTCTACAATATGCCCAGTCAGCTGGGTATTCCTCCTGCCCTTACCTGAAGACCTCAGATGCTGGGGAACTCACTGCCCTCTACAGCAGTCCAGTCTGCTTTTGGACATTGCTCACTGTTAGAAAAATTTTCTTTGAGAACAAGTTTGCTTCTGCTCCTTCCACTTATTATTGCTGATTTTTCCATCTATGACAGAGCAGAATAATATTAATCCCTCTTCCATGTGGCAGCCTTTTAAATTCTTGAACGTAGTTGTTATGTTTCCCCTGTCTTCTCTTCTCAAAGCTAAATATCCTCAGTTCCTTCAACAGTTTTTCATATTGTATATTCTCAAGGAGGGCAGTTAGGTGGCACAGTGGATAGAACACTGCCCCTGGAGTCAGGAAGATTCATCTTCATTAGTTCAAATCTGGTCTCAGACACTACCTGTGTGGTTCTGGGCAAGTAAGTCACTTAACCCTCTTTGCCTCGGTTTCCTCATCTGTGAATGAATGAGCCAGAGAAGAAAATGGCAAACTACTCTGGTATCTTTGAAAGAAAACCCCAAATGGCAGCAGGAAGAGTCAGACCTGACCAAAAGGGCTAAACAGCAACAATATTCTTCAGGTCTTTGATCATTCTGGTTGTCCTCTTTAAGATGTTCTTTAGCTAACGTGTCCATCAGTCTTTTTTTTTTTCTTCTTCTTTTGCTCTTATACACTTCATATTGTCACGGTCATTTCTACTTATTCCTATCCATGGATGCTGTTTTACAACCCTTGTTTTTTGCTTCTTGTTTTTTCAGTGAACACACAGGCTATGTTCAGTTCTATATTATACACCAGCAGGGTCAACAGACAGGGCTGAATCTAATGGAGTTTGTGTTTCAGGTGTCTACTTTGTGAACCCAAATATAAGATTTTACATTTACACCCACTGAATTCACCGAAAAGGATCAGTCTATTGTTCTAGCCTTTTGCGATTTTTCTGGGTCCTAAATTTGCCATCCAGTGAGTTCTCTACCTTCTTCAGTTTCCTGGCATCTGAAAAAATCTGATAAACTCACTATGCTTTCATCTATGTCCTTGTTAAAAAGTTTGAACAGATTAGATCCAAGGACAGATCCCTAGGACAGTCTATTAGAGCAGTCCTTCAAGGTTGCTGACATTCATCGATTTATTAGAATGACAATTTGGCCTTACTATTCAACCAATTCCAAATCCACCTAAATGTGCCAAAATCCAGCCCGCATCTCTTGTTCACAAGGATATAGTGGGATATTTTGTCCAATGTTGGCTGAAATCCAAATGTACTATGTTTATGGCAATCTTTGGGCACATATATTAGCTTAGTAATGCTGTCAAAAAAAGGAAGTGAGGTTACCTAGTCATAAACTCATCTTAAAAAAATTAAACAAACCCCAACTCCCCAAACCAAATCTATTTTCTTGATTCTTTTAACTTTTATGTCGCTGGTGGGAATACACCTTCCCACCCTCCAAACTGAAACCTTCTTTGTATCAAATTAACATAATTAAGTCAAAACAAATAGCCCCCTCACAAAAAAATAAACCCAACTGTGTATGTATACACCATTCTTCCCTTTTCGTTCCCTACCTTTCTGCTTAAGAAGGGAGAAGTTTCATTCTTTTCTTTTTTAAAAAATAAAATTTTATTGATATGTTTTGTTTTTATATTACCTGTATTTTCCAGTTTATCTTTTCCTCCTTATATTCCTGGATAACCACTGCCTATAAAAAATATTTTTTTTAAAAGAAAAAAATTAGCAAAATTAACCAACATATCAAAAAAGTCTGACATTATATTTACTGTTTCATAGTATTGTAGAAAATTGGGTGCTTTTTATAAATAATATTGAAGCATTAAATTTGCATTGATTATTATTGTTGTTATTCGTTCTCTCTACATTACTGCAGTCATTGTGTATACTGCTTTCCCTGTTTTTCTTATTTCAATTTGCAGCGATTCATATGTCTTCCCATGCTTTTTTGTATTCATCATTTCTTTTTCATTATATTCATGTACCACAACTTGTTTTGTCAATCCCTAGTTAATTAATCTTTATTTTATTTCCAGTTATTTTCAACTACAAAAAATACTGCTAAAAGGTTTTGGTATTTATGAGGTCTTTCTTTTTGTCATTGAACTCCTTGAATCTATCTATCTATCTATCTATCTATCTATCTATCTATCTGTCTGTCTGTCTGTCTGTCTGTCTGTCTGTCTATCTATCTATCTACACAGATAGATAGATAGATAGATAGATAGATAGATACACACACACACACACACCTAGGATATTTCTAGGCAAAAAGGTAGAGAAATTTATTCATTCTCTTTACATAATCCTGAATTGCTTTCCAGAATGGTAATCCACAGCTCCATCAATAGTACATTTGTGTGAACTCTCCAATATTGGCTAGTCCCATCTTTTATTATCTTTGTCAATTTGCTGGGTGTGAGGTCACACTTGAGAATTTGATTTGTATTCATCTTTCATAAGATTATTAATAGTTTGAAAACTATTCATTCATATCCTTCAGTCACTTGGGAGATATATTTCATCATCTGACCTCTTGGACAATCATCAGTTTTTCAGTTGCTCAAAATTTGGCTTCCTTTTGGTGAACCTTTAATTTACATTATTGTAGACTTTTTTTCTTTCAGTTCTGCTTGTTTCATTCTTCACTAAGTCACATAAATGTTTCCATGTTTCTCTGAATCCTTGCATTGATGTACCATAGTTCCCCTCTCCCTACTTTTCCCCCTTTCCCCATTATTTCATCTTGATGAATACATACTGGTTCCTGATTATTATCACTTCCCTTGTTAAATGCTTATGAATTGTTTCTTCAATAATTTATTCTAAAATTTTTGCAAGAATTGAAGTTCAACCAATCACCTTTAGTTTGAATTATTTACCTTCCTTGTATTTAGAAAGAAATTGAGAAATTTGCCTGTCTCTAGTTCTGCAGCATCTTTTCTCCTTGGGTTTTTCAAAGACCACTAATAGCAGCTCAATAATCCCCTCTACACATTAGTTCATCTGACTTAACATCACTGAGAGCAGCTAAGAGCTCTCCTAGAACCATCTCCCTTATGTTGGATTTTGATTCACTGCTAACCATTTTTGTTCCATATTTCCCCAATGGAAAAGCATTCTTTGTATTATAATGATAATAATAATAATAATAATAATAATAATAATAATAATAATAATATTAAAAGAGTCAACTATTTTCTTTGGGGCAAGGATTGGGTAATTAAAATGAAAAAAATAATTTACACAATTCTATTTTTCTTCTTAGTCTCCCCCCATTTGCAAAAGAAAAAATAGAATAAAGAACCCTATAACAAATACATATAATAAAGCAAAACAAATTGCCACATTGGATATTTTCCCCAAAATCTCAAATTCTCCAGTTTGTCTCTGTGACTTCAGGATACTAAAGTGCCTTACAGCTAGAATTTGATAAATGTTTATTGAGTCATAGAATTTAGAGCTGGAAGGGATATTATAGATAATTTATATATAAAATAAAATATATAAAAAATTTATAATGAAGAAACAAGTTCAGTGATTTAAATGTCTTGACTAAGGTCACATTGGTAGTAAGGAGCAAAACTAGGACTCAAACTCCTGGATTCTTCTCATGATGAATCTAGTGGATTTTCCATGGCGCTCTAAGTAATTCTACCCTATATGCCTCAGGCAGTATTATCATTCCATCTAAACCAAGCTCAGGTTTCTTGTCAGGACAACTCTTTGTAAGCCTTAGTGTTTATGTAAAAGACAGCTATCATCACCATCTTCATCTTCATCATCATTATCACCATCATCATCATCACCGTTCATACAGATAGACCAGATACTCCTTGCAATTCCAAGGCCATTGTCTTAAAGATGTCATTGAGTTTTTCTTAATATTTGCTTTCTTCTTGCTTAGAACATTGCTGTCAGATGCAGAGAATACCAATTTTCACATCATTTAAACTATTTCTGAAAGTCTTCTACCTTTCTTCCAAATACTGTCATGCCTTAGTCTTTTTCTTCTCCCTTCTCTTTTACTTAAGCCATATGTAAGCATCCTCAATGGTTCATCTCTTTAGCACCCAGAGAGCATAGACTGGCGGTGTTAATAGGAAAACCCCTGGGTTCCAGTCTTGTCTATGACACAGACTAGCTGTGTACAATCCTGGGGAAGGGTCTTAGTGCTCCACGAAGCTCTAAGATGATCATCTGCAGAGAAGGTGCTGACCTGCACTGGTAGAGGGAGTTTCTTGCATAGCACATCACAGGTTCAGTCACTTTCCCTCTTCCTAATAGAGTATACATTATTTCTAAGAGTTAACATCAGCTAGTCAGTTCACTTGTTGCTTTGAGGTAAGCATCATTCTGAATTGTAAGTTGCATATGGACTAGTCTATATTTCAAATTTGCTACTGTTCTTTGCATTTTTTTTAATGCGTAGTGCTTTTGTTTTGTACCCCTAGTGTTTCTGTTCAATTTTGTCATCTTGCATTTTCATACACAAAGCACGTGTGGAAAGGATTGTTTAGTTTGCAGCTGCTGTTTGAAAAGCTCATTGTTTGTCCTTCAAAGGGGACTTGAACTCCTTACTCAAAAAGAGATATATGATTATTCGGTCGATGCAAGTGTTTGAAGGTCAGGATCTGTGGAGTGGGACTTATGTGAACCTTTTAAAAATAAAAAGAGGGATGGGTAGAGAGACCAGACTTAGGTTGGCTCCTTCAAACTGTCATTGCCACTTATCTTCTGGGACTCCTAAAGCCCTCATAGTTTCTTTTCCCTGATGATTCCTGAACTCCTGTTCATTCCTAGATTCTTCCCTAAGGAGAATGTAAGCCCCCTGAGGGTCAACAGGTTCATTTCTTTGCTATGGTATCCCTATCATATAGAATATACTTTAATGAATCCTTAATCTTAATCACATTGGTAACCTAAGCAGTACAAATTGATATCAGTCTATACCTTCTCATCATCCGTAACTCTTGTTCATGTCTTCTCCCAAATCTTCTATTCACAGTACTGAGGTCCTTCCTCTAGGTCTTGTATAGTTATTGTAGTTACTGTTTGTCCTTTGTTCTTGAAGAGAACCAATGACATTAGGAAGGTGATGTCTTGACTTGCAAATGAATTGGATTTAAGTGAGGCAGGGCTGTGCAGAGTCATCAGCCTCACTCTCTCCTCCAGGGTCATCTGAATCCAGTGGAAAGATGTAGATCAGGAAGACTGACAGTGGCCCCAGATGCAGTGGGAGACCTTGGTCCTTCCTAGGTCTCAGTTTGTCTGAGGAAATGCTCATACATTAATTAAAGGCTAGGTAAGAATTGAGGCAAAAGACAATTTAGTTGCCCTTCATAAAAGAAAAAAAGAGGAAGACCCTCAGAGTTTCTGGCCAGAACAGAAATTATTGTAGACCTTGTATTGTAGATGCCTAATAAAGGATCATTGGAGTTAATTGAATTGAATTACATTTTGTGTTATAAGATTGACATCCTGGTACCCTATTTCTCTTCCAGTTGCCCAACTTCCAAGCTTCTGATTACAGTTTGACAACCAGATTGTAACCTGTGCCCTCTTTGATCGCCATAATCAGCTTCTTTCCCACAAGCTTATATCTGACAAGTACACTTCTTTGACTTCCTGACCCCAGTCCCTAGAGGTCTCTAAATTATATGTCATTAGCTCCTGTGACAGGATTTGTCTTGCTGCCCTCAGGTACTCCTCCAGTGCTAGCCTTCTGCCTTCATAGCTATTCTACTCTTGACCTGTGACCTTGGGTTAATCCCTTCAGTCCCAGACTTTCTGGAAATACAATGTCATAACTGACACAGAATTAGTAAATTCAATGGGACCCTCTGCAGGGATGGGTAACTCATTCTCTGCATTTGCATCTAAGTGTAAGGATATAAACATCCCTCTCATCTCCTGGAAGCAGTTTCCATAGTGTCTTCCAAGTCAGGGATGCCACCTTAGCTGATCCTCGCACATGCCATACCCCCATAAGTTTCAGAACTCAAGGTCCAGCTCCCTCATTTTACAGTTGAGAAAGCTAGGTTATAGAGAGCTGAAGTAATATGATTTACCCTATAACACATAAAGTGGTGCAGAGGCAGGTCCTCTGCCTCCAGCTTTAGGACTTTTTCTACTGATCACAATGTGGATCAATCAGATAAAAGCCCCATCCCTGAACATGCTCTAAAAATGTGAACCAGTGGTACAGTGGGTCTCATGAGCAAGTTTAGATACAGTAAATCAGTCTTAATTCAGCTCTATTAAGAGGAAATGATCACTAAAAGTGTACTCTGGTGGCGGCTTGGTAGCATCCTCACTATGTTTTCAGAAAGATTCTTGTCTATGTCTGTATCTTTGGTTGTCCTGCAATCATTATTTCTCTGTCCAAAGACTTTTGACTCTGAAACATATGAGAAACCTGTCTGCTTAGCCATTCTTGGCAGTATTATTATTATCAACATTCCAGTTATTTATGAAGGGAATGGCATAGTAACCATACTCCCACTCAGCTCTCATCAGAACAATAGTGGCTCCAAGGCATCCTATTGACTGGATTGTGGAAGCTGTTTTCTATTGTTCACAGGGAAGGATTCCTTTGATTCAAAACCGATTCATCTCTTTGCAAGGGACTGGGTCATTTATCATCAAATTTGTGGTAGAATTTGGAATACAGGAAGTACTGGGTTGCCTCCAACCATTGGAGGGAAGTAGCTGAGATGCAGGCAAACCAAGGAATAACATTACTAGAATCATGTGACCTGTCTAGACCTGAAAAAGTAGGTGAAATCTTAAACCTCTGGTTTCCCTCTCTTCATACTTTAGGACAGGGAAGTACTCTTCTGTTCTCCTCTGGGCACTTCTCTCTTTCTCTCTATGTGTATATATGGCCATAGGTAATGTGGGATTTTGTTTTGCTTGACTACACATTTGTAGCAGCATCTATTTTTCTTGCATTCTTGGGGTTGGAGGTGAGGGAGAATGTATATCCCCAAAATAAAATAAAATAGATTTTAAAATTGAAAAAAATTCTCACCTCATAGAAGTCATTTGCATGTTTTTTTAAAGTGATTATCAAGTCTACAGTCAGTTAGGAACCTCAAAGTTTTTCTATTCTAATATATACTTGAGCAAGAATAACTTCTTTCATGTCTCTAACAAGTAAGTCATCCAGCCTCTGCTCAAATACTTCCAGTGGGGAAGGGAAATCCATTGACCTTTGAGACAATCCTTTCCTACTTTTATACAGACTTAATTTCTAAGAAGCGATTCCTTTCATTGAACCTAATTTTGCATCTTTGTAACTTCCACCCATCACTCCTAATTATTCCCTCTGGAGAAACATGGAGCAAACTTAATCCCTTTGCCATATGATAGCCATTAAGATACTTAAAGACACATGTAGTTCTTTTAAGTCTTCTTTCCTCCAGGTTAACTCTCCCCAATTACTTAAATCTTTCCTCTTGTGGCCTCTTCTCCAGTTCTCTCCTGGTCATTTCCCTTCTCAACGTTCTTCAGTTTTCCAACATGTAATATGGTACTCAGAAGTGAACAGAACACTTCAGATTTGGTTAGCCAGAATACTTGTGGAGGCCAGTGAATTATGTTGGCTAGATTGAGATCATGGCTTTCTAGGGTCAATAGATCAATACTGATTTGAAACTGACTCATCTTTAGGAACAGAAAGGACACTGGTCTTCAAAGTTGGCTCCTTCCTCATTTTAGACACTATGCAGCTCAAAATGCAGCTTATTGATAGATTTTTTGGTTGTCATATAACACTGTTGATTCACATTGTACCTGAATTCCACTGCCCCTTCTTCCCCTACCCCATTCTATTATCTAGGCATGTTTCCTCAATACTGTAAATGTGAACTTGATTTTTTGAAGCCAAGTATAGAAATTTTCATTTGTCATTATATTTCATTCTATTTGATTTTGTCCAGCATTACAGCCTGTCATCTGAATACAGACTCTATCAGCCAAAATATTAGCTATCTCACTAAGCTTTATGTTATTTGAAAATTTGTTGATTAATGAACTAATGAATTCCTTTAAAAACTTGTGTATGAGCTTACTCCCCTCCTGGATCACTGCCTTGTTCTGGTGGAGGGAGGGGCTTGTATAGATAGCTCAGTGAAACCATGAACTATTCCATACAGAGTTACCCAAGACAGACAGGTCATAGTGTAGAGTTTTGACAAAATTTGATCCACTGGAGAAGTAAATGGTAAACTACTCCAGTATCTTTGCCAAGAAAACCCCATGGATGTTCCATGGGGACCTGTAGAGTAGGACATGACTGAACAACTGAACAACAACACGAGCTTACTGGTTCTCACTAAATGCCTCTTTCTCAGACAAAATGGTGTTTATTCAGTGGAGTTCAGCCTACCAGACCTCTTATTGTCCATTCTATTTCCCAAAAGATTGTGAGGGGGAAAGAACACTGGTTTTGCACATAACTGGGACATCTCATTAACATATTTTGGTGATTAATACAGATAGAAAGTGTATTAAATATTTTCCTCTCTTCTAGCATCAAAATGTAATTCATTTTTATCCATCAAGCATATAGGCAACATCTCCTCAGAAGTCTATTTCTCTAGCCTTATGATCAGATGGAAGAATGTGGGCAGAATTCTATGTGGATAAGCCTTCTGGATTTGCTACCACAGGTTAACTTCTTTTCTGTTTAATCTTGAGTAGAGATAATGCTCAAACCCCAAGTGGAAATCAGGAAAGTTTTTATTTCAGGTCTAGAGAACAGTGAGAAGAAACTTTTTTAGGTTCCAAGGTCAGGAGGCACCTTTGGAGTAGTCCCTCACTGTTTGCTTTAAAATGGTTATGATTTGACATGGTAATTATAGAAGACATTAATGTTCCTCTTTCAGAGAGAGATAAATCTAACAAAACTTTTTTTCAAAGGGAAAATATAGAGCTGTCAAATATTACTATGCTTATAGCTGCTTGAAGAATTTAAAATAGAAATGAGTTTTTCTTAGAGCTGATTTAATGTCTTTCAGTTGATTTGATACCAATATTTGTTCAGATTCCCCTTTCCACTTATCCCCCACCTCCAGGGCCACTTTTAGATTTTGGAAGAGCAAAGTTTATGTTATACACCAAAGGAGAATGTTTCATTTCTAATGATTTTATTCTCTGGAATGCTTAAATTTTGCTGTCATCTTTTTATTGTTATGATGTTCATGAGCCTCAGGAGTATTCAGAGTCCTTGAATACTGTGTTGTACTTCTGCTTTACTGGGTCAGGAAAAGGGGCAGTCAAAGCAGCAGAAACCATCTTTCAATTTTCAAATCGTTCCTCTAAGAATGTTACTTATTTCTTTTTAAAATTTAGAATCTGTGCTTTAACTTTTAGGTAATAGTAGTAAGGGGAATATTTGTGGGAAAGGCAATAATTTTAGTCATTCATTTTTAGTGTGGGAAAGTTCAACTTGCCTGACCATGTTTGCCAGCTTGAGGAGTTATTTGGTTGAACTGAATTGTTTATTAAAATAAAAAAAATATGTATAGATCTAATTGTTAACATTTGAGTGTCTAAAATAGATAAGGAAAAACTACCACTATGTATTTGCAGCCCGGGGAAAGCTGAGGCCATATTTAAGCACGAGGCAAAATTAGAAACACTGATTTAGGAAGAAAGGGAACTGTGTTTTGGAAGTCTGGCAGTTTCATATCTGATGTAACAAAATTCTGTGAGAAATGAGAAAAATTTTGCAAATAGCAGAAGCCATATGGGGCCACAGGAAGCTGTTGTAGCTTGGGTCTTATAGGTAGCATTGTTCAATATAAGGATCATTTATAGATCAGAAAGGAAAAGAAAAGACAAGACCTTGCTCCTTATACTGTTGGGGACAGATACATATTGTATATAGCCACAATCTTCTGCCAGAATCCAAGCTGACCCTTACCTCCCAGTTCTGGTATAGGCACTTTGTACCTAAAAAAACTTTTTGCTTGGGGTGGCTAGGTTGCACAGTGAATAGAGCACCAACCCTGGAATCAGGAGGACCTGAGTTCAAATTTGGCCTCAGACACTTAACACAAAAACTAATTGTGTGACCTTGAACAAGTCCCTTTTGCTATACCATTAACCTAAACCTAAAAACATCAGTTTTAGGTGACTGAATACATTTGTTGATTATGCCTAAACCCTCAAGAATCAATGGACTAGGTTCAAATTCCATATCTGGTGCTTACTCTCTTTATTTACTTCGTAAAGCCACTTAACTTTCCTGGGTCTCATCTTTTTCACCTGTCAGATGAAGGGTTAGACTAGATGACCTTCCTTTTCTAGCTCTATAGTTACGATTCGATGATGCTTTTAGGTCTACTCTGTCACCAGTAGAAGGCACAGGATACCTATAGCCAGGCCTAGTTGTCTGTATTCCAGACCATCATAGTTCCTGTATCCAAAGGAGGGATAGCTTCTTTTAATTTCTGACACCCATTTTCCTAGATGTACATTCCTCTCCTCTTATCTTGCCCCCTTATGTGAGAGACCCAATGACTGATAATCAGTTTCTACCATACTAGTTAAAGGATGAGTCTTGTGGAATTTTTAATCTCTTTAATCCCATTCTTTTTTTTTTTTTTGGTGGAGGATCTCTTTCCCTATTCTACCACCACCACTAAAACCATCATGGGGCAACATTAAAGGGAGAAAAGGAGCCACCACAGGGCAACCTGAGGAATATCTCTGGAAGATGACAGATTTTTTTCCCTTAGAGTTGGATATATGGGGATATTTATGATCCATTAGTGTCTAATGGTAGCCATCTCTGAGGTGGAGGGAGAGAAGAAAAAAAAAGGAGAAATTTAAAAAAATGTATATATAAACCACACACACATTTATTATATATTAATATATTTATTATATATGTTAAGGGAATAGCAAGTTGTACATAATAGATTTTCAATTTCATGTGCAATCTTTTTTCTCATTATACTATGTTATGGAAATTCTTGTTTTATCTCATGAATTAGAAATAAAATAAATTTAAAAAATAACAATACTCCTTAAAAAAGATGCTTGTATGGTTGAAGAACTCAGTTGTTATTGGTCTTATCAGCAGTTAATAGAACTACTTCCTTATTATTCATCCCTTCCTATGCCTCCCTCATAGGGGAGAGGAAACTTTCAAATCAATGGGTTAAGGAGGCAACAAGTGAAACAAAAGTTTTTCTTGGATGATTTTGAATGAATGGAGAAGTGACATGTGGAAACTGACAGCATCATCTGTATAATATTTTCCTGTAAAATGATGGTAATGATATTTGGGCTACCTACGTAACAGGGTAGTGTTGAGGAAATCCTCTGTAAATTTTAAATTATGTTGAGGGGCAGCTAGGTGGCTCAGTGAATAGAGCACCCACTCTGGGGCAGGAGTACCTGAGTTGAAATCTGGCCTCAGATACTTGACACACTCACTAACTGTGTGACCTTGGACAAGCCACTTAACTCCACTTGCCATGCCTTCCCCCCTCCAAAAAGGCAAAAAAAAGTCTGATGAGATTATTATTACTTATTCAATTAAGACATTTATTGAGTACCTCATAAGGTCAGGCACTATGGTAGGCACTGAAGACGTGTATGTCTATGTATTTGTATATATACATATATATATGTTTATATACTATGTTTTTAATTGAACTTTATTGTTAGAAGCAATGAATTTCTTGATCTGGGGTCCATGGACTTTCAAAAAAATCAATAACTGTGTTTTAATATAATTAGTTTCTTTTATAATCCTGTGTATTTTATTCTATGCATTTAAACACATTGTCCTGAGAAAGGGACCATAGACTTCAATAGATTGGCAAACAGGTCCATCCCTGACAAAAACCAGTTAAGGACTCTGACTATACATAGAACAGCTATAGGTGATACTGCTCCAGATGGTGCCATAGGCAGTTTTGGTTATTACAGTTCATGTTACACTGAGCCCATGGGGGAAAAAAAAAACCCAACTTTTCTTTGTCTTGTGACCATGTGGCTGCTTTTTGATGAGCCTGATACAAGTCTGTCTCTTTGCTTCTTAGCCTTCTGATTAGTGAAAGCCCAGGCTGGTCATTCTGCTTCTTTGATTTCTCAACCATCCACAACTCGGCTGCTTGATTTGATTCTGGGCTTCTGTGCACCCTCTAAGTGTTGCTACAGTTCCCCTTATGGTCCATTCTTTTGCCTACCTCTTTGACTCCTTATGTGACAGTTGTCAGGGTATCCAGCTGTCATCTATCGATGGCATCTGGCCAGGCAAGTCTCACCAAGTTTCAGTGAGGACGCCTTCATGCTGGTGAACTGGCTGGAATCCAGGACTTTGTGTGAATGGTCTTGTCCTGCCATTCTCTATTAAGCAAGACTTGTACAAAATGGATGAAAGTATTCTCCTGATGATGATTTGGTTTCATGTGAATGTGAACATGTGCTCATTGAGATCAAGCAAAGTGATTGAAGGGTTGTATAAAAGGGGCTACATAAGAAAGAAATGCTTTAAGGAAGAATAATAATGAGAACATATTTTTTATTTTAGCATTTTATAATTTACAACATATTGTATTCAACAGAGCCTATGAGTTACATAATGAAATGGGAAGAATTGAAGGGTTTATTAGAGTTTTTTCTCTGACTTTCCCTCCTAGAGTTTTTACATTCTGTCTAGGCTGCCCTGGGATATGAAAGAAGGAGAAGCAGCATGGTGTATTTGACTGCTATATCTGCAGTCAGAAGACCTGGGTTCAAAGGCTGACTGTGTTCCTTAATATGGGAAAACCTTGGACATATCATTTCTGTTGGCTTCAGTAACTTTATCTATAGGACATAGTAGCTAGACTTGAAGCCTTGAGGTCCCTCTACTTTAAAAGTACAATCCTATGACCTGAACTAGTTTTTTTTTTTTTTTTGCATGAGTTGATAGAAAGCCTAGTGGCATCTTCAAATGACTTAAGCTATGAATTGGGAGACAAAGATTGTTTTGAAGTATAGAATTCCCTGTTCTGCCTAGCTAGAAACCTAAATGGATGGTCAGTTGGCTCTTCTGTCTATGACTAGGTTATAAGCTATAATTTGTCTTCTCTCCTTGCCTGAACAAAAAGTAAGTTAGACCATACTTGTTGGCTCTCCTTTTAAAATCATGCTTCAGATTCCTTATCCTAGCAGTCATTCTCACATTTTCATTTATTTTTTTCCCAAACCCTTTAAGTCTTATAGTTGATCCTTCCCTGTATTCAGGGCTCAGGAATATACACCTGTGTATGTCTTGTCCCCTTGGAAGAGATGCTTCGTTCTTGACATTTGGGGAAATCCTATCACTGAAATCTCTCTTTTCTTGGAGTATTCTCTAAGCACTTAGCTCATCTTGGCCATCATTGAGCTCTAAAGCCTTTAAATCAGTGGTTCTCAACCTATGGGTTGCGACCCCTTTATAGGTTGAACAACCCTTTCACGGGGGTCACAGGGGTCGCCTAAGACCATCGGAAAACACATATTTCCAATGGTCTTAGGAACCGAGACACCGCTCCTCTATCCATCTCCAGCTGGGTCTGCCCATATGCAGATATGCTCATGTACTAGTATTAAAGGGTCGCGGCATTAGGAAGGTTGAGAACCACTGCTTTAAATACTTCAAGATGAAAATCAACATGTGATTTCTTACTGTATATTCATCCTTCTTTATGACCGCAATGACCATATGATGCAAAAGAGATTCCAAGAGAGGGTATAATAAACACAGCATTTCTGTTTCTCCTTTGGGTAAATTAGCATGGACCTAGATCTACCTTTGCTATTGTGAACCATTTTCAGTTCACTACAAATTCAAAATAGAAATCATTTATTAGAGATCTCCTACATATAAGACATCGTGCTAGATATTTGGAATGCAAATGCAAGAACAGCTCCTCAACCTCAAGGCATTTTAAATTGTACCGAACTGATACAAACATGTACCTAGCTATGTACAGCACAACACACATATATGCATGTATATACAGGTATGCATGCAAATCTACATGGATGTAATCCTTCACCCCAGAGAAGCAGATTTTACAGTCTCAGTTTGTAAGACGTCCTAAAGAACCTCAAGGATCCTAATCTACAATTTACGTTATCTGCGTTTCAGTCCTGAATCATCAATAGCCTAATGCACATTTCCAGCTGAATGTCCCATAGACCTCTGTAACCCAACATGTCCAAACCAGAACTCATTATCCTTCTCTAGGTTGGTGCTATATATAGGCACTCCTCATGGTGATTTACACACACACACACACACACACACACACACACACACACACATACATGCACAAATATATGTGTATATATGTCATATGATGTGTGTGTTTATGTGTATGTATTCTTTCACCACAAACACGTTGCAGCTTGATGTACATAGCTATTTACATGTTATATCAGCCTGATATATATATATATATATATATATATATATATATATATATACATAATAGATATATACACACCATGCTTATGATATATAAACAGTTAAATTTCTTTACAACAAATTCAATATGCATGAACACATAAATGCATATAATCATCTGAAAGAAAGAACACCAACAGCTAAGGATATCACAAAAAGTTTCCCATAGGAGGAGAAACATGACATGAATCTCAAAGGAAGCCAGAGATTCTAAGAGGCAGAGGTGAGGAGTGAATGCATTCTAGGCATAGGGGTCAGTTTGAATGAAGAAACAGAGATGGGAGATGGAGTGCCAAGCTGGGGAAACAGTACATAGATCAATTCTGCTGGCACATAAAGTATGTTAAGGGCACAAATGTGAAATAAGCCTGAAAATGTAGGGTAAAGGCAGATTATGAAGGGCTTTAAATGTCAAGCTGAACACTTTATATTTTATCCCGGCAGTAATGGGGAGACTCTGTAGTTCCTTGAGCCAGGGAGTGATGTGGCCACATATGACTTTGGCAGAATATTTCTGTGGTTGTGTGGAGGGTAGACGGGAGAGCGAAGAGAGTAGAAGTAATAAGTCAAGTAACCCCTGAGAAAAGCAATGAAGACCTATGAAGTAGCGATCCTGAGTAGAGAGACAAGGTTGAATATGAGATATATTATGGAGGTAGATTCAACCAGACTTGGTAACTGATTGAATATATGGGAGGTGATGTGGTGTGAGAGAGGAGAATGAACTGAGACTGACTGAGATTGCAAATCTAGGTGACTGGGTGATGGTGTCCTCATCAGCATTTAGAGAGGGCCTGTTTATTTCAATTTTCTGACTTGGCATATATTGGTTTTCAACAGTTTCAGTCTATTACTTTGCTTTGTAGCTTGCCTCTTATTGACCAATAGTGTGGTCAGTAGAAGGAAAAATATTAGTTGATGCTAAGGGATTAACATTTTCAGGGAAATGATAAACCACTGAGAATTTTTTTGGGGCCAAATTGAGAGCTTTCATCTAAAGAAAACCACTTTTCTTCTTGAAGAAGTTTGGAAAGTCACTAGAAAATTCTGGTGCGTTGGCCAAGTCACACAATTAACAGACTGTCGTTTCTTGACCTTGCCAAGTATTGACAAGAGACACATCCTGTTGTTCAGCAAGGTCACTACTCAGCTGCATTGCTTCATTATTGATCTGGTTCAGACCTTAGATCCCAGTGGAGCCTGGATAGATGGCATTCTTGGCTCTGCAATACATTTTGGCTTCAATTTGACACTTACTCCAATAGACAGCTTAGGTTTTCATGCACACTTGACAAGGAAGAAAATAAGCTCGATGTATTTGGTGACTCTCTTATAGGATGGATATCAGGGGAAGTCATTTAGAAGGAAAGTATTCACAGCATTGGTTACTTGAAATGAGGTGATAGAAAGATGAGGGAGTCTTGACAGCCTTTGTCTCTTCAGGGCCCAATAAATGTGCTAATAGGGTGGGGAACCACATGTGGTTTCAAGGCTGCAGATTCCTTACCCTAATCTTTTACATGTGAAGATGATGACACTGAACCATTATTAAATGCCCTTCCTCCCACCCCCAAGAATGGTCCCGAGACATGTAATATGCCTTTCCTTTAGTGCCTGTTATGACTATGGGAGAAATGCATGGTTGGCTTTAGAAGTGTTTTCTTTATCTGTGGAACAGTCCTGTTGCTTGAATGGACTTGAAGATTGTGTGTGGAGTTAGCATTATGGTCCTGGATTTTGAGTTGGTGTGTACATACGGCATGGGAATTTCAGGGTGAGTAAATAATGTGACTCCAAGTCAGGGCACATGTGAGAGGAAGAGTGATGAGGTATTGAAATCAGAGCAATGGTGTGGAAACTGGCAGTTTGGGAGCTGTTAGGATAGGACATTTGAGCCTGAATCAGAAGTACCATGTGAAATGTGAAGATCAGGATAAGCATCACCTGCCTTCATACTTCCCTAGAGACACTGGGTGACTCTCAGGACTCCCAGTGCAAATGAATCCCGCACAGTGGTTCCAACTGGGGAGAAATGTTCTCTTATCAGTTTTGGTGTTGTTCCACAGTAGGTAATCAGAAAATGCTAAATCACATAAGTGGCATAACACTGAAATTGATTGGTGGCCCCCTCAACGCTTCTAATTAGGTGATGAGTGTTGAAGAATGGTACAGTAATCTTAGGGTATATGATTATAAAAATAGTATGAGGAAGTCTGTGTAATATGAATGGCAATAAAATGCCTGTCTGTGAATAGAGAGAATTGCTAAGATTAAAGAGATGTTGTGGAGGTATAAATGGTAAGATTTTGCAACTAATTAGATATATGGAGTGAGAGAGAGTGAAGAGAATGAAAATAGAAGCAAGGTTACTAATCTGGGACACTAGAATAATAGATACGGGTTTGCTTGTGTCAGAGAAGTTTAGGAAGATAGATAATGAATTCTTTTATGGACATGTCGAGTTTGAGAGGTCTATGGGACATTCAGCTGGAAATGTGCATTAGTGATTCAAGACCAGAGTTCAGGTGGTCTAAGTTGTTCATTAGGAAGAACTTCCTCCTGAGGTAATTTAGGACATATTACAAAATGAGGTTGTATAATCTGTTTCTCTGGGAACTTTTTCAGAAAGAGTGCTTCATATGTGCTACAAACATATCCTTAGGATGCTGGGTCAGAGTCTTAGAATAAGTACTATATCAGAAAGAAATCCAAGCCTGTCTCTTAAAGTTATCCTTATAAATTGACTCAGTACTTATGAGAAAATGGATCCCTTAACATGTGATGATAAAGTAAGCTAGTCTGTGCCACAGCACTACCACAGAACACTTGACACCAGGGGAAAGGACATTCTCTCTCAAGTGGTTCCCTGCAGCACATCAGGGAAGGATATTGAAACATGCCCTATGTTATGGGAATCTGAAGATCTTCCCTGCCCCTAGGCCCTTTGCTAAAGTGGCTACATGACTCTGAGGACCCTTGGATATTTGAAAATATACTCTGTTCCCTAATAGGCTGAATGTGGTCATGTGGAGCCT
>CM053588.1:194561203-194578668 GCA_028646515.1 Pseudochirops corinnae
TTAATGTAATCAAGATTATCCATTTTGCATTTTATACTGCTCTCCAACTCTTCTTTGGTAATAAAGTCTTCCCTACTCCATAAATCTGACAGGTAAACTATTCCTTGCTTCCTCAGATTACTTACAGTATCAGCCTTTATACCTAGATCATGCACCCATTTAGCAAAGTGATTTTGCTAAAGCTCAAGTCTTACCATGCTCCTTCCCTACTCAAACTCCAACAGCTCTCTGTTACCTGCAGGATCAGATATAAAACCCTCTGTTTGGCATTGGAAGTTCTTTACAACCCAGAGCATGCTTCCCTTTTAAGTCTTCTCAAACTTTACTCCCCTTCAATTACTCTATGTTACAGGGTACTGAGTTGCTGCTTGTTCCTTGCTCATGACACTCAACTTTCAGCGTAGTGCCTTTTCACTGGCTCTCCCCCATGCCTAGATTTTTCTCTCTCTTTTCTCTCTCTGTCTCTATCCAATTTCTTCTCTGATTTCCTTTAAATCTCAGCCACAATCCCAATTCCTGTAAGGAACCTTTCCCAGTCCCTCTTAATGCTAGTGCCATCCCTTTGCGATTATCTCCAATATAACCTGCATGTATTTTCTTGATACATAGTTATTTGCATGTTGTTTCCTCCATTGGACTCTGAGACTCTTGAGGGAAGGGATTATTTTTGCCTTTCTTTTTATCCCCAGTGCTTAACACAGTGCTTCACATATTGTAGATGCCTAATTAATGCTTATTGACTTGACTTGATGGAGAGAACCATGGTTACAGTGGAAACACATACCTTTATTGTTGAGGGACAGGACCAACACCTTTCTGATTGGCTAACTAAATTAAATGAAACTTATTATATGTGGCAATCATATGTGTGGGTCTATGGTTTGACTAGGAAATATCCACCTCTCTCTACTGTAAGGGCCACTCAACTCAGTAGCCTAAGGGCCAGCCTTAGGCTGTATTCTCAGGAGGGACTAAAGAGACCAGAGGTGAGATAAAGCGTACAGCAGCTGCATTTTATTTGATGATGGTGTTCTCCTTTTATACCCTAAGGGCAACATGATTCAGGCACTATCTCCTCATGCACAGGGGGTATGGACCAATGGAGGAGGGCCAAACCAGTCATGTCAGCTGCTGCTCATCAAGTGAGTGGTCTTGTGGGAGACTACCTTGTGAGCCACAACTGGGCTGTGACCTTCAGCATTTCCTCATCTCTCATGGGCACAGGGAGACCCCGAAACCAAGAGGTCCTGAGGCAATCCCTGATTTCTCATGGAACAAAGGTGCTTTTAACTCGCATTGTCCTCTACACTCTACTAAGTTGTGTTAGAAAGACTTTAGTATAATAAACTGAATGGATTTGAAATGGGTAAAATTTAATATTTGTTTTGCATTTAAAGACTAGGGATGGAAGGAAGGATAGTACTCCTGATTCACATTTATATAGCAATTAAAATTTGTTAAATCCTTTATGTGTAAATGTCATACCATCTGATTCTCATGACTCTATGTGAGAGGCATGTATTGTTTTATGGCAGTAAGTGGTATTGTAATCCTCTTTTTGAGGCTCAGAGATGTTAAGTGACTTTCTCACAGTTACATAGCCACTAAGTGCCCCAGGAAGGATTTGAACCCATGTGTTCCTGACTCCAACTCCAACTCCAACATTCTGGTTGATGTTTTGCATTTAGACAAGATGCACTTTGAAAATCCTCCTTTGCACATGTGTTGTCAGTAATTTCCTTACATTTGTTCTTTTCTCATTCCTCAGTGGTGTAATTTTACATTCTGACCCATAAGCCAAAATCCAAGAAAGGATCTTCTTGTCATCCTATGAGGGCTGCAAAGTGAACAAACCTTTGGGGAAAGCAGCCCTATCTTTTTGGTCTCTTCTACCTAATGTGGTGCAAAGACAGCTTGGCCAGTATTTTCCTCTGCATTCTTGCAAAGCTGTTAAATGAAATAGCTACCTAGCTGAATTCAGTGCCTACCCTGAGTTCCATAATAATTTCATGTCTCCTCTCACCTGCTGAGTGAGAAAGGTAAGGAGAGATGGCATTCTTTTCCCCAAGGGCAAACAGAGAGATTGTGTATTCATTGTTGAACTTCACAGGATGCAAATGGTATGGACTATGGTGGTGAGGTGATGAGAAAATCAGAGGTTCCTGTAACTTGCTAGTGAAGAAGAAGAGAAGTGAGACCTTGCTGTACGTGAATTATAGGCCTTGGAGGAAGAACCCAGGCGTGATCATTTAACCTAAAATGTAAATTTTTTTCCTATACATACATACAGACACACAGTATACATAAAGATAGGTATATGTGGGGAAATGTAGGTATGCAAGTATATATATATCCATATATATGGACATATACACACATGTGTAGGTACACAGATGCACACTTTCCCCACATATGCCTATCCATATGCATGTGCATATGTGTACTGTACTTGTACAGCACTCTCAGCTTCTTAATACATATATGTACATTTCCTAGTATATACATATATAAGTATATATGTGCATGAGGAAAATATACTTGTATGTATATGTGCATTTTCCTTGTATGTACATAACTTTATATATATGTACACACATACTCTTCTTATTAATACACACCATTGACTCCAGTCAGGCTCAGGCTTGTACACTTTCCATCCTCTTACTTACGAATGCTTGAAATGACTTGGTTACCCTGGAGATCTTTGCTAGTTTCCCACAGCTGTAGTGCTTCTGTATTCACTTCTCCTTACTCCCCTGTGATTTTCCTTCTGTTTTCATCACTCTTCTGAATTAGTCTCATCTGGATATCTCCACCTCACTGTCTTTTTGACCTCTCCACTGGCAGTTTACTCTTCAGGGCCACCCATGATCTTCCAGTTGTCGAAAATATCATCTTTTCTTGGTCTCCCTTCTGCAGAACTTGACACTATTCCACCATGACCATGACCACCATCTCCTGTTTGAAACTTTCTCCTCCTTTGGCTTTTGTGGTGTTGTTTCTCTTTGGTTACTTCTGGTTTCTTCATTGGCTCATATTCTTCCTTTTGTTTTTTAAATGTGTATGTACCAAAAGGCTCAATTCTTGGCTCTTCATTTTTCTTCATTTATTCTCCCACATGAAGATTGTAGGGTCATATATCTAGAGCCTATTTTCTCATTTACTCCCTTAGGTTCAGGAACTCTAGTATTTGGTTCATTTAAAAAAATCTCTTCTTATGCCCCATCCAGTGAAACCCTGGGAATGTCAGTATCAGACTTATGTGCTTCCCAGAAAAGGGCTCTCAGCTCCTCTGAGAGCGCTCAGTCTAACAAGAACATAAAAGCCAGAGAAAAGGTTTTACCTACCTGACAAAATACAGAAAGCACTTATGCCATAGCTTATCAACAATTAAGAAAAATCTTTCTTTCTTTTTATAAGGACTCATGTGCTCAATTCAACTTAAATTCTTATTTCAACTATGTCATTCTGGGTTGCTAGAACACTGACCTTCCCCCCAACCTATAGCCTATACAGTCCTCATGGTGCTGTCAATGAAGGCCAAGGTGTGGGTTCATTTGTCCGTGTCATGACTCTGTGCTCCTTAGTTTTAGCCTCTCCTCTGCTCCTTGGTCCCATGGTTCCCTTCTGTGCTTATATGTCTCTTATCTCTGCACATCTGAAGCCTGGAAGGAAGAGGTCAGAACTTAAAACATCAGTAATACTTTTGGTTCCTTGTATTTACAAAAAAGCAGTGAAGTGGAAAAAGTAGTGGCTTTGGAATTCAGTACATGCCTTTATCACTTAATACAACTATGACCTTGGACAAACCACTTGATGTCTCCATGCCTTACTTTCCTCCTTTGTAAAACTAGGAGGGTGGATTATATGGCATAGAAGGCCCCTCCCAACTCCATAGTTTGATGCTCTTGCATCTAATCTTAGTGCTTGGTTTCAGGCCCCATCTACCATAACAATCAATGTTGTTTGATCGACTCTTTGACTGTCTGAGTGGTGTACAAACGGTGTGGCGACTTGTTAAAGGTGAATTGCTCTACTTGGCAGGTTATTTATGAGTCCTATTTATTTTTATTGATTTTAATTATGTGCAATATTTCTATAAATATTCTCCATGGGCCCAGAGGCCTTTAATAACATCGGGTATTTTTCAGGTTGAGTAGAACAACAAGCAGAAAGGAAAGCAGTTTGCAGGGCTCATCTCCCTTGGTGTAGAGCTCATGCGGCTCCCCTGTCATGCCTCAAAGCAGGTGGGCTTTCTGGCCACATTGGGCTTTCTGTATTTGGAATGGTTTTCAGATTGTATTGTGATGTGGGTAAAGTGATGGATGAATCTCTGCGGTTACACTGATGCCAGGATGGGCTAGTTTTGGTCTCACGTTTGCATACTTTTACACAGACTTGCCCTCTATGTTTGGACCGCCCTTTCTTCATCCTAGCCACTTAGTATCCCTAGTGTGTTCAAAGCTCACCTTAAATGCAAACTACTATATGAACCCTTTGCTGACCCCCCATTCCCCATCTCCCAGATTCTAATGCCTCCCCCTGAAATCACCAGTTGCCTTGAATTTATTTTGTATACACTTTTATGTGTCCAAGTTGCCCCTTCCCCCGCAAGGTGAGATCCAAGAGAGTAGGTGTTCTTCCATTTTTGCCACTGTACCCCTTGTAACAAGCAGTGCCTGGCGCATAGCTGATGGTTAATAAAGGCTTGTTGTTTTCTTGTTTGTTGATTGATTGCCCTAAGTCCCCTATAGGACGGCCAAAACCAATCTGACTTAAAGCTGACCTTATTTTTCAGTATCATTGAGTTAGAGAGAATGGTTAAAGTTGGTCACATTGATTTTCTTCAGTTCATCTCCATGGCCAGCAATTTGCTACTCATCCTTATTCCCCACTGCTTATATGCCAATAAGAGACACATTGCTTTCACTAAATGTTTGGTGAATACCTACCTGTGCAAGTCCAGGTGCCAGATCTGGTCATTTCTACCTTCATAACATCTCTTGTATGTTTCCTTCTCTCCACTTCCATAGCCACCTCCATTGTTCAGGTCCTTGACACTCCTTGCTTAGACTCTTTCAATACCCTCCCAATTGGTCTCCCTGCCTCCAATCTCTCTCTATTTTTAGCCCTCCTCCATATAACTGTCAAAGTCAGTTTCCTAAAATGCAGGTCTGACTATAGTACTACCTACTCAATACATTCCAGCAATTCCTTATGATCTCCAGGATCAAATGTAAACTCCTCTCTTGATTGAAAGCTATTTATTTATTTATCTTTTTGCTTTTTTTTTTTTTTGGAGGGGGGTAAGGCAGGGCAGTTGGGGTTAAGTGACTTGCCCAAGGTCATAAGGCTAGTAAGTATTAAGTGTCTGAGGTTGGATTTGAACCCAGGTCTTCCTGACTCCAGAGTGAGTGCTCTATTCACTGTGCCACCTAGCCGCCCTTATTCAAAGCTATTTATAACCTGGCCTCTTCCTACCTTTCCAATTTTCTTACACTTTTCTCCCTTCTCCTCATTCTGTGACCCAGCCACTTGTTGTTTTTCATTCACAGTATCCCATCTCCACCCTCTGTTCTTTTTCACTAATGGTTCCCTGTGCCCAGAATATTTACTTTCTTCCCCTTCCCTTTACCTCTCTCTACTTCCCTGTCTCCCTTCAAGTTTTAGCTCCTCCTTACCCAGGAGGCTTTTCCTTGTCTTTCACTTTGCTAGGACCTTTCCCTCTGAATTTACCTCTCAATTCCTCTGTGTGTTGCTTATGTGTACCCCTAACTATTTAACGTTTATCTCCTTCATAAGAATGCGAGTTACAGGAAGGCAGAGACTGGGTCTTTGCTTTTGTTTGTATCCCCAGCACTCAATACAGTGCCTGGTATGCAGCAAGTGCTTAATAGTTGCTTTTTGATTAATTGATTGCTTAGAGCTGGGGATACAAAAAAAGGATGAGGTAGTTACTGCTACTAAGAAGCTTAGTTTCTAGTAACACAGACAGGAAATATGCTTTAAAAGACACTTCACAGTATAAGATTGTATTCATTAATTCATTTAAGACCTATTAGGACCAAATTGCACAGAGATAATACGCTATGGAAGAACAAGGAGGGTTTGAGCTACTTCTTTAGGCCCCCATAACCAGACCACTCAGAAGCAGTCTTAGATTCTACATGCTTGCCCTGCTATCATTAAGACAAATGAAATGTTCTATTTAGAAACTGAATTGAGGAGGGTATGGATTGCTTTACATTTAGCAGAAAGAGCCCTGCACAGGTAGAGAATCCTGATTTTGCTACTTACTCTCTGTATGACTTTGGGCTAATCAGTTGCCATCTGTGGATCACAGTTCCTCTATCTTTACAAGGACTAAGTTGGACTAGGTGGCTTAGTGGATGAAGCCTCTTCAATTCTCTTCCTTTTCCCTTCTCTCTACAGTGACTGCCCTCTCCCCTCCCATTGCTCTTCTATCTGTCCTCCTCTATCTATCTCCTCCCTCTTCTGTCCTCTCTCCCATTTTCCATTTTTCTCTCTTTTATTTCTCCCATTCACTTACTCCTCTTTCCCTTCCCCCTCCCTTCACCATTTTCCCCTTCTCTCTTTTCCCCTTCCTCTCTCTTCCTTCTCTCTTTCTCACTTAAATTTTACAATTTTAAATAACATAACTTGTTGACTCTGCTAGCCCTAAATTACCTCCAACAAAGGCTTTAATTTCCCTTCCTTCCCGGATGCTTTTGATCAAAGTACAGCTTCAATTTTAGTTGGGAGGAACTCCATTGTCTTGTCTCCTGACCCTTGTGGGCCTTGGTGATAGCTCAGCAACTTAGCAGAGAAATTGCCTTTGTAAGACAGCCAGCTTTTAAAATCTTTTTATTAGAAAACTTTTTTTTGTTTGCCTCTATGCTCTTCCTGGATCCTTCTGAACCATATAGTGCCTAGAACCAGAGCAAAAACTTTGCCCTTCTCTCAAATGATCCTCCAGAGTCTTCAGAAAAGAGAGCAGGGACAAATTCAGGGAATTTCATTTCAGGCTCAGAGGTGGTGAGATTGGTTCACAGCCCCAGGAATCATCTGAATATTTATTTCATTTAAGAAAATATTCCTGGGCTGAGGCCTCCACACTCAATTTTCAATCTCCCATTGGAATGCATCAACAAGTCTCCCTTTTCCATTCTTTCACCATAGGTATCATATTTAGACCAATGCTATACATCTCTTGGCTGCTGATAGCACAGCCCCTATCAATTTAGTTTGGATTTATTAAACTCCATTTCTGAGCGATTGTGTATCATGGCAACTTTGAGGCTATATATATAGACTCCTGTCCTATATTTCTAACCTCTTCTCTGTGTTTGTACTTCCCTTGGCCCCGAATTTTTGTGCTCCTCTGAAATCCCTGATCACTTGCCATAAAATCTCTGGGCCTCTTTCCCACCTGTTCCCTTGTGTTATTTATAATAGGCCAAGGAGAAAATGCTCATTCAAATTTGAAAGGGGAGGATATGTCAGAGAAGGGAAAGATTTGGCAATGCTTTTTGGAGTTGAAACCTCTGACATAAAGAAAAAAGAGATGTGCTGAGCAAGGATTGCAGTAGAAGGTACCTATCGAGCCTTTGACAGTGAAGAAGAAAAACGTCCTCTAAGCTGCTGTCAGAGTAG
The DNA here is from genome assembly GCA_028646515.1 of Pseudochirops corinnae. NCBI lineage: Eukaryota > Metazoa > Chordata > Mammalia > Diprotodontia > Pseudocheiridae > Pseudochirops > Pseudochirops corinnae. The sequence continues at coordinate 194,568,857 of CM053588.1, forward strand.
GAGCATTTATTGGAAGTGTGATGCAAGAGTTTTGAGAATTGATTATTTTGGTGTGAAGGAATTGTTGTTTAAAAATAAAACAGGTTAGAAATGATTATTGTCACCCTTCTTTTGACAGGCCTGAAATAATTGAATGAGTTGTCTGTTGAGGAATATGAGAAAAAATTTTACCCTTGGAGGGAAATGAAGATTTTCCACTTGATCTTGACCAATCAATATAAACTCCAAGGGTTGCTATTTTATGGGGGAAAAAAAGTCTAAAATGCTCAAAGTATCAGACAGGCGGGCTTCATTGTTTCTAGAAACTTTTTTTTTTTTTGCTACAAAACCTGTGCAACAATCATAACTGTTTGCCTTGCAATATCAATATTCCTTTTGCTTTGAATCTAGGCCTGTAATGTTATCAGGATAGAGAACTCCCTCTCAGAAATAACTTCTACTGTTGCAGATTGGAAACTCATATGAAATTCAGTCTTAGTTGCCTGGAGGTGCTCAGAGGTTGTGCAACTTGCTTGGGATCGCATAGCTTATATGCATGGAAGTGGGACTTGAACAATTATTTTCTTCATTCCAAGACCAGTCCTCCATTTTTTATTATACCATTCCATCTTTCTATCAATATGCTTTAAGGGTGAATTTTGTACTTAAGGTCATCTTGGTAGCGGAAGTGGACAAATCCTCTATTCAGAGAAGAATGAATGATGTCAGGGTTTAAAAGTTAAGAGAGTTTTCATTAAAATGTTGGGCTTTTGGGGGCACCAATCAGCTTATTATTCATGGGGCTTTTATTTGAGTTTGATACTTCCTAAAGTCTCTTCCTGCTTTAATGTTGAGTGAGTACCACTTGTGATACTTTCTATCTGTATGACTTTAGACAGATCTCATAATTTCCCTGACTCAAATTTTCCTCATCTATAAAATGAAGGGGTTGGACTGGAGAGCCTCTGAGATCCCTTCTACTCTGAGCCTATAATTCATGATGAAGCTGATAGGTTTCCCCTTTCAGAGAACTCTACTGAATCTACATGTAGCAAAACAAAAAGAAAAGAAAGAAATGCACAAAGCATTTGAGTTTTTTATCTTCATGTCATCGCCAGAATGAAAGAGAAAAGATAGGTGACAGACTATATTTTCCATCTGAATGTGTTGGTGACCATGTAGACCAAGTTCCAGTCAATCAAACAAAATGGGATTTTGAACAATTGTGTAAAGGTGTATACAGATTTATAGACAGCTCTGGCTCACTATTTAAGCTGGTTAAAAGTAAGGATTACAGAGTGGGCTGCCTCCGCTGCAGGTGTTCTGCACTGGCTATCTTGACTATTTGTGTGCAATGGGTAATTAAGTGCCTATTCCATTTTCTTAGGATCTGCAGAGCTTACTAAGAGAAGAGTTTGCACTATTTTACCTGTTTTTCACATTCTGACTCATGGTTTGTGAATTTGGATGGGATTGAAATGGTAACCATAGTCAAAGGTTTTAAGCTGTATAACAATTTTACTAAAGAGTCTAGATTTTAAGTGATTTGTACCCTGTGTTTTTCCATGTTTCCAAATCAGTCTTTTTCTTTTATTTTATTTTTTGGGAGGCAATTGGGGTTATGTGACTTGTGCAGGGTCACAGAGCTAGTAAGTGTCAAGTGTCTGAGGCTGGATTTTTTAAACTCAGGTTCTTCTAACCCCAGGGCAGATGCTCTATCCACTGCAGCTTCTAAATTAGTCTTTTTTTGGTTATTAACTTTTGTTTATTTTTAGTTTACATCATTTATTTCCACCAGATTTTGAATTACAAATTTTCTCCCCATCTTTCCCCTAGTCATTTTAATCAATTCCAAGAATGTTGCAAAGCCTCCTCACTGAAATCCATAGTTTTATGAAAGAGAGCTATCCATAATGGAAAAAGAAAGTGAGTGGAAAATATATATTATAGGGATTTTGATATGTAGCTGGATGGGCAGCCCACTGAATTACTCTATCAACATAGAGCTCTTTGATGTGCTACAGATGATCTGGATTTAAGAGAAAGCAATTAGCCTGCACTGAATTTGGGAAATTGTGCAGTGTTTTTAATGATCCTAAACTGCTCAGTGCACCCAAAGTCCATGTCCTTAACACTATAATTTTCCTGGTGGTTTTACATGGTATCTTGGGATACCATGATCTTGGAAAAGTCAAAATTGCAAATGGCCCAAAGAGCGATGGAAGGACACCTGGTACCCTTGTATGGTGTTTTAAAGGTGGTAGGCACTTAATAAGAATCTGCTGAAGGATAGGTATAAGTGTTCTGTAAACTATGGCCAGTGATGAATTGTGCATGAAAAGTGGCTCATCAATCAGGTGACTGATCAATGAGCAAATCTAAGACACAACAGATGGAAAGCCCTAATACAATGTTGGTATTCTTAGAATATTGAAAGAATCAGAGGAGGCCTTCTAGCACATTGGATGGATCTTCTCTTAGGGACTTATGGGAAGACATGGACAAGAGATGCATACTGTAAGGAGTGATAGGTTGTGATCTGTTCCAGTGAAGGGAGTACCTACATCAATAAGATTCAAAGTTTTAAAGTATTAATCAAATGAATTGTATGAACTTTTTATTGTTGTTCAGTCATTCAGTCATGTCTTACTCTTTGCAACCTAGGGACCATATCATGCAAGGCTCTTCTTTCCTCCGCTATCTCTTGAGGTTGATCCAAGTCCATGTTCCATTGTTTCCATGATATTTTCTATCCATCTCATCCTCTGTTTCCTTTTCCTTTTGCCTTCAACCTTTTCCAACATCAGGGTCTTTTCCAACAAGTCCCATCTTCTCATTGTGTGACCAAAGTATTTAAACTTCAGCTTCAGTATTTGACCTTCCAGTGAATAGCCTGAATTAATTTCTTTAAGTATTGACTGATTTGTTCTCCTTGGATGAACTTAGGTCAATGAAATATGCACAGAGACTGATTTATCTTCTTGGATGAACATAGGTCTATGAAATATGTACAGAAATATGTGCATGTTTCTGAGTGGGTAATCTAGTGACAAGAATTTCCTCCAACAGAGTCTTTTGACAAGAAATTATCACCCTCCCTATTTCTAGATCCCTTACATAGGGATATTGTTGGTCATCCATAGATTGAGTTGATATTTATGCCAAAAATCTGAGTGAAAAGTAGACAACTCTTTCAATCTGCCAGATGCTCTGTCTGCATGATGCCAAATGTCTAGATATTTGGAAATATCCTAAGCAATTCACTGCGGGGCACAGTCCCAGGCCCTATCAGTGCTACTTTTGCCCCAGCTTTAATGAAATATTGGTTGCCATAAAACTGACAGGGTGAGAAACAGTTTTGTGCTAATGGGTTTTTGCTTCACTGGGATAGAGAAACAAATTTTATTATATATAACAACATAGGCTCCCCAGCGTCCTTACAATTTCAAGTTCCTCTTCTAGAAGTTGGGTAGTTTAAAAAATTTTGTTTGCTTTAGTGTAAATGTTGGAAATGATATGATCCTGCCAAGTATGTTTTTACTTCTAATTTTCATGTAGAACTCAGCTCAACTTTGATAACTGGGGTGGCCAGGTGAAGGCCCAGTGATAGCAGGGTCCATTGCATTAAGCTGATTTCTAACTCACGGACTATTCCTATTAGCTGAACACCTCAATGCTTTCGTTTCTCTGATTTTCTTAATAAAGAGTATGGAGTAATTAGCTAGTAATTAGCTTTGTCACAATTAAGTAGCACAATACTATCATACTTTAACGGATCTGGGATCTTGTTGATATTGATGCTCCCTTTTCTTCATCCATAAAATGAGGATCAGATGACCTCTATACCCCCTGACAGCTCTAAATCTATAGTGCTGTGAATTTCGTAGAACATTATTAAGCAAATTATCTCTTTTATGTTTATTAAAAAATCTTGTATGATTTTAAGAAATGTGTGGGAGGCACCATGTTTGTCAGGATTTTTTTAAGTCTGCATTTTGCTTTGCCAAATCAAAAGATTTATTTTCAATAAATGAAACTAAGCACAATGAAGTTCTGAATTTTTTATACCTTTCAATCAATCAATCAATCAATCAATCTTTGTGTTTTACACAAAGAGGTCCTACTTCTTGCCAAGGCAAGCTCTTCTACCTTCATAAGCTATTTCATTCAATACTGTTTCCTCCAAGATTGCCCCCTCTGCCACATCCATGCTCTCACTTATCTTCAGTCTTTCCCAGTAGGGCTGCTTCCCTACTGAATAGTCTCACTTGATCCTTCCTTCTAACTCTCATCCTATATCTATTCTGCACTTTGTGGCTAACTTTGAGAAGGCTTTCTCCAATAGGCACCTCCATTTCCTTACCTCTCACTCTTTTTAGTTCTTTTTAATTTGGCTTCAGATTTTATCATTCTACCCAAACTGATCTCTCCAAAGTTACCAATGATCTCTTAGTTGTGAAATCTGATGGTCTTTGCTCAATCCTCAATCCTTCTGACCTCTCTGTAGCCTTGGATGCTCTCAACACCCTCTTATCAATACTTTCTTTCCTCTAGGTTTTTTAGGATATCACGTCCTTTTGATTCTCTTCTGACTTAGCTGACTATTCCTTCTAAGTCTCTTTTGCTAGATCTTCATCCAACTCTTGCCTATTAATGGATGGTGTCCCACAGGTCCCACAGGCCTGGTTCCCTTCTCTATTTATACTACTTTACTTGGTGATCTCATCAACTCCCATGGATTTAATTATCATCTCTGTGCTGACCAGCCCCTCTGCTGACCTCCAGTTTTACTTCACTAGCTGCCTTTCAGACATCTTGAATTGACTATCCAGTATTCATTCATTTCAGTTATGTCCAACTCTTCATGACCCCATTTGGGGTTTTCTTGGCAAAGATACTAGTTTGCTGTTTCCTTCTCCAGCTCATTTTACAGAAGAGGAAACTGAGGCAAACAGGATGAAATGACTTGGTCAGGGGAACACAATAATTGTCTGAGGCCAGATTTTAACTGAGCAAGATGAATCTTCCTGATTCCAGATCTGGCATGCTAGCCACCATGCTACCCAACTGCCTAACTATCCGATAGACAGTTTAAATTCAATATATGCAAAGATGAACTGATTATCTTTACTCCTAAACCTTCGCTCCACTTTGAATTTCTCTGTTTATTTTGAGGGGAGCACTGTCCTCCCAGACTTCTCGACTCTCAGCCTAGGTTTTATCTTTGACTCTTCACTCTCTCTCATCCCCCATATCCAGTCTATAGTCAAGATATGTTGACTTCACAATGGCAACATCTCTTGAATATACCACCTCCCCCCTTCTCTCCTCTGGTACTACCACCACCCTGATTCAGACCCTCATCTTCTCATGCCTGAACTATTTCAATAACCTCCTGGTTGGTCTGACTGCAACAAGTCCTTCCCCATTCAGCCACCAGAGTGATTTTCCTACAAGGCTAGTACGTCTATGTTACCAACATACTTGATAAACTCCCTTTCACCTCCAAGGTGAAATATAAAACAGTCTGTTTGGCATTCAAAATAATTTATCACTGCTCACCCGCCCCCCCAACCCTTTCCTGTCTTCTTACGTGTTACACCTGCCCCTGACACTCTCTTTGATCCAGAGAAATTGCGTCTTTACTGTCCTGTGAATACGACACTCCATCTCTTGGCTCTGGGCCTCTTCTGTGGCTGACCCATGCCTGGAATGCTCTGCCTCCTCATGCCTCCTGCCTTCCCTGGTCTTCTTCAAGTCATGGTTAAAAATCTCATCTTTTACAGGAAGCCTTTCCAAACTACTCTTTTTTTTTTTTAGAGGGGGGAAGATAACACAATTGGGGTTAAGTGACTTGCCCAAGGTCACATGGCTAGGGGTGTGTGTGTGTGTGTGTGTGTGTGTGTGTGTGTGTGTGTGTGTGTGTGTTAAGTGTCTAAGGCCACATTTGAACTCAGGTCCTCCCGACTCCAGGGCCAGTGCTCTATTCACTGCACTACCTAGTCCCCCCCAACTACTCTTAATGCTAATGCCTTCCCTCTGTTGATTATTTCCTATTTATCCTGCATATGACTTGTTTGTATATATTTGTTTTCATTTTGTCTTCCTCATTAGGTTGTGAACTCTGCAGGAACAGGGTCTGCCTTTTGCTTTTTGTTGTATCCCCAGTTCTTAGCACAGTTCCGAGCACAAGGTTTCTAAATGTTCATTGACTGACTACTTATTAACTGAATTGTGTGGCTGTTGTTTACAAACACTGCCTGCTCCTTGTTTCTCACATGGATGTACTATTTTGGGACTTCTCAGACTTTTCCACCATGCCTTTAGCAGGTACCTCTTGCAGCCTCAGTTCTCCCTCTTTCTCTCCCCCCCTCCAATTAGATTGTAAGCTCCCTGAGAGTAGAGACTTCCTTTTGTTGTATTTCTATCCCCAGCACTTTGCACCGTGCCCAGCATACAGTAGGTACTTAATAAGCATTTATTAACTGTTTATGGATTCTTTATTGACTATTGACTGTTCCCTTCTCATACTTATACTAAGGATGTCTTTCATATTCATGCAGATTATACTTATAAAGGTTTTGTTGGGATCGGAAAAGTAGGCATATGAATTGATGGTTTTTAATGTTTCATCAATCATTTTATAAAAAATAATAATTAGGTCTGGGATAAGCATTTTCTTTACCAATTAGAAATGTGTTTCCTTCTGCATCTGCATCTGCATATAAAAGATCCTAAGCTTGGTTGGAAGCCTAGGTTGCACATGGATTCCTATGGCCAAATTATCCGTTACCTAAGGATCACCATATAAGCCCCTGTGTACTTGGCCAGGGTGGAAGACAGTAATAGGCTGTTGCTAGAGTCACACTTCAAGCCTTTTTTAAAAAATCATGACAGAAACTGGCAGATTTTGTGCTCCATTGTTAGCCTTCAAGAACCTCCAAATTACAGTGAAGGATCAGATGAAGGCTTTTGTGGAAGCTATGACATGCATACATATAAATATAATATAAGGTAGCAGTATTGAGGCAAAGAAGAGAACAAAAAAATGTCTTGGGAATATTCAGGGAGGATGAGAACTATCAATTGGAAGAATTTATGGGAATCAAGGAAAGCTAAGTAGAGGAGGTGGCAGATGAGTTAATGCTTTGATGATTTTTTTTTTTAATTTGGAAGAATGAAAAGGAGGGTATAGTCTTAGGGAATGGGTGATAACTGCTGTGGGTGCATGTAAGTAATCATATCATGTGGAGCTTTCCATCCTTCCATGGCTGACTACTGCTCTAGTATTTTATTCCATCAGATTCTTCTCTATCCTTTCTCTGGGCCCTTTGAAAATTTCCCTCCAATAATCTGTTTGCTTTTGTAGTGGCAACATAATTTTGCAGTAGCAAAGTCAATGACCATCAAGTATACCATGGCTGAACCAGCTGTGGCATGTGGAAGTATTCTACTGTAAGAAAAAAACAGGATACAATAAATACAGAGAAACTTGGGAAGAATTCTATGATCTACTAAACTGAAGTAAGAAGAACAATATATGCGATGACTACAACATTGTTGAAACTAAATATAAGAATCTCTAATGATCAAGTTTAATTTCAAAGAAAAGATTTGAAGAGGCACATTGCCCTGAAAAGAGGGAGAGAAGACCCTCTATTTTTAGAGATTGGGGGCAATGGATGTGAAACTTCTCATATGATGGCAGACTTTTTCAAAGTGTTTGCTAGTTTTTCTGAGCTTTTAATGCTTTTAAAAATTCTTTGTGATAAGAAATAGGTCTTTTGGGTACAGTTAGGTGGCACAGTGAATAGAGCAATGGCCCTGAAGTCAGGAAGACCTGAGTTCGAAATTTGACCTCAGACACTTAATACTTACTAGCTGCGTGACCTTGGGCAAGTCACTTAACCCCAGTTGCACTGCTTTCTCCCTCAAAAAAAAGAAAAAAGAAATGGGTCATTTGGAAGGAGAGAGATATATTGGGAAATAATATAAACTAATAATATATTGATAATGTAAATTTATAACATAATCTGGTATAAAACAAAATAAATGTAAATTATTTGAAAACCTCTTACAAGGATGTCAAACGATGTTTGTTTTCTTCTTGTCTTTTTAAGATGATATGGTAACTTTACCCAGGGATTCTCTTCATTTCTGTCTCTGCAACTAGTTTCTCCTTGGAGAATCAGGTCCAGAGGAGTAGTTCTCTCTTTTTTTCCTTTCGAAGGATGAAATGATCATATTAGTCCCTTTATAAAGTTTGAGAATCAGAGAATTCTGACTATAATACTACCCCAGTGAGAGCTTCAACAGGTATCCAGTTGTATCACAGTCTCCTGTTTTTCTTCACTGTATTTTACAAAGTAGTTTGTAGGCTAAGCTGGTCTCACCATTGACTACCATGTTTCTCTGCTTGGCAAGGAAAAGAAGTGTTTGCTAGTTAAGACAATACTGGATTCTTTTAGCCCCCCTATATTTGGGTGCTTAGCATCTCTACTGAATAAAACCTAAATACTTTTTTATTGGTTAAATTTCTATAAAGTGAAATTAGAGTTTATGTTTTTACTTTTGTCTAATGTTCATCATTAATGGATCTCTTAACCAGTTCAAGATGGAGTTAGTCTAATTTATTTTATTTTTCTCTATTTTGATTGTTTCCTAATTTCATGTAGTTTCTTTATCCTGGTTTCTTATTTGGCATTAATTTTGCTCAAACTAGTTGATAATATGATTAAATATGCCTTACCCAGTCTTTTCTTTTCCTTTCTTTCTTTCTTTCTTTCTTTCTTTCTTTCTTTCTTTCTTTCTTTCTTCTTCTTCTTCTTCTTCTTCTTCTTCTTCTTCTTCTTCTTCTTCTTCTTCTTCTTCTTCTTCTTCTTCTCCTTCTTCTCCTTCTTCTCCTTCTTCTCCTTCTTCTTTTTGCTTTTTGGAGGTGGGAAGCAGGGCAATTGGGATTAAGTGACTTGCCCAAGGTCATATGGCTAGTGTTAAATGTCTAAGGTCAGATTTGAACTGAGGTCCTCTTGATTCCAGGGTTGGTTCTCTATTCACTGCGCCACCTAGCTGTCCCCTTACCCAGTATTTTCTCAAGACTTAAGATAGAATCAATTTCATTTTTTTTAAAAGGTAAATTCTTTTGACTCTCTTCTTGAACAAAGTAATAAAGACAGAGAAGGATGAGATTTCTGAGTGGTCTACAAGCCTCTGACCTTTTGTGTTTCTTGTTCCTGCACCATATTTCTGACGTAGTTTTTAGTCATCCTTCCATTTCTACTTTTGTGTAGAAGACTCAGAGAATCAAAGCATATACCTACTTAGTCTGGATCATCTTGTCAAAATTTCTGGAGGATTTCTCTCCTTCACCCCTTATAATGGATGCTGTTATATAAGTGACAATTATTTTTATGATGAGCACTGCAAGACAAGATGAAAAAGAATCTCATAAATTATATTTCTTTTTTCTTTTGGGCACAGGCTAAAACCATCTCTCCTTATTCACCTCTCTAAGGAAAATCCATGAGTAATTCTTTTTTTTTTTTTAAATTTTTATTATAGTTTGCATCATTCATTTCCACAAGATTTTGAGTTACATATTTTCTCCCCCTCTTTCCCCCACCCACCGCCCCAAAACAGCCATCCCAGTGTGTCCCCCTTACCCCAGTCTATTCTCTCCTATGTCACTTTTCGGTAGGGCAGGATGAATCTCCCAACCGCAGTGCCTGTGTATCTCAAGTTCCAGTTGGATGTAGTCAATAATAATAATAATAATTGCATATATAGATAGATAGATAGATACACATTCATAACATCTGATTATGGAACTCCAGATT
>CM053588.1:194579168-194609789 GCA_028646515.1 Pseudochirops corinnae
TACCCTCCGATATTGACATATGTGTATGTATACATATATATATATATATATATATATATATATATATATATACACACTTATATTCTCTTAACATATCTATATACTGAGAAAAATTTCATAAGTTACAATTATCATTTTTCCATGTTGGCATGTAAATAGTTCAACTTTGATAAGTTCCTTATGATTTCTTTTCCATGTTTACCTTCTCATGTTCTTGTATTTGAATGTCAAATTTTCTATTCAGTTCTGGTTTTTTCAGCAAGAATGCTTGAAAGTCCTCCACCTCAATGAATGACCATATTTTCACCTGAAACAATATACTAAATTTTGCTGGGGAGGTGATACTTGGTTTTAATCCTAGCTCCCTTGATCTCCAGAATATCACATTCCAGGCCCTCAATCCCTTAACGTAGAATCTGCTAGATCCTGGGTTATCCTGACTGTGTTTCCACAGTATTCAACTTATTTCTTCTTGGCAGCTTGTAATATTTTCTCCTTGATCTGGGAACTCTGGAACCAGGCTATAACGTTCCTAGGAGTTTTCTTTTTGGGATCTTTTTCAAGAGATGATTAGTGAATTCTTTCAAGTTCTATTTTGCCCCCTGGTTCTAAAATATTGGTACACTTTTCCTTGAGAATTTCTTGAAGGATGATTTCTAGGTTCTTTTTCTGACCATGCCTTTCAGGTAGTCCAATAATTTTTAAATTGTCTCTCCTTGATCTATTTTCCAGGTCAATGGTTTTTTCAAGGAGATATTTCACATTGCCTTATTCTTTTTTCATTTGTTTGGATCGTTTAATAGTATCTTAATTTCTCATAAAATCATTTGCTTCCATTTGCTCCACTTTAATTCTGAAGTAATTATTCTTTTCAGTGAGCTTTTGAGATTGTTTTTCCATCTGGCAAATTCGACTTTTTAAGGCATCCTTCTCCTCATTGGCTTTTTTGGCCTCTTTTGCCATTTGAATTAATCTATTTTTAAAGTGTTATTTTCTTCAGTCAGGTTGTTGACTCTCTTTTCATGATTTTCTTGCATCATTCTCATTTCTCTTCTCACCTTTTCCTCCACTTCTCTTATTTGGATTTCAAAATCCTTCTTAAGCTCCTCTATGGATTGTAATAAGTTTACATTTTTCTTGGAAGCTTTCGGTGTGGGAGTTCTGACTGTGTTGTTTTCCTCCTGTTCTATGCTTTGATCCTTTTTGTCCCCAAAAAAGGAATCTGAAGTTGGATTGCTGAGCTTGGTTTGCTTCCTTTGCCTGCTCAAGTTGTTGGTCAATTAACTTGATTTTTGAGCCACAGTAGATCTCTGCTTCCCAGAGGGAGAGCTTTGTCCCAAATTGCTGGGGTTTTCACAGCTGCTGGAGCTGTTAGGAGGCTGCTGTGTCTGCAGCCCCCACCAGCTTTGGCTCACTGCTCACACACCTGAAGACCACCACCCAAGACCATGATCCTGATCCAGGCAGGTTAATGCAAGAGCACTTGGCTCTTGATCACGTGGCTCCCCTGCAATCTGCAGGCTGCGAGCTCTGGAGCAGCCACATAGAGGCAGCTGCAGGGACCAATTCCACTGCTTTCTTGCCCTGGTGTCCAGTGGCCAGACTTGGTTTTCTCCCCAAATTTACCTGAGTTCCACTGACCTTTCACCTTGTCCTTGGTTCTTATGGGTTGATAATTCTGGAAACTGCCACAGCTGCTGGTGATCCACTCTCCTGAGTGCTCCAGCTGCTGGCTTGTCCTGGCTGTCCTGGGGCCTAAGCCAAGATGGGTCTTGACTCCCACCATGCTGCAATGAGCCCTTCCTGTCCCACTTGCCGGGCTGTCTTCAGTGGGAGATATGTTTTCCTGTAATTTTGTGGGTTCTGGAGCTCTAAAATTTGTTTAGAGTCATATTTTTAGGTATTTGAGGTGGTTATGGGGGGAACTGCAGAATTCTCCTGCTTCTACACTGCCATCTTCTGCCCTTTAATTTCTACCAAATTTTCTTTTCCAGAGTGATATAGGTAAGTTGGCTTATTGCTGGCTGTCTACACATATTAAAGGCAAGAATGGGGCAGGAGAACCTTCATTCTTTGGCTTAGCTTTTGTGCTTGCTCAGATTCATCTGCATGACAGATCAAAGCTGGTTTGAAACATCTGGAAATTGCAAGGGATCAAGAACATTTGATCTCTTTGGGGTTTCTTTGAAAGAAGAAAATAAGCATTTATTAAATGCCTACCATGTGTAGGCACTTACTATTATCTCATTTGGTCCTCACAACCCATTTTCCAGATTAGGAAACTGAGGTAGATGAAGATTAAGTGATTTGTCCAGGGTCACCTACCTCATCTCAGAGGCCAGATTTGAACTCAAATCTTCTTGACTCCAGGTCCACCACTCTATTCCATTTCATCACCTAGTATCCCCCAAACAGGTTTGTAGGTATAGAATGCCCATGAAGAAATTAAGCAAGGATTTATAAGGAATTTCTAATCATGTCAGAATGAAGCTTTTGACAGAGTTTCTTCTTTTGGGGAGCAGCAAGTAGAGGCTTAAAAAACAGATTTAAGAATAGAGGCACTTATTAGCTGGTATTGTTCTCTGTTCCACTGAGCTACCTAGGCTCAGTGGAATATATATATATATTTTACTGCATTTGGGGGAGGGGCATAGCCCATAGAACATTGGCCTTGGAATTAAGAAGTCCTGAGTTAAAACCTGCCTCAGACCCTTTCTAGCTGTGCGATCCTGGGCAAGTCACATGATCTCTCTCAGTCTGAGTTTCCACTTCTGTAAAATGAAGATAATCATTGCACCAAACTCATAGAGTTATTATGAGCATATATGAGATTATATGTGTCTGTGTGTATGTATACATATATACATGAAGTGTTTTGCATATCTTAAAGTGCTATATAAATGTTAGCTATTAGCTTGGCTCCTTGGATGAGGAATCTCCTTCTAAACTGGAAATACCATTTTAGCCAAGGCTCTGAGGACAGATAGGTCCTCTTTATTGGAGGAAATGCTGCCAGGTTTGCTTTTTTATTTAACTCTCCTCAGGCTGAGGAGTTTGAGGGCTTTGACTTTCTTAAAAAAAAAAAACACAGAAAAAAAGCCTGAACTTTAAGCTAACAGGGAGATAGTAGTTTCCCACTATTTTTCTTATGGGAAAGAGCTGAAGATTAAAGATGGAGCTGGAAATAGCACAACCTTAGTCAAGCAATACTTGTCAGTGAACAGCACTGACTCCTGGTATAATATTAATGGAATCTGAAGATCTTCCATGCCCCTTTGTATTGGCAAGTAAGCAGGTACTTAGCACCTTGTTCAAGTTAACACCTTGTTTAAGCTATTTAATTAACACAGAAGTGGTTAACACCTTGGGAGGAAGTTGCCGATATAACAGGAAGGGGCAGAATGGGGAGGAGCTATACTACACATAAGGAAGAGAACCAGCAGGACAGTCAGATTATCTCTCAGTGAGCACCTGGAGCTGCAACTTTTGCCAAGACCCTCTTTCTGGGAACTTTTTGCTGAGACCCTCCTTCTGAGAACTTTTTGCTGAGACCCTCCTTCTGCAGCTTTTTGCTGAGAACTTCCAAGAACCAAGCTGAGGAGCTATCATGAGTGAGAGAAGGATCCCTGCTTGAGGGAGCCTATTCTATTGTGAAGACTTGGGAATGTGGGTGTTCATTGCATTAACCATGTGTATCAACTTTGTGACTACTGTAATGATTGGTTTGGTTCTGGCTTTCTGGTTGTAGGACTTTGTTTCCTGGTACTTGAATAAAGGCTTTGGTTCTGCCCTCCATGTGGAGAGTTTGCTACATTTTGTGATTCGCAACTATACCAGCATATTCATAACCACTGTGGGTGTTGTGAATATTGCATTATTGTTACACCTGGGACTAGCAGAACATGGTCAAACAGTAGCAAACCCAGTCAAAACTGGCAAATAGCCATGCCCCAAAGTAACTACATGGCCCACTCACATGCCCAGACTAAAATGCCAGGCAATCTCATCAGGAAGTAGGACCCTTAGAAGCAGTATGATTCTCCAGAATCTCCAGAAGGCAGATGTAAATATAAATGAACAAACTTTTCCCTGGAGGAGACATGAGAAAATATAACTTATTTCTTTAGACTGGGGCTTGGAGAAGGTAAGATTCATAGACTTGATGGTACTCTTCAAGTGTTTTATTTAGCTTGTAGGTTCATAGATATAAAGCTAGAAGGAATCTTACAGGAAATCTATCCCAAACCCTTCATTTTAAAGATGAAGAAACTGAGGCTCAGATGGATTAACTTGATCAAGGTCAGAGGATTAGTAAGTGTCAGAGGCAAAACTTGAATCCATATCTTTTTACTCTAAAGGCAATGGTATTTTTATCATCGAGAGCTGCTACATGGAAGAAGGAATAGACTTGTTCTGTTTGATTCCACAAGGCAGAACCAGGAGAAATGGGAGGAAGTTATAAAGAGATGGCAAATTTAGGCCAGATCTCAGGAATAAATTTCCCAACAATTAGAGGCATGGGCTGCCTCAATCTAACAAGCAATAAATATTTATTATGTGCCTACTATGTGTTAGACCCTATGTTAAGTACTGTGCTAAATTCCTCAAGAGGTGATGGGTCCTCTCTCTCTGGAGGTTTTCAAGAAAAGGCTAGATGACATATCAGGTATATCAGAAAAGGAATTCCTTTTGGCCATGGAATGGGCAAGATGGCTGCTTAGGTCCCTTCCTGTGCTCAGATTCTATGATTCTGTAATATTACATATGCTATCAAAATTATTGCATCCAGTAGTTTTACCAAGCTTAAGAAACAAAAACAAAAAATCTTTGGTATAAGGGAAAACAATGGGAAAAGGGACAGAATTCATTCAGAAATGAATGTGATATAAAACCATAGGGCATTAATGCTACTTTTAAAATATACATAAATACCTTTTCACCTCTTCCTGCCCCCAAAAGACATCTGTAGGTATTATGACTTGTCTCTCCATATATATACTACCACCACCCCACCTCGGTCGCCTGTGATTCCTATATATGCCTGTCTCTAAATGGTTTCCTTATTCATGTCCCAATTTTCTGTTGAAGGTATCTATTTTTTGGGAGAGTATGCCCCAGTTTTATGAGAATAAGTGGTTTGTTGCTATTTTTCCTACTATACTATTTCCCTAAATCAACAAGTATTTATTAAGCACCTCCTATGCACCAGGCGCTGGGAACATGAAGACAAAAATGAAAAAAAAGTCCTTGTCAAGAAGCTCACATTATTTTAGAGGAGACAACAGGTATACACATAAATAAATATATGCTAAATAAATATAATATATATTTAAATAAATAAATATATATACTATTTATAAATATATATATATATATATATATATATATATATATATATATAAAGTAAATTTGAGGGAGGCTGGGGATGTTGCTCAGTGGTAGACCACATGCTTGGCTTTGCGTGTGTGAGGCTGTGGCTTTGATCCCTGGCATCTTCATTCATTTTAATGGGTGGCGAGGTGGTATAGTAGCATGGCAGGTTTGAAGTCAGGAAGCTTTGAGTTCAAATCTGGTCTTAGACACTCTTTTGTTGTGTGGCCCTAGGCAAGTCATTTAACCCTGTTTGCCACAGATTCCTCATCTGTAAAATGATCTGGGGAAGGAAATGGAAAACCCACCCCAGTATATTTGCCAAGAAAACCCTAAATGGGGTCACAAAAGAGTTGGAAACAACTGAACAAAAACAACAAATTTGAAGGTTTCATTTCTAACGGTAAAGACAATATGCAAACAACTGTGTACATCTAAGATATATGCAATGGAAATGGGAAGTAATCCCAGAGGCAGGAACTTGCAACAACCAAATATTGGGGAGATCCAGGATTTTTTCCCCTTCCTCATTTGGAAATTAGAGCAAAGCTTACTTCTCTGGAGGGTAGTGAGATGAAATCTTGGAGTTGTTGCCCCACCCAACTAGAGAATCTTATAAGGTGAATTCTAGTCCATTGTGTTGTACTCAGGTTCAGGTGGGGATAAATTCTTTGCCTATCTTACTCAAGGTTGGGGGTGGTCTGGAAGTAAATAACATAATCAGAAACAGTCCCCAGCCCCTCACTAGAATAGGTCTTCTTCTAATTATAATATTCATTCTTCTCATTGTTAACCAATCAGAGTTGATTGCCACCCTCAGGAATACTTGCTCTTCCAAGGACATATAAGTGTTAATTGGGTTCCATGAGGGGTCTTTGGCATTCAAGGAGTGCCACTGACCCCTTTTATTAGTTATATGATATGGTTAATTACCCAGAAACCACGTCTCTTGAACTTTTTATACATCACACTGATGAAAATGTTAGCTAGGATAGCATAGAGAATAGGCCATAGATAACACACTGTTAAATCTTTTCTTCAGTTTGACATCAGTCCTCAAATCAGTGCTCTATTGATGTTGTTGTTGTTGTCAAGTTGTTTCAGTTGTGTCTGACTCTTTGTGACCCCATTTAGGGTGTTCTTGGCAAAGATACAATTACCAGTGAATGCACCTCAAAGTTATATCATTCAGACCACTTCTCTTATTCATAAGTCTATCTTGAGAGAGTTTACTAAATGATTTTTTGGCAAATTTAGTTGTTGTCTTCTCAAATCCACAAGAAAGTAGGGTTAGTATTTAAGGTATTTTGGATTGGATTGGACAATAGGGACGAAAAAATGAGTTTGATTCTACATTTTATGACATTATACCAGGGCTATGGCCTCATTTATTACTGATAGAGAAGGGACTGATTTTCTTAGTTGATGTGTCAAGAGAACAAGGAGAGAGTCTTTGAACCAAAGGTTTTTTAAGTATCCCTAAGGCTAAATCTCTTGCCTCTTCCTCTTGCTGGATGTTTAGCTAACAAACTCAATTATCCATTGAGCAAGCCACATAAATTTCAGACATCTGGTCATAATAGCTTTTGGAAATGTCCTGTTTCATATGTACCAATAATTATATAAGTAAATAATGACAACAACAATAATAATAACTATATAATGCTTTGAGGTTTCCAAAGCATTTGATATGTGTTATTTCCTCTGAGTCTCACAAGAATCTTCTTAGGTAGATGTTTCCATAATCCTCATTTTTCAGATGAAGAAATTGAAGTTTAGAGAGATCAAGGGATTTACCTAGAGTGCCATAGCTAGTTGTATTGTTAATGTATTTTTACTTAATGGGAAGACCTTTCCCATCCATTAATAGGCTCATGTGACCTGCTTAAGTCACATGGAAGCCTAAGTCACATAGAAGCCTGAGTCACGTGAAGCCTATGGTAGGAGGAGCTTGCTGAATGGGTTTAAGCAGGAAGGGTGGAGTGGAGCCCAGAGGAAGTTGGTCAGAGTAGTTAGAGTTGAGGGAGAGAGAGGAAGAAGGCAGCGATCTGTGAATGTTGTTTGTGGGAAGACCCTAGCAGGGAGAAGGTTTGGGGATGGCCATACCCCTTGTATGGTTATCATGTATAGATGTCTTTGTTGCTATGATGGATTTGGCTTTCTGATTTTGGGATTTGGCTTTCTGTTGTTTGAATAAATGTTTTGGTTCTGTCTTTCATGTGGAGAATCTGTTATATTTTGTGATTCAGAATTACTTGGGCATATTCATAGCCTCCATAGGCACTGTGAATATCATATTGACACTATACTAGCAAGTACTTGAAGTGGAGTTTAAACACCTGTTTTCCTGAGTCCAAATCTGAATTCTACTACACTAAAAACCTAGATCACCCAAATGATTGTGTTGACCTTCTGAAAGTCAAGAAGTGGGTTTAAAATAGATTTACTAATATGTTTTCCCCTTCATAATTCATTTGTAAACTTTTTTTCTAATGATAAATATTTTTGTGGGCATCATAAGTCAATGTTCGCTGGGCTACTGATATGGGAAATAGTAGAAAGATGAAAGAGATGACTAGGAAGAAGGAAAATTAAGAAGTATACATTGTACCAACTTGCAGTGTGGTTAGTTAAAATTTCTGTAGCTTATGTTAGATTTTTGGACTGTATTTGCAAGTCTGAGGTCATTCTTATTGAAATATATCTTGTTACTTGCTGAAATTTTTCTATTTCTGTCATCTGCTTCATTAAAAATAAGCCTGTTGCCCAATGCATGTCTATAGTTTTCCTGGGGGGGGGGGGGGGGGGTGGAAGAGGCAAGCTTGGGAGCCAGTAGCAATTTAGCTAACTCTAGGAGGTCATGGGGATGGAGGAATTCAATTCAGCTGCTAACAGACAACTACTACACAATTAATTAGAAACATGGACTATTGTTACTAGTCACACCAGCAAAGATTCGTTAGCTGAAAGACTGACTGAACTAGAGATTGCAGCAAATTTGAGAAAGAACAAAAGAAAGTGACTTGCAAACTAAAATGTATTTAATCTGGCAATGGGAGAAATGCATTTCACCGTTCTTATTTATTGAACTGAATGCCATTTGGAAAGAAGAGATACTAATGAATGCGGATTTGCTTTAATTGGCACTTACAAGCTATATATACATATATATGTGTATATATATATATGCACATATGTATGCATACACACATATATACACATAACACATATGCATGCACATAATATACATATATGTATATATACACGTACATATGTGTGTTAAAGGTTATAATAAAAATAATTCTGCAGCATAGGAAATGAGCACAGAGACATACTCACCACGCAATTACATGTAGCATATTGTATTTGTATATATACACATATTAGTAATGTGGTCCTTGTCACAGTCTAATGTTGAATTCTATACTACAGCATACAAACGTCACATTTCTGTGTCACCAAAATGGCAATGGCAAAGGGTTTGTTCTGTGTTTACATCCCATTGCATTTGTGATTGTGAGTGTTCCCTGACTGATATTCAATGCACATATCTTTAGAGCAGCAATCCAAAAGTCACAGAAAATAGTGCAGCACCTAGCATTCTTTCATTGGAAAGTTGTGTAATACATGTGGGATAGGGTCTATTCCTATTGAGAAGAGTACCTTTGGAAGCTTTTCTCGTTGAGGACTAATTGAGTATTGAAGGAATGATTGTAGTAGTTTTTACTTCTAGTTGTGCTCTGGATTCTTGTTTTATTTCTAAAATAGGCCCTGTTATCTTTTCCCCCAAACTCAACCTTTTTTCAAACTTTTCCGTTACTGTGTAGTATTATCCTTAACTTCCTTATCTCTTATATCTGATAAATTGTCAAATCTTATAGTTTCTTATTCCCCAAAATCTCTTGCATCTGACCCCTTGTCTCTATTCATGTAGCTACTACCTTATTTCAAATCCTTATTATTTCCTTTCTCTCTTTCTTTCTCTTTCTCTCTCTCTGTCTCTCTCTATTTGTAACTGGGGTTAAGTGACTTGCCTAGAGTCACATTGCTAGTGTCTGAGGCTAGATTTGAACTCAGCTCTTCCTGACTTCAGGGCTGCTCTATACACTGTGCCATCCAGCTGCCCTACTACTTCTTGTCTAGATTATTGAAAGGCCTCCTAATTGGTCTCTCTGCCTCAAAATTTCCAGAACACTAGCCCATCCTCTACATTGCTGTCAGTGATTTTCCTTAAGCTCAATTCTATACAAGCTACTCTCTCTACTCAATAAATTCTAATGGCTCCCTATTGCCTTTAGGCAATATAATATATAATTAAATGTTATAACTACATTATAATATACATATAATACATATTATAATGGTAGATTATATTATGATTATATAGAATATAAAATGTAAATTCCCCTGGTTAGCTTTTCAAAGCTGTCACAACCTGAACCCAATCTGTCTTTCTAGCCTCCTTGGACATTATTCCCCTGCCAACACAGCTAGTCAGCCAATTTTGCCCTGTCTCTGTTCCTACCACCCAACAAGGTATCTCCCTTTTCTCTTCCTTTGCATGGGCCATTGCTGATTCATGGAATACACAGTCATCTCACCTCTGCCCCATAAAATCTGTTTCCTTCTTCCAAGATACAGTTGAAACACAACCTTTTGAATAAATTCTTTCTTGAAACTACACTCTCATTCCCCAATTATTAGTGTTTTCCCTCTCAAGCTAATTTATGCTTACTTCCCCTGTATTGATTTGTATTTATTCTGTACATATTTATAAATGTAGTTGTTTTCTTTGTTTGAATGTCATCTATTGGGAGAAGTTGAGATGGAGGAGTAAGAGGAAGTAGTGCAGGCTAAGTTACCCAACAAACCTTCTTCAAACAGATCTATAAAATGTATCAGATTGTATTCTGATGGAGAAATGCAAGGAAAAAGTCATGGTGATTCATTTTTTCCAAAACAAGGAGGCTCAGGTAGATGTACAGTGATGTCTGCTGACTATAGGGAACAGAGTTTTAGGCAGGAAGAGATCCCAAAGAATCCTTGAACTTGAGCATGGTACAAGAATAGATGCCATTTGGAAGATTTCTTACCTACTGTCCAGTTTCAGGATACAGATTTGGGGTGGAGAGGAATGGTCCCAGAAGAGTGATCACTAGCAGGACCCTATATGCCTACTGATCAAGGAACAAGTTCCAGAAGCAAATAATAGTGGTATGACTCAGATCTCAGGAGCAGAGCTGGGATTCATTTCTTGGCTATAGCCCAGGATGGAAGCCTACAGTGGAATAGCCATGGAACAAGTCCCAGACGAGAGAGGATCTTACAGTTCTGTCACTCTTAACCTGCAGAGTATAACATCAGGTGAATAGTGGTTGGATGCAACAGTAGTCTGCTGAACTTCCTAACCAATGAAAAGTTGATAGACCTAAACCTGGGTCAGAAACTTGGCAGAACACAGACCAGGAAGTCAGTGAACAGACTTTACTCAAGATCACCTCACATTGAGATCACTGAAAACTTAAGTTGTGAAAGCAGCAAAAGGACATAAGCAGATGGAAGGTTAGGTTAGCCATCTCCCCCCTCCAGAAGTGAACAGAGTCCACTACTGACATAAAAGTCAAGTTAAGAAATGGGCTGGAAAAATGAACAAACAAACAAACAAACAAAAAAGAATCTCACTGTAAGAAGCTCAAGACAAACAGAAGAAAAGAATGACTCACAAACATCTGCAAGCAAAATCTCAAATTAAAATGCAGTTTGGATAGAAATCCAACCAGAATTCCTGGAAGAGTTAAAGCAAAAGTAAAAAAAAAAAAGAGCTAAAATGGTTTTAAAAAACCAAGTAAGAACTATGGAAGAAATACTTGAAAAGAGAATCAACAGTTTGGAACAACAAGTACAATATCTTACCGCAGAGAATAACTCCTTGAAAATTAGAATTGAATAAATAGATGCTAATAACTCTATGAGACATCAAAAGACTTAGAGAAAGGAGGAGGAGGAAGAGGAGGAGGAGCAGGAGGAGAAAAAAGAGGAGGAGGAGAAGGAGAAGAAGAAGAAGAAGATGATGATGAAGATGAAGATGAAGAAGATGATAATGATATGAAGTACCTCAACAAAAACAACTGACCTGGAAAACATGTTGGGGAGAAATAACTCAAGGATCATTAGATTACCTGGGGAGTTGAGACATTATGTTTGAAAAAAATCATAAAAAGAAAACTGCCAAGATTCTTGGAACCAGAGGACAAAGTTGAAATGGAATGAATCCACCCATCATCTTTTGAAAGGTACCCAGAATGAAAAATCCTGGAAATATTATAGCCAAAATCCAGAACTCCTAGATAAAAGAAGAATGTCAGCTCTTTGAGAATAGGAATAATTTAATTATTTTTAAAATTAAATTTCTTTTAAAAATTAATAAGAATTTCTCTCTCTCCTTTCTACCTTCACCTCCTTACTTAAATAAAAAGCAAAACAAAACCCTTGTATAACAAATAAGCAGAGTCAAAAAAATAATTTTCCTTTTGTCATATTGAAACGTGTGTTTTTTTCAGCATCTTGAGTCCATTATCTGTCAAGAGTTTCAGCTTTCATTATTAGCTCTCTGGAATCATGGTTGGTCATTGTGCTGATTAGAGATCTTAAATCTTTCAATAGTGAACCATTTTAAATTGTTGTTATTGTGTGAATTGTTCTCTTGGTTCTGTATCAGTTCACATAAAACCACAGATTTTTCTGAAATTATCCCTTTCATCATTTCCTATGCCACCATGGTGTTCCATTATGTTTATATATCATAAGTTGTTCAGCCATTTCCCAATTAATAGGTACATCCTTAATTTCAAGGTTATTTCATTCCTTATATTGCATCCCCACTACTTAGTACAGTTCTTGGCACATTGCAAATACTTAATGAATGCCTGTTGATTGATTGATAGAGTCATCCTAACTTATAAAAATCTCTCTCCCTCCTTAAACTTTGCTTCTAATTATCCGGCAATTCATCTTTTCTGTGGAAGTGGTCATAGAACTGGGAAACTGAGAATGCATTGGTGACATGTTATTAACTAATTCCAGCAGATCCTTTGTGGAGACAATTTAGGAACCATGAGTGGCTAGGCATCTCTTGAGTCCAATTGGTCATGTGTAGTACCACAAGATTTTTAGAAAAGTATTTGATTACATAGCTGTACTCTATGACTTTCAGCAGTTACATACAGATGGTTTTCACAACAGATATTTAAGTGGCATTCAACATCTCTGAAGCTTTATTACCTCATTTAAAAAAATAGGATACCTGGACTAGATGACCACTAGTGTCTCTTTTCACTTTTAAATCTGATGAGCCTATGATTCCCCAGGTGAATTTGTTTCTAATCAATAATTCATCAAAGAAAAATGAGCAGATCACTATCAACCTCACTTCAAAATCACAGTAGAAATTTTTATTGACTTCAATGATTTAGTTATTGAGCATAAAGAAAAGGAAGTGGTAATTCCATAGAACTGGCTCATGAAGCTAGATTTACCTCATATCTTTTTTTTTTTTTTTTGACAGGATTACTAGACAGGGGAATAGCAAAACCTTACATTGACAAATGAGGAGAGAAACATCATCAGGTTGTACTCTGGACTTTTATATCATGCTCCAGAAACTTCTTCATCTTGTGAGATCACTTCAGCCTGGAATTCATATCTCTGAACTACCCTCTCATCCATTCTATTATCTGCTTCCACTTTATGGGTGAGCACATCCCGTTCACATCCATACTTATGACTGCTAACAGGGTATTTTCCTACATCCCATTTTCTTCCATTTCTTCTTCTCTCTCTATTTTATCTTGTCCTTCCTCAAAAATTTATTTTGCTTGTAACCACTGCTTCCTCTAATCCACCCTCACTTTTATCATCTCCCACCTTTCACTTAGCCCCTTCCCATCCTACATCCTTATTGGGCAAGTTAGATTTATTTGTGTATACATACATATAAACATATATATGTGTGTGTGTATGTGTGTGTGTATATATATATATATATACACACACATGTATAATGTATGTATATATGTGTGTATGCACACACATAAGAATATATGTATCTATATCTATCTATATGTATATTCTTTCCTCTTTGAGCCAATTTTGATGAGAGTAAGGCATTTCTCTCCCCCCCATTTTCCCTTCCATTGTAAAAACCTTTTCTTGTGTTCCTCTTTTATGTGAGAAAAATTCCTCATCCTACTACTCCCTTCTCTCTTCTCCCAGTACATCCTTCTTTCTCACCCTTTCAGTTTGTTTTGGAGATCATTCCAACACAATTGATTTACACACGTGCCCTCTGCCTATGTTAACTCCTTTTAACTGCTATAATGATGATAAAGTTCTTAGGAGTTACAGATATCATCTTCCCATATAGGAATGTAAGCAGTTTAACTACATTGATTCCCTTACTCTTTCATGTTTACCTTTTTGTGCTTCTCTTGAGTCTTATCTTTGAATGTCATATTTTCTATTTGACTCTGTTCTTTTCATCAGAAATGATTGAAAATCCTCTATTTGATTAAATGTCCATTTCCTTCCATGAAAGATTATACTAAGTTTTGCTGAGTAGGTGATCCTTAGTTGTAATCTTGGCTCCTTTGCCTTCCAGAGTATCATATTCCAAGCCCTCTGCTCCTTTAATGTGGAAGCCGCTAAATATACTGCACCACCTAGATACCCTAAGGGCATTCTTCTCAAGTGTGCAGATGACGTGATGTTATAAGGAATAGCTAATATTTTAAATGACAGGATCCCAAAAGATTTTGACAGTCTTGGCCATGGGATTAAATCTAATAAAGTGATTTTAAAAGAAATTAAGTATAATTATATTTAGGTTCAAAATTACATTTAGGTCAAAAAATCAACTTCACAAGGAGTAGGAGGTATGTATAGAGAGCAGTTTCTTTAAAAAAAAAATCTGAGTTTTTTAAAAAAATGGATTATAAATTCACTATGAACCCATAACTTGATGGAACAGCCAAGTAAGCTACTGTGATCTTAACCTACATGGAGAGGTTTAGCACTTAAGAAGAGGAGTAGGTAATCCTGTTATACTCTGCCTTGAACACCTGGGATATTGTCTCAGTACTGGGTACCACATTTTAAAGTCATTGATAACCTAGAGAATGTCTGGTTGAGGACATTTAGGATGATGAAAGGACTTGATCAGTTTGTGCTAGATGGAGATTGGTTGAAGGAAATGGATTTTTTTTTCCCCTAGGAGAAGAAAATATTGAGAGTGAGTATGATAGTTATCTTCAAGCAGACTTTACTAGGTCTAGAATGTTAAATGAGAAGTCAGAACGACCTGTATTGAAATCCTGCCTCAGGCATTCTCTGTGCTTCAATTTTCTCATCTATGAGTTGGTCTCCATGGCCCCTCTAGTTTTACATCTATGATCCTATGATGATCTTTAGATTTTTTTCAGCTAGATCTAAAAATCTTATGAAGTTGTTGAAGAGTAGTTATGTGAAAGAAAGTGTAGGCTTTCTGCCTTTGGGTCCAAAGTACAGAAGAGGGGCAATAAGTAGAAGAGACTTGTATAGAAACAGTGAAGCTTAAACTTTACTGTGGGAACAAAAGCATCTTCCTAATTAGAGCTATTCTAAAGTGGAATGTATGGCCTTGGGAGCTAGGACAACCAAAAACTGGACAACCACAAAGTCAGGCATGTTGTAGGGGTGATACTTTTAAAGGTATTTTAAAGAATTGGACTAGTTGGTGTCTAAGGTGCCTTCTAGGTAAGTTCTATAATTCTCTGATGATGTGTATATAGAGGAGGCTGGTGTGTGTGTGTGGGTATGTTGTGGGGGTGGTTTTTATGTTGATCCTACAGAAATGCTTTTTTTGGGGGGTGTTATATGAAGCATCATAGACATCTAGCTTCACTTAGCAATTCACATTAATGGATTTGATGGCTTTTAACCAGTTACAGAAAGTACTTATTTCATGTTCCAGCCTCCATTGACCCAAAGTTCAGTAAATAACAGAAGCTGAAAGCTAGCTAGCAGTAGAAGACATGTTCTTACTTCCTGATCTCACTTGGCTTTCCAGAATGACTCATTAATCTAATGAACATAAGCTGTGAAACAGATAGATCTTCCTCAATGTCTTGAGTATCAGGTAGAGGCCATTCACATTAATTAGATTGCCTACAACTCAACAAGTATAAGACCTTCTGAAGCACTTTTGCCCAAAAAGGTAAGAGATAATGGTTTTCAAATAAAATCTCAAGTGGAGATAATCTTGAAATAGGTCAAAATTTCCCTAGATCTAATAATTTACTTGGGCAGTAACAATTAAGTAGATTTATCTACTTACTTTTTCCATTGTACTCCATACACTAAGACTAACTCTGACTTAACCCCTGATTATTCAGTAGGTGAAGATTTATGTGTACCTTGGAATGTTATTGATACTGACTTTTAGAGAGCAAAAGATTATCCACTAGCAATTAAAGTCTCCCAACAGTAATATCCTCTATAGAAGTACAATTTGTCACATAAATAATCCTGGGAATTCCAGTTTTTTGCTCTGCATTCAAAGAAATGTTGCATCAGGCAGGGTCCTGCTTAAAGGTAACTGTTTCTGAAATAGTTATCATTCAAAACCTAGGAAATTCAATGTAATCGTTTGTGACTGTCCCCTGGGGGTATATGTTGCCTTCCCTCTAAAATTCTTTTCAACAGCTCAAGCCTCTCCTTGGAACAAAGACCCATCTTTGAACACAAATATTCTTTCAGTGGCTGTGAGTCATGGAACACTACTGCTATAAGAAAAGAAGGTGATCAACAAAAGGAAAGAGGAATGTGTTGGACATAAGAGCACTGTAACACATCAGAAACAAAGAATCAAATAGTAGGAACAGTGTAAAGGACGGCACCAAAGAAATATGTTAGAGAAAAAAAAAGAAAATGTACTGTTCACATAGTGGCCTTGAGGGATAGTCAATAGGCAACCAACAGTCATGCAAGATGGTGAAAAACTAAGTCTGAAAATGTGGTTAGGAATAAGGAATGAAAGAGGCCAAAAATCAAATGATAGAATACATTATTTTGAGAAAAGAACTGGAAGGCAATGGGCATGATAAGTACCAGAGAACATTAATAAAAAAAAGAAAAAAAAATAGGAATGGATTATATTTTAATGGAAAATAAATAGATTATTACTGAAGTGGGAGTATTTCTTGAATCAGCTGTCTGAGTCAGACCACTAATCAGTCAGAGGAAAGACAAGAATTGATGCAATATCAGTTGACTTTAAAATGAATTTCACAAAGAATAATCTAATTAAACTAGTAAATCATAAAATATATAGTTCTTCTTGGATATATGTGTACACCCCTCCACATATATCTATATATCTTACAGATTTAAAGATAGTAGAGAGTTTAAATGCTCTCAAATATATAATACCCTCATTTTACAGATGAGGAAGCTTGAGGCAAGAGAATTGAAGGGGACTTATCCAAGGTCACAAAGCTACTTGGTGTCTTAAGGATAGGATTTGAACTCAGGTCTTCTAGATTCTAAGTACTATGTCCTATTTACTACACAATGCTGCCTTTGGAAACACAAAAAAACTATATATTACACAAGATTAAAATATATACTTGCTTTTTATAAAGATTAGCTCAAAAAGCCAATATGCTGACTTATCAAAATAACTTCTACACCCAGGGTGGTGTTTTCTTCACTACACCACCTAGCCATCCCATGGTTAATATTTTTTAATCAAACAAGTATTCCTTTTCTTTTTCTCTCTTTTTCCCCTTTCCTTACTTCCTTTGGAAAACAAGCAAGCAACAATAACAACAAAATCCCCCCCAAATCTCTGTGACACATATGCATAATTAAGTAAAGCAAGTTCCTGCATTGGTTATATCTAAAAAAATGTATGTTTCATTCTGCATTTTGTATCCATCAATTCACTGGGTAGCTTCATTATCAGTCCTTTGGAATCTTGATTAGTCATTGCTTTAATCAAGGTTTTAAGTTGTTCAAAGTTGTTTGACTTTACGATGTGGTTACTATATATCTGTTCTTCTGGTTTTGCTCACTTTACTCTGATTCAGCTTATATAAATCTTCACAGGTTTTCCTAAAGCCGTCCCTTTTGTAATTCCTCATTGCACAATAGTATTCCATTACATACATGTGCCATCATTTGTTCATTCATTCCCCAAATGATGGGTATCTTTTTAGTTTTCAGTTGTTTGTTACTACATAAAAGAACCACTATAAATATTTTGTACCTGTGGGGCCTTTTTCTCTTTTGTTGATCTCATTGGGTCATAGGCTTTGTAGGGCTACTATTGAAACAAAGGGTAAAAGCAATCTAGTTCCAAATTGCTTTCCAAAATGACTGTAGCAATCCATAGCTCTACCAATAATGCATTAATGTAACTATTTTCCCGAAGCCCACCAGCATTTGTCATTTTGGGGGGGGTCAACTTTGCCAGTCTGATGAGTGTGAGATAGAATCTGATGCTATATTTTACATTTCACAAATCATTAGTGATTTGAAGCATTTTAAAAATGTAGCTATTCCTAGCTTGGATTTCTACCTTTGAAAACTGCCTGTTCATCTCCTATCAATTGGGGAGTAGATTTTATTCTCATAAAATTTAATCACTTGACCTCATTCAACGTCAATGAGACCTTGCAGAAAAATTTGCTGTAATTCCTCCCCTCCCCCAAGTTAACTGTCCTTTCTAGCTCTAGATGTATTAATTTTGTTTGTGCAAAATTGTTTTTAATTTTATGTAATCAAAATTGTCCATTTTTATTTTTTGTAACATTCTCTATCCTTTATGAGCTCTTTCCTATCCACCAATATGAAAGTTTATTTCTTTCCTGTTTCTCTAATTTGTTTATAAATGATCTTTGAAACCTAAAACATATCTATTTGGAGTTAATCTTGGTCTATGGTCTGAGGAGTTGGTCTAAACCTGATTTCTGTCAGACTGCTTTACCATTTTGCCAGTAGTTTTAATTTTAATGCAACAGTGACTCTTTACCACAGTAGCTAGGCTATTTGGATTTATGTAATTCTTTGCTCCTACGTTACTTTACTTCTATAAGTCTTAGACCTCTATTTTTTAACCAGTTTCAAATAGTTTTGAGGACTATTATTTTGTTGTATACTTTGACATCTGGTAACTGCTTGGTCTGCTCCCATCCTTTTTTTTTTTTTTTCATTATTTCCCTTGAGATTCTTCACCTTTTCTTCCTCCAGATGAATTTCATTGTTATTTTTTTCTGCCCCTATAAAGTAATCCTTTGGTAGTTTCATTAAGAAATTTAATCTTAATATAACATTCATTTACAGTTAGATATAGTAGAAAATGATCCAAGTGGATTTGATTACATTTCTCTAGTTCTAATTCTGCCAGCCATGAGGTTAA
Organism: Pseudochirops corinnae; assembly: GCA_028646515.1. Taxonomy (NCBI): domain Eukaryota; kingdom Metazoa; phylum Chordata; class Mammalia; order Diprotodontia; family Pseudocheiridae; genus Pseudochirops; species Pseudochirops corinnae. The sequence continues at coordinate 194,597,992 of CM053588.1, forward strand.
AAGATAAGTGAGAAGAGAAAGAGAAAGGAAGTCTCAAAAAAAAAAAAAAGAGGCAAGACTTTGCCTTGCCAAGTGTCTTGAGCCTCTAAAGCAGCCAACCATGAGGCTCTTTATCTGAAAGAGAGGGAAAATCATGAATAATGTCTCTAGCTCCCTCCAAGCTGTTTGAAGCTAGTGAAGGCCATACCAGTCCTCCAGTATTTTTTTAATTCTATTTCTTCAGCCTGACTTTTGGCTTGGCAATTTCACATATATTTTATGCCCCAAAGCTGAAATCACTCCTTACCTTTCTTCTCCTTTTCCTCAGCTTCTGACCCAGAACTTCTCATTTACCCAAGCAAATCCAATTTCCCTTTCCTAACTCTATATTTACAATGGTGTAAGGTAGGTATCATGTGTGTCATTATGCACATTTTACAGAAGAAGAAACTGCATGTCCTGAAAGTGAGTTAACTTGCTGAAGGCCCATATAAGATAGCAGATGGTAGAATGCAGAACGGGAACTAGGTCCTAGATGTTTAATTCACTTGTTTCTCTGTGCTATAGTGGTACTATAACTCCAGTATCACTTAAGCACAAGCAGCAGAGAATCAATCCATAATTTTTTTGCATCTTAGCTTCAGAGGCTGCAGTGAGTACACAATCATTTGCAAACAAAAAATCATGCACCAACATTCCCTCCACTTTAGTCTTGGCTTATAGCCTTTTTAAGCTGAAGAATTTACCATCAATACAGTAGCTGACCTTGATGTTGTGTTTGTCCTCATTGAAGGCATTTGACAACATGACTGAAAACATCATGCTATAAAAAGCATGGGAATAACCACACAACCTTGTTTCACTCCACTGGTGACTGGGAAAGCACAAAAGCATCTTCCATTATCCAGAACCTGAGCAAGCATGCCATTGTGAAATTGACATCTAATACCGATGAACTTCTCTAGGCAACCAAATTTAAAATAATTTTCCATAAATTCTCATGACTGACAGTATAAAAAGCCTTGGTCAGATCTATAAACATTGTGTACAAACCTCTGTTCTGCTCCTGGCATTTCTCTTGGTGTTGTCAAACAGCAAACATCGTTTTGACTGTGTCTTGGCTCTTTCTGAACCCACACTGACTCTCAGGTAGATGACCATCTTCGAGGTGGAGGATCATCCTATTAAGGAAGATTCTGGCAAGAATCTTGCCAGCAATGACTAAGGGAGAGAAGCCCCTCCCCCAGTGACTGTCACAGGACAATCTACTTCTTTTACCTTTATAGAGATGGAGAATGGAGGCATCTTTGAACACCTGGGGAATAACCACCTCTTGCCATATAACCTGGAAGATTTAGTCAGGTTTTTGTATGAACAATTGACCTCCACCCCGTAAATCTCAGTTGGAATAAAATCAATACCACATGCTTTGCCAAATGAAAGAAGCCTAATGACATTCAAAACCTTTTATTTACTTAGAACTTCACCTAGGGAGGGATTGGTACAGCCTGAGGTTAATGGTCAGTGGCTTCAGCATTGATTGATGACAGTCTGTTGAGAACACCATGGAAATGTTCAGCCCATCTCTGTAGATCATGTCCTATCACTAATCAATGTGGCTTCATCAGCACTGAATAGTTGAGATGCATCATAAGTCTTTGGCCCATAAATGGCCTCCAGCACATTATAAAAGCACTTTGGATTGTTACTATCATCATAAAACTGAATTTCATCTACCTTTTTACTAAGTCAAAAATCCTGCATCTCTCTAAGTTTTTCTTATATTTGACTTTTGATGGAACTAAATGCTGTCTTCTTAGAGATGGATGAACTATCCTGCTGGTAAACTCTGTGGAGTTCTCATTTTTCATTTAGCAGCTTCTGAATTTCCCCAGAGTTTTCGTCAACCAGCCTTGATATTTGTGAGTGTTCTGACCCAGATGAGCAAATGCAGCAGATATCTGAAAGCTGTCCACTCCTTTTATGCTCCACTGTTGCCAATTGTTTGTTGGATCAACTTTCCTTCCAAGTTAGAAACAAATTGTTCCCACTCAGAGAAGTGTACTAATATGTTGACTCTAATTCTTCTCATGTTAATTTTGCCTTGGGGCTGACATTTTTGTTGAATGTGAATATTTAGGTTGAAGAGGATAAGTCTATGATCAGTTCTGCATTCTGTGACACACATTGTCTTTGTAACTCTCATATCCTATCTGTCCCTTCTCCTTACAATCACATAGTCTACTAAATGCCAGTGTATGCTATGAGAGTACATCCATTCAGTTTTATTGCATTTAGGTAAATGGAAAATAGCGTTGGTGATGAGAAGGTCATGAGATGCACAAGTCTTCAGTATTAAGTGACCATTGCTATTACTGTTTTCAACTTCACTTCTCCCAAGATCTCCCTGCCATGTCTGGTAGTCTGAACACATTAAAATCACCTAGAATTATAAGCTTGTCCTCTTTTGGCACATTGATGATAATGGTCTCCAGGTTGTCATAAAATTTTTCTTTGACCTCATCAGAGTTCATCATGTTGGGAGTATAGGCATTAATGATGATGATGGTGTGGTGCTTTTCTGCAAGTGGCAATTGCATTGTCATGGGCCTGTTGTTCACTCCTTTTGGTAGGCATACAGGTTTATTGACTAGATTAGTTTTGATTGCAAAACCTACACCAGTTTCATGGTGCTCCCCTACATTGCCATCACTCCAGAAAAACATGTATCCAGCTCTGACTTCAGTAAGCTGGACTTCATTTTCCAGCCCTGTTTCACTCAGGGCTGCTATGTGGATGCAATCCCTCCTGAGTTCTCTCACAACCAGAGCTGTTTGTCTTTCAGGTCTACTGGCTTTTGTGTTGTCTATAAATGTGCACACATTTTTAAGTACCAATGGTGAGTGGAATCACCTTGCAGAAGTTTTCGCACATTTGTGTATGTGCGTGTGTGTGTGTGTGTTTAGACTGCAGGACAGGATCTCTGCCTATCATGTTAATAAATCCAGGGTTTGGTAAGCAGACAATTTTTAGGGCACCTTTTCTAGCCCCTTCCTCACACCAGGAGGTGAGCAGTGCTAATCTTAAAAGGCTGCTCAGACAACCCAGGGACTGAGGAATCCCATTGCTGTGCCCAGTGAGAAGACAACCATATGGCCTGAGCCGCCTGTGTGCAGGGTTATAGCTACAGCTCGCAGTGTATCTGCATCTGCTGCTTCATCACTTGCCTGTTGCCACAGAACTTTGAGATGGGTAAAATTGTATGAGTGGTGTCTTTTGATTCATGCATAAATTGGATTTAAGTGAGACAAAGTTGCATGAAGTCATCTGCCTCACTCTCTCTTCCAGAGTCATCACCATCCAGTAGTAGGACACAGTCAGGATGACTGGCAATGGCTCAAGATGAAGTGGATGATCTTGGCATCTTTTGATATCTAACCAAGCTCTAAGTGCTCCACAGCACCTGCTTCAGCTGCCACCATGGCCTTTGGAACAAGTTGTTCTCATCCTCCCATTCCACCAGGAGAAGCCTTAACATGCTGGGGGTAGACTCTCACTCCCCCTAATTGACCAACAGATTTGAGACTCCCTGGTTACTCTCACCCTTGTTTAACTCATCTACCAAAATGATTTAGTGAGGTGTGGCCACTGTGTATGCTATTGCTTCTTGGAGCCAGAGGTGAGACTTAAGTGGATCAGGTGAACTGTAGGTAGAAAGCAGCCCTGAAAAGGGCTCAGCAGTCCTCACATCAGAAGTACAAGTCTTCCCTGAACACACTCTGCAGCCCTCTGAGCACAAGTAACATGTAAACATCATACATTGGAGAAATTAAACCACCACGGTGTGGTTTTTAGAGGTGTCCAAATGCCTGATTATTGGTATCTTCCCCACAGCTTGTCTCAATGATTCTTAATTAATTCATTAATTGATTATTAATTCTGATTAGTTGTCTCTGCCCATGAAATCCATAATTACCAATTGTCAAAAGAATATTTATAGTTGATTAAATCAACAAAGAATAGATTATAATACTGTGAGACTAGTACCCTGGAAAAGTATATTTTAGTGAAAAGGGTTGGTTGGAGTAGACAGACAAATGGGGCATTGGGTATTGCAGGGTAAGGCAAATCTCCAGATTCATAATATGTACCATCTAACACTGAGAAGCATGGTGCTAGCATGTTGAGGATGCTGTTCCTTAAACTGAAGCAAAAAAAAGAAAAAGAAAACAAAGAATGAAATCACCTCACGGGCCATGGCTGGGACACCAATTCTTACTTTTCTTTTGGCTAAAAGGCCTTGGTGAAATGCCCAAGAACACTTGGAACCACATGCTAAGTGTATGTAACTATGAACTTAAAGTCTTTCAGTGCCACAGTTTTTGCCAAGCCAAAAACCAGAGGTTAAAGTAAAAGAATTAAGTATGGAAATAACAGCACCTAAAAGGGGGTGATAAAAATGGAGAGGAGGACAAAGAGAGATGGAATGGGAGGGTTTGGGGAAGGAAACACTAAAGATAAATTTCATTTACTTCTCAATTTTGCCTCTGGCCAGTCCTGCTCATTAGTTAGTGGGTGGTGCTCACCAGACTCAAGGCCATCATTTATTTCCTGTAAGAGGCTAGACCTAGGACCAGGTGTTGTCACAAAATGAGGCTTTTAGTCATAGTGGGAATTGTGTAAGAAAGTAGATCTATGGCATAGGCCAAACCCCAAACCCATTTCTGCTGCTAGAAAAAAAAAAGTTCAAAGCCTATGCCCTACTAATACTCTTTCAGAAATATAATATTTGAGGGGCAGCTAGGTGGCGCAGTGAATAGAGCACCAGCCCTGGAGTCAGGAGGATCTGAATTCAAATCCGACCTCAGATGCCTGACACACTTACTAGCTGTGTGACTTTGGGCAAGTCATTTAACCCCAATTGCTTTGCTTTCGCCTCTTAAAAAAAAAAAAAAGATAAAAAAGAAATACAGTATTTGTATGAGAGAAGCAGTTTAGAAAAATAATCTGTGTAGCCATACTGAAAGCCCTTCTCTGGAATAAATGAGGAAAACTGGATATTCCCATGATGTATGTATCACTTCAACTTATTTCCTTTTGGTTTCCTGAAGCATCTGACTTACCCCTAACACCTGCGTAGAACTCCCAGAGAGAGTTTCAGAAGGGTAAAGATAGCAGTTCAAGATGGGAAGCCAATACCTCTAAAGTGGCGCATATACTTATGAATGGCCATTGGGGAATATTTTTATTTCCTAAATCCAAGGTTAAAATATGTTAGGAGACTATGAATTTAAATAAATGGTCAGGAAAAGTCTTGGTGGGATTGGGTTCATTTTGTCCAAAGAAAAATAATTAGAACAATTCAATTCAGCAAACCTTCATTAAGAGTCTTCCATGTGTAACACTAATAATTATTGAGCCCGACTTTTACTGAGAAGTGAAGACAAGAAAATGAAATGGAACCAAGTGGAAATGTGCCATGTCTTAGTAAGTTGTAAGTGAGAAAGGCTCAACTCAGCATGTTCACTTTGTGGCAAATCTCTAGCTGGCTATTACATGCAATTTTAAGGTGCTTTATAAATATTATCTCATCTTATCCTTACAACAACCCTGGGAGGTAGGTAATGTTGTTATCCTCCTTTCATATAGATGAGGAAAGTGAGGCAGGCAAAGAGGCTTAGCGTAGTACCTGGCATATAGTAGGCACTTAATAAATGTTAATTAAGTGATTTGCTCTGGGTCACACAGATAATGCCTGAGGCTGAGTTTGAACTTAGTTCTTTCTGATTCTAGGTCAATGCTCTGTCCATTACTGCACCACCTAGCTATGATAGCCTCCTTTCTGTACATCTCACTCTCTCCAAATTCATAATGTGCACCCTCTACCATTGAGAAGCATGGTGTTAGCATGTTGCAGGTGCTATTGCTTATACTGAAGCAAAAAAAGAAAGAAAGAATGAAATTGCCTCACTATGGGCATACCATGACTGGGACACCAATTTTTACTTCTCACTTGTCTAAAAGGCCTTGGTGAAATGCTCAGGAACACATGGAACCACATAGGAAGTGTGTAACTATGAACTTAAAGTCTTTTAATGAGCTTCTGTCAAAGCATTAAATTGAGGTTCTTAAATTCAGGTCCATGAACTAGATTAAAACTCCCCAACATTTTGAAAAATGCATTTAATATAATTGGTTTCCTTTGTGATCCTGTGTATTTTATTTTATTAATTTTAAAACTTAGGCTTGACTAGACTGCCAAAGAAGTCTATGTCACAAAAAGGTTAAGAACCCCTAGCTAAAGTGAATACTATCAAGTTATTAATTAAAGTGAAAACTAATGGCCCATTATTCCTTATGTCCTCTAAGGCCTGCACTGCATGCATAGCATATAATAGAATAATTGATAAATGCATGTTGACTTGACTTTATAGATATTGTGTGACATCTGGTCCAGCTCTTCCTATCTGTCTCTTCCCCATGGTGGCCTCCTAAGGTACTGTATCCTCATGGTCTAGTGGGACTACAAGTGTCTTTCTCAGGGATCTTTCTTCCTGCCAAGAGGGAGAATCCCAACAGGAACTCATAGGAACAAGAATGTTAGAGCTGGAAGCATCCTTAGATATCATCAGGTCCAACCCCTTATTTATCAGATTAAACTGACCAAACAACCGAAGTCCAAAGAACAGGAGACTTTCCTAATCCGAAGGCTCTGATTTGTTTTGTTTGGTTGAAATGGTAAACACTCCCAGAGGAGTTTCAGCAAGCAAGTTGCAAAAAAGTGGGTTGACAGAGAATATTAGTTGATTAAATAAATAAGCAGGTATTGTGTGCTTCCTCCTTTTTTATTTTAATTAGGAGATATGCTTAATGACAGAGTCAACTTTGGCCTGACTAAGGAAGGCCCATGAGTTAACATGGCATCCAGTGTTAACAAATGTGGGAGCTCTTTGAGTTGTATTTTCTCTTTCTTTTTCTTTTTAAAGTAAACTCTTGTCTATAAGACATGAGGAAATGATTGCCAGGGAAGACTTAGGAGTGCACAGCTCTCTGCAAACTGAACCGTTGTTTCGTTTGTGTTGTTATTTTTATTACTGTCAGGAAGGAATATGCTATTAGAATAATAATACCAGAAGCAACCCAAGTTTCCAGGAGTCTACAACTTAAATAATGTACTTTAAAATGTACTTACTTAATGTACTTTAAAAATAAGGCAAAATTTTTTACCTATTCTAGGTCTCCAGAATGTAGACTTTTGCCTTAAAACTAAAAAATCCCACCTGCTCCCTTTTTGCATGTGAACTTGCATGAAGACCAAAATTAAACTTTCCTTAGAGAGCAATAGAGGCCAATGGGAGAACTTGTAACTTTATGCATTTTTCCAGGAGTGAATAAGTTTTTCCTAATGATCTGGCATATCTAGGAGTTTTCCCAGCCAACATTGTGATCATTGTCTAGCCTTGGCCAAGCTACAGGGTATTTTCTACCATGATCATACATGGCTGAGTGAACAGGAACAAAAAGCCAGAGTCTGAGACACTTGCACCTAAAAGAGGGACTTTAAGTTTAGGAGATATTAAGAAAAAGGAGATTCACAATTAGCAATTTGGGTGCCAGCAGTTCTATTGGGACAACACCTCTTGGCAGAGAGAAGGTTCCAAGGACACTGGTCCAGGAGGACTATGAGACCACTGCTTATGAGGCCACCATAGGCCAGGGACAGGGAGGAAGGGCAGGGCATGGTAGAACACAGAAGATCATACCTGAAGTACAACTATGGTGGGGGTGAAAGTCTGCCATCTTGTAGCTTCCTATTTTAACTATTATTCCTCCTTGCTATTTAGATACTAGGTTCAACTGTTCCACACTGCAGAAGGAATCCATGTCTGATCAAAGCCTTTTACATTTTGGTGTCTTGGTGCAAAGCTCCAGGTACTCTTCCCTAGTTTTCTTCTGGAGAAAAGGAGTCTTGAAGTCTCAGAAAAAGGGACTATGGTTTCCCTGCTCAGTGCAATTGCCTGGTATTCTGTTTGATCCTGATCCTTGGTTGAGTAGTAATCTTCCATTTCTTTTAGAGAGAGAACAAGAAAGGGCATTTGACTTTCTAAACTCATTGTGGGTATCATTTTCTCTCCTTTTTTAGGAATGTCACATCTGGCCAATTCCCATGCTCCACTCCTGCCTGTTTTCAAGAAAAGGTTGGATTTCAGATCATTTTGCCTTAGATAAGAGTCTGTGACCCAAGTCTAATCACAGATGAAAAACTGCTGGTGACTCAGCTAAAACAAGGCCACTCATTAGAGTACTTGAGATAGTCAATTCTTGTTGAATAATAGGACTACAGTCATCAAAGTATATGATCACAGGAAAGTCATTTGATCTCTAATAGCCAAAGTTTCTTTATCTGTAAAATAGGGATAATACTTGCAGAGTAGAGTAATAGATAGAAACCTGTCTTCAAGTTAAGAAAAACTGGCTTCAAGTCCTGTCTCTGACATATGGGTTGTGATACCATATGTAAATCAATCTTTTAGCATCCTAGGTTTTAAGTTGCAGAAAAGTGGCAATTTGTATTGAGAGAGAGAGTTTTCTCACCTGGGATTTCACTATACCTATGAAATTAAAGATGCTGTCCCTAACACTTGCACTGCTTACCTCCTAAAGTTGTGAAGAAAGCACTTTGCAAACCACAAAGTGCTACATAAATGTGGGCTTTCATCATCATCATCATCATCATCATCGTCATCATCATTGATTGATATTGACAAGACAAATTTATTTTGAGCAGTGACTAAAGCCCCTAACTGTAGGTAGGCCATGTGAGAGAGACAAGCACTTTAATATCAGAAGGGTTGGGTCATCCCTAGTTATAGGAGCAATGGTAGGTCCCATGGTCCTGCCAGACATCATTTTATAAGCTCAGTCTAGGCTCAGTGCCAATATATAGGGTAATCTCAGTGAGATGAGATGGCTAACTATGGCCATGATAATGAGCAATAGGCAAGGAAATATCTTCTGGTCTTTAAAATGTCTGCCATTAGGGAGATGGTAAAGATTCATTCTAAAAGCATCTGTTAATAGTAGATCCATCATCCCATGGTTCAATGGCTCATGGTCCAAAAGCTATCTCTATAGTGCATATTTTTTTTTTGCCTTTTTTTTTTGGAGGACAATTGGGGTTAAGTGACTTGCCCAAAGTCACACATCTAGTAAGTGTGTCAAGTGTCTGAGGCTGAATTTGAACTCAGGTCCTCCTGACCCCAGGGCCAGTGCTCTATTCACTGTGCCACCTAGTTGCCCCTATAGTGCATATTATGCAAGAGCTTTGCCTTCATTGGTGGCTCACTGCCCCCATGGCTGCTAGGTGATTGGCTAAGTCACAGAACAAAGTTTGAATCAGCCAATTTAGGTTCTCACTCAATGTCTTTGTAGTATCAATTTCCACAATGCTGATAAGGAGTGCAGTAACACTGATTTTACCTTGACATTCACCTGACCACAAACTTCTAATGGCAAGATAAATTCCAATTTTTTTCAGCATAAGATTTTAGATTTCTATAATCTAGTCCCAATACATTCATTCAATTCTGTTCTATGATTGCAATAAATTCAAGAAAAATTTTCACTCTTATTTCCCAATACTGATAGAAACTTTCTACTGCAGTCATACTAGTCTCCTTACTGTTTCTGATCTTCAATACTTCAAAAACCCTAAGAACCAACTACTGTGGGTACTCTTCAGTGACACAAATCATAACCCATCCTAGATAGTGATATTAATAATAATAATTGCAACTCATTTTCATATTGCATTGTAAAGCTTACACAGCAATTTATATACATAATATAATTTAATCATAACAATGCTATGAAGCAGGTGCTATTATCATTCCTATTTTACAGATGAGGATAGTAAGGCTTACTCATCACATGAGTACAGTACCCAAAAATGTCACCTAGTGACCAGTCAGAGGTAAAGAACTTCTCTGGTTTGGTTTGACAAGGATGAGGACCAGATACAATTTGTTGTAGTAGAAAAGATGCTGGAATTGGAGTTGCATTGGTTTCAAATCTCAGCCCTGCCACTTACTAATTGTGTGACTATGGGCAGGTCACTTAACCCCTCTAAATCTCACTTTCCAAAATTGCAATGTAAAGGGATTAGACTAAATGATCTCCAAGGTCACCTCTAGCCCTAGTCTATGATCCTATGAAGTAATTTGACTAAGGTCACATAGACTAATTGAGTGCCATCGTTTCGGACATCTGATTTCCCTGCCTACTCTTTCCTCTAATAATTATATCTAAGATTAGTGTGATAGTCTTGGAATTAGGATGGTAGAAATTCTAGTTCACAATATAATACCTATGGAGGGGGGTTTCATAATATGATTGTGTATATTAGTGAGTCTGTATGTATATGTGTGTGTGGGGGCTAGTATGAGGAGAAGAAGAGGAAGAGAGAAGGCTTCTCTCCCACGTATCTGTGGGACATCATTGTGAGAAATAGAATTCCAAGGGCATCCTTGAAATCCTAGACTTGCCTCATCTGTAATAGAAATCACTGATGATCTTAGCTTGGAAATAGATGTTTACTATTGTAGGATATTTTTTTGAAGAGGAAACTTGATCTTCCATTCACTGAAGAATAGATTTTGTGTGTTTGTGTATTTACAGTTATGTCACTTTCCAGGTGGATTTGAAGTCAAGGTCAGATGATAGAGATTATCAATCAATCAAAAACATGTATTAAATACCTACTATGTACCAGATACTATAGTAAGTAATGAGGATACAAAAAACAGCAAAAGACAGACTCTGTCCTCAAGGAGCTTAAGTGAGAAAACTCAAGCCTTCCATCCAGTTGGCACAGAAATATAGATTACCCTAGATAAAATTGGTCAGGTTGGAATTGTGGCAAGAGTCCAAGTCTCACAGAAAACATTACATACTCATGATATTAGTTGTGAAAGCTTAACTTTGGCCTCAAGATCAGTTAATCCCTAGTATCTTTGTCAAGACACCAAAGAAGGTGAAAGTGGAAGAAGCTCGGGATTTTTAAAAATTTTATGTTTATTTTTAGTTTACAACATTCATTTCCACAAGGTTTTGAGTTACAAATTTTCTTCCCATCTTTCCCCTACTCACCACCCCAGAACAGCAATCCCACTGAATACCCTGTCCCCCAGTCTGCTCTCTATTATATCTTCCCCTATTCCCCCTCCAACTTTCCAGTAGGGCAAGATGAATCTCCATACCCCAGTGCCTGTATATCTTATTTCCCAGTGCATATAAAAAACAAAATAATAATAATAATTTTTTTAAACATTTGATTTTAAAACTTTGAATTCCAGATTATTTTCCTTCTTCCCTCATCACCCACCTTTACTGGGAAGATAAGCAATTCAATATACGTTGTACATGTGTAGTTATGCAAAACATTTCCATAGTGGAGATATTGTGAAAGACTGACTGACTATATTTCCCTCCATCCTATCCTGCCCCCCACTTGTTCTATTTTCTACTTTGACCCTGTCCCTTTTCAAAAGTGTGTGCTTCTAACTACCCTCCCCCCATCTGCTCTTCCTTCTATTATCCCTCTTTTTGTCCCATTCCCCCCTGCTTTCCTGTAGGGTAAGATAAGCAATTTAGTGTGTATGTTATTCCCTCCTTAAGCCAAATTCAATGAGAGTAATGTTGACTCATTCCCTTTTGCCTTCCTGTTCTTCCCCTCCATTGTAACAGTTTTCCCTTGCCTCTTTTATATGAGATAATTTATCCTATTCTGTCTCCCTATTTCCTCGCATTATATTCCTCGC
>CM053588.1:194609889-194635094 GCA_028646515.1 Pseudochirops corinnae
TCCTATTCAATTGATCCTGTGCCCTCTGTCTATGTATACCTGTACACATATATACACACACTCACATATATATATATTCATATGCACGTATACCCTCCTATATACGCATATATGTATGTCTATACACACACATTTATATTCCCTTCAACTATCCTTGTACTGAGAAAAGTTTCATAAGTTACAATTATAGTTTTTCCATGTAGGCATGTAAATAATTCAATTTTGATAAGTTTCTTATGATTTCTTTGCTCTGCTTCTCTTATTTCTTGTATTTGGATGTCAAATTTTCTATTCAACTCTGGATTTTCCATCAAGAATGCTTGAAAGTCTTCTATTTCATCAAATGACCATATTTTCCTCTGAAACATTATACTCTGTTTTTCTGGGTTGGTGATTCTTGGTTTTAATCCTAGCTCCTTTGACCTCCAGAATATCATATTCCAAGCCCTTTGATCCCTTAATGTAGAAGCTGCTAGATCTTGGACTATCCTGATTGTGTTTCCACAATTGTTTCTTCTTGGCTGCTTGTAATATTTTCTCCTTGATCTGGGAATTCTGGAACCTGGCTATAATATGCCTAGGGGTTTTCTTTTTGGGATATTTTTCAAGAGGGGATTGGTGAATTCTTTCAATTTCTATTTTTCTGTCTTGTTCTAGAATATCAGGACAATTTTCCTTGAGAATTTCTTTCTTTCTTTCTTTTTTGCTTTTTTCATTTTGGAGGGGGGAAGGCAGGGCATTTGAGGTTAAGTGATTTGCCCAAGGTCACACAGCTAGTAAGTGTGTCAAGTGTCTGAGGCTGGATCTGAACTCAGGTCCTTCTCACTCCAGGGCCAGCACTCTATTCACTGCATACCTACCACCCGCTTGAGAATTTCTTGAAGGATGATTTCTAGGCTCTTTTTTTGATCATGGCTTTCAAGAAGTCCAATAATTTTTAAATTCTCTCTCTTGGATTATTTTCCATGTCAGTGGTTTTTTTCAATGAGATATTTCACCTTGCCTTGTATTTTTTCATTTGTTTGGATCTGTTTAATAGTATCTTGATTTCTCATTAAGTTATTAGCTTCCATTTGCCCCAATCTAATTCTGAAGGAATTATTCTCTTCAGTGAGCTTTTGAGATTCTTTTTCCATCTGGAAAATTCAACTTTTTAAGTCATTCTTCTCCTCATTGGCTTTTGGGGCCTCCCTTGCCATTTGAGTTAGTCTATTTTTTAAGGTGTTATTTTCTTCAGTCAGTTTGTTGACTCTCTTTTCATTATTTTCTTTCATTGTTCTCATTTCTCTTCCCAATTTTTCCTCCACTTCTCTTACTTGATTTTCAAAATCCTTCTTGAGCTCCCTTATGGCCTGTAACCACTTCATATTTTTCTTGGAAGTTTTTGGTGCAGGAGTTCTGACTTTGTTGCTGTCCTCCCATTCCATGCTTTGATCTTTTTTTGTCCCCCAAAAAGCAATCTAAGTTTGACTGCTGTGCTTGCTTTGCTTCCTTTGCTTGCTCATGTTGTCACTCAATTACTTGACTTTTGAGCTTTTTGCCACAGTAGAACTCTGCTTCCAGAGAGGAGAGCTTTTTTCCAAATTGCTGGGTTTTTCACAGCTGCTGGAGCTATTAGTTAGGTGCCTTCTCTGAAGCCTACATAAGCCCTGGACCCTGGTAATACACCCTAGGACCTCCACCCAAGACAGCAATCCAGATCCAAGCAGGTTAAACAAGAGTGATTACCCCTCTGAAAGATTGCTTCATCCCCCTATGATCTACAGGCCAGGAGCTCTGAAGCAGCCACTTGGAGGCAGCTGCATGGCCACAGCACCTCCCCTGTTTCTCGCCTTCTTGCCCTGGAGCAGAGGCCTGACCATGTTCTCCATCTCCCTGTTCTCTCAAAGTCCACACTGACCTTTTACTTTGCCTTTGGCATTTATGGGTTGATAATTCTGGAAACCGCCACAGCTGCTGGTAATCCACTTTCCCAAAGTCCACTGCAGACACTGCTGGTCAGGGCTGCCCCGAGTCTAAAACTGTGGGCTCATGCAGAGCTGGGCTTGGCTCCCAGTGCACTGAGATCAACCCTTCCTGCCAGCCTGCCAGGCTGCCTTCAGCATGAGATTTATTTCTCTCTGTCACTTTGTGGGTTCTGTAGATCTAAAGTTCGTTTAGAGTCATATTTTATAGTATTTGAGGTGGTTTTGGTGGGAGCTCACAGAGTTTTCCTGCTTCTATGCACCATCTTGGCTCCCTACTCTCCCCCCCCACCCACATCAGAAGCCCAGGATTTTGTAATTCTGATGGATACTAGGAATCAATAAAAGCCACATTCCCTTCCCCACTCGCTCCCTGCTCAGCACTTGAATGATTATTTGCAGAAAAATTTCAGGCTTTGTAATTGTATATTCTGAGTTTAAATTGAAAAGTTTTTCTTGATCATAGTTTTCATCAGCTCCACACAAACTAAGCTGTAAAAATATTGGTGTCTTCTGCACTATGTAAAGAAGAAGGTGACAACTAACTTGCTGTGGAATTCCAAACAGATTTATTTTCATTTTGGTGACCATTAACTTTGAAAAGGTATGAAATCTTTCTTTTAAATTCCCCTTTCCTGGGTCTCTCCCACCTCCCTCATGACCAAATAATTGTTTGTGCCCTGTGTGCCTCTGTCGTGGTCATTAAAATTTTAGGAAAAAAGATATACCTCAGAATTGCTATAGCTTGTTGATTGAAGGAGATTTTTTTTTGGGCAAATTGCTATGTTCTGTGTTTTCTTACTTGGGCCCTGGCTCTTTCTTGAGCTAGCATAAACAGCCTTAAATTGTGTTTTCTTGGAGTATGAGAAAAATGAGGTAAAGCAAATAGCATGGGAGAAACTTTGAAATCCTTTTTTCCAGGACTTGCTGTTTTTTGAGAAATATTCTTTTTTGGAAAGGGCCAAAATAGATACAAGGTTTGTTTGTTTATTTTGTTTTGGTTGATGCCCTGTGAACTCAAGATGTTACCTCCCGTTTCTGTGGAAATTGGAAAATTTGTTTGGTATAGGGCACTTAGAGGCCCTAAAACATTTTCTGTTAGTCCTTAGTACTGACTATAGAGGTGAAAAGCAGTCATCATAGAATGTTACTTATTCCCTTGAGTTGAAAAATGTCAGGATGCTCTTTAAAAAAAAAAATTCCTCATTCCATAAAGATAAGGATTTTTGCTGTTGTTGCCTGGGTGGTAATTCCTTTTCAGTTGAGAAATTTCACTGTAAAAAGCTCTACTTGTGGAAATTAGTGAACAGTCATTCTTTGTTCCATTGGTAGATGTTCATGAAAATAACACCTTTAGCAGGTGGTGAAAATTAAGGGAAAATGAACCTTTCCCTGAGGTCTTGTAAGTGATCTCATTGCTTGTATTACTCAATTCTGAAAGCCTTGACTCTGGGATTGAATGAATAATGATGTTCTATCCAGGAGCAGTTAAAAAATAGAATGGGGGTGGGGGGTATCCAGGGTACAGCCAAATAATAGAATGAAGATATGGAAATGGGTACTTATCAGTAATCTGTTTTTTTGATATAGTGTTTGTATAATTCTGAGTCTGAACTGGGACCATGTGGTTTTGTGCACACAGAAAGAACTCTTGGCTCTTGTCAGTTTCCATCATCTATCCTACTTACAGGTCAAGACTGTACTCTCCTATGTGGTGCAGTTGAAATAATGCTGAAAAGTCTTTTCCTATTTAAACATCTCCCCCACTGGCTTGCTTCATTGCTTAAAATTATAGCACCATAAAGAAAGAAAAGAGGGGAATTGAGGTACCTTAAATACACACACACACACAATAGAAAGAAGCACAGAGAAGTGGGATATTATATTGTGAACTATAACAAGTGAAAGTTACATGTTGAATTTATTATAATTTAATAAGAAAAGCATGTTGTACACACTAGATTTACAGTTTCTTCTATAGTCCTCTCTATTCTAATATGTATATAGAAATACCCATTTTATCTGAGATTGAAGTTCAGAATGAAAATTAATTTTAATTTTTAAAAATTCTAGCATCAGGGAGGCAATAGTCCAGTGGAAAAAGTGTTGGTTTTAGAGTCAGAGGAATGGAGTTTAAATCCTGACTTAAATACTTTACTATATAGGTGACATTGGGCAAGTCACTTTTTCTCTCTGAACTACAGATTCCTTATCTGTAAAATGTGGAGGGTTGGACTAGATGAACTCCAATGTCCCTTCTAGCTCTGGACCTAGGATCTTATTCCCTTTTTTGAAAACAAGTGTTTATTTTAAAAAAATTTTTTTAAAGCCAGTGTTTATTTATTTATTTTTTGTTTTTGTTTTTTTCTTTTTGGAGGGCAATTGGGGTTAAGAAGTGTTTATTTTTAACATTCATTGAAAACATTTTTTGCGTTAGGATCCTATTCCTGAGAAGATGCTTACTTAGATTACCCAGGGTTCCTTACCACTAGATTCTGTCTCAGGCTAGCAACTATTTGTTATACCTCTCTCACTACTGCGAATTCCAAGGGAAGGAAGAATATGGTGGTAAGGTGACAGCTATCTTGAAGGTAAGGCATTAACATTGGCCACTAGGTTTTAATTTACCTGGAAAGCAGCTTTGAGATAATGCATTGTATCATCACTTATTAAAATGCAAAAAGATTGAGGAACAATTTGTTAATCCATTTTTACCTTATTTCTTTTTCTCACCTGGGTGTGAATTAATGATACAAAAGGCTGCTAAATTTTGTTGGTCAGTGAGAGAACCATAGAAAGAAGTGAGCATATATCATATATGGGAATCTAGACCTAACTGGGCAATGCAATGGGAAAATCTAGGAGGTACTGGGGACCTTAGTGGGGATGGCACCAGAGGCAAATATTTCCTGCATTTCCCCTTACTCAGAGTTAGACCATATAGTTGAGCAGCTGAATGAGAGAAGTTACCTCATATGAGTAGAACTATATTATTAATTTAATTGGAGAAAAAGTCAGAACCTCCATCCTGTTGATGGTGGGGTTATAATAACATGTAGGTCTAGATTTAGAAGAGTTCCAGTGCTTAATTTCTGACCAGCTGCTAGTGGAATTTCTCCCTGAACTCATCACTACAGTGAATTTGAATGAAAAGAGTCTTAAACACAATTCCACAACACAAAACAAGACTGGTTTGTTCAATGTGTTGGCCAGATTGCCTCTGATAAATGAAATTTGTGGACCAGCAGTGGGCTATGAAGCCTAGGGAGACTTGGCTCTTCATCCTCATCAGTGATCTACAGGAATCAGTGCTATAGGCCAGCAGAACTATTCTCTGTGGTGTCCTAATGTATTGCCAAGGAAGCTGCAGAGAAGAATGGAAACTGACAGAGTTCCTAACAATATTGACCACTGGGAATATGTCATGGAAAATGATGGTTGAGACTGTTTTTAATGGTTCAGTACGTAAAGGAAATCCTAGAAGCATTCAGTAAACACATGCTAAGTGCAGAATATTGTGTTGTAGAACTTGGGGATAAAAAGACAAAAACGAAATCTCTCCTGTCCTAAAGCAGCTTGCATTCCTACTGGGCTAGGTCTTAGGCCACATGAATTGTGATCATGATCATAGATTTCAGGCTGAAAGATAACATGTTCATTTTACATATGAGGAACAGGAGGTCTAACGACATTAAATGACTAACTTAATGTTATATAAATAGTAAGTGATAGGGCCACGACCCAAAAGCAAATTCAGCATTCTTTCCTTTACACTACAATGTCTCTAGGGTTTTCTTGGGGAATGAGAACAATATATTTAGTACAGAAAATTACCAGTACCATCGTGGTAGGAGCAATGTCTTATCTCAGCCCCTTACTCACCACAATACACAAATTAGGGATTTTTTTCCCTTAAGAAGTATTAGAATTCTCCTCATGTCTTAATTGACCCAGAGAACTGAAAATTGAGTTCATTTACCTCCTGCCAGAGTGGTGATGAACTTAAAAACCAGGTAAAAATACATTTTCAGGCATAGTTAATGATTCTGCATGGTTATCATAGGCTATGCCTGGAGGTGGAGAACCTGCAGCCTTGAGACCACATGTGAGTGCAGCTCCCTGACTGAATCCAAACTTAATAATCCCCATATAATAAAACTTAAATCCAAACTTTAAAATCCCCTTAATAAAAGGATTTGTTCTGTGAAGTTTGGATTCAGTCAAAGGGCCACACTTGAGGGCCTGGAGGACCCTCATATGACCTCAGGGCGGCAGATTCCCCACCCCTGCTAGGCCTAATTAAGGTTAGGAGATAGTGTTCTGGACAAGGCATCTTTGCGATAAAGGTTTCATTTTATTTTTATTGCATTGTTCAATGGGGGGAGACAGTTGGAAGAACAGATTTATACATGTATGTAAAAATTTTAAAAAACCAAAATTTATAAAATGTAAAATTTTAGCCTGTTTATATCACTTCTTTTTCATTTGAGCATAAAATAGAAGAAAGAGCTAGGGGGACTGTCTGGTGCTAGGCTGGCATAGGACTGTGGACAGCTCCTTGTTGACTCTCCTTCCCCTGCTATAGTGAAATAAATCTTTTGCTAACTGCTGAGTGACCTAAGAATACTCATTTTCTTTCAGTATTGAACATAAATTGCCAGAAGACTAGCCTGAGTCAGGCCTAGCCCATGATAGCCATGCAGAATCATGCTCTGTGAAGTCGAATTGATAATAATGGTGATGATAGAATGTAGATTTTATTTCTAACATATTTGGGAATAAAAGACGAGAACTATACATGGGAACAGTGATCAAAAATGGGAATTAGAAGATTCTGAGGAATGAAAGCACATTTGGTAGTCTATATTCAAATCTATTTTTGATGAAAATTTCATATTCACTATTTTTATCTTTGT
Organism: Pseudochirops corinnae; assembly: GCA_028646515.1. NCBI lineage: Eukaryota > Metazoa > Chordata > Mammalia > Diprotodontia > Pseudocheiridae > Pseudochirops > Pseudochirops corinnae. The sequence goes on from CM053588.1 coordinate 194,616,770, forward strand.
TCAAATAATTTGATGTTTGGCTTGTTCCAATAAGTTGGGAGTCTTCTGATAAGCTTTTGAATTCTGTGGGGTTCTCTCCATTAGCAGGCAGCTCATCTATTGCCTGTCATCCTTGCTACATGACCCACCCAGTATTTCTTTCACATGACAAACTGCTTCCAATGAATTACTCCCATGCCCCATCCTGCTGAGAAATACCTCATTTGTCATAAGGTCCCACAGAGAGGTTTTACACATCATTCTTTCTATTGCATGCTGGGTGGCTGCAAGCTTTTGCTTTTCATATTTTGTCATGTAGATCATCATAGACAGCACTGTGGAGTTAAACATTACTTTACAGATACCTCCTCATCAATCTTTGTTGTATGAATGTGACTGAAACTTGTTGATGTGTAAATGCAGTCAGAAAACCATGTTAAGGAAAAATAACTTCTGATACCTAACTTGTGATACTGTTAACTAACAAGATTACTTTCCATTACTGATTTGCTTATGATTACTAGTGGTACCCCATGGCTCCATATATCACCTACTATGGTCGAACTATTATATATCTTGGAATTGGAACTCATTTTAATATCAGCCCAAGTAAAAAGTAACATATAAGATTAATAGGAATGCAATGCAATCAAATAAAGATCATACTGAGATTTTTCTGCTTGCCAGGAATTATCCATTTCAATGCTCTCCTCATTGTGTGGAAAGAGTTATATGTAAGTTGCTAGAGTTCATTGTGAAGGATGAGGGAAGGAGTGGAGAAGAGGGTTTTTTTTTTCTCATAAAGTCATCTTCATTGAAATGGATGAAGATACTCTTTTTCTTTTCTTTTTTTTTAAAGAAAAGGATACTGCTGATTTGCTATATACTGCTATATTTGCTAGAATATATGGAGCCAGTTGTTTATTCCTAGCAATGCTTATATATTTGCTTTTCTATATTCACTTTTGTTGCTTTTTGTTTCAAAAAATATTTCACTAAGGCCTGCAGAGGTAGGAGAATAGAACATATCTAATATGGTGGAAGCTGGTGCCCTGGCCAAGGCTATTGACAGCAGCCATAGTCTTCCCACTCCTTTATAGATATGCAATACATTCTATCATTTTTATTGTGGTTAACAATGTAGGTCTTTTTTTTTTTTTTTTTTTTTTAGCATAAGAAGGACCAGAATGACTCACACTGTTAACCACAATGAGGATGCTTGAATGTTTACCTGTAAGGGAATAGGAAGATAGCAGCTGCTGCCTATACCCTGAGAGGGCACCAGCTTCTCTCTTACCCTAGATGTGGCTAGAGTAAGCATATGAAAGCTGAAAGAAGTAATACTTCAATTTTAGTATTCAGGAATTATACTATTGTAGTTTGGAAATGGGTTCAAGATGAGGGAAAAGAGCAATTTGTTAGTGCTTCACAGGAGAATTTGGAATCATTTAAAAAGGCTGTCACTATAATGGTTCCAATGTATGTTCTGGTGAGCTGCTCACTGCCTATCAATGATGTAATTCTTGAAATCATGTGAGTGTGAAACTTGGTGAAAAGTAGAAAAAAAAAATGAATTCCCAGAATCCAAGTGCGTCAGCTGAAAATAAATCCAGAAGTACTGGGAAAACATGGTCTGATTTAATCTAAAGTGTTTAAAAGCTTTAGTGCTGCAAAAGGCTGCTGCCTTTAGCAGTGGTTCACAGTTTAGGCCTGAAAATTGGTTTGAGTGGCACATTCATGTGAGGACACCAGTAGCATTCTTGACCATCAGGACATTTCAAGTAGGGGAATGCCCTGGTCCTGATAATAATAGTAACAATAAATAGCCAACATCTTAACATAGTAATTTAAGGATTGCAAAGGGTTTTATGTATTCATTTTCACATTTTGATCCTCACAACAACCCTGTGATATAGATGCTGTTATTATTCTTATTTTATAGATGAGGAAACTGAGACTCAGAGAGTTCTCTAGTTAATGTTGGTGGCAGGATTCAAACTCAGGTTGTCAGGACTACAAGTCTAACACTTTATACACTATATCTTGCTATCTATGATAGGAGCAGATAGAAGATCCAAGGGGAAGACAATCATGTGAGAGAAAGACTCTTGCCCACTTTTCCCCATTGGAAGACTGTTGGCACAAATCTTGGCATCTTTTCTCAATAATCAATAATTATGTATTGGGCTTCTATTATGTGTCACAACTATATTGTGTTAAGTACAAAGACAAAAACAAAACAACTCCTCCCCCCAAAGGAACTTATATTCTAACAAGGAGGGTAATATGTTCACTCAGTATGTATGTTCGTGCAATATAATCTTAAGAAGGAAGGCACTAGCATCTTGAGGATCAGGTAAGGACTCTTTTAGAAGGTGATACTTGAGCTGAATCTGGAAAGAAACCAGAGATTCCATGAGGAAGAATATTCTGGGCATGGGGGACAGCAAATGCAAAGGCATTAATATGGGAGATAGAGTCTCATGTAAGATCAAGTAAACCAATGTGCTTTGCTCATATGGTCCACAAAAGAGAGCAATGTAGAATAAAATTGGAAAGATAGTAAGGGGGCAGTTTGTGAAGAGTTTTAAGTCCCAGTGCATATTGTTAATGTATTTTTACTTTAATGGGAAGATCATTCCCATCCATTAATAGACCCATGTGACCTGCATAAGTCACATGGAAACCTAAGTCACATGAGTTTGAGTCACATGAAGCCTATGGTGGGAGGAGCTTGCTGAATGAGTGGAACAGGAAGGGTAAAGCAGAGCCCAGAGGAAGTTGGTTATAATAGTTAGAGATGAGGGAGGGAGAGGAAGCAGGAAGTGAGCTGAGAGTTTTTGTTTGTGTATAGATTTCTATGATAGACTTGGCTTTCTTGTGTTGGAATTTGGCTTTCTGGTGTTTGAATAAATGTTTTGGTTCTACCTTCCATGTGGAGAGTGTTATATTTTGTGATTCAGAATTATGCCTGTATATTTGTAGCTGCTATAGGTGCTGTGAATATCATGTGTTGGTGCTACACAGTGGAGTTTATATTTGATCCTGGAGGGTTTTCTGGCGTTTACTGAGTTGGAAAGAGGATGAAGTTAAGTTTTTGTGAAATAGTCAGGCCTGCATTTTAGGAAAATGATTTTGACTATAGGGAGGATGGATTGAAGTCAGGAGAGATTTGATGCCAGGTGACCAAATAGGCTATTTCTTTTAAAATTTTTAAAAAAAATTTATGGAATAAAACAATCATTTCCATAACCTATTCCAATAAAAAAGTTGATTGTACATGAAATTGCAAATCTTCTATGTACAACTTGCTTATTCATTTCAAATTTATAAAATAATTATCATGTAAATTTCTTTTTTTCTTCCCTCCCCCCCACCTTAGAGATGGCTACCATTAGACACAAGTATATACATACATACTATATATATATGCATGTATGTAAAATTATTTTACATAATTTGTAGTCAAAGTTTAATTAGTAGTCTAATTAATCTAATTAGGCTATTTCAGTATTCTAAGTGAGAAGTGATAAAGGCTTGAATTAGGACCATAGCTGTGAGAGTAGGGAGTAGCAGACATATGGGATAGATGTTGTGGAGATAGAAATGAAAATACTTAGCAACTGATTGGATGTGTGGGGTGACAAAGAGTGAGAAATTGAGGATGATACCAAGATTGATAACCTGGGTAATTAGAAGGATGGGTTACCCTTGTCATTAAAAATAACCTTCTATTACCTTTAGTTTTCTCTCTCCACTTTTAGCATCATCTCCTCTGTAAGATTTTTAATGTTCTCAAGCTGACCAGTTCTTTTCTGTTGAAGAAGTGATCTCTGCTGTTTTTGGCACATGTTGAATGTAACAGTTTATCAATGTCTGAAAAAAAAAACATGTTAATTATAATTTAGTTATGTTTTCAGAATGCTTTTTTATGCATTAACTTATTTGATCATCCCCCAAATCCTATGAATTAGACAAAATAGGTATTTTTTTTTTACAGATCAGGAAATTGAGCTACACAGAAGTAAAATGAACTCCCCAAAATTACATGGAAAGAAAATGGCAGATCTGGGACTAAAATCAAAGTCTGCTGGCTTCTAGTCATAAGTAATACTTAAGTAAAAGGTTTGATCATTTAATAGTCATGTTTTTGGTCTACATGTTGCTAAATAACTTGTTTGACAATTTTTTTTTTTACCAATTACTGAAAAATTTTTAAAGGCCCCTTCTCAGACTCAAGTCAACTTACCAGGAATCCCCTTTAAAAATAATGTTTAATTACTTACCAAAAACCCAGGAAACATATGAACCAGCTAGCATATAATAATGTAGATAAAGAAATTGGCACAGTGAAAGCTAGTGAATGGCATTTGTCTTAGGCATGATGATGCCAGTACTTGGTTTGTAGTAGAAAAATGTAGAATAGAGAAGAATCACAGAGTTTAGAGATGGAGGAAATCATCTCATTTCACACACGGGTAAAATGAAGACAAGAAAGCTTTCTAAGTCTTGAGGTCACATTATTAGTAAGTAGCAGATCCAGGATTGTAAGTCAAGTTCTTTGACTCCAAATCCAGTGATTTTTCTGCCACAGAATAGAGGATGGGAAAGCTATCAACTTTTTTTCTTGAATTAAGTCATTACAAAATTTAACTACTATGAAATCTCAGAATATTGGATCCAGTACAAATGGAAGTGCCCAAACACATTCCAAATACAAAAAGAAATTATCTTTAAATTGCCACAAGTTCATAGAGTGTAAATGGGTATATTTAACTTTCATTTCAGAAAAACCTCATATCTTTATCTCTGTTTTTCCTTCTCCCTCTCTTGCTTCCTCCCTCTCTTGTCCTCTCTCCCCTCCCTCATTCCTTTCTTTCCTTTTCTCCTTCTTCCCTCTTTTACTCCCTCTCCCTTCCTCCTAAAAGATCCAAGAAGGTACTGGCCATATTCAGTTCCAGATTAAATGAGATAATATTTTCAATGCACTTAGCACAGTGCTTAATAAATTCCTGTTTCTTTCCCTTCCCCCTTAACATCATCTGCTCTCTATTTTCTAGATGTTTCCAGAAATGCTAGAGATAATTTGAATAACTCAATTCATCTGTCTTATGGGAATATGAGGGACAATTGAAGAAATAGTGGGAGCTGCCTCTCAGACGCTATTCCTAATTGGAAATGCAAATGTAAACAAGAGACATCTGACCATAGAGAAGAAGAGAAAGCAAATAGTAGTGGCTCATATGAACTTACTTGAAGTTGGGGACAGAGGCTCACTTGAGAAGGAGGGACATTCCTATCATCCCTGAGAGATGGATTTCATAGGTGAAGTCCATGAAGCTAGGGATACTGTGCAAAAGAAAGCTTAAGAATCTAAGGTATATTTTTGAGCTTTAAACCTAGAAATTTTCCCATAAGGGCTGAGTTAGGAAACAGGTTCTCTGGGAATGTAATGAATGTTGACCTGTTGTAGGCCAAAGAGAGTGGCAGAACTGAAGAGGACAAAGGGTAAGGCCAGAGGCAAAAAAATACTGAGTCTCTCTGAGATGTATCCTTAATGTTTAATGGGTTCTAATGTGAGTCTTAGCAGTTTCTGCTGATGTAACAAAATAATTTTAAACCTTCTATGTCCTTCTTGCTTGCAAGGGGGACTGGTGATTCTCCTTTGGGGTTTGTCAGCTACTGGAGTTCCCAGAACATCTGAACAAGGACAAGAAGCCAGAAAGTGAGGAGTCTACACAATGCCTTTCATGTCAGGAGGAAACCCCCTGCTACACGATTTTTAAATCATCTTCAAAGATTGTTAGTAATCTTGAGTTGTCTGATGCCTAAGGTAAGTTAAGTGCAAAGGACAGGTACGTGGCACAGTAGATAGAGTGCCAGGCCTGGAGTCAGGAAGATTTATCTTCTTGAGTTTAGGTCTGGTTTGAGATACTTACTGGTTGTTTGACCCTGTACAAGTCACTTAACCCTGTTTGCCTCAGTTTTCTCACATGTAAAATGATCTGGAGAAGGAAATGGCAAACCACTCCAGTATGTTTGCCAAGAAAACCCCAAATGGCATCACAAAGAGTCGAACGTGACTGAAATGACTAAATAACAAAAATAAGTGTAAAGTCTACCCTAGTGTGAAGACCTATCTCCAATATTGCTCTGTGGCTTCTATCCCTTTTTCTCTCTTTTATCTCAACAGTCATGTGCAGAATTGAGGATCTGTTAGACAGCTTCACATTTCTTGGCTATTAGTCCTCAGTGATGCCTTATTGTCTTCCTCCTCTCACCTGGCAACCCTGAATAAGTGGAATGGAGCTTTTCCTGTTACCAGCGTTGTTATGATAAATTATAGAGCCTGCATGAATTCAGATGTCAAAGGAGAGCTCTGATACCTCAGAATTAATTGGTATATTTCTCTCTAGTTGTAACTAAAACAGAATGAGTCACTCACATCAGTCTGAGTCCAACAGGAAAAAAAACCTGATAAGTACTGCTGATGAGACACATGTCCAAAGCAGAGCTCATCATCTTTCCCCTAAGCCTCCAGCTCCTTCTGACTTTGCTGCTTCTGTCAGCTTAGCTACCATTCTCCCTTGTTGGAAACTTTAGTATTATATTTCACTTTTTCTTCTCCTTGACCTCTCATACCCAACCAAATAACATGTCCTGTTAATTCTACTTCCACAACCTCCCTGACATGTGTCTCCTCCTCTATGTTCCTGTTGGCACAGCCCTAGTATAATACCTCATCACCACCTGAACTATTGCAATCACTTCCTAACAAGTTTTCCCTTCTCTACTTGAATCCACACTTCCCCCTGCTACCAGAATAACTTTCCTTATGCATAAATCCAGTCTTGTTACTCTGTGCTCAAATTCTTCAGGGGCTCCCTATTACCTATTGAGTGCAGTTCAATGGTACACACCAAACTTTCTCTACTATGCCCCAGAAACATCTTCAGTCTAGAATTCACATATTCAAAGTACTCTCTACCCCAGTGGCCTTTCCCTCTGATTAAATAGTTTTTTTTCCCCAGAACTTTCAGTTTTCTGGACTTTCTCTGCCATGCACCAATTCTGGGTACCTTTGTGTTACCTTTTCAGCTTTTTTTTTTATGTTATCTTTACCCATTAGAATATAAGTTCCTTGAGATCAAGAACCGTCTTTCTGTTTGTATTTGTTTTCTTAGCACTTAGCACAGTTCCTGATATATACAGTGAGCATTTAATAAATAGTTGTTGACTGATTGACAGAAATTCATGCTGGCCTCTAAGACCCCTGTTGTACATTGCGCCTGATTTAATTCAGGTCTGAGAATGGAATAAATGGAGACACTCTGTAAATCTTCTAACAGTAAGCAAAAGGCAGTTTCCTTCGCCATAGTGTATAAAGGATACTTGGCAAGAATACGGTACTGGTTCCACTGGACATAGCCACCTCATATCCTTATGTCTATACATTTGGTTAGCTGGGTATGATGACTCATGTGTCAATGGGACATCTGCTAAATCTGAGGGGCACTGAGTCCTAACGGGCTGGTCTCTTCTATATCTTAGTCCAGTGGTATCAAAGTCAAGTTGAAATAGATCACAGAAGGCTGCACATTGACTTAAACATTATTTATGTTGCGTTTTATTTTTCCTCATTTTGTTAAACATTTCCCAAATACATTTTAATCTGGTTCTAGCCTCACTCAGGAGTTTTGCTCCAGTCACTAGTTTGATACATCCACCTTGGACAACAGGAGACTGATGACATAAGCTTTAACCCTTTGGACCAGTCACATCTAAGGTACAGCTTTCTTGCCTTTAGAGGGAAAAAAAAAACAGTCTATGTTCATCCCTTCCCTACAGTCTGAGAGGAAGAGATACCTCTCTTCCTTGACAAAGGTAGTCCTTCTGCTCATACTTTCTATCTCATCCCTTCCTTTTTCCTCCGTGACTTTACTCAATCACCCTCTTTCTCTAATGAATCTTCATCTTTTACTTCTTTACTGGTTTTTCTCTCTCAGTATGTTCAGGTTTTCCCTATCCTAGAAACACATTTTTGTGATCATGCTGCCTTCTTTCATTATCATCTTTTTGCTTTCTCTGACTCACTTTCAGAAAAGTAGTGCCCTCATTGCCCCTGCTTCCTCCACATAGACTTATTCCTTAATTTCTTGCAATCTGGTTTCCATCCTCACCACTCTATTGAAATAGATTGATTCAAAGACAATTGGACCTTTGTTATTAAATGAGCTTGTGGAAAGAACGCTTTATTACATTGTTCAGAAAACTCATTAATTTTTATACTGTTTATATGCAACTTTATGTGATTAGATGTTGTTTGCACCTCTAGGAATGCCAGAGATGATTACAAGGAATCTTGGATTCCCCCAGGTTTTGAGTCCACCCAGAATATTACTGTTTTGGGTTGTCACATCAGGACTTATGTTGGGTTTACCCAAGCTTCTGATTTTGGCTTCTTTTGTGTCTTGGTTTCACTCAAATTCCTTCTCAATCTATCTTGCTTTCAAGTTGCTGTTTCTGCAAAAGTGCTCAACCGAAGTACATGTGATTCACGTGTGATTTGTGTGTGACTACCTTTGTCAAATTCCTATATGATATAAACCTTCTAGAATTTGGGAAGAGGGAGCCAAACCTCCTTTATGCCTTGTTCTCCTCCACCAAATGACCTAATAAATTTCTCTCTAAAACTATTTCAGATTTTGGGGTTTGTTTTTTTGAATAACAGCCCTTTTCCTTGCTATCCTCTTTGATCTGTGAAGTCTTTGATACAGTTGGTCAGCCCTTCTTAACATCTATGGATTCTCTGTTACTCTACTGAGGTACAAACCTGGGTGACTGAAAGGAGAGTGGTACTCTAGGCAAAGATGGGTAAATTATGAAGAGTGGATGCATTCATGAGAAAAAATAGTGAGTTCTGTTTTGGATGTGTTGAGTTTGAGAAACCTATGGAACATTCAATGGACCTGTCCATGCAGACAAATAAAAATATAGAATGAGTTCTGAAATGAGATTAAGTATTGAATATGTATATTATTGTGGTGATTGTCATAGAATTGATAATTGAGATGTTGAGATGACAAAGAAGAGGTAGGGAGAGAAGAACAGGGGGCTGAGACCAGAGTCATGGGGTAGAACCAGAGAGTAGGGGTGGAGTACAGATGATTAATCCTGTAAAGGAGAATAACTAGGATTGGTAGGGAATTGAAGAAGAGTAAAACAAACAAACAAACTGGAAGGAAAGAATCTCTAGGAAGGAGGAAATGGCCAAAAAGTATCCAATGCTACAGAGAGTTTAAGAAGTAAAGACCATAGGATCTATCAATAAAGAGATTATTGATGACTACTAATTTTAGTAAAATGGCAAAGTGAAGCAAGATTGCTATGTTTTAAGAAATAAGTAGGAGGTGAGAAAGTGAGAACCACACGTATAGAAAACTTTTTCTTGGAGTTTGTCTGGAAAAAGAAGAATTGATACAGAATGATAATTTGAAATGCTGACAAAATTAGGTTAAGATTAAATCTACAGATGTTTTTAGGCAGCATGGAAAGAGGCAGGAATAAGGAAAGATTCAGTGCTAGGGGGAGAGAAAGGATGATTCAAGGGGTGAGCTATAGGCATTTATGGAGTAAATGACCTAAGAAGAGAGATTGCCATTGCCAAGGAAAATGACCATGACTGTCATGGAACTGGAGCCAGGAAGGAGAAGATGGGGGATAATACTGACTAAAAGTATAGTTTGGGAAATATATGGAGCTCATTTTAGATGACTTTAATTTTCTCAGTAGTAGATGATGTGATATATTCTGGTGAGAGAGAGAAAAGTAGTGTAAGTAGTTTGAGGAAAACATTGGAAGATTTGGTACAGATGCCATGGGAAATCTCATAAAGAAATCAATTGGTGTAGCATAAAATGGTTTGGCATGGAAGAGTGAGGGCCCAATAGAGATCAGATAATATCAAGTGAGAATGATCCCAGGCCATAGTTGGATGGCCTGTCCCAACAGTGTTTAGTTGTCCATGAGTAGAAGTGGAGAAGGTAGTTGGTAGAATTTGGGATATAATGAACATCAATAATACACGCCAGGAGCATGGGATCCAGAGATTATAGACTAGTGTTATCTATAGTATGGGGATTTTGAAAAAAGAAGAGTGACAGGAAAAGGTGAAATTTTTAGTGAAGATGGAAAATAGATTTTGGAAAGGTCAAGCACAGGTAGAGATGGAAGGACAGGCATTAAAGGAAATTCAAAGTAAGAGATTGTAACAGTGGAACAATCCTAGGTATTAAGTTCAAAAAAATGATAAACCCTGTTTGTGGCTGAGATAGAGTAAAGGTCCAGATAGGCTGATGAATCAGATATGACTAGATAGGTTGATGAACCAGATAGGAAGTGTATTTGAGGAGACAACAACATGAAAATTGAAGTTCTTAGGTATAATATCAAGGAGTTGGGTAGCTAAGAAAAGTTTGAACCATACACTGAACTCCTTGATAATAGAGGAAAAGTCACCAGAAGATCATAGGGAACAGCCCAAGGTCTGAATGAGGTGTTCTCTCCGGATTGGGTGAATGGGAGGCAAAGTAGTAAGTATTTTTTAAAATTTTAATTAATTTATTTTTAGTTTTCAACATTCATTTCCACAAGATTTTTGAGTTACAATTTTTTCTCTTCTCGTCTTTCCTCTACCCCCACCCCAAAATAGCAAGCCTACTGAAAACCCCTCCCCCAAATCTGTTCTCTCCTATATCCTTCCCTTTCACCTCTATAACTTTCTAGTAGAACAAGATGGGTTTCTGTACCGTGGTACCTGTATATCTTATTTTCTAGTAGCATGTAAAAAACAAGTTTTTAAACATTTGTTTTTAAAACTTTGACTTTCAGATTCTTTTCCCCTCCTCCCTCCTTACCCACCTCCACTGGGAAGATAAGCAACTCAATATAGATTGTACATGTGTAGTTACCCAAATCATTTCCATAGTCACTGTATTGTGAAAGACATTATATTTCCCTCCATCCTAACCTGCCTCCCGCTTATTCTGTTTTCTCCTTTCACCCTATCCCTTTTCAAAAATGTTTGCTTCTAACTACCCTCTTCCCCAATCTGTCCTCCCTTCTCTCCACCCCGCTCTTATCCCCTACCCCCCTATTTTCCTGTAGGGTAAGATATCCAATTGAGTGTGTATGTTATTTCCTCCTTAGGCCAAATTCAATGAGAATCAGGCTGTCCCATTCCCTTTTACCTTCCTGCTCTTCTCCTCCATTGTAACAATTTTCTCTTGCCTCTTTTATATGAGATAATATATCCTAACCTGTCATTTTCTTTCTTCTTCTCCCAATAAATTACTCTCTCACCTCTTAATTTTATTTTTAGATATTATCCCTTCATATTCAATTCATCTTGTGCCCTCTGTCTATGTATACATGAACATACAAATGCCCACACTCACATACATCTTTATATATACATACATCCTCCTATACATACATATATATGTATGTAAACATATATATACACAAACACACACACACATATGTATATTCCCTTCAGCTATCCTCATGCTGAGATAAGTCTTATGAGTTACAATGATTATTTTTCCATGTAGGAATGTAAAAAGTTCAACTTTAATAAGTTCCTTATGATTTCTTTTTCCTGTTTACCATCTCATGCTTCTCTTGCTTTTTGTATTTGAAAGTCAAATTTTCTGTTCGGCTCTTTTTTCATCAAGAGTGTTTGAAAGTCCTCTATTTCATTGAATGAGTATATTTTTCCATGTAGGAGTATACTGTTTTGCTGGGTAGGTGATTCTTGGTTTTAGTCCTAGCTCCTTTGACCTCCGGAATATCATATTCCAAGCCCTTCAGTCCCTTAATGTAGAAACTGCTAGGTCTTGTGTTATACTGATTGTATTTCCACAATACTCAAATTATTTCTTCCTGACTGCTTGCAATATTTTCTCCTTGACCTGGGAACTCTGGAATTTGGCTACAATATTCCTAGGAGTTTTCTTTTTGATTTCTTTTTCAAGAGGTGATCAGTAAATTCTTTCCATTTCTATTTTGCCCTCTGGTTCTAGAATATCAGGGCAATTTTGCTAGATAATTTCTTGAAAGATGTCTCTAGACCCTTTTTCTAATCATGGCTTTCAGGTAGTCCAATAATTTTAAATGACCTCTCCTGGATCTATTTTCTAGGTCAGTGTTTTTTTTCCAAGGAGATATTTCACATTGCCTTCTATTTTTTCATTTGTTTGGATCTGTTTTATAGTACCTTGATTGCTCATAAAGTCATTAGCTTCTGTTTGCGCCAATCTAATTTTGAAGGAGTTATTCTCTTCAGCGAGTTTTTGAGATTCTTTTTCCATCTGGTAAATTCGGCTTTTTAAAGCATTCTTCTCCTCATTGGCTTTTTGGGCTTCTTTTGCCATTTGAGTTAGTCTATTTTTTAAGGTGTTATTTTCTTCAGTGTACTTTTGGGTCTCCTTTTCATGATTTTCTTGCATCATTTTCATTTCTCTTTCCAATTTTTCCTCCACTTCTCTTGCTTGATTTTCGAAATCCTTCTTGAGCTCCTCCACGACCTATAACTAATTCATATTTTTTTTGGAGGCTTTTGATTTAGGAGTTCTGACTTCACTGTCCTCCTGCTTCATGCCTTGATCCTTTTTGTCCCCCAAAAAGAATTCTATTGTCTATTTGTTCTTCTTCTGCTTGCTCATATTGGTAGCCAATTACTAGACTTTTGAGCTCTTTTCCATGATAGAACTCTGCTTCCAGAATGGAGAGAGCTACGTCTCAAATCACTGGGATTTTTGTGGCTGCTGAAGCTATTAGATGGGCACCCTCTCTACAGCCCCCATATGCTCTGGCTCACTGGTCACGCACCCCAGGACCACCACCCAAGGCTAAGATCTGGGTCTAAGCAGGTCAAAACAACAGCAATTACCCTCTGAATGGTCTCTTGGTCCCCCTATAATCTGCAGACCAATTGCTCCAGAAACAGCCATGAGGCAGTGGCTGCAGCCACTGCACCTCTGCTGCTTCTCGCTCTGGGGGGTAGCAGCTGGATTGTGTTCCCCCTGTCCAAAAAAGTTCCACACTAACCTTTTACTTTGTCTTTAGCATTTGTGTATTGAGAAGTCTGGAAACCTCTACCCCTACTGGTGATTTACTCCCATGAAGTTTGCTCCAGCCATGGCTGGTTGGGGGCTGCCTTGGGGCTAAAAATGGGGCTCAGGTGGGACTGTATTCATTCCCAGCATGCTGTGATGCACCCTTCCTGCCAGCCTGCTAGGCTTCCTTCAGCGGGAGATGTGTTTCTCTGTCACTTTGTTGGTTCTGTTGCTCTAAAGTTTGTTTAGAGTCATTTTTACCATGTATTGGGGGAGGTGGAAGCTGGAGCCATGTGGAAGTCCTGTTTCTACCCAAAGTAGTAAGTATTATGGAAAGAGTTCTGGCTTTGAAGTCAGAGGACCTATGTTCACATCTTGATTTTGATACTACCCATGTGACATTGGGTACTTACCTTCTTTAGAGTTCCATTTCCTCCTCTAGAAAATAAAGTTAGACTAGATGGCCTGTGAAGTCTCTTCTGGCTCCAAATCTATGATTGAAATATTGGAGAAAAAGATATTGCTGCGGAGAGGTGACAGGGAGAGATCCTGGAAATGTTAGTAAAGAGCAAAAATCCTTGTTAATTAATTACATGTCTTATAATTATATAAATTAACTAATCCTCCTTGCCCAGTCTGTTGAGTGACAGCAGACAAAATACTATAGACAAAACCTTGAAAAGGTAACCACAGGTATAGTGCCTTTAGGGCAATGCAATATTTCGTGACTGCAAGATGATAGAAGGAGTGAGAAAAGAAGAGGCACATTAACAATATTAAAAGGAAGAAGAAAGTAGAATAGGGACATGGAAGGGATAGAACTGATGGCTGCATGGATATGAGGGCATAGGGGATGGTAGAAAGACAGGAATTTTCCACCTAGGTAGCCTAAAACTCTGAATCTCTGAGAACCTAAATAGAGAAGAAACTTTTCTAGCCAAGGAAAGTCAAGGGCAGTAGATTGTTATGCATTTTCCAGTAGCAACAGTCTTATTGTTTCTGATTATCATTTTGTGGGCAAGAAGTAGAAAAGAGGCCGAGGGATGGTTAAATGGCAAGATGTCCATTTTGTCTAGGCCATGGTCCTGTCCTGGGAGCAAGGTAACCTGATAGAGGCAGGAGTGGGAGACTGAATTGTTAAGAGTATAAGACTGGTTATAGAGGGATAAGACTGATTGATTTATTTGCCCAAGAACACCTCTGACCCAGAGCCAACTCTAGTGATGAATTGTTTAACTCCCACAAGGTATCGGGAGAGCACAGAGTCTAAGTAGCCTGGTGGTAAGGGGTGGGCACATGACAAGGAAGATGTCAAAAGGTCTACCTTATCTATGCCTTGGTCTTGGCCTGGTTACCTGGGGTCTCCTCATAACCAATCAGCCAATTAGTTTCCTAGGGTTGTTAATTCTATTATTGTAATATCACTTGCTTCTATTTCCTCCTTGCATTTTTTTGTGTCCCAGTGAGTTTCTTTTTTTTTGTCAGAAGTTTTTTTGAATTATCGTTTTAAAAGTCTTTTTTTTTTGTAATGGGGTGACAAAAGCCCAGTTCTTGGCGCAATTACATTTGGTGAACCTGCCTTTGGAATGTCATGGAGATGTGGAAGGCTCTTCAGAATTCAGGGAGCTGATCTGGTAGATGGAGTGAAGAGAAGACTTGTGTCAGCCTAGGAGGCAAGGAAGGGGCTAGGGGCCAGAGGCCATCCCTCCCCTTCTTGGTCACCACCTCCACCTGCTTGGCTTTTATCTCGGATGTGTCTGTTCTTTCCTGCTCTTGGCTGAAGGAGGATTGGAGAGGACTAAGACCTTGTGAGCTTTGAAAGTTTGGAAGAGTGAGTTGCTATAGGTGTAGGAACTGGAGTCCATTCGAGAATTTGTCAATAGCCAAGCCCAATGCACCCTCAGAAGCTTGACCTGGTTCAGTGGCAGAGAATCCAGTAGCTAAGATACTGTGTCCTAAAACAAGGGAGTGACTTACCCAGTGGTTATGCTATATTTGGTTGTAGTCCTCTCCACTGTTCCCTCATCCAAGAGCAGAAAAGGATAGATCTATGAAGCCCTGGGTTCAAATCCCACTGTTGAGGTTTAGATGTGCTCAGGACCCCAAAATACTGAAATGCTGGGGTATGAATGAATTCAACCCAAGCCTTCTTTCAGCCAAAATAAACCAAAGTTTATTAAAGATTCTCCATACTAGGTAGACTCTTAAGGAACTTCACCAGTGGCTAGACTCTTAAGGAATCAGAGCATTTGTGATGCTAATGTCAGTGAGCCAGATTGAATCTGAGCTAGTTCAGAGATTTTCACATAGCCAGCCAATTAATAAATATTAGTGCTAATCACTATGCTAAACTCTGAGAATACAAAAGAGGAAAAAGATGGTCCCTGCCCTCAAGTAGCAATCTAATAAGGAGACAACAAGGAAACAAATATGTACAAATAAGCTATGTTAGGATAAAAAGGGTAAAAAAAAAAAGATTAAAAAGGATATTAAAAAAGGAAAGGCACTGTAATACAGAGGGATTGGGAAAGGTTTCCTGTAGAAGATGGGATTTTAAAGCTCTTAGGATTTAAGGGAGGCCAAAGAAAGCGGTATCTGGAGATGAGGAGGCAGAGCATTTCAGACATGGTGGACAGACAAAGGAAGTGCCTGGAGTTTAGAGATGGAGAATCTTGTTCACAGAACCCCAAGGAAGTCAGTATCACCAGATCAAAGAGTACATTGTGGAGAGTAAGGTGTAAGAAGATTGGAAGCTAAGTTATAAATGACTTTGAATGCCAAGTAAAGTGATTTGTATTTGATCCTGGAGGTGATAGGAGGTCATTGGAGTTTATTGAATCTGTGTGTGGGGTATGACATGGTCTGACCTGTTCTTCAGGAAAATTACTTTGGTGGCTGAATGGAGGGAGAATTAGAGTGGTGAGAGCCCACTGAGATGGATAGACTCACCTGTTGCAATAATCCAAGGGTGAAGTGATGAGGGCCTGCACTAGAGTGGTAGCAATGTCAGAGGAGAGAAGGGGGGTGAATATGAGAGATGTTGCAAAATGAACAGACCTTGATAAAAGATTGAATGAGAGATAGTGAGGAGTCAAGGATGCCACCTGTGTTGCAAGCTTGAAGGACTGAAAGGATGGTGTTGCGCTCCATGTAACAGGGAAGGTAGAAAGCAGGGAGGGTTTAGGGGAAAAGATAAATTCAGTTTTGGACAGGTTTAGTTTAACATCTAGTTAGACATGTAGTTTGAGATGTCTAAAAGATAGTTGGAGATGTGAGATTGGGAATCAGCAGAGATATTAGGGCAGGCTAAACAGATTTGAAAATCATCAGTGTAGAGATAATTATTAAATCCATGGGAAGTGATAAGATCACGAAGTGAAGTAGTATAGAGGGAGAAGAGAAGAAAGCCCAGGACAGAACACTGTGGGATATGTGGATAGAGGGCATGATCTGGAGGAGGATTCAGCAAAGGAGACAAGTTAGCACTGAGTAAGTGTTTACTGTTGAATGAATGCATAAAGATTCATCAGGCTGTCCCTCTTGTGCCTGTGGGAGTCACAGCTTCTTGGTTCATGCAATACCCCTAAAAATTAGTAAAGTGATTAATAATGGTGACACAATGACAGTCACAACCTTTTTTTTTTAGTTTTCCTCTTATTTTACCTTCTGGCCAGAGTCTCTAAGTACCTTGTCCATGACAGCTTCCCTTCCCTCTTCCCTCTTCTCAACTATTTCACTGAAACACAGACAGAAGGATGAAAAGAACCCTACCTGTATTCTTAGAAATTTGCCTGAAGTATCTGTGAAAGATGAGGAAACGGGACTCTTATTCCAACCTCCAACATTTTCTTTCTTGTTCTGACTGTTGTGAGTCTTTATGTGTCTCTAAACTGTACCTGAGGACCAATATCCAGTCATCCCTTCTCCAATATGGAGATGAGTTGCTCCAGCCTCTGGGGTGATATAGGGGTAGATAAGGGGCATAAATAATTAGGTTCCCAATAGTTTAGTCCAGTGACTCTCAGAATATAAAAGAGAATCTTTGGCTCTGCTTTCTAGTGTCAGATCATGGACTAGGACATTTTCCACCCAATTTATCATCGATTCAGTGAAAAATAACAATGACAACAAACAGATCAACAAGTCATTTCAAACATCCTATGTCATCCCCTTACCATCTTCCATTCAGTCTATCTTAGGAATTCTTAACTGAATCTGTGAACTTGTCTTTCTTTAAAAATTTGAAAACTATATTGTCATATGATTGACTCCTTTTGTTATCCTATGTACTTCATTTTATGTATTGGGAAGATTTTGAGGAGTCCATAGGCTTCAACCAGAATGCCAGAGGGGTCCACGAAATGGAAAAGATGAAAATCCTCTGCTCTCAGTGGTCAAATTGGTTTGTATGCATAGCTATGGAAAGCACTCAGCACAGTACTTGGCACATAGTAGGTCTTGTACATTTTAATTGAAGTATTGATTTTGCACTATTCTACACCATCTAGGGCATCAACCTAAATCCACCTCTCACCCAACAGGATTCTGTAGGAAAGTTATAAAGTATATTCCTCATTTCTAAATAAAATAAAAAGCAGAAGAGGGAGGAGAGAAATAACAGAACTGTGTTAACGAACCATGAAAACCGCAGTGCTACTTTATGACAACTCTTGGTATTTGTCCTCATTTTTAGAATTTCCTCCTGCTGCTTTTACCATCACTCTCCATTTGTTTTTGACAAGGTTCATAGAACAGGAGAGAAAAAAAAAGGAAGTGGCAGAGAGAACAGAGAATTCATTAAAGAAAAAAAAAAACACCATCATCAAAACAAACTCAGAACAATAAAAAAGCTCAAATCAAAATGAATAAGTCAGACATCTGTCCAACCTTAGATGCTTTTCTATTTTTCATCAATAGTTTTCTCATATAATTATGTTTTTCTTCAGTGAATTCGTTTAGACCTAACTAGAGAGTGTTACTAGAATCTTGGAGCTGATGACTTCTTGGATTACTAGGTGCTGCCCCAGCTCCAAGTTCAGCTAGAAGGGAAAGTCCTGCTTCCTTCCTGTGAACTAATAGTATGATTCTTTTTTTTTTTTAAATTTTATTTTAGTTTGCATCATTCATTTCCACAAGATTTTGAGTTACATATTTTCTCTCTCTCTTTCCCCCACCCACCGCCCCAAAACAGCCATCCCAGTGTGTCCCCCCTCCCCCAGTCGATTCTC
>CM053588.1:194635594-194666537 GCA_028646515.1 Pseudochirops corinnae
CTTCATGTTTATTGGAGGCCCCTGGTGGGGGTGCTCTGGCTGGGCTCTCCTCCTCCCTCTCTCTCCCATGATCTTTCTTTTCCCCAAAGAAGGAATCTAGGGTTTGGGAGCTGTTCTTACTTTGCTTCTTATGCTTATTCTTACTCATGGTTGTTCAGTCTGTGATTTTTTTTTTTAAATTTCTATGGGGCTGTGCTTCCAGAAGGGAAAGCTCTGTCCCAAATTGCTGGGGTCCTGCCGGCTGCCATAGCTCTCAGGAAGATGCTGAGACTCTTCCTATTTACTTCCGGCTGACTGGATAATGAAGACTCCAGGACCTGGGCCCAAGACGGCCATCCACATCCAGGCTGCTCAACATGAGAGCCCTTGGCCTCAGAACAATCGCTTAGTCCCCCTGCTGTCTGCAGGCCGCGAGCAGGAAGCTGCAACGCGGAGGCAGGTGCAAAACCTCTGCCTTTCGCTTTTCCGCTCTGGAGGCCTTTTGGCCAGACACTTTTCTCCCCGCAGTTCCCAATGACCTAGTTCTGAACGCTGCTCGCAGCTGCCGCTAATCTGCTCCCCTGCTCCTCTCATCCAGCCGTGGCTTCAGGCCAGGCTGGCTACGGTTCGCAGTGCTGATATGGTTCCTCGTAGCTGAGCTGACTTTAATGGGAAGTATCTTTGTGTCTAATAGTACGATTCTACAAAATAATTGTGTAGCTCATGTGCACATGCATGTACACTCTATGAAAGAAGCCATATGAAGTTAGTTTGATTTAACAAAGTTTCAAAAGTTAAGCTACTTTTCGAGAACAAGATATACTCTCACTCACCTTCAAGAAGATTTTCCTGTATCTTGCTTCCATAATAGTACCAAGGAGTAATTTATGATAACTCAAACTCAAAGGCAGTTCATTTAAAATGCATCATTGTCAAATGGTGCCAGTAAAAGCCAATAGTGGTACTTGCAAACTTGTGTCCTGGAGCATCATTTCTGGAACATCCAGTTCACTTAAGGCCTTTCTGTGTGCCTACCTAGGATGGTGCTACAAAAATTTGCCTTCAAAGATTATATTCTAGTTGGAAGATAGTGGGTGGGGGCAGGTAACCTGTATGCGAAACAACCAGAGATAAGTAGAAAGCAATGTATATTAGACCATAAACTCCATAAAGACATGTCTTATTTAAACTTTGAATCTCTCCAGTGACTAGCAGTGAACTATGCAAACTAGGTGCTTACCAATTGTTTTTTGAGTAAGTGAAAGTGTCTGGAGCACAAGAGCTGATAGTCTCATTGTGCTCTGCTGAGATCCGTATGTATTCGAAGTATTTTGCTCATTTCCAGGTGTCCTATTTTAGGAGAGTAATAGCAAGCTGGGAAACATCCAAGAGGATAGTGGAAGGTCTTAAGATCATCCCTTCTGAGGGTAACTTAAAGATACTATGGATGCTTGGGTTGGGGGAAAAAAACTGTCTTCAGGAATTTGAAGAAGTGTCCTGTGAAAAATTATTACCTTTGTTCTGCTTGACACAAGGGAACAAAACTTGGAGCACTGGGTAGATATGGAAGAGAAGCAGATTTAGGCTAGATAGAAGGAAAACAAACTTTCCTAATAATTCAAGTTTTGGATAAGTTGTAGAGGGAGATTCTTATTCAGGTAGAAGTTGGGACTATAAGACCTATGAGATTCTGTGAATAAAGGTGTGAAATGAGTGAATAAAGACACTTGTTCTTTGTAAGAGAATCACATTGGCCCATAAATGCCTTGCAAATTAACTCCAACAGCCCCAGTGGAAAGCATAGAAATGAGTTATTGTTTATCTCTGGAAACTTTCTGGAGGTAGAGAGTTTTGAAATGAATTTGGATGACTCTGTATTGAAAGAAATAAAAATTTTTTACAAGGAGGGCTTTTATTTGTGAGGAGGTGTAATGGTAATAGAAATTTGAAGATCTTCCCTGCCCCTTATTAAGCCTAAATTGAACTTGAGGACCTTTCCTTATTTGAAAATATACTCTGCCCCCTAATAGGCCATGCATGTGCTCACCTGGAGCCTGTGGTGGGAGGCTTTTTAAAAAGGCACAACTTTTGTTACTTCGTAGCCAAGTGAGTCATGAGGGTTGTGATGTTCTCTGACCCTGGAGAGAGCCATATATATACCTCTGAGGCAAGGTTTTGCTTTGGAGCTCACTTTGGGAAGAGTTGTGTGATTTGGCCAGATGAGACTCTGGGCAGCCATAGAGCCCCCAGCTTTGCAAATCCAGATGTTGGTGCCTCTCTCTCTGGTGGCTAACTAGGTATGGATATAATGGTCACACAGCAGGAAGCCCTGTCTGCTGAATTATGTTATTTTCTCTGCCTGTATTTTTATCTGCTTGTAAGTTCTGTTTGTATTCTCTGAAGTTCAGGGAGCTGACTTTTTCCCCTGCAATGGGTAAATGATATATGTTTGATTGATTAAAATAAGATTATTAACCCTTTTTGAGTTGCTTTCCTTTAGAAAAGCAGATCAAAGAATCTGTGTTAGCAGCCATCCTGGGTATGCTAGGGAGCTTGCTGCTATAGGAGGGAGAGAAAAGTCAGGATAGTGATAGTGATTGAAAAAAGAATAAGAAAGAAAAAGGCATGGATGAGAAATATTTTTAAAATACATAGAATGAAGAAGAAAGTTAAGAAGGGGACATAAATAACCAGGTCAGCATTAGAACTACTGAGTAAAATTTTATACATACATACATACATACATACATACATATATATATATATATATATATATATATATATATATATATAATTCTCTGTAACACAGATTCATGGTTTCACATACAACCTTCTTTTTCTGTTTTCCTTTGTATATGAGAACATTCATATTTTTCATGTTCATAATAAAATAAGAAACTAAAAAAAATTAAAATGAAACTTCTTGAAGGCATTTTGTTTGAAAAGGAGGAAGAGGTACCTATTTAACTGGATGTATTAAAAGATGTGTGGGTTAAACATAAATTCAAATATTATCCAATGAAGAATTAAGGAGACTTTTAAAAAAATATAATCTGAATTTCCTCAACTAAATATGATTTTTACTCTGTTTTCCCGAGCTTTCTTGGGGAAACATTAGAAATATAAAAACTGACACATGAAAACAAGTTTAAAATTTCAGGAAAAAAAGTTACCTCTGCAATTGCGCAAAAGGAGTGAGAGAGAACAGTTGGGCAGGCAAATAAAAACCCCAGTGTCAGTTGAGTTGACCCTTTTGAATAAATATCTGGGCACACTGATGGTTAAGATTCAATGTATTATTCTTAGAAAATAACACATTAGATAAAATAGTAAAGGGTAGCAAAGCTATGCTTTGTTCCATCTGTCATTAGTGTTGAGAGTGGGGATGGTTCCCTCTTAATCCTCTGAGCCACACAGACTCTGAGAAGGCCATTGAGTCAGTCCCCTTACAATATTACACCAACACTTCTTTATTGTCTGACCCTGTTGGGAGAATGAGGGTGGAGGGTTAGGAGTAGGAGTGGGAAACATGCACTGGGTAGAAATGGAAGAGAGGCAGATTTAGGCTAGATGGAAAACAAACACTTCTAATAATTCAAGTTTTGGATAAGCTGTAGGGGGAGATTCTTGTTCAGGTAGGAGTTAGACTGTAAGACCTATGAGATTCTGTGAATGCAGGTATAAAATGTGCCAGTAGTACACAGGATACTATATAACCAGATATAAACACAATGAATAGAAATGTAAAATTATACAACTAGGGAAAAGATACAAGTAATTTGAAGGACTATCATATGTGTATATGACTCCGCAGGGAGCAAATTATACAGATATCCCCAAAACTGTTTTAAGTTTTGATAGCTCAAAACCACACTAGAGATACCCTGTATAAAATGCTGTGCTTAAAAATGGCAGTCATGAGTTCAAATCTTACCTCTTACCTCTTACACTTAAAAGCTATGTGACTATGGATAAGTTACTTAACCTCTTTGAGCCTCACTTTGCTAATCTGTAAAATGGGGCTAATAATAGTTGTAGGATTGGCCTAGATAGATGACTTCTGATGTCTTTCACAGAGTTATAAGGTCCAAGTGACATAACCAAAAGCTCTCCAGACCTTAATGTAGTATGTAAAAGTCCATTATGAGAGCCTGCTTGAGTAAATAGATGGCAATACTTGGGGTAAAAAGGATCTGGGTTCTGATCCCACCTCTAAAACTTAGTGGCTGTGTGACCATGGGCAAGTCACTTAATTGCTCTGACTCTTGTAATATATTTCTCACAGGGTTGTTAAAAAGTTCAAATGAGATAGAAAAATATAAAGGATACAGGCTGTGAAGAATTTTAAAAGCTAACCAGTGCATTTTATATTTAATCCTTGAGGTAATAAGTAGGGAGCCACTGTAGTTTTTTGAGCAGGAGCATTACATGGTGAGACCTGCACTTTAGAAACATAATGCTGACATCTAAGTAAAGGAGGGACAGTGGGTGGGGGTTAGCTGAAGACTTGAGAAAGGGAAACCAACCACAAGGCTATGTATTACAGTAGTCCAAACACAAAGTGATAAGAGCCTGACCTACAATTGTAGCCGTATACATTGGGAGGGATATGATGAAGACTGAAATGATACAACTTGGCGAAAGATTGGATATGTGCAATGAGACTAAGTGAGTCTATACCAAGACTTTGAGTGTAGGTGACTTGAAGAATGGTGGTCTCCTCCACTGTGAAATGGCAGCTGGGGTTAGGGGAAGATTTGGGGAGGAAAGAAAATGAGTTCTGCTTTGGACATGTTGAATTTATCCCACTCAAACTTGTACTACACTGGCATGAAATAGTGATCTCACTAGCGTAAGTATTCAAATAGAGCCTGCATGGGCATGTGCCTCTAAAAGAATGGGTTAATACATTGGCTTAGGCTAGTTGTAGTACTGGAAAGTAATTTAAACTAGTTGTAGTACTGGAAAGGATTTGATTAATTAATTTACACTAAGCTGTCAATGATTAATAATGGTTAAATTTGCTCTCTCTCCTAAGGGTGTTTATATTTTAACAGAGAGCAGTTCCTAACCCCAAAAGATGATACTCAGATGGTGCAATTTTAGATACCTTTTTTGGAGGGGGGGAGCATTATTTTTAAGAGTAGGAATCCTTGCAGATGTCCTGTAGACCGCACCATTTTCCCATGTGGCTAGTCATATATAGAACTATTCAGCTAACTAACATTTCCAAATTTGCTGCTCTATTTGTCTTCTCGCCCAGAGGATTTATACTCATTGTGAAAGACACTGCATCGCCAGTAGTGACTAACAAGATATGAAGCAATCCCAATATTTTAATCAGGGTTTGGGAACTATTCTTGCTGAATAGCAGAAAATGCCCTTCTTCTTAAAACCAATTTTTCATTGTTTCCTCATTTGCATCTCTACTTTAAAGAAAATTGACATTTTAAAGTGAGTGATAATTAATCTTTGAAAACACTGTGATTGGTTGGCTCAATCACATTTCAAAATACCAAGTGTATACAGAGGTCAAGTGATGGTCTTTGGAGAACTGTTGGGGGATGTGTGGAACACTCTGCAGAGGTAGATTGAATGACAGGCTGAAGAACATCAGCACTAGCATACAGATGAGGTAGTATTAAGCTGTGCACCAGCTCAGCTCTGGGACTGGTAGAATAGGTGTTGAGATCAGCGCAGTTGCTGACCTCCTTAGTAATCCTTGGGAGGCTGCTTGGGTAAGACAAATAAAAACATGCAGAAAATTAGTCCTCCTGGTGTTTTATGATGATTTCATGGTCATTTTAGATTGACTGCCTGACCAGTTTGATTGATTATTCAGAAATGAATTCATAAAGATTAGTGGAAGAAATCAGAGAATCTGATGGCCAAAAGGCTTCATCTGTTGGCTGGGCGTAGTTAGTACCTTAGTATTTTCACTGGATGGAGATTTTCAATAGGCATTTATTAAACTGATTGTCCAGCATAATTTTAGGTCCCTTCCCAGATACCCAAGAGGTAGAAGATGTAATCACTGCCTTTGAGGAATAGTTGGACAAAATTGATGTCTAGAACTGGAGGCTGCTTCCAAGCAATATGTGATCGAATGCTGGATTGTTTGCTACAGAAATTTTAACATGATTAGGTGCTGGACTGGAGCTAAAGACTTATATGGAGACTTAAGCTGAGTACTGAAGAGATTAGATTGTAAAAAAGGAGGAACAGAAAGTTGCCAACCTCCCTCCCCCCATATATCGCACAAAAATGCTATGAAAAATTAATTTCTACTTGAACTTTATTTTCCCCACTGTCTATCTCCTCATTAAGCAATGCCCTTACACTAAGAATGACTTGGGTTCTAATGAAAGTTAATGAAAAATCTACGATGAGTCACCCTCAGTTCCCACCATCCAATATACATTAGATTAAGTGGATCCACAGGTCATTGAATATCTTGTTCTGAACTTTCACAGCAGTATGTGGAGGAGTTTAAGGTTTTGAAAAAGAAAACATTTTCTACTAGTAGTTTCAGCAAGTGCAGCTGAAAGCAAAACTGAGTTCCAGGAGAAGCAAGAATGTCCAAATACCATGGAATGATATAAAAGTTAAAGATTTCATTAGGCCAATAAAGAGCTATTATTGAGGGGAGATTTCCAGATCAAGACCTCCTTGTTAATATATCACTTCCAAGTGGTTTATTATCAAAGTCTTCTTCTTATGCCCTACCTTCTACTCACTTTAATCCTCATTTGATGTCTTAACTCTCCCCCTCCTCAATAATCCACTGTTTGAGCCTAAGTAGTATATGCAGAGACCACCTAGGGGGAAAAACAAACAATGTGAACCAGGAGAGCATGTTAGTAAATTAATTATTTAAATTGTATTTTTATTTTTTTATATTATCCATATACATTATACATTTTTCTCTTAAAAATAAAAAAAAGTTTTTATTGATATTTTCTCTTTCTCATATACCATTATTCCACGTATCTCTCCTCTACCCCTTTGGAGAGAGACATTTAATATGACAAATAGTAGTTTTTGGAGATGAAAAAAAGGGCAACACAACTGTTTGAAAAAGTCTGAAAACATGAGCAACATGTAATACCTGTGGACCTCCTACATCCATGAAGAAATAAGTTGGCAATGTCTTCATTCAAATCCCACATGATCTTTATAATTTTATTACATTTGCTTTTGATTTTTGGGTATATAATTCTTTCCATTTACATTGTTATAGCTACTGTGTGTTGTTTTCTTGGTTCTGTTTATTTCACTCTGCATCAGTTCATGTAGATCTTTCCATGCTTCTCTTTATCACACAAAAAAATTTCTTACAGCTTAGTAATATTCTATTACATTCATGAAACACATTTGTTTTTTACTCACTCCTCAATTGATTAGGTGTCTACCTTGCTTCCAGTTCTTAGCTATCACAATAAATGCTGTTATAGTTATTTTGAAATATATAGTGACTTTTATCTTTATCAATAAACTCAGTACTGGAGTCCTTGGCTCAAAGGTCATGAACATTTTAGTCACTTTATTTGCATAATTCCAAACTGCTTTCCAAAATGGTTGCATCATCTCACAGCTCTACCAGCAATGTATCAGTGTTCTTATCTTTCCACAACATTGA
Source organism: Pseudochirops corinnae (assembly GCA_028646515.1). Classification (NCBI taxonomy): domain Eukaryota; kingdom Metazoa; phylum Chordata; class Mammalia; order Diprotodontia; family Pseudocheiridae; genus Pseudochirops; species Pseudochirops corinnae. The sequence continues at coordinate 194,643,213 of CM053588.1, forward strand.
CTGTTGTATTTGTGATTTTTGTCAATTTGCAATGATTTGGATTATTTTTTATGCAGTTGTCAATAATTTGCTTTTCTTCTTTGCATAAACGTTCATATTATTTGTCCATTCATCTATTAGGGAATGGCAATTAGTCTTATATAATACTTGTTTAAAAATCTACAAAATCAAATCCTTATCAGAGAAATTTGATAAATAGAGTTTATCCCATTTGACTACTTTGCTTCTTATCCTAGATGCATTAATTCTACCTGTTCAGAAGCTTTTCAGTTCCAAGTTCCTTCTTCTGCTATAAGCATAGTATTATGTTTCTTCAGTTACTTTAGTCTTTTTTTAAGGTGGTCCTGTTCTCACTCTCTTCCCCTCATCCCTTCCCCTCTTCTCTTTTGATAACCATTTCCCTTTAGGGTTTTGTTTATTATTTCCTTTTTCTTTCTGGCTTTTTTCTGCTTATATATTTCTTCCACCTGTTTTTTCCACTCAGTCAAGTATATTCCCACTTCCTCTTCACCCCTTCATCTAGTCCTGCTCTTTAGTTTTGAGATTTCATTTTTGGCACCTCTTTCCAAACAGGATTTTTTTTCACTCTCTTCATTAGCCATCTGAAAAAAAAATGCTTACTCTAGACCAGTATTCTCTGATTCATGTCTCCCATAATTATCTGCTCCCTTTCTCTTTTCTCTGTTTTTCGTGCAATCAAAACTTCCAACAATTCATTCTGGGCTCTTGCTATCACTGCCTCGTAGGGCTTGCCCCCTGGATTCCCCTTTCCAATGATGCCTGATTTCCAGAGCAATGCCAATTGTTATAGGTGTCAGAAAAAACAGTATCCCATGGCAGGACCCATCCTCAACTAAGCCCCTTATGCATCCCACCACTGAGCTATACCTTCTTTTGCTTCCCTACATATTCCTGGAAATCTCAGTGTCCATGCTCTTTCATTCCTCCAGGAACTAGCTATCCCCAGGGTAAATGGGGATATCCCTTCCTGGATAAACAGACTTTTCAAACACTGATCCCCCAAGGTCTTATCCAGTATAATGACTAATATCCCTTCATCAACGATCTCCCTTGACCCAAAGAAACATTCATAAGTGGAATTCCCTCTCTCCTCCAAAGTCTCTTTGTCTTCACTTCCTTTTTCATCTTGCCCTCTCCCTCCTCATCCATTTCCCTATAGTCTCCTTTCTTGCTTCAACTACAGAGATCACTTTCCTCTCATTGTTAGCCCTTGATTCACCCCCCCTTAACCCCCCTATTACCTTCTTCTTCTCTGTATCCTCCTAAGTTGTAATGTAGTCCCATAAAAGAAGCACTTACCTGTGGGTAATGTGTCACCAGGTTCTGGCCATAATACCCCCTGTCTTTTTCTTCATTGCTACCTCTACCAGATTTCCGCCTTCATCTCTGTCTTCCCGTGTACACGTAGAAAGAAGTCTCTTACTGGTTCCTTCATTGTCACTTGGTAGCTATTGTTGTTCTTGCCTGTTGCATTTATTCTCTCCTCCTGCATTTCTGTTATTTGGGGTGTTTGAGAGGCAAATCATCTTTTCAAGTTTTGGTTTTCTTTCTAAAAACATTTCAAACTCATACATGTTTTATGTATATATATATATATATATATGTATATATACACACACACACACACATATATATTATATATATATTATATACAGAGACAGACAGAGAGGCAGAGGCAGAGACAGAGACAGAGAGGCAGAGAGGCAGAGAGACAGAGAGAGACAGAGACAGAGAGGCGGGACAGAGACAGAGACAGAGAGACAGACAGAGACAGACAGAGAGGCAGAGACAGAGACAGAGACAGAGAGACAGACAGAGACAGAGAGACAGAGACAGACAGAGAGGCAGAGACAGAGACAGAGACAGAGAGGCAGAGAGGCAGAGACAGACAGACAGACAGACAGAGACAGACAGAGAGGCAGAAGCAGAGACAGAGACAGAGACGACAGAGAGACAGAGAGGCAGAGAGAATATCTGTCTTCTGTCCTGTATGGTTAAGCTCTGATTTGTGGATAGGTCACCCTGGTCCTGAGTACTATTACCCTTCAGAACACACTATTCCATTCCCTCCTCCTTCTTCTGGTGGGTACAGAATAGTCAATGTCCTTTCTTTTGTATTGGAAAGTTTTTCTCTTGATGACTTGCTTGCTGTTTCTGAATTGAATTGTTAAATTTAACCGTTATGTGTCTTGGAGTTTACAGCCTTGGGTTTTGTTTTGTTTTGTTTTCCCTCCTAGAGACAATCTGAGAATTCTTTCCATTGAGATTTCATTTTCTGTTTAGAAATTATAGAGAGGTCTCTTTTTATTATTTCCTTCATAGTGGTGTTAAACTTTGTCTTGTCATATTCTTTTGGGAGAGCTATGATCCATGGATTGTCCTTGCACATCTCGTATTCAAGTTCAGTATGTTTTACTTCCACAGTAACCATATTTTAATGGTATTTTTTTTTTGCTTCTCCTTTAGGTTGCTCTTCATTTCTGTGTATTTGCACTCCCAATCTATTCTCTCTTTTGATTCTTTGGCGAGGCTTGCCATTCCAGATTCAAATTTTTCTATTCTGTTTATTATTTTTGCAGTGCAGGACATAAATTCTGCTGTCACAATTTTTGTTTCTCTTTTAAGTCACTCGGGAAGAGTGTATTGCAGCCCCATGTTCTCAAATTCCACACTGAAATATCTCACTGAACATTGGATCATTTCCCTTCATTTTGCATTTATTTTTTGTATTAATTTATAAATCCCTGAACTCATTTACTAGACCTGGAGGCTATATTCCCTTATGTTAATGGTTTTTGTATTAATTTATCTGTTTCTATTCAAGGTCTTTGAATTTTCTTTTTTCCTGAAATCTTTGGTACTTTCAGTCTTTCCCCCTTTCTGCCCCTTTATTTTCTTATTATCTCACTTCCTGACTCCATCTGACTCTGCCTATGGTTTCCTTGGGGCTGGATCTCAAATATCCCAGCCTCCTCCCTAGATGGGCATTTCATGATTCACCAGCCTAAATCTCTTCCCCACTCTACTTTTGGGTATTCACAACTGGTCACAGCCTGATTCTGTGTCCTTTTTCTCAGGCTTGGTGGAGTAATGCACATCACCCTCCACACAGGGTATCCTGTACTGCTGACCTGTCCCACTTTCTATGTTCCTCAGTTCTCTTCTTTAGCACTGAAAGTTCAGAGCCTACTTTCCCTTGGAAGTTGAGCTTTTTTAGCACTGGTCCTTCCTGGTTCAATTACTTAATAGACTTTTTGGTCCTGAAAAGCTATGGCTAAACTGGCCGTTGAGAGCTGAACAAACTTCTGTATTCTGGAACTGGTTTCTCCATGGCACTAGAAAGAGGGAGAGGATCAGTATGTAGCAGCAGATTTTTATGTAAGTCTGTGTCATATCCTTGGATCTGCTAGCTCAGCCTTATTGCCAACAGAGTGGGAGAAGTAGAAGGGGTGCTGATAAGCTTAGGATGGATCAGTGAGCATCAGTTTCTGGGTTTCCATTTTTGTTTCTTTAACCTTCTTTTAGATTGTGGGTATCCTAGACCATAGAAAGAGCTAAAATTGCTTTGGCACATAATTTCTATTTTGGAAAGGGCTGAGACATTGTGAAAATTGGGGAAAATATATAGTCTACCATCTTGTTACTTACATGACCCAGAAATCTCAATAAATTGATTTTTCATGGAAGATTTGACAGATGTTCAAGATATGAAGAAGAAAGACTGAAGTATCTGCGACTGATCCTTTTCCTCCTTCATTGTCTTACATTTATTTTCTTTTGGCTTTAGTATCACTCTTGATTTTGAAGCTTGAAAACAAACAGTGGATACTAATCCAATTTTGTATTAAGTTTTAGCAGATGTGTCAATCCCCAGAAATATTTTTGATGTTTAAATTAATACCTTGGCAGATTAAAAAAAAGCATTCCAAGTTCAGTATGTGGGAATTGATGACTAATTGTTAAAGAGAGGTTAAGTCTCCTAGATTTATTATCCTGTGTCCCTTTTTCTTATCTTCCTTGTTTTATGCTGTTTTAGAAAATACTCATTTATTAAGCAAACACAGTAATCTTTCCAGGCTGTTATCTAAATATTTAATTTGCATATTGAATCATACATCTGATAGGGTGGGAAAATGTGATTAACTTCATTAATATAGATGTACCAAGACTAATGCATTTCTAGCTTTTGTGAGATGTTGTTTGACTCAGATTTGCATTAAAGCCCAATGACTTTTAATACCACACATTACCATCTTCTCTGCCTTTAATGGACAATATACTAGATATAGTTAGACAAATAAACATCAACAAAGGAGTTATGTGTACATGCAGACATTAATGATGAACTTAAGGGAAACAGCCGGGACTTCAGCAAGCATACCCCAGTGACTCCAAATCTACCTAATTGAATCCCTGAGGGTACCTCATGACTGTCAAGTAAGATTGGTCTGCTTTTTCAAAGTAGACCTGGAAATATCCTACAAGATGGACCATACAGCAGTTCTTCAAAGGAGGAGTATAGTGCCCCCTTTGAAAAATAGTTAAGTAATAAAAGAAAGGAAGAGTTATATTGATGTAGCGAAGAAAGAGTGACAGGATTTGAGAAAGTTGCTGAATACTGGCCATGAATTTTCTGGTCATTGAACTTTCTTTTTGTTTCTTTCTGGAGCTGCCCAAACATACTGCCAAAGATTTTTCCTTTCTGGTTCCCAACAGGGAACTCTGATGAATATATTGGTTGCCCTCTGTCAGCACAAGTGTTGATAGTGTGATGATATATTTTTTTTATCTCCAGTGAGAATTAACAGCTTATTCAATAATAAAAACCAAACATTGTCTCATTAGGATATCATTAAAAGTAGCACTATTTATCTCATTAACTCTATGTTTTCATGTTGGCTGATGGCAGCAAGTGGTCCAGGTAATAAGCGTTTCCCTGTTAAAGTCGTCCACACCAAATAGCGTAAGTATCTCTAGTATAAATGATTTCAAGTAAAGTTGGAATGACCTAAAGATTTTGTAGGTTTTATCAACCATGGTAGATCTGTTGTCCCTGGTTCCCAGTAGATATAAGTTTGATAAATAACAGTAATAATAACCCAGGAAATCCCCAAGATCCAAGAGTGCAATCAAAAGGCCCTTGAAAAGTAACATCCACATTAAGTCAACTTATAATACATGAACAAAGAACTTTAAATAATGACACTTCATGGATTTGTTTATAGAAATAGCAACTTTTTATATAGGCAATTCAGGATCTGATTATTACTACCACAAATTATGGGAGGGTTATTCTGAAAGAACACAAACTTACTACTCAGTGAAGAGTATGCAAGGGAATGGTGGAAACTTTGCAACACATTATTTGAGGTTGCAAAATTTAGTAGCTACCAAATACCTAGCAAAATACAAGCTTGTGGTTAAAATTATAAATGAGTTTACTATCTTTCCTAAACAGATAAACAAATCCCCATACTACAAATCAAAGTATTTTTGAGAATTCACCAAGTAAACTGAAGTGTTATAACAGACACATATAACCTTTGTCCACCATCTCCTGGACATAACATCAATCCATAAAAATTTAAGGACAATCTGTTAAATGTTGCCACACCAAATATTCATAATTTCCAAGCCATTGTGGCATGAATAGAGATCTATTAGTTTGCCATGTGGAACAGGATGAAGTACAGATTATCTCTGTTATCTTTTCCTGAAAATATTCCCAAAGAGCATATGGAAGATGAATCTCCAGCCCAATACTTTTGTTCAGTTACAAAAAGCAATTATTGTATCTACCTGTACATTGATGTCTATAACATTAAATGTAAAAGAATAACAGTAAGAGAGTGACTTTTTCCAGCACTGGTACTATCTGAACTCCATTGAAATGGATGAAAAAAAAAGTTAGGAAAAATAAAATTAACAAATAATAATTCCCCCCCCCATCTCAGATTTAAAATTTCATTTTGTTTCTATAACATATTTGTGTTAGTTTGATGGATGAGCAAATCAGAGCTCAGCTTTGAATGATGGCATTCTGGAAGTGACTTACATGAGACCAAGATAGGGATGTTTATGAAAGTTTGTAACAGATTACTTGGAAATTTAGCAGCTCTGTGGCTCATCTCCTTCTAATCCTGAAGTGGCAGTCCTATTCAGCAGTAGCCACTAGCTTTCCATACTCAGAAGTGTGCTATGGGCTCTAGCAGTCAAAGTAGGACATGGCTTGCTCTAATGTTATTAACCCACAGATCCCTTGAAGGACAGAGGATGTCATACACCAAAGGAAGGCTGTATGTAAAAACACCAGCAATTGCCTTACTGATACAGCCTTGAATAAACTTATGCAACAGACCACAAGAAGTGAACCAGGGTGACCTGATATTTTTATCAGGTGTAGGATGGTGAGAAAAGGGAATTCCTGAGAAACAGAAACTTAAACATGAGAGCACTACTTAAGATATAAAAGATATCATTAAATTCATTTAATCAGACATTCATTACATGCCTGCTATGTGTCAGGGCTGGGCACTGGATATTCAAAGATAAAATAAAAAAGAAATTCCCAAATAAAAAACAGACCCTACTTGCAAGGAGCTTACATTCTATTACCTTTGCCTAGTATGTGTTTTTAGAATTAACACTACTGTCCTCTACAACACTGTATCCTGATAAGAACATCATTGCCCCACAAAACAATGAAAAGTTACTGAGGTGATAATGTGACTGCAGAAGGCTTTAGTGAAATAGTGAAATATACTGAAACAAAATTTATAGATAGCACCGGCAGGACAACAAACACATACTAAATGGAAAACTGCTATTATTTTTGTAGAAATCTGTTTTCTTTAAAAATTATTTTGAGGGATGCTAGGTGGCACAGTGAATAGAGCACCGGCCCTGGAGTCAGGAGAACTGGAGTTCAAATCTGGCCTTAGACACTTGACAAATTGCCTTGCCTTCCCCCCTCCAAAAAAAATATTTTGAGCTTTAATGATTTTTTTTGTTTTTATATTACAATTATTTCCAAATATTCTTTTTACATATCCCAAAAACTTGAAAGAGAAAGACTGAAAAAACAAAGAACTTAGGAAAATTCACCAATATGTCAACAGGATATGATAGAGTATACAACATTCCACACCCATAACTTTCCACCTCTCCACTTAAAGGAAGGAGATGATTTTTTTCATCTCTTATCTGGGGCCAAAATTGGTCATCATAGTTACTCATTGTTCAATTTTATTTGATAGTCCTTTCCATTTATATAGCAATTGATTTTTACTAGTGACAATGGTGTAACTTCTACACGCTTCTCTACAAAATCAGTATAGGAAGGATTCCCATGGCTTAAAATTTCATTGGGGAAAGAAACTGAAGAGTTATAGGAAGCTTTCAAGAGCAACATTTTGAAGAGACAAACAGAAGAAATTCTGATGAGGACAAAGCTGAGGAGAAAAGCTGTCTGAAGAGATCAATGTCTCTGATCAGTTTATGTTTTAAAAAGATAAGGACAAAAGGTGAAAGCAAGGACAGATAAAAGAGAGAACAGAAAAATGAGGCACATAGAAGAAGTGCATGGATTCCTAAAGCTCAGAATGTGATAAGACTGGCAATGAATGCTAAAGAAAGCAAAGAGATTGTGTGTTTGTGTGTGTATGTGTGTGTGTGTGTGTGTGTGTGTGTGTGTGTGTGTAATGGAAAAGAAGAAGAGCTTTGAAGACAGAATAGGACTACTGTTCAGAGTGATAGCATGATGATAATGGACAAGAGAAAGAAGACAGAACTTCGATTTTTATTTTACTCCCATTTTGTCTGCCCAGGAGAATGATCTTTGGACTGGAAAGAACAGTGCAAAAATGGCAAATGGAGAGTTGAAAGGCAAGATCACTACATAGATGATAAGAGATCACCAAGCAACCCATAATAAGTTCATGTCCCCAGACTACATTCCAGGGCACTGGGAGAACTGACAGATGTGATTGAGGAGTCATTTATCAGTCATCTTCAATATTCTCCCAGCATGTATAGAAGATCCTCACAGCTGTTTATATAAATTGGAAAAGGATGCATACAGTTGGATAATGAACATTCAATTATACTTTAAATGTTAATAAGGTCCAAGATCTTTTCCACAGCTTTCATATCTTCACCTCCCTCAGCTACCTTATGAATACCTTAACAACGTCACAGTTATATCACCTTTAGCATAGATTTCCTTCATGTATATGTGGTCCAATCCTGCTATTTCCCAATATTCTTTTCTTTAGTATCATTTCTACCTTCTCTATAAGGGAATCTGAGAGTCATGATGCCTATGCGATTGTTCTGCTTTGGTTAAACAAATGTAAAACTTTTTCAGATCCTTTCAGTTCTGTTGCCATCACTGTCATCTCTGACTTATCCAGGAAGTCATACTATGATGCCTCATTGTGGTATGGAGGTGAATCTATTCTGTTCTAATAGAGCATAAACTCTGATAGAGCTGGAAAGGTTTTGAGAATCATCCCAGCAACAGACTGCTTTTGGAGGAACAGCCTAGGTAAGTACAAAAAGGTTCGTTGGCAGCAGGCTGACCATTTGTTGATGAATTTTTTCAAACTGTGAAACAAAGAAAAGTGCAAAATGGCCCTGGTCTTATATGAATTCTCTTTCACTTCTACAGTTACTAGCAGAGATGCTGGAAAAAAGTGCAGATGGAGCTAAGCATAACAAAGATTTTAGACCTCTGTAAGTGTTAACAGCTGTTAGAATTCTTAAATTTTAGTGGGATCGTAGGATTTTACTTTTATTGCTACAAGGAACTTTGGAAGATAGATCCTTGTCTAATGACCAGTGAATGGACATTCTTCTAAAAGAACTAAATTAAATCCATTTTGACATTCTATTCATAAGCAGATCTAGAAGTGGAATGGAAGGGGGATTAGTTTCCCTATCTTTCCAGCTTAGCTGATTAAGTGACAGGATATAATCATATATGACAATATATTAATGTGCTAATGTCCTATTATTCCCTTTTCAAAGTTTGAAAGCTTCTCTTTAAGTCAGAAGGGAACTATGTCACCAGATGAATTACAATTGATCATGCCCCTGCATGGCCTTTAAAAGACACATTCTAGACAATTTGCATCAGCTAAAGAGAGAGCTGGAAGTTGGAAAGAACTGGACTTGACGACCTATTAGGGGTAGATGGAAAAGAGATTTTCTTTTTTTCACATTCTCCTCTACCTCCACTATGGTATCTAGTACCAAAGCTGCTAACCTAGAAAGAGACACCCCAAGAACTGAGGAGTTGATATGAGAAAGTTCAAGGTACAGTTAAAGACAAGAGATATACTCTTTAGACAAGAATACAAAGAGGCAGTCTCTGAAGCCAGAAGTACCTCAGACAGTTACTGGCTGTATGACTCCTGGAAGTAGAGAAGAGAGCTTGCTATATATTCAAGGGAACTAGCACCGGCAATCAGTTATATTGTAGATAAGACTGCATGAGGAAAGAAGGGACCTTGGTGTCCAATAATTCTGTGGGAGTAATTTTGCCCAAATGAGTTCCCTTCATTTGTGCCTTATTACCATCATGTTCTATGTTTGAGCCTAACTCTCCCAGAGACACTATATATTTTCAAAAGAATGTATACCAAGTTTGTGGGGGAATGGTTTATAATAACTATTTTTACTGTGTTATTTGCAAATATATTTCCTGTGAGTCAATCAGGGCATCCAGGTGGCATGGTGGATAGAATGCTGGGTCTGAAGTCAGGAAGACTCATCTTCTTGATTTCAAATCTGGCCTCAGACATTTACTGGCTGTATGACCCTGGGGAAGTCACTTACCCCTGTTTTACAGACACTTGCTCTGTCTGTAAAAATGTGCTGGAGATGGAAAGGGCAAATCACTCCAGTATCTTTGCCAAGAAAACCCAAATGGGGTCATGATGAGTGGGATATGACTGAATGATAAACACCACTACAATTGAGCCAATTGTGTCTATTGGCTGATTGTTAGTGGGAAGCACACCAAAAGGGTTTCGTGAGCTTTTGTTTTGGAAGGGTGACCCCATGGGAGATACCCTTTGAAAGTAGACATTGCTCTGGGGACCCAAACTGCAAATTTATAAATGCTAGGTTGGGGAATTAGGCAAGAAAGGGCACAGAAGAAATAAGGAAACTAACTGTTTATTCACCTCACAAGTTTTTCTTGGAATGCCAAAAAGGAGTTGGTTTATCATGTGTAGTAAAAAATTCCACCATGAAAAATATTTTCAAAAATGCCACCATGAAAATAATTGTGGTTTATGCACCATTTTTTAACTGAGAATGAAGAGATTAATTTTCCAAAGAACTGAATTAAATTTTCCAAATTACCCAACATACCTTGATTCTTTGTGACTTCCATGTCAATACGAGAATAGTTGAGATTGGTAAATATTTTTGTTCTTCAGTCATTTCAGTTGTCTCTGATTCTTTGTGACTCCATTTAGGGTTTTCTTGGCAAAGATACTAGTGTGGTTTGCCATTTCCATTTCCAGCTCTTTTTTTAAAAATGAAGAAACAGGGGCAAACAGCGTTAAGTGACTTGCTTGGGGTCACACAGCTAGTAAGTGTCTGAGGCCAGATTTGAACCCAGAAAGATGAGTCTTCCTGACTCCAGGTCCAGCATGCTATCCACCATGCCATGTAATTGTCCCCAAGGTGAAAAAATAGATCAGAAATAAAGAATGAGAGGAGAAAGACTTGTAGATTATACAGAAGCTTTACACTGATAGATCATGAATACATTAAGGAGAATCAGAAGAAACTGGATACAGTGAATACTGAATAACATCACAAAAATGAAATGATTACATTTTAGCATACAGAAAACAATTGCTACTGATGTGGGAGTTATTTCTGAATCAGCTGCCTGTTAAAGCAAGAAATCAAAATTAGTTCAAAGCTATAAGGAAGAATAAAAATGAGAAAGATATAGCATGCAATGAAAACAACTCAATCTTGACCTATTTGGAAAAATAATTAATGGTTTTAAAAATGGGATGTGGATGGAAGAAAGGACAGAGGTACAATAATAATAATTCTATTCAGTCCACTGTTACTTGACTTACATAGACACATATGATGGCTGAAGTTAACAGCAATTTGGCATATAAACTTGTTTTTAAAATCATACTTTGAAAGATGAGCATCATTGCCTCATAAATTAGAGGGAAACGGTTGTGAGTTAAACCAATTTAATGAAAGCTTTGTGAGAAAATCATCCAGAGAATTATACTTCAAAGAAAACTATTAACTTAATTTTTTACCAGAAAGGGGTTAGTAAGCACTTAATACAAATGCTTCTCCTTTTTACGAAGGGAATCTCTCCAAATTGCGGTTGTGTGGTCAGTTTCAGAATCTAATGCACATAAATAGATATGATCCCATACTATGGCCACTAATTGATCTCTCTGCTTCAGGTCTCTTCCTTCTCCATTTCATCCTTCCCATTGCTGCCAAAAGAATTTTCCAAATCAGACTATGTCATTCCCTTACTCAACAAATTCCATGACTGCTGATTTCTCTACCAGGATCAAATATAAACTTCTCTGTTTGATATTTAAAGCCCTTCCCAAATTGATAGCAACTCACCTTTCCAGTCTTATTGCACATTATTCTGATCTAGTCAAACTGACCTTTTTGGTGTTCTCCATCTAATGTACTCTATCTCCCATTGCCTTTGAACTAGATTTCTCCATGTCTGAAATGTACACCTTCCATCTCTCTATATTTCAGAATTCTTAGTTTCCTTAAAGATCCAGCTCAAGCCCCTCCTTCTACATAAGACCTTCCCTGATCTCTCTCCTGACTTACATCATCACCACCCTCCCCACCATCCCTCAGATGATAATGTCTTCCCACCAAAATCATCTTCTATTTATTTAAATATGTATCTGTATAGGGACATGTTTCATCCAGCTAGACTGTGACCTCCTTGTGGACAAGGATTGTTTTCACTTTTGTATTTATATCCTCAGTAGCTAGTATAGTACCTACCATGTAGTAGGGGGAAGGGTGATAATCATTTAAATAGCACCTACTACTTACCAGGCACTGTGTTAAGCATTTTTTGTACAAATACTATATCACTGGATCCTCCCAACGACTCTGCAAAGTCGGTGCTGTTGTTATCACTATTCTGGAGATGAGGAAAGCGAGGCAGACAGAAATTAAATGACGTATGCATCTAGTAAGTGTCTAGGGTGGATTCAATCTCAGGTCTTCCTGATGTTTGTTGATTGATGGAGGAAAAAAAAAGACCCAGGAGAAAACCTTTGGAGATGCAAGCAGAGGTTGAGGAGGGATTATATAAGCAGGACAAGAACCAGAGGGTGACAATATATAAACCAAGAGGAGAAAAAGAGTTTCTAGGAGAATTGGGGGCCAAAGCTTTCAAAAGTATAGAATGATCAAGGCAAGGAATTTGAAGATAGAGAAAGAATTCAGCATTTTCTAATGAACAGATTATTTATAATCTTTGAGAAAGCAAAAGATGAGCATGACAGACATATTTAGAAGTGGCAAAGCAGGGGAAGAAAAGAAAGAACCAAAAGTTGTCATCAGGGAGGAGTATATTTCAGCATTCTGGATCATATAGATGGCATAATTAAGGGTTAGGCAGGTCTCTGGTGTGACTACTTCTGTTGGGAATGATATATAATGGATACAGAAGTCATAGAAACTGAAGAGTGATGAAATCGGGGAACAATGTATTCAAAGGGTTATCAGCATGAATATTGAACTCAACCAGGATCAGGGCAGGATTTGAACAAGAAGCAGAACATGGGATGCATTGAGAAAAGGAGAGTGACTTGGGTGTCAGTAGATTACTGTGGACAGCATGTATAAATGGAGATCTCTTTCAAGGAAGAGAAGTTGCTGAGTGATGGTGCTAGTGGGTGCGTCTGGAAATGACATGGGAGAACAAGGAATGGGCTTTCTCTTTTTCCTGGTTGTGCCTGGTATCATGGGATTGAGAGAAGAAGCAGGCAGTCCTAGAAAGGCTGAGAATAAATGAGTTTATCCTGTGTTTCTCCTGAGTGCCAGGAGATGGAAAGAGGGTGAGAGGCAGGGATGTAGGATAAAGGAAGTGTTTGTTAATAAGAGGGGATCCGGAGGGTGTCATTGAGGGGATAAGCCTGAGCCAAATAGAGATGACAGAGCAATAAAGCAAAGGCTTTAACTTATTGGATGGCAACTCTTAATCCCAGAGTTTTGAGGAGTAGAAGGCAAGAATTTGTCACTCATAGCTGAGGAACAACAGCAGTTATAGCTAGCATTTACGTAGCACTTTAAAGAATTGCAAAGCATTTTACAACAATTTCATTTTATCCTTGTAACAAACCCAGGCACTGGTTGGGATAGGTCCTATTATTATACCTAATATTCTGAAACTTGTGGAATAAATTAACGCTGTGGTTACATTTAGAAGGCTGCAATGATGAGGCCTCTGTAGTTAAGTAGTGCAGTGGATAGAATGCTGGGTGTGGAGTCAGGAAGAACTGATTTCAAATTTGGTCTCAGACATACATGATGTGTGACCCTGGGTCATTTACTTAGCCTAGGCTTGCCTCAGTTTCCTCAATCGTAAAGTGGGAATAATAAGCAACATATACTTTTCTGGGTTATTGTGAAGCTCAGATAAGATAATCGTAAAAATGTTTAGCACAGTGCCTAGTATGCAGTAGGTGCCATATAAATGTTCCTTCTACCAATGAGAGTCTCCTAGATAAAGCCCCCTTATAAAATCATAGATTTAATGCTAGAAGGATTGCCTTAGAATAAAATCCAACCCTCTCATATTACAGATGAAGATGTAGAAGTCTAAAGAGGAAAAGTGACTTGCCCAGGGTCGTATACCTGGTAGGAATTGGAATGTAGGTACTAATGGGTGGAAGGTCCTATATTGCGGAAAGTAGGCTCCTATAGTTGTGTTTCTTCATTATATACAGATGAGGCTCTTTATTCAACTGGAGCAGCAGTAGGAGGGTCCTTGGTAATGAGGGAGTACCATACAGATAAAATCACAGATCCATTGAAGTATTAAATTATGAAGGCATTCCTATAATAGCTGTGTGAGGGAGGCTAAGTGCTCTTATCTCCAAATTACTGAAAGGTTACATAAGTTAAATGACTTGCTCAAGGTCACACAGCTTGTGACCTTAGTGGCAGAGTGTGGTTCATTCCCATGCTTGACTTTCCCTACTAAATCACGTAATGTCAGATTCTGCTAACTCAGTAGATTTTTGAAGATTGTGTCTTTACGATGTCAAATATCATGAGTTAAAGAAGCATACATCTAATCCAGGTATTTGTACTCTCAGAGCCCAAATAGCCAACTGATTGTAAAGTATTGTCATGGCATTGTGTAGTTGCTGCAGCCTTGATGGGGTAAAATAAGGCACCACAGTTTGACAGTACTAGTGATGATGAATGATCAGGTACTTCTTTATTTAAAAAAAAAATTAAGTTTTAATAAACATGGACTTAATCAGACACTTTGTTTTATTGCATTTTTCTAATTATGAACTTAGCTAACATCAAATTGAACATTTCAGTGTACAAAGAAGAGAAAAAAAGGTCCTATGTGAAATTGTTAACTATTAGGTATCCTTTAAAAATATATATATATTTATATATGATGTATGTATGCATATATAAACTTTAAAAAATACCAAACTAGCCCTGCTTTTCTATGTCCCCATCTCAATGTCCCTTGAATTTCTTCCATATATTTTAAACCTTTCATGAATGCTCTTATTTTTTTGTTTGCATCACCATTATTACTTATTCACTCTCATCCGTCATAGAGAACTTTCTATCCTAAAAATAAATGAATAACAAATAAGTACACTGAAGCAAAATGAATTTCACACATTGGCTCAGTCTGAAAATGTATGCCCCATTCTGCCCCTCTAGACCATCAACTCTCTGTCAAAGGGTGGAAAACGTGCTTCATCATTGGTCTTCTGGACTGCTACATTACTCACTGCATTGATCAGAGTTTTAATTCTTGATACTGTTTTCCTTTACATTGTTGCGATCACTGTACACATTATTCCTCTGGTTTTTTTCTTTTTTTTTTTTTTTTTTATCAAACTCACATTGCATCACTTCATACAAATCTTTCCAGGCTTCTTTGAATCTATCTGCTTTTCCTTTGTAGCATAGCTTGAGACCTGGTACTGTTTCCCTGCTTTCCACTTTTAAAATCTTTTCCCATGATTCTCTACCCTTTGTCCTAATTTCCCATGATAGAATCTCTCTCTTCTCCTATAGGAGTGTTCTTCAGTGGGACTCCCTCCCACCACAGAACTGGGATTTCTCTCTTTCTTTCTCCATTTTTTCAGCTTCTCTCTGCCCCACCTCATCTATTCTCTTCTTAAAGGCATTATTTTTCCTCCATTATTTATCACTGACTTGATTCAGTTCTACCACACTTTCATCTTTATCTTCTATTCTACTCTGTTATCCTCCCACACAATCTGTTAAATTAATCCCCTCTGAACTGTGCCCCACCCCCACCCCCCATCATGCCATGGATTCCCATGTTGGCAGATTGTTGCGAGGTTTCTGCGTGGTGTTTCAGAGTTTACACTTTTCTATTTAAGTTGTGTTTGTCTCCCTGTGTACTTTTAGAAGGTAATTTCTTTATGGTCCCTTTATCATTATTTTCCAGGTTCCATCCCCCTTTTTTCCCTGGGGTAATTTATTTCATTATTTGAGCCTTTTTTTGAACCCTATATTTATTTATCTTCATTGTATTTCTGTTGTCTGAGGTGTTTGCAAAGCAAATAATCTGTTTGTATATGATACTTTAATAGAATGCTTCAAATTCTTCTCTTTTATTGACTACCCATCTTTTCTTCAATGGTGATTAATTTCAGTTTTGTAGGTTATGTCATAATGACTTGAATACATCTTGTCTTCAAATTAAATATATTTTGTTTATATAGAGATCATATTTCCTTTCAACATCATTGCTTTTTGCTTCCCTTCTTCCAGATTGTCATTTACTTACACACATTGCATTTCCAATCAGTTGTTCCCTCTTTTGTTTTATTGGTAAGACTGCCGCCATGACAGCTCAGTGTGCAGTGGATAGAGTACTGGACTTGGAGTCAGGAACACCTGACCCTTACAGAGATTACAGTCATGCCACCGTGTCAAGCTGTCCAATATTCTCAATTTTAGTATTGTTGCTATGTGAAGTCATTTTCAGGGCACCTAGGTGGTGCAGTGGATAGAGTGCCAAGCCTGGAGTCAGGAAGACTCACCTTCCAAAGTTCAAATCTGGCTTCAGACACTTACTAGCTATGTGACCCTGAGCAAGTCACTTAACCCTATTTGCCTCAGTTTCCTCATCTATAAAATGAGCTGGAGAAGGAAATGATAAACTATTCCAGTATCTCTGCTGAGAAAACCCCAAACGGGGTCATGAAGAGATGGACACAATTAAAAAATGATGGAAAAACAACAAACTCATTTTAATTTGTATAGATGTAGTAGTTTTATATGCGAGGTAGTGAGCTAGCTTTGGAGTCAGGAGGACCTGTGTTCAAGGTCTCTCTCTAACATATACTGACTGTGTTATCCTAATAAAATCACAGCTTCTCAAGCCTCAGGAAATTCTCTGTGACTATAAGTTGCAAAGAAGATACCTTTCTGTATTTTGGGAGGGAATCCCCCACCCTAGTCTCCTCTACTATCTCTCTCTCTCTCTTTCTCTTTCTCTCTTATATTCCTATACCATACAGTGCAGAAAATGCATGTTATTCCTTATGTTCATTTTATATCAATTCATACAGATCTTTCCATATTTCTTCAAATTCTTCATATCTATTGTCCTGATAGCAAAGGAATATTATATTTTATTCTCATTTTGCAATTTGCTCAGTCATCTCTAACTCTCTGGGTATGTGATTTGTTTTCAACTTTTTTTCTCTTACAAAGAGTGATGCTATGAATATTTTCACAAGAGGAATCTTGTCTTCTCATCTTCCTTGTATCATAAAGCCAATAGTTGTATCACTAGGTCAACAGGTATAAACAATTTTATAACTTTTTCTGCATAGTTACAAATTGTGTACTAATGTTTAGACCAATTCACAACTCTACACAATGAGTCAGTGTGCCTATTTTCTTGCATCTCCATTATATTCGCATGTTTAAAGTGCATATCAGGAAAGGGAAATGAGATACTCATAGCAAATGAATCTCTAATGATATTTTGGGTACCTTGACACTTGTGTAGGAAAGATGCTTAGGGAAGGGAAGGTTTTCCTGGTGCCCCTCAAATCACCATATTGCCTTGATTGCCTATATGTGAGTTTGTCCACACTGCAAAAAGCTATGTGTACAAGCAGAGCTTATATTTATCACTTTGGATTGTTGTATTGCCAACTGGTAAGAGATGCAGACCATACTTAATCAGAGCAAGAATACTTGATTTGCTGTGAACTGTCAGCACAGAGAAAATCCTTGAGCGTAGTGCTGATATGCTCTATAAGATGGCTTATAAACAGTTGACGACATAGGACTAGGAATCGAGAGATTAATTAGAATTAGATATATAAATCTGAGTGTTATAGAAATAGAGATGATGGTTGAACCTATAGCTGCTGATGAGATTACCAAATGACAGTTTATAGAAAGATAATAGGAGAAGGTATAGGACAGAACCTTAGGGGAAACCCATGGTTGATGGATGATCTGGCAAAAGCAATTGAACAGTGGCAGGTAGTAGGAGAACCAAGAGAAACTGGTGTCACAAAAGTTAAAGGAGGAGAGACTATATAAGGGGATGGAGGGACCAGCAGTGTAGAAAGCTGAATAAAGATCCAACAAAAATGAGGTTAAAAAAAGACTATCAGATTTAGTATCAGAAAATCATTGATAACCTTGGATAGAGTAGTTTCAGTTGAATGGAGTCTGAAGTCAGATTGCAAGGGATTGAGAAAAATGAGTTTTGGATATGGAAATTAGAGCAGTGAATATTGACAATCTTGACTAGTTGAACCCATAAAGGAAATAAATCTTAACTTCATATTTAGCCTACAGGTCAGGTATTTCCTTAAAAACTTCTGTCTTTGTCATAATATTCTTAAGACTTCACTCTTTCTCAATAGCTTCAGAATCATGGAATTACAGAATTTGAGTTGAAAGGGAACTAAGCAACTACCTTGTCTAACTGATGCCAAGAAAAAAAATCCACCATATAACATACCTGAAAAGTAGTCATTCTTTCTTTCCTTAAAGACCTCTGGTGAGAGAAAACCTAATATTCAGTAGAGAAATTAAAACACAAAATAGTCATTATTTTTTTAATCAGGAATTAAACTAAAGACACATAAACCAAAGTAGGAAACAAGTTCTAACTTAGTGAAGGAGGAATTCACAGAAAGAGAAGAAAATCATATCTATGCTAAATTTCTTTCTTTGCTTGTTTGTTTTCACAAAGAGGTTGTAGACCTTATTATTATCAACCCTAAAACCAAGTTTAGAAGGAGCTGAATGTATGATGTCAGAAATGAGATAGAGAATTCAGCGTTATCTAGTGCGCTAATGCATTGCCTGGCCAACCTTTGCAACTAGTGCTGTTTATAGATCCCTGGATAATCTCCAAAGGTGGAGTCTAGACTTGTTCTATTTGCACTATTTGTGATTTAGTCTTTTGGCAGAATGAGAGAAAAATTAAGGAGCTGTTATACACATCAAGAGTATCCACTTGGCTATTCAGGGCTTCCCATTCCAGAAGCAATGAAGTGACAATAATATGAGACAATTTATGTATTTCAAAATTCCCTTTTGGGGGGCTGGGGAGCAATTCACATGTTCACCTCTTCTTTCTGGTATGTGAGGAAGTGACTGTCCTATTTGTCAGTTGTCTGTCTTTCAAACCACAAAACTATAATACTGAGATATGGAGTGTTAAAAAAAAACCCACCACAATTCTGGATACAATTCATTAAAATTAAATGTGTCTCTTCTTACATTTGAAAACACAATTTTCAGATGGATGATGAAAATGCTTTTTCCTTATATTCTGCGATTATTGCTCCTGCTGTCTCAAAAGTGACAGTCTTGACTTTTAAAGGACATTTGGCACCCCTACGCACAGAATTCAAATTCACAAGCTTCAGAGTCAGAAAAAAAAGAAAGAAAGAAAGAAAGAAAGAAAGAAAGAAAGAAAGAAAGAAAGAAAGAAAGAAAGAAAGAAAGAAAGGAAATGGATGCTCTGGGAGGAGCAGGATTATGGAAAGGACTCATGGTCTCTCTGAGAAAATGCCACTTTTCTGGGTGCCGTGCCTGGATGAACATTGACTCACTTAAGGGAAGCCGAATCGACCCACAGCTGAGGCTTTAATAGGTTTTGTTCTGGATGCTGTTATAAATGAAAGCTACTGTGGGCTGCCTTTTCAGTGGTCTTATTATTATCCCTCCTTCTTCCACCTGGAGACAGAACTGGAAAGGACTCATTCTGGCCACCAGGTTGCTAGTGGCAGGAAGGAAAAGGGAGCAAAGGATTGATTCCCTGCTTTCATTCAGATAAGGGAGCAGAGACAGGTGAGTACTTAGTCCACTTCACTCTTCCCTGCCCCCATTTTCAGCTCTGATTATTGCTTTCCCAATTCCATGTTTGCTCCTTCTATCTACATTCGTAGGCACCAGAATAAATGCTTAATAAATGTTTGTTGAAATGAAATGGAAATGGCATTTCTCTACTACCACACTCCTCATCCAAACATAGATGAAGTAAACAATTGAAGAAAATCACTGTGGGGAAGGTAATAATAAAGCAACCATTCTTTTCTATTTTGAAGTCTTGACAAAACTCCATAACACATAGCAATATGCATCTCTGAGAGGCTTTATGGAAGAGCACATAACACACCACTCTTTGAGCTAAGATAGACCTGGGTTCAAATCCCAATGCTGACATCTGTTTGTGACAGAGAGAAAATCAATTCCCCTCCTTGAACCTGTTTCCTTATAATAGCACCTACCTTAGGGGATTGTTGTGAGGTTCCAGTGAAATAAAGCAGTATAGTGGAGAGAGCTCCCTGGGCTTCAGTTACTTACTTTAAAATAAAACAAAAACCTAAAAGTACTTTAAAATAAAAAAAAAACCCTTAAGATAAATTTTTTTTAAAAAAATTGGATTAGATGAGTTCTAATGTCCAGGTTGTCTGGACATTAGAATGTCCAGGTCAGCTCTACAATGTGAAGCACTTTGCAAAGTGAAAGCACTTTATGAATATCAGTTATCCTTATCAGTGACTTTGTTTTTTGCCAGAAGCTCACTAAAATATGGGACTGTGTCATTCTCCATGATCTCTAAAGTATTCTTCATTATAACTATCACCATTAACAATTGTTTATTAAGTGCCTACTATGTGCACCCACTGTGTGCAGTAAGCACAAAGTCAGTGTTTTTATCTTAATGAGTCTAATTCTTCTCTATGAATTAGGGTAAGGGAAGAGTGGGGAATAGAACAGTATGGTTTAGGGAAGAGGTTTCTAGTAAATCTTCAGAGGGGAAGTTTTTGTATTTCTCCCTTGGCTTCATGAGGAAGAATTCAAATTCTTCCTATGTCTGTGGTTGGCCCTGACTTTAGTTTTTTTTTAATTGGGGGTAGGTTAAGTCAGTGTGAGCAGGGGGCAATGTTTAGGGTCTAGGCAAGTGGTGATTGTTCTCATGTTGGTCTTCATGGTGGGGCTGCTCCTAGTCTTTTATGAACAAGACCAGGGCTAGCCCATAGATTGGCATCATAAATCACCACTTGCTTAGCGTGGTTATGCAGACAGTTGAAAGACTTCACTTCACTGATGCCACTTTCTCCCACTTCCAAAACAACAACAACAACCAAAACCTTCTGCTACCAACATTTATCACTGGCCTAAAATTCATATATTCATCATGGCTTTTAGTTAAGGCACCAGTCACTGTTAAAATACAAATATATTATTTGTAGCAGTGACAGATTGTCATTATCATCCATTAACATCTAAGCTCAAATGACTTTATCAGATCAGCTAAAAGAAAGCAGGATCCTGCAATAATTAGACTCAGAGCAAGGATGGTCTAATGGTACAGAAGAGCAAGCAAATGTCCAGAGCATGGGGCAGCTGGGGAGGAGGTAGACCTGGGCAAGGGCCAGAGCTGAAGCTCCTAGGTGGATGGGAGCAGTATGAAAGTATTGAGCGCTTAGCAGCTAAGTGGTGGTAGGAGCTGCATGGGATACTAATTCCCCAGTGCTGGTATTTAACTGTGTACATGCCATTGTGCTGAACATTGTACTGCCAGGAAACCAAATCACTTCCATTTGAATTGTCTTAGGAAGATTCTGAAGATCACCTGGCAGGATAAGGTACTAGACCCTGAAGTCCTTACTCAAACTAAACTGCCAAGCATTCAAACTCTGCTTCAGAGCACAACTCTGATGGGATGGCCATGTTGTTCAAATGCAAAACATATGCTTGCCAAAAAGACTGTTTTATGAAGAACTCACACAGGGAAAGTATTCCGATGGTGGTCAGAAGATGTGATACAAGGGCACTCTCAAGGTCTCTCTCAAGAACTTTGGAACTGATTGTGTGGCATGGGAGACATTGGCACAGGACACTCAGCATGGTGTGCCCACATCAGAGAAAGTGTTGTGCTCTATGAGCAAAGCAGAACTGAGATAGCTCAAAGGAAATGCAGGATGCACAAATTTGGAGTATTCATACCAAATATTCACATGGACTATTTGTGCCAGACCTGTTGAGCATTCTGAGCTCATTTTGGTCTGATCAACCACAGTCAGACACATTGAAACTTGACTTTAACATAGTGATGTCATTTTGGTCCTCTTTGAGAATGGACAGCAACTCAACTGAACCAAACCAACTGTGCCAAACAGATAAAAAAGAGGTATGTGCCACAATAATAACAATAACAATAGCAGCAATGACATTTATATGATTTTTGAAGGTTGGAAATGTACTTTATATTACCTTATTTCTCTTCACAACAATCTTATGTGGTAGGTATTAATATTATCTCCATTTTTGCAAAGGAAGACACTGAGAGGAGGAGATACTAGATGATTTTCCCAGGTCACTTTACTAGTAGGTATCTGAGGTACAATTCAAGCCCAGGATTTCCTGACTCCAAACTCAGTGTTCTATCCATGATACTATATTGCCTCCCAAATGTATTCAGAGGAATATCAAGATACAAAAACACAGAGCATGGATATAATACAACAGCAAAGCCCATTAATTCAATTCAATTTTAGTAATTTACTACTGCTGCTGTTGCTACTAGCACTACAACCAACGCTACTACCACTAGAAACATTTGTATATCGTCCTACTATGTGTAAAGCACTTTAGAAACATTATATAACTCACAACAATCTTTGGAAGTAGGTGCTATTATTATCCTCGTATTTTTTTATAGATGAGGAAACTAAGACAAAATGATGTAAATGGATTTGCCTAAGGTGATATCAGTAGCAAGTATCTAAGGTTGTATTTGAATTTGAGTCTTCCTGAGCCCAGGTCCAGTACTCTGTGCACTATGGTGCCACCTGTCTGCCTACATATTTATCTATTTATCTATCTATCTATCCATCTATCCATCCATCCATCCATCCATCCATCCATTCATCCATCTATCTATCTACCTATCTACCTATCTACATCTATATCTATCTTTATATTTTGCAAAGTTCTTCCCTCTTAGCACCCCTCAAGGCAGATAGGGAAGGATTATTATCCCCATTTTACGGATGTGGAAAGTGACGTTCAGAGAAATTAAATAGTTTGCTCATGATAAAATAGCTAGGAAGTGTAAAAACCAGGATCCAAACCTCTCTGGGCACTGAATGTAATGTTTTTTTCCCTTTCATTCCACACTGTCCTTGCCACAGAATTTATGGTATTTTTTTGCTAGATGTTATGAGTAACAAAAGGGAAATGTTATACTTGAGCCCTGCCTCAGGGAGCTAGCACTGTTCTTGGGGAGCAAGAAGTACACATGATAATAATAAAAGATATTATTTAGCTCACTGGCAAAATGAGTGGTACAGATTGTTATAGGAGTTCAGAAAAGACAGGCCTTGGGCCAGACAGGCTGTTATGGGAATCTAAAGATCTTCCCTGCCCCTAGGCCCTTTGCTAATGTGGCTACGTGACTCTGAGGACCCTTGGATATTTGAAATTATACTCTGTTCCTTAATAGGCTGAATGTGGTCACATGGAGCCTGTGGCGCCAGGCTT
>CM053588.1:194667037-194683759 GCA_028646515.1 Pseudochirops corinnae
GGGGAGAAAATATGTAACTCAAAATCTTGTGGAAATGAATGATGCGAACTATAATAAAATTTAAAAAAAAAAAAAGAAGTTCACACTCTAAAAAAAAAAAAAAAGGAATCATATCCAAACTCTATTTCCATCCCATTGTAATTTTCAGTGCATCAAATTATATTGGATGAGTTTGTGCCTGTAAAAGAATGAAAATTAAGCAAAACACAAATAGTGTCTCCCCTCTAAGATTACTTTCCATCTCCTCTCTATATATCTTGTTCTTATGATCCTTTGTATATTTTCTCCTCCATTAGAACAGGAGTTCTTTGAGGACAAAGACTATGGTTTTACCTTATTTTGTTGTCCCAGCACTTAGCACGGTGTCTGACTCATAGATGCTTGTTGACTAACTGACAGGTATCACATTCATGTAGTTGGTTTTTTTTTTTTTTTGGAGGGTGGAAGGCAGGACAATTGGGGTTAAGTGACTTGCCCAAAGTCACATGGCTAGTAAGTATTAAGTGTCTGAAGCCGTATTTGAACTCAGGTCCTCCTGACTCTAGGGTCAGTGCTCTATTCACTGGACCACATAGCCACCCCCCATGTAGCTTTTTACTAAAATTAATTTAGAAATTTAAATTTATCATTCTCTTCTGGTGGAAAAAGGTAGGTCCATTGAACTCTTAACAAAATAATAATAACAATTCTCTAAATTCCAGCTCTTGGGCAAGTAAGTGAAGAATGTGGATAGAGCATCCTGCCTACAGTCAGAAAGACCTGAGTTCAAATGTGCCCTCAGACATTTACTACTTGTGTGATCATGGGCAAGTCACTTAACCCTATTTGTCTCAATTTCCTCATCCATAAAATTAGCTAGAGAAGGAAATGGAAAACAACTCTAGTATTTTTGCCAGGAAAACTCCAAATGTCATCACAAAGAGTTATATAATACTGAAATGATTCAACAACAACCACAAAAATTCTAACTCCAGAGGATCAATTCTCATTTTATTCCAGTCTGCTCGGGTCTCATTATAGCTTTCTTCCCCCTATTCTCACTGGGGGACAATGTATTTCTGACTCCCCTCCCAAAGCCATAAGTTTTATAGGATTTTTAAGAATTCTGTTTCACTTCGCATCAATTAGAGAAAGACATGCCACTTTTCCCAAACCAAGGTAATCCTGATAGACTAGTACACAGATACTTAGACAGATAAAAGGTACACAAATCTACGAATCTGGTCATTTCCCCATACAAATTTAATACCTAATCCCAAAAGTTGTTAAATTGGTCACTCACTTGAGTGACAATGTTAGGTCCCTCCAAGGAAAATAAAACTTAACAAAGAGATATATTTGTTGGATTTACATTGGATTCTGTAACATTACCTATGTAAGACCTTTTCCTGATTTTTTTGCTCTCTTCCTTCATCTTCCCCAATCCCACGACCTTGTACTCCATGTATGATGGAGAGGAAAGTTATCTCTACATTGTTCTCTTCCCAAGCACTTCAATTAGTTGACATAAAGGTATGACTCCAGATGAGAAGCTTCTTTTCCCTCTCCTTTGCTGGGCCAAATCTTTGAGGTCCCCTGCAGCCACCTCCTCTCACCAGCTCTCTGTGACTGCTCTTGAATCTAGGTAATGGCCTAAGGGGGACAAAGGGTCATTCTTACTGTGTGCCTACTGCTGCTTTTGTCAACATCTTTCCTCCATTCCCTAATTCTGTATTTCAAAATGCCCCTGATTCTGCTCTAGCTGAGTCTATCTTTGCTAAAATGACATGAAGAGACTCCCCTTTCTCCAGCCTCTCTCAGTCCCAATGAAAGAATGGATTTTGTCCTTTACTCCCATCCTCACCACTGGATTGGAATAGTTCATTCAAGGATTTAAGGGAAAGAGGCATAGTTATTCTCAAGGAACTCCAAAGAATTGTAGCATCTCAGAGTTGGAGGGGACCTCAGATACCATCTAATCTATCCTGTTCCTGGACAAAAATTCTTTCTACAACATATCCAATAACTGAACTATCAGATTTTTTGCTGGTAGTAGATCAGTGATTACATCTGACAATCCTTTAAATACTTCTGTCAGATAAAACTTGTTTAGGCCTGGTTTCTATATTTTACCAGTTCTTGCTGGGTATACTCATCTACCTACTTGTTGTTTCAAATTTATGATTCTTCTCATTAGTAGAGAAAGGAGAAACAAAATAGTTGAGCATTTCTGCTTTCTATATGCAGTCCCCTATCATTGTACCATCTATCCAAGTGGCCTTTATACTGTTTTCCTTTGTTTTTCTTCTTTTCCCCAAAAGAAGTTTAAAATGATTTTTCCTAACACAACTATTACAATTATTGGTATTAAAACAAAGGATTCCAGCAAGCATGTTTCAATCCATCTTGTAGACACTCAGGTGTCATCTTTTGTCCTGATTCTGGGGAGGGGTATAGTGGCATCTGTGAGATCTAATCAAAATCTGATCAACTCTGCCAGCCCAGCCCTCATTATACTAAGGGCAAAATCCTTTACACTCAAGAATAAATAAGTTATTAAGATGTGCTTCACAAATGCACCAGTCTTTGCACATGGACGATCTATTGAAATTGCTTGCCTTCCCAATGTAAGGTGAGAGAAGGGAGGGAGAGAGAGAATTTGGAACTCTAAATGTGAAAAAAAAAATGTTAAAATATTTTACATGACGTTCGAAAAATAAGATAGTAAAAGTGGTTAAAAAAGAAAAAAGAAAATTTATTTTAAAAATAAAACAAATGCTTCAGTCTTGAGTAAATCAGATATGAAAGTCTGGATTGAAATGATTTCTTTGGTGCTTACGTTTATGTTTTCATCAGTCATTTTGGTTTTTTTTATCGGCATTTTTCTCCCCACTCTGATTACTATCTCAGACAGGTATTGTAGTGACATGTTGGAAAATATATATTAGGAAGTTATAGTCCTAATGTAAATATAAATGTATATTTATAAGGATTTCTTTACTTCTTATATATGAGGATTTATATAATTTATAAATTTATAAAGATATATTTAATATAAGAATCCATTAAAGCTACATAGTTATCTTCTTTCCAAGAATGTCTACCCATTCCTATGAAGCGTGCATTTTGACACATAATTGCAATAAAATGCTAATTAAATACAAATTGCCGACAATTAAAAATAACAGCTAACCATTTTAGTCAAATAGCTTCACCTAAGATCATTGAACCAAGGAATTTTTTAAGACCAGAGCTATACTTAGAAAATCTCTTTATACTATTGAACTCAATGGGGAAAATCCTAGGACAGAATTCAATGACAAGAATCTGCCTCTCTAGTTCAGAGGTCCCAAGAGACCTCTTTGATTTCAGATAAGAGTTCTTTGGAGTTGGAGTAAGATTTAAATAATCTCTTAAAGCAGGACATGCTGGATTCATAACCATCGTTAACCTAGTTCGAGATGAGATATACCAAATGCTTTCATGGATTCAAACAGAAAAAGTAAGGATACTTCCCTCACTTTCCTATTTTCAGCTACCCTACATCTCCAATATTCATTCATTCACAAACATTTCTTTGGTGCCTACCATCTGTCAAATCTTGTGCAAAGTACTTGGGATACAAAGACAAAAATAAAGATATCTGCCCTTAATGACCCTGTGTTCTATTGGGAAGAAGCAACAAGTCCATAGATAAGAATACATGCACACACACACACACACACACACACACACACACACAAACACAATACTCACACACACTGTAAATAAATACAAAATTAATTTCCAGGGGAAAGGTATTTGCAACTTTAGAGTATCAGGACAAGCTTCATGCTGGAGATATAATTTAATTTGAGTCTTGAATGAGGTTAGAGATCATGTAAGAAAGGGGCATTCCAGGCATGAAGAATGGTCTGTGCAAAGGCATGGAGATAAGAGATTACATGTTATATATACTGAACAAGTAGGCCATAGCATAGTGTTTTTATGGGGAATCATACAGAACCAGCCTAGAATACTAGACTGGAGACAGATTATGAAGGCTTCCAAGAGCAAAACAGAAATTCTATATTTTATCCTAGAGGCAAGGAAGAACCACTGGGGTTTCCTGAGCATGCATATAAAATAATGCAACCTTTGTTTTAGAAATATCTCTTTAGCAGTTGGGCAGAAGACAGATTGGTGACAGCAGAAACTAGAGTCAGGTAGATGAGTTAGGAAGCTGGTTCAGTATTTTTGGTAAAATATGATGTATATGTATTATATTTTTCTATATACATATATTATGTATATGTACATATGCCTATATAAATATATTATGGGTGTGTATGTATATGTATATGTTTATGTATGCATGTGTATATATATATATGTGGAAGGCATCTACATTAAAATAATAGTAGAACCCTAGGGAGCTGATGAGATGACTAACAGAGAGAGTATAGAGAAAGTTAAAAAAAAAAAAAAAAGACACAGGACAGAGCAAAGGAGGCTGAGATTGGATACAAGCAGAAGAATCAGAAGTATGAAATGTCCTTAAAATCCCAGGGAGAAAAGAGTATCCAAAGGAAGAGATCAACAGAATCAGATGCTTTGGAAAGGTCTAAAAGAATGAGAATGGAGAAGAGGTCGTCAGATTTAATGAATAAGAGATCAATGATAACCTTGAAGCATGCAGTTCTTGTTTAGTGATGAGGTTGGAAGTCACATTTTAAGAGGTTGATTAATGAATGAGGAAGGAAGAAATGGATATAAAAAACTGTAGACAGCTTTTGTCAAAGAATTAATACATTACATAATTACAGTACATTACAATTACTATACATTACATCAGTACATTACATAATACAAAGGATTATTACATTAAAATAGCTTGAGGAACTGGTCAGGCAAGTGAGCATATTTTTAAGAATGGGGAAGATGGGCATGTTGGTAGACTTCAGGAAAAGAGACTTTAGATGAAGAGAGACTGAAAATGGGTAATTGTGGAGGCAAGCTGCCAGAGATGAAGGAAAGCCAGGCAATCAAGGACACAAATAAAAGGATTGACATTTATTTAGAAAAGTGTATTCTCTTCATCTGGATCTAAAACAAAAGAGAAGAAAATTGGGGAGGGGGTGTTTGAGGGGAGCTGTTAACTAGATTTGAAATACAGAATAGGGGAGAACCAGGAGTTCATAAACAATGGCTACTATTTTTCAGGAAACTATGAGGAGAAGCCCTTAGTTGAGAAGGAAGGTGTAGCATGGGCATCAAAGGGAAATAAAGAAAGGTTTGGAACAGCCTCAGTGGGGAGTACAATTTAGTCAACTAGGGATACATAAAAGGATCACCTTGCTTCAGTGAAGGATCAGCTAGAGCAGGTAACATAGACTTGTAGAAGATCCACTCAAAATGATCGTATGACTTCCTCCAGCACCATCCAGCACTACATCAATAAGAACAGGAAAGGTAGATAGTGGACATAAACCCAGACTGAATTTTGTCAAAGCAAGAGTGAGATTAAGACAAGGGGAGAGGGATTCCAACACAGCGAACAACGTGTAGTTGAACTGGTTAACAAGAGGGCTGAGACTGGGAAAGGAGGAAAATGAATTGAGACCAGGGGAGATGGCCTAAAAGAGCATGGAGGGGTAGAAGGGTCAGAGGTCTCAGTGAGGAAGAAGAATAGATTTAGGAGGAATGAGGCACAGAGAAAGATGGAATAATAATTATAATTACAATTATACAAATATAATTATAATAAACAATAGCATTTATATAGTGCTTTAAGGTTTACAAGGTGTCCTACTATATATACACTTGTATCCAGTCTCAACCTCCTTTGCTCTGTCCTGTGTCTTTTTTTTTTTAACCTTCTCTATACTCTCTCCATTAGTCGTCTCATCAGCTCCCTTGGGTTCCACTATTATTTTAAGGTAGATGCCTTCCATATATATGTCTGTATACACACATAAACATTTGTACAATACATACCCATAGTATATGTACATATACATAATACATACAAGTGAATATGTATATATGTGTGTATATGTATGTGTATGTATGTGTATATGTGTGTATATGTATATATGTGTGTATATGTGTATGTGTGTATATGTATGTGCATGTATGTGTATATATGTGTGTATATACACACACACATATGTATAAACAGCCCTGGGAGGTAGTTGCTATTATTATCTCCATTTTATAGGTGAGAAAACTGAGGCTGAAAAAGAAAGGTTAAATGACTTGCCCAGTATTACACAGCTAGAATCTGAATCAGGATTTCATTTTAGATTCTCCTGACTCTAATACCAAGCTCCTTCTAGAAGATGACTCATAAAGAGATTTAAGTTTGTGAGCAGGGAAGAACACGAGCATGTGTGATAGGGTAAGAATAAGACCATCTCTGGGACGGCTTAGTGGTACAGTGAATAGAGCACCAACCCTGAAGTCAGGCCCTGAGTTCAAATCCAGTCTCATACACTTGATACTTACTAGCTGTGTGACCCTGGGCAAGTCACTTAACCCCAATTGCCCTGCCTTTCCTCTTCCGAAAAAAAAAAAAAAAGAATATGACCATCTCTACATGGATCTGAGATATAATGAAGGTGTGACAAGAAAAACAAAGAACCCTATATTTATACAGCAATTTAAGCTTCTCAAAGCACTTTATGTGATATCTCATTTGATCTTGACAACAACCCTAAACAGCAAATCAATGTCTCCATTTTACAGATAAAGCTGAGACTGAGAGAAGTTAAATTATTTGCCCACTGAAGAGCACAGCCATAATTTGAGTACAGGTCATCCTGACTCCAAATCCAGCATTTAAAATGCATTGAAAATATTAGTGATCTGGGAGACCAAAGTCTCCCAAATATAAGGTATTTGAGGGGACATCAGTACGTACACTGAAGTTCCCCAACCAAAGGTCAGCGACTGTGGTGGAGAAGAAGACAGCAAGTCAGACACCTAACTCTTTAGGAAAGGAGAATGACACAGGAGTTGGTGGATAACTGCCACAAGGATTTGGATAGGTTGATAAATCTAGATAGAATAGACTTCAAAAGAGAGGAAGCTACTGAATGATGGCAGCAGAGAAGGATGTGATAGTGAAAATGGGGAGCAAAGAATAAGCCTAATATGTCAAGGAGCGTGAAAAAATACCCTAGAGAGAATGGCCAAGGATGCTTTATCTTCTGAGAGGAGCCAGGTCTCTGTGAGTACCAGAAGGAGGGTAAGAAGAGAACATCTAGGATTTAAGAAATCTTGTCAACAGTGTATAAGGGGTCCCAGGGGCCAAAAATGGAAGGAGGAAACAGAACTGGATTCAGATAAAGGAGGACTAAGGTGCATGGTGGATGAGAGAACAGAGTAGTGGCAAGGGAAAGGGATAATTTTCACCCAGGCAGCTGTCATTTCTGTATTATCAGGGATTTCAAAAGAAAGAGATAGAAGTTTGCTAGCCATAAGTAGACATGTTGTAACTTTTGACTGCGGTTCCAAATCTCAGGACTTCAACGATTATCAGATCAGTTCTCTTCCAGTAGTAAGGAAGAATGAATGAATAAATCACTGAAGAATTTATTAAGCACTTACAATGTGCCCGTCATTGTGGTAAGGGCTGGGAACACAAATAGAAAAAGCAAGGTAGTCCATGCAAAGGAGTTTACCTTCTAATAGACTAAGACAGTACATATAGGGAAGTGGTGGTCAGAGATTGTTCTGAATAGAGAAGTCATGAGGATGATGAGTGAAGTCATAGAGAACCTGACTTCCATATCATCTCCAGTGTTGATCTGATTATTGCTCCAAGAAATAGAGATGGAAATAGAAAGGAAGTATGAGAGCAGAAGCATGGCAAGAAAATGGGTGAAGAATAGTTGTGTGGGTTTCTGGGTTGGAGTAAAAATTATAAACTCAGGGAGGAGTTTATGTGGAAAGAACTTCACTGCTGGGTTGAAAGTGGAGGCGGGAATGTGAATGCATAATGTAAACTTGGCCATAGCAATGGCAGATTAATGCTATATCTATGTCCTCAATGATAGATGAGATCTGATAGTCGAGTTTGGTCCTGAGATTAGTCCTGGGGTTTCTGAGGCTTGGGTCCAGTTTAACAAAGGATGATTTGCCCATATATTGTTGTAGTGAGTACAATAGATTTCAGGGCAGTAGGATTAACAGCAAGGCAGTGGAAGGAGAATGATGGGAATAGAAAAAGGAAAACCTCCTATGGGCTAAGTGAAGACACTGCTCCAGGTCCCCTGTGATCAATCCCAAAGCAGTGGCTAACGGCTCTTCTAATAGAGCTTTGAAAATTCTAATTGTTACCATCACAAGTAACCCTAAAAGTGATAGAGAGGAGCAATAAGGTTAAGTTACTTCAATGCTTGAACATTTCAAGGATGTGTGGTTTCATCACTGCATTCCTGTTAATGTGTATCACAACCCTTCCGTACCTCAGGAAAAAGGTTTCTTCATTTGCTGTGGCTGGGGGGGAAAAGCATGACTTGTGTACCAAACTTCTGTTAATGAGCCTATTCAAAATCAGCTAAGGTGATTCTCAGACAAAAAAAAATCCATCCCCTTGTCCATTTTTTAATGCCATTGCCTCCTCACTTTGAATGCCCTAGTTTTTTCCAAATCCCAGCTCAGTTGCCATCTCCTATGTAAAGCCTTTTCTGATCCTACCCAGTTGAAAGTGCTTTCCCTTTTGAAATTACTCATTATTACTCTGGATAGAGACGCAAATATGGGTGTGTGCATAAAGTGCCAGACCTGAAGTCAGGAAGATTCATCTTCTTGAGTTCAAATCTGGTCTCTGACACTTACCAATGTGTGACCCTGGATAAGTCATTCTGTTTGCCTCAGTTTCCTCATATATAAAATGAACTGGAGAAGTAAATGACCACTTCAATATCTCTGTCAAGAAAACCCCAAATGGGGTCACAGAGAGTTAGACATGACTGAAAATAACTAAACAGCAATATAGAGGTGATATGGTATAAAGAGTTAGAAGGAAGGAAAGGAAGGAAACAGGCTTTTATTAAATGCTTACTGTGTGCTAGGCATCATGCTATGGGCTAGGGACACAAATATGATCAGATGATAGTCCCTGTCCTCAAGGAACTCACATTCTAATGGGGAAGACAATACACAAAAGTGAACTGAAAAGCAGAGAATGTGAAGGAAATAAAGTATGTGGAAAGAACTGGATTCAAAGGCAGGAAGACCAGGATTCAAGTCCTGTCTCTTGACACATGCTGGCTGTGTGACCCCAAGCAAGTCATTTAAACCTAGAGACATCTAGTTGTCATAATAGATAGAGTACTGGGCCTGGAGGCAGCAAGATCTGAGTTCAAATTCAAACACAGACACTTACTAGCTTTGTTACCCTAAGCAAGTCCTTTAACCTCTATCTGCCACAGTTTCTACAACTGTAAAATGGGGATAAGGATAGCACCTCCTTCCCTGGGTCACTGTGAGGATCAAATGAGATATTTGATCTGGCCTGGCATGTAGTAGAAGCCTAACCAATGTGCATCATTTCCTTCACTTAACCTCTCACTGCTCTATGTTATTTTCTAATGCATAAGCTGGAGAGACAATGCAGACCTGCATTGGTTATGGGGAGGAGCTTCCCATAGCACTGACATCTCAGGTCTAGTCACTGTCCCAGTTAGAATACGTTTTGTAAATCTTTGTTTTTACTGCATCTCTCCAGTGGAATGTAGGCTGCGGTACACCAAGAACTGCCCCAAGTTTATCATTGTATCCCCAGATCTTAGCACAGAGCCTTGCATGTAGTAAGTGCTTCACAAATGTTTGCTGAAATGAACGTGATTACCCAACAAAAACATAAACTACACAAAACAAGAAATAGGGAATTTAAACAACTCAGTCTCTGAGGAGAAACTGAATAAGCCATAAATGCCTTCCTCTTCTTTTCTTGGATTAGGATACTATGGGTATGAATGTTGTATAAAATGTTAACTGTATTGGTTTTGCTTAACTTTTTGTTCCATAAGAAGGCTCATTGTTTGGAGCATAGGGAGAGGACATATCCCAAAATGGCTGATGTAAAAATAAAAGATATCCATAAAAATGACTGTAACATGATCTCAGGACTGATCACCATCTTGATTCACCCTCTAGCCTGTTGCTAAACCATCAGCGTACTTCCTAAAATGTGGTCCCCAGAATGAAATACATCGAGTCTGTCTGAACGTTGTGCCTCTTTCAATGCAGCTAAGATCATATTTGCCTTTTGTGGATGCTGTATTAAACGCTTGACTTACAATACGTGGATAGTTCACTAAAACTCCACAGATATTTTTCAGATAAATGGACTTTTCCTCTCCTGTCTTTTGGAAGTTGATTTTTGGAACCACTGTAAATGTTTATATTTGTCCCTATTAAATTAGATTCAATCTGACGTTCTCTAGTTAGTCAGGATCACTTTTGGATTCTGGTACCATCAACCAAACCATTAGTTAACCTTCCCACTTCCTTGTCATCTGTGTATCTGATAAGCAGGTACCTTTATGTAAGTGTGATAAAAAAAAAAACCGTTAAATAACACAGAACTAAGAACAGACTCTCAGGTCTTCCTCTAAAGACCTTGGCCCAAGATGACATTGAGTCAGTCATTAACGATCATTCTCCAAGCCCTGTCATGTATTCAGTTCCAAATATACATTACTGTATTATTGTTTAGTATGTAGCTCTCCAAATTTTCCAGAAAGATATCATGAGAGACTGTCAAATGACTTGATAAGAGTTAGCCAAATCATGCTTTCAGCATTTCCTTGCTGTATCCATCTAGGAAAAATGTCAAAAAAGAAATTAGGTCCATGTGGCGTACATTGTTCTTGATTAAACCATGTCAACTTTTTATGATCACTGCTTCCTTTTTTTGATTTTCACTTAGCATCCCTTTAATAATCAAGAATGCTGTCAAAATTTAAATTGAACTCTAGTAATTTTTCAGCTCTCTGTTGTTTTTCAGATACCACTCTCTTCCCTCTTTTTTTTTTTTAAGAGTAACTTTTGCCCTCCTCCAAGTCTTTTGCTCACCACGACCTTTCAAAGATCACTGACAGTAATCACATACACCCATTTTTTTCAGTATCCTGGAGTGTAATTTATCTGGTCCTAGTGACTCAAGGTAGTTAGATATTTCCTTATTATCTTCTTTCTTATCTTTGGTTTCAACTCCCCAGTAACTATTTCTGTTCAAGTCTTCAGATTACTTACTTTCCTGGACAGACAAAAACAGAAGCACAAGTCAGAGTTAAGTAGTTCTGCTTTCTCTGTTTCACCTGTCCTCATCCCTTTCACCCCAAACAAGGGTCCTGTCCCTTCTTTTATTTTCTGCTCCAACTCCTTTGTTATACCTCCCTGTTTCTGTTCTGGCTTTTAAAAGCTTCTCTGAAAACTATTCCTTCTGTGGAGAAGTGGAAATATGGTAGGACATTGACTTCAGGTTTTCTTGTGGACTTTACTCCTCAATGAATAAGAGTTAAAGCCTTAGTGATAACTTTCAAACCAAATTTTTCTTTTCTTTGAAAGTAAAACCCTAGTAATAAGTCCTACAATCTCACAGGATCATAGATTTAGAGCCAGAAGGAAACTCAGATCTTACCTAATCCAATTCTCTAATTTTATTTTAGTTTTTTGAAACCGAGTCTCCCTGTCTTGCACAGATCATATGTATGTAAATGCCATTCACAGGGCTTGATCTGACTACTGATGGACACAGCAGCTTTGATTGACCCCTGCTTAGACAGCCTGGTGGCCCCACTATTACCTCTTCCATAACTACCCACCTCCTGAGGACTCAGCATATCAGTGCCAGACAATATGAACATCCTTTGGCTTCAGCCCTACTGAAGTTTAGAACTTTCAAGCTCAAGTGACCCACCAGCCTCTGCCTCCCAGCTGATAGGGATTACTGGCTGCCTATGGAGAGGGCACCAGTTTCCTGACTGGCAGCAAGTGATTTCTGTTCCTATTTTTAAAGACTGGCAGACTTCCTGGGTTTTCATTTATTAGATTTGGTGTGGCTTTCTGTTTGTGAGATTTGTGTAGTTTTCAATGAAAACTTTCTGTTTTATAATAGTAGCTTTAAAGTTCACAGAAACACTTTACATAAGGAGAATCTCAAAAATCTTGTTGTGAAATCATGTCTAACCCTTTGTGACCCCATTTGGAGTTTTCTTGGCAAACACTCTGGAGGGGTTTTCCATTTCCTTATCTGGCGGATCCAAGGATCCATTTTGTCAGGCCAAGCTTGAATGACTTGCTCAGGGTCACACAGCTTAAAAGTGTCTGAGACTGGATTTGAACTCAGATCTTCTCAACTCCAGGCCCACTGCTCTATCCACTGAGCTACCAGATGCCTTCTCTCAAAAATCTTGGACAACTTTTAAGCCAGTAACGATTTAAAATGAACTTTTGGGACACTTTCTATAGTCTATTAATATTATCACTTTTCCTCATAACAAACCTGTGAGATAGGTGTAATTTTTTTTATCTCTATTTTATAGATGAGAAAATTGAGGCTGACAGATGCTAAAGTAACTTAACCTAGTTCACTTAATAAAAATCTGAGGCTGGATTCAAACTCAAGTCTTTCAGACTCCACGTTCAGTGTTCTATCTGTCACACCACCTAGTTGCTTTCTGTTTAATAAGATTGTTTTAGTCAAACAACATAGCGGTCATGAGTACCTAGGCTTCTAGCATTGTCTGGCAATCCAAATACCAGTCCAAGCGCTACCAGGGATCTTGACCCAACATCAACATCTACTGCAAAAATCCCATAGCAACATTTCTTGTGGCAGAGTAAGCAGGTACTGGAAAAGGACATTGAGTCTGGCCTCCTGGAGCTTTCTGTTGTGGTCTCACTTTTCCTAACATAATGGATCATGGCCATGGAGTCTTCTTGTGGGTTAGTAAGGTATGATTCTAGGGCCTTACACATGGTATATGTTTAATATATGCTTACTGGATTCTACTGGATTGGACTGTTCATTTCTTCCAGACCAAGTATTTCCTTCCATAACTTGCTTTAAAAATTTTGACCCTGATAGGGTAGATCTCAGAAAGGAAGCTATAACCTAAGAATCCATTCTCCCACCAGACTCTGGCCATTTTGGAAGCCCCTCTGATTCTGGATCAGAAAGGCCTCTGTCTAGCAGGTAGAATACTCAGTCACTACTAGAATATTACTCGTGTTTTTTTCTAGTTCAACCCCAAAGACAAGAAGTATACATACACAACTTCCAGAGGTTCCCACTGCTTATGTTATAAAGGAAAGAAGCTCACAATGGAAGGAACCTTCCTTTGAACCTAACTGGTCCATGCCTCACATTCCTTATATATGTTACCTGCCATTTGGAACTAGTGGAACCTATGCCAAATGATACCTGGAATTCTTCCTTTTTTTTGGACTAGGTTCCCCTATCATCTTTCTTATTGATAAGTAAGATGAGAGTCACACCAATCACATCCATTTAGTAATGCAGCAGACAGAGAGCTGACCTCAAGAGTTAAGAAGGCTTTGGAGTCAAGTTCTGCCATAACACTGACTAACTTGGTGACCTCTAGGTCTTAACTTGACCAGGAGGCTAAATGTTGCAGTTCTAGAAGGTGCTGTACTGCTTTTATAGAGGGAGTTTACTCACTGGTAGTTCCTGATGACAATGAAATCACAGAAAATGTCTTCATACCCTATGCATAGACTGTCTTTAGTGGATATACATCATATAGTTCTCCATTTAGAAGCTCAGCTTCTTCCCTCTCTTTGCTTCCAGTGAGTCAGACTCTCCTCCTCTTCCTCCTCCTCCTCCTTTTCCTTTTCCTCCTTTTTCTCCTCCTCCTCCTCTTCCTCTTCTTCCTCCCCCTCCTCCTCCTTCTTCATTCAGCTGAGTACACTGCCAATCAGCTTTGTTCAAACCATGACAGATTTGTTCAGGGTTGTATAGTTTACTGCCACTGAGGGTTTATTTTTCATTTCCTGGGGGAAGTCGCAAACTCTCTAAATTACTTTCCTATGTCAGAAGCCTTGTTCCCTTTGGGTGACAAATTACTTATACCTCCTTTGTAGGTATAATAACAACAAAAACAATAATAATAGCATTTACATAGCACTTTAGGGCTGGCTAAATGCTTTATAAATGTTACCTCATTACCTCACATAGTCTTTTTCTGATCTATTTGTTGTTGCTCGGTCATTCACTTGTGCCTAACTTTTTACAACCTCATTATTGGGTTTTCTTGAGGAAGATACTGTAGTGGTTGCCATTTGCAAATAGAGATGAAGTGACTTGCCCAGGGTCACATAACTAGTAAGTGTCCAAGGTCAAATTTGAACTCAGGCCTTCCTGAGTATTCTATCCACTGAGCCACCTAGCCCGACCTATGCCATTCCCTGAACTCATAGTGAGCAAAAGCTGATAGTATCTTTCTATTTTGTTATTCATTAGGATATAGAATCAACAGATCATTGGATATTTGGAAGAGACAGCATAGTGAAATGAATAGAGCCCTAAAATGGATTAGGAAGACCTCAATTCACATCCTGCCTCACATGTTTACTAACCATGTGACCCTGAGCAGATTCCTTCATCTCTTTGTGCCTATGTTTCCCCATCTTTAAAAATGGGGAGTTTGGTCTCTTCCAGCTCTAAATCTGTGATTCTATAAACTGTGCAACATACTAAAACATTTCAGTGAGAGCCTTCTTAAGGACTCCAAGTCTAGGTTGTGAAAATGATAATGCAGGGGTCACTGGGAGTAAGTACCTGCCTAGCCAATATATACCAGGTTTCTGGGAGCCATCTTTTTCTTGGTACAAAACTTCTCTCAAGACATGGAGGTTGGTACCCATGTGTAACCAAAAGGGCATATACCTATTTTGCAAAAAGCAACACAAATGCATTTACAAAGTGGTTAGTTAAACCTTGGAAAGCTTGGTCACATTTCTCATTCCAGCATTCTTGAAAAACATACCAGGGGAATTTAGTTCATATTGATCCCTTTGACTGGGATGCCATTTATCAAATTCCCTTCTATCCTTCTGTTTGTGATTCAAGCAAAACCACAGAAGGGCTCTATGATGGTGGCCTACTTTTTCATAAGTCTCCTATAATAACTACTAAAGCCCGAGAAATGCTTTCATTTCATTTCATTCTTTCAAAATATTCAAGGAGTAAATATTTCAGTGTTTTCAGGGTCTATAATCACCTTATGAATGGCCCACATACTTGACAGTCTATCAGCGCAACTGCCATGTATCAATGCTCAACTTTAGACCAAGAGCTTCCACCTGACCAATATTCATTTAATTAACGAACATTTACTAAGTGTCTGAGACATACGGAGTGTTCAGGGAGGACAAGCACCTCTGGCTGTGAGTGGACTTGTTGAGTCCTTCTTTTTCCACAACAAATATTTATTGTTTTTATTTTCTAAAATTAAGCTAATTTATTTATTTTTAGTTTTCAACATTCACTTCCAGAAGTTTTAAATTTTCTCCCCATCCCTTTCCTTGTCTCCTCCCCAAGACGGCATGCAATCTGATGTATTCTACAAATATATTCCTATTTTGCTGAGTCC
Organism: Pseudochirops corinnae; assembly: GCA_028646515.1. Classification (NCBI taxonomy): domain Eukaryota; kingdom Metazoa; phylum Chordata; class Mammalia; order Diprotodontia; family Pseudocheiridae; genus Pseudochirops; species Pseudochirops corinnae. The sequence continues at coordinate 194,682,628 of CM053588.1, forward strand.
TTTTTAGGGTTATTTACCCACTTTTGGTATCCATTTACCACCCAATTATCACCTGTGGCTCCAAGAAGCTGTAGCATGCACAGTGGCTACGGCTCGGTAAAACCGTCACAGCAGACAGACTAAACCAGGTTGAGAGTAGCCAACAGACCTTAAACTGATTGGTGAGTTAGATGAATGTCTACCTCAAGCATGCAAAGATTCCAAGCTGAGTGGGTAAACAAGAACAATTTGTTCCAATGACAATGAAGGTGACTTAGAGTCTGCCCAGATATCAGAAATGTTAAGCTCACCCTCTGCATTCCAAGCAATCCTGATTTTTGTCTTGCTACTGAACTTATATGACTCTGGAAGAAAGAGCGAAGCTGATGACTTTGAGCAAGTCTGCTTCACTTGAATCCAACCTACACTCCAATCATCACTCAACTAGTGATGTCATTGGTCCTCTTCAAAAATGAAGAACAGACAACACTGGCTATTTATTGGGAACCTGGCACTGGGATAGATACTAGATACCCAATAACAAAAATGACAATCTCTGTCTTAAAGGCACTGGCATTCTATCAGAAAGGACAAGATATAGACCCCAAATAAAGACAAGGTAATTTGCAGGGAGGAAGATACAGATTACTAGAGGATCAAGGAAGCCTTCAGTGGGGGTGGCTATGTGGCGCAGTGAATACAGCACATGCCCTGGAGTCAGGTGGACCTGAGTTCAAATCCGACCTCAGACACTTGACACACTTACTAGCCATGTGACTTTGGGCAAATCACTTAACCCCAATTGCCCTCTGAAAAGCAAAAAAAAAAAAAAAAGCATTCAGTGGGTTTTCCTTAGAGGCTATGCTCTAGGCTACTATTGAAGTTCATTGTCTTTCAATTTGTTCCCAAATATAATGAGGTTATCCATAAAAGCAGATGCTGGTCCCTTACTGCTCTCTGTGTTCTCAGATTCGTAGAACCTCCCTCCCTCCCTGCCCTCATGCAGATGACAGCAGTCTTCTCTTTGTCTTCTTTCTTTTTTTTTTCCATTTTTTTTAAATTTTATTATAGTTTGCATCATTCATTTCTACAAGATTTTGAGTTACATATTTTCTCCCCCTCTTTCCCCCACCCACCGCCCCAAAACAGCCAA
>CM053588.1:194684259-194700238 GCA_028646515.1 Pseudochirops corinnae
CTTTTTAAGGCCTTCTTCTCCTTGTTGACTTTTTGGGCCTCTTTTGCCATTTGAGTTAATCTATTTTTTACGGTGTTATTTTCTTCAGTCAGGTTGTTGACTCTCTTTTTGTGATTTTCTTGCATCATTCTCATTTCTCTTCCCAATTTCTCCTCCACTTCTCTTATTTGGTTTTCAAAATCCTTCTTAAGCTGCTCTATTGCTTCTAGGTAGTCTATATGTTTCTTGGAAGCTTTTGGCGTGGGACTTCTGACTGTGTTGTCTTCCTCCCGTTCCATGCTTTGATCCTTTTTGTCCCCAAAGAAGGAATCTAAAGTTTGGTTGCTGTTCTTACTTTTCTTCCTTTGCCTGCTCATGTTGTTGCCAGTCAATTACTTGATTTTTTAGCTCTGTGGAACTCTGCTCCCAGAGAGGAAAACTCTGTTCCAAATTGCTGGGGGTTTTGCAACTGCCAGAGCTATTAGGAGGATGCTACAAATTTGGCTCACTGAAAATGCACCTCAAGACCACCACCCACGACCACAATCTGGATCCAGGCCACTCAACACAAGAGCACTTAGCCTCTGAACAATCGCTTGGCTGCCCTGCAGTCTGCAGGCTGGGAGCTCTGAAGCAGCCACACGGAGGCGGCTGCAGGGCCACTGCTTCTGCCACTTCCTTGCCCTGGAGGCAGTTTGGCTGGACCACTTTTCTCCCCCACATTTTAGCTGAGTTCCACTGACCTTTCACTTAGTCCTTGTTTCTTATGGCTTGATAATTCTGGAAACTGCTGAAGCTTCTGCTGATCCACTCTTCTGAAGTCTCCAGCTGCAGCTTGTCCTGGCTGCCCCAGGGCCAAGCCATGGTTTCAGGCTGGGCTGGTTTTGGCTCCCAGCAAGCAGCAATGAGCCTTTCCTGCTGAGCTGTCTTCCGCGGGAGATGCGTTTTTCTGTATTTTTGTGAGTTTTGGAGCCCAAAAATTTGTTTAGAGTCATATTTTATGGGTATTTGAGGTGGCTATGTGGGGATCTGTGGAACCTTGTTGCTTCTGTGCCGCCATCTTGGCTCTGCCCCTTCAGTAATCTTTGTCTTTAAAGAAGGAAGGGAAGGTGAGGGGACTAACTTATATAGCATCTACTATGTGCCAAGCACTTTTATGATTATTTCATTCGAGCTTCCCAACAACCCTGGCACAACAAACAAAACAACAAAGAAGGAGTTGATATACAAAGAAGAACAATGCTGTCCATGTGAACAGAGGAACCAGAGAGGAGAGCAATGATGTGAATGAGACCATCTACTGATGGCCTTCTACACTAGGTAATGCTATCCATGACTGGTGTTCTACTTACCTCTGGGTTAGATTGCTCACTGTTGAAATTGCTATTTTCTCTGGGCTTTGACATGAGTCCCATCTATGTTCTTTGACTTGTAAAGTAATCTGTTTAATTTTTCAGCATTATAAATCACTTAATTGCAATGGGAATTGGTGCCAACACAATCTATAGTTCGAGGCAAAAAGTCACCAGGTTGTCCTTGTAGGAATAATAAGCCATAGGAATGAGACCTCACCATAATGTGTACCTTCATGCCTTCTGAAAGCTGCTAAACATGGTATACAGCAATAACTATAATACAAATTAGAATGGTATAAGTGCATGAGAAAGGAATTTAGTACTATCTGAGATTCAAGGAAATAGTCTCAGGATTGGCTAGATTAGGGAAGGTTTCATGGGAGAAGTAGTATCTGAGCAAGGGTTCAACAGAAGGAAAGATTTCAACAAGCTGAGTAAAAGGGGGAAAAAGTAATTACAAAGTAGAGGTGGAATATGCTAAATCTTGAAAAGCTAGTATTATTAGGTCCTGATTAGGTATTGCCATCAGATCAACCAATTAATGGAGCTTCTGCACTAAGAGTGCCTGGTTCAAAGAATACCTTTTATTGACGATAATGTTGATGTGAGACTTCAACTGAAAAGTTCATTTGGTCTCAGTCAGTCCCTAGCTCCCTAGTTAATAATTCAAGCTTTCTAACATATTGTACAAACAACCAAACTAATTTTTAACACATAGAAAAATAGCAGCAAAGGGGTCAGCCCATTTAGCAAGTGTCAGCTTTGCTGAGAAGATAAACTCTCATGAATGGAAAAGAAATAGAAATGTGGAGAAAGAAATATTGTTTAGAACCTAAATTGAAAGTCTTTTTTTTTTCAAACTTCTGGTTTATCTAAACCAAAATATATGCCCTGATTTCTGAAAACATTTCTGAAGTAATTTGTTCTTACGTGATGGAAGTCCTGAAATTTTCCTTTATTATTGTCCCTTCAGTCCTCTTAGTCAAGGGAATCAAAGGAAATCTAACATAAAGAAAGAGAAAATCCATTAAAATGTTTTTCAATCTTGACTTATTGAAAGATCACCAGACTCTCTTTCTGAACAGTTGCTAATGATAGAACCTTATTCCTCAAAATATCAGTGTCTCATATCTTAGAAAAATGCGTTTACAAAGTTCTCTCTGCTAAAAAGTCTAAAAAACTTAGGTGCCCAATTGAATGTTATGGAGATGCTGAAAGCATTCAACTCTACCAAGTTGTGACTGACTACACTGATTTGTTCTATTGACATTTTCTTGATTTAAAAAATAACTTGTATTCCCAATCTCTTGTGTCTTTGTTAAAAGATAACATTGTGAAAATTTTAGTTTCACAGAGCAAATAGTTTCTTGTAATACATTACTTTGCTGTCATATCAGCAACATGAGTTATTTATAGAAAATTTTGATTTGCAAGATGATGCCCAATATTGTAAGTTCTCTCCTCCATCAGCTCCCTTCTCTAGCATGGTTGGGGATTTCCTATAGTAGCACACTAACACTCTGAAAAACCATCTCTCGTTTCCTGCATCTGTTGGCAAATTTAAGTTTTCTTGCCAAATATATTTTGGGGATGATTATTGCCTTGTTCCAAATGGATTGGATAACCAAGAATTGAGATCCGCACTTCCCTGAATTGTCTAATCTACTATTTCTGTCTTTTCTCTCTTTTCATGAAATCAGTTGCTAATATGGCATTGTTCTGTACAGAAATCATGACTGTTGAAAATACTTTTTAGAAATTTCATGATTTTATCATTATAGGAACTTCTGCCACTGACACAACTTAATGTTTTCTTTAATAGACAGTCTCTATGAGTCGCTCTGATCCAATGTGTTCATTATCTGATAACTGAGCTTTTGATTACGAGCCTTGTTTTAACTTGGCTTTAGTGATCCTCAGTGGACTATAGGGGGAAAACAACAACAACAACAACAACAATTGATCACTTGACTTCTACTTAGTCTTTCTGTCTTGGTCGAACTTGCCAGAGCTCGGGATCAGCTGGAGTAGATTTCATGATCCTAGAGTCACTTTCATGCCATGAGGAAACAATGGGAAAAGACTCTTGTGGACCCACTGAAAAAATAAGAGTATGCATGAAAATGACTTGTTTATTGGTATAGAATAAAGGATCAGAGGACTTACATTCAAATTCTATCTCTGAAACTTATTGCATGATCTTGGGCAAATTAACCTCTCTTTGACTTCAGTTCCCATATCTGAAAATTAGGGGGTAGGATCAGATGGTCTCTGAAGAGCCTACCATATCTCAATTTATGATCTTATAAAATGAAACTTTAATGGGCAAAAATATAGAACCAGTTATATATCTGGGAAGGGTAGAAATATTGGAGAGGACTCCACATACTCGAGTCCTCTTGCTCAACTAGGCTCATGTCTGACTTGGGAGGAAAATTTCAAGAAATTCAACCCTTGATGCCTAAGAGAAGGAGGGGGTAAGGGAATTTGATATCCCTGATAAGTAGGAATAATGGAGGTGACATTATAAGGTAATTGTGCATTCCATGAGTTGTTTCTTGGTTTTCTTAAATTGTTGATCTCCTTGCATTTTGGTAGGGAAGGGTAGGAAGGAAAGAGGGAGGGAGGGAGAGAGAGACAGAGACAGAGACACAGAGACAGAGACAGAGAGAGAGACAGAGAGACAGAGACAGACAGGGAGACAGAGACAGACAGAGACAGAGAGACAAAGAGAGAAAGCAATCATGTTTTTGCACACATCATGCTGAACTTCAGAGGAAGAGGACATTCCAAAGAAGCATCCAGAAGGTAGGTAGGTATAGTTTGTGCAAGCATTTCAAGAGCTTTTTAAGTGTCCATACGTATCTAGTATTGTGATAGGTATATTCATGGTGAACACAAAAGAAATATAAATCCTTATCTCTTCTTTCTGGCCAATTATAATCTTGGGGAAACAGGATAGATTCATACAAAACCATTAGAAAACAATAGAGAACATAATATAATAAAGTGCCAAATTGTCTTTCTACCTAAAAGTGTTGTAGGAGTTCAAAGGAAGAAGGGTTTAATGTGTATAAGGGTATAAGTGGAAAACTTCTTTCAGGAGTTGGGACTTGATCTGTACCTGGAATTTAGGTCTTGTGTGGCTTGGGGATTTGAATAATTGGAGGAGTAGGGGGGAGTATTCCAGTAGGGGAAGCTGCATGATAAAAGGCATGTAGTTAGGAATGAACATGGTATGTTCAGGGAACAGTACTTACTTTTCTCTCCATGGAGGCAGCGTAGTACAGCAGAATGAATGCTTTCTTTAATGTATAGAGGATCTGAGTTTCAATCCTAGCTCTGCCACTTCACTATCTGTGTGACATTACAAATCACATCACCTTTTTGAGTCTCAGTTTACTAATGTTTAAAATGAGATGCTTGGATTAGACGTCCTCTGAAGTCCCTCCCACCCCTAAATCTACGAACCTCTTAACTACAAGCCCATGTTAAAAATAGTGATAGATAGGGATGGATGGGGTGAGATTATGAATGAATGGTCTCAATGCCAGGGTGGAGAGTCCAGACTTGTTCATATAGGCAACATAGTTTGGGGATCTTGAAAAGTTTTTCTAGCAACTTTGTTATTTAGTTGTTCACTTGTGTGACTCTTCATGACCCTGTGGACCATAGCATGACAGCCCCTTCTGTCATCCACTATCTCCTGAAATCTGTCCAGGCTCGTTTTACTGACCATGGAGTTTTCTTGGCAAAGATACTGCAGTGGTTTGCCATTTCCTTCTCCAGTGCATCACCTTTCATCAGAACTCTTTACTGTGACCTGTCCTTCTTGGGTAACCTTGCACAGCATAGCCCATAGTTTCATTGAGCCATGCAAGCCTCTATATGATGATAAAGCAGCGATCCCAGAAGGGGACTCTAGCAGCTACCCTTCATTAACTCTTCGTATCTCTGAGAGCAATGACCAGCTTGATTTACTTCACTGTGAGAACAATTAGGTACTTGTGAAATCCTGATAATAACAACAATAGCAATATTAGAGGGGGTAGAATTAAATTCGACATAGTTTAGACTCATCTTTGGAGGCCAGTGTAATAGCTACAAGAATATAGTCTTAGAACAGGGAGAGTTTAATGAGATGATGTGTGTGAGACCTAAGGCATAATGTGTCAAGCAACATGCTCTTATGGTGTCAGACAGGCCCTTTTCATGAGAGGATGATATTTTAATTTGTCTGTCACTTTGTCAGTTTTTCTTTCCACAACAGGCAAGTGAAAATTAAAATAGGAACTTCTGGGAGGCAGGTGATGAGTGTTTTAACTTATTAAATATTTTTTCCACACTACCAGATAGTGGCATATGTAGATACAACTGCCTATCTGTAATCTCATTAAGCATAGCACGATCATGCCTGATTATGTTTCTCTGCTGTTTGTAAAGACATCCACATCCTCCAACCTGAGGAAATGAGATGTTGAAGAATTTGTCTTTTTCATGGTGATTTTCTACTGGAAAGTAACTTTCTTGCTTTTTGAGTGTGATCTAGAGACATGGTTCCTCAACCCTTATCACTGCCTTGAGTCCAAAGAAGGATCCATATCCCACACAAACATTCCAACCTATGGAGTCTTGAGAAGGTGTACAAGAGAATTTTCAGTTTCAAATGGGTATGATGACTGTGAGGTGGAGAAGAGACAAGGTAGCCAAGTGAATAGTGTTGAGCCTCAAGTCAGGAAGACTAGAGTTAAAATCCAGCCTTAGATTCTTACTTATCCAAGCATTATGCTAAGTCCCTTACAAATATTATCTCATGGGAGATTATGGTGTGGAAAGAATCTCGGATTTAGAGTCAGAAGAACCAGAGAACCTTTGTTCAAATACAGGTTCTGCTACTTACTTTTTGTGTGATATTGGGCAAGTTATTAACCTCTCTCGACTTCAGTTCCTAATCTGTTAGACTAAAGGACCTTGAATTTCTTTCCTAGCTCTGAATTTATGATTTATCGTCCTAAATCATAATCTTCAGTAAAGAAGAAAATAATCAATATTAGCAACATTTGGCAAGGAAGAAAAATGAAGACAACCTTTCTTTGACTGGAGTCAACTTATGCAAACTTCATCCAGTACTCATAGCTGAACACAGATATGATGCTAAAACCCAGAGTGGTTTCATGCAGTACTGGTGCTCAATGTTCTGATCCAGTTTGTGGCATCCCATGTTATACTAGATAGCATCCTGATAGGGTAAAGGTATGTTTTGTGCTGTTCTATTCTTTTGTTTTTAATTTCATTCTGTGACCCCCTTCTCTAAACATTCACCCCTGGTAAAAAGTCAGGGAATTCTCTAGCAATCCAAACATTGCATATGTGTTGTAGAACTTTGTAAATCATTTAAAGGTAGGTAGTATTTTACTTTCCAGTTACTCATGGCAGTATTGCTACTGACAAACAAGACCTCTTAAATAGGTCCAGTCTTTTGGTACAAGGGATGCAGTGAGGAAATTGGAGTCAGAGGATTTGTGTTCAAATTTCAATTTTTCTCCTTACTATCTGTGTGATAATGGATGAATGACAACTTCTCTAGACATTCAGTATCCTTAACTTACAGCTCTAATGCTATGATCTTTTTTGTTGTTGTTGCCTTTTTTTCCCTGATTTTTGGAGGGCAACTGGGGTTAAGTGACTCGTCCAAGGTCACACAGCTAGGTTTTGTGTTAAGTGTCTGAGGCCCAATTTGAACTCAGGTCCTCCTGACTCCAGGGCTGGTGCTCTATTCACTGTGCTACCTAGCCGCCCCAACTATGATCTTTTTATTGCTAAAACAAAACCATCTTCAAAAACAGCTGCACTATTCACCCAGACAAGACTTTCTATAGTTCCAGCTGATGTGTCTGAAATTTTAAAAGAGTATTTTGTCACAGGCAATGTTCCACTCAGATGATATAACATGTATACAGAACATAGATGTGCATAAAGAATAGGTCAGGTGTGTAGACACGTCCTAGGGTAATATTCATGGTGGTCTTCCCCCTTATGGGAAAGTTAAGGACCAATGAGAATGCCCTTCCAGGATACACTTGATACATGGACTGCTATATAAGTAAATAAGAGGTTATTTGAAAAGCAGGGTAGACTTCATGAAGGAGATGGCCTCTAAGCTGAGCCTTGAAGTTTAATAAGAGATGGCACTGAGAAGAGAATTCACTTCAGACACAGGAAGGAAAATAGGCAACTGGATAAATGAATGAATGAATGAATGAATGAATGAATGAAGGTTAGCATTTATATAACACTAAGATTTTCAAAGCATTTTTCAAATATTATGTCATTTTATCCCCTCATCAATCCTAGAGGGTAGGTTTTAATATTATCTTCATTTTACAGATGAGAGGTTAAGTGATTTGCCAAGGGTCACTCAGAAAGTAAGTAGCAGAACCTGTATTTGAACACAGGTTCTCTGGTTTCTGCTGACTCCAAAACCAAGATTCTTTCCACCCGATACTCTCCCATGAGGTAATATCTGTAAAAGGCTTAGCACAATGTCTGGCACATAGTAGGTGCTTAATAAATTCTTATTTCTTTCTTCCCTTCCCTATACAATAAGATGTTCAGATTCCTTCTTGATTGCACTCTTTCTGGTCCTGGCTTCAGAATGGAAAATCAGATGCCTGACTATTCCATACAGGCTTGTAAAGTACGCTGTTCTGCCTCAGGAGAAGGTTTACTAAAGTCATCCTTGACCTATAAATGGAGATCTGCTCTGATTTTACAGATATCTAAGATGTCCATGAGGGAAATTCTGTGAAGAGAACTTTGTCCTTAAGGCAACGTGGTTTGATGGAAAGAGCTCTGGAATCTGGAAAGAGCCATATTGCTTCTCTGATATTTGTAAGCTGTGTGTAATTCATGTACCTTCTCTGAACTGCATCTGTGAGACAGGGATGTTAATATGGGTAGTAACTACCTCTAAAAACTGTTGTGAGGTCAAATTAGATGATTTATGTGGAATATACTGCAAACCTTGAGACAACATTTAAGTAGCAACTATTAAATGCCACCTCATTCCTAACTGAGCTCAGAAAGAACAGAGGAATGCAGTGAGAGTAATGACGAGATGACTATCTGGGCAAAGATGGGAAGATGACTGACCTTATTGGTCCAAAATGGGAGAAGATTCAAGGCCCTTTCAAAATCACATAGAAGCAACCAATATGATCAAAATCAGTCATTTATGTGATTGGCATCTTGTTTAGGAGTCCTGCGATGCTGGCTGCAAGACTGACCTTGAAGTACCTGGTAGCTTCCCTTGCATGAATGTTGATTTTCTATGAAAATAAATAACTATTTGGTTTCACAGTAATAACAACAAAAAGGAAAAGCTATAATTAGGACGTAGGTGCCATAAAAGAAAACATTTGTGGATAATGAATTCACATGGGACAAATCTTCATTTTACCAATGTGCGTTCTTTACCTTTGTAATGTGTACTGCCATACTTCTACCTGTCCTTCAGATTTGCCAAGCTGATGAGCTCTGATTTCCATTATGATCACAACTTGGACCATGCCTATTAATCCAGGAGGGTGCTTATTTCAGATCCTATTGATTGCCCTTAATCACTGGCATAGGTAGGGTACTTACTGGATTTGCATTGACCTAGAATTTCTTAACTTTTTTTCAATGTCACATACCTCTTTGGCAGTCTGGTGAATTTCTGAATGCCTTCTTGGTATAATGTTTTTTTTTAAAAGCATAAAATAAAATTTATAAGATTACTAAATAGGGAAACCAAATGTTAGTGAAAATAAAGATGTTATTTTTTTCCCTGCCTAAGTTCATAGGACCCCAAAAAACTTGTCTGTAGAAACTCTGAGTATCTATGGACCCCAGGTAAATAACCCTTAGTAACCTTTTCCTTTGAGCAGATTAGTCATATTGGCAAAGGAAGGAAGGAAGGAAGGGAAGGAGGGATGGAGGGAGGAAGGGAGGAAGGAAGGAAGGAAGGGAAAGAAGGAAGGAAGGAAGGAAGGAAGGAAGGGAAGGAAGGAGGAAGGAAGGAAGGAAGGGAAAGAAGGAAGGAAGGAAGGAAGGAAGGAAGGGAAAGAAGGAATGAAGGAGGGAGGGAGGGAGGGAAGTAAAAGGAAGAAGGGAAAGAAAGAAATAAGCATTTATTAAGCATTTACAAATATTATCCTCACAACAAATCTGGGAGATAGGTGCTATTATTATCTCCATTTTATAGTTGTGGATACTGAGGCAGATAGAGCTTAAGTGACTTATTCAGGATCATGTAGTACCTGTCTGAGTCTGAATTTCAACTTTTTGATCCCAGATCCAACGCTCTATCCAGTTATCTGTCTAGTTACCTAGCATAGGAAAGAGGCCATAATTTTTGAGATTTTTTTTTTTCTTACAAGGACATGATGTCATGGGTTGTAAGTACTTGGAGAGTACTGTACCTATTTTTAAGGAACTCAAAAGCTTTTAAAAGCTTTCAGTTTGTTGCCCTGGGAGGCAAAACCCTGGGGAGAAAAGGACTAATAGGTAGTTTAAGGATATTGATTAAACACAATGGAGCTGTGGATGCCACAAACTTGAGCTGATAACTGGTTCAGTGTCCCTTCTTCATTCAGACCTCTTCTGAAAGAGGCAGGGGAAGCTAGAGGAACATGTTTGCTCCGCGCCCAGTCCCACTTTATCATTTGTTTTGCTGTAATTATAGAACCTCCAATGCTCTGGTGAAAGTTTTGTTAGCACTTCCATTATAAACTTCTATTTGCAGGATTTCATAACTCAACAGCAAATATTCACTTGGGCAAGAAATTGGAGCACAAAGTAATGAGCTGGGAAGCATTTCTCCCCCAAATTGATTTTCAAAAGAAAAAAAAAGTAATTTTCCCCCAGGTTTTATAAACATTTCCAACGATAGTAATAATACTAAGCTCCTCCTAAAAAGTTTTACAGCTTAACACTCTTTCTTGAATCTATAAGTAGAAATGAAATTTCTAGTAACTCTTTGGATATTCCTTTTTCTCCTCTAAAGTTTGATTCAGTTTAGATGGGGCCAGCAGGATTACAAAAAGACCTTTTATGTTTCTTCAAGAGACCTTCTTTCTCAGGCATTTATATTTAGGACCCTGCTTTCACATCGGGGTTCCTAACTCTTGCTTAGAAATACCATCTATACAAAAATATTATTGCTTGTGACCTCCTATTTTCTTTTTCTTTTCTTTTTAATCAAAATATTTTATTGATGTGTTTTATTTTTATTTTACATACATTAAAGATTGCTCTTACTTTGTGAGAAGTCTCTTGTAACTAAGTAAAACAGCTAAGTAAAATTAATAATATAGTGACCTTGTCTGAAAGTGCAGCACTCCACTGCTCCATTTAAAAAAAATAAAAGAAATCTATTTTTTCTCCGTCTTTGCCACATTAAAAAAAGAAAATCAAATTTCTTCTAAGAAATATGCAGTTAAGCCAAACAAAATAACTATATGCTAATAAATATGTACACACACATATACAAATATACACACATATGTACAGGAATGTGCCCTGCACACAATGCATGTAAACCCACACACAGAGTACACATGTGCATACACATGCACATATGTGTGCACACATACATATATGTGTACACATGCAAGTATATATCATTCTGTTCTCTAAATATATCCTGCTTCTCTAATGAATAGCATGCTTCATTACTGGCCTGCTGGAATTTTGAATGCATTATATTGATCACAATTCTTACAGCTTTCAAAGTTCATTTTACTGTGTTGTCATTACATAAATTGTTCCTTTTTGTTTTTGCTCATTTCATTCTTTATAACTGCATAAAAATCCTCAAAATGGTTAATTTTTATAATATTGATATTACCATATTCTTACTCTCCTGGTTCTGTCTACTCTACTGTGTATCAGCTCATATAAGTCTTTCTAAATCTTTTTGAAGTCATCAATTTGCTCATTTTTTTGCAGCACAATAGTATTCCATCACATCCACACACCAGAACTTATTTGGCCATTCTTTAATTGTGGACATCCTCTTAGTTTCCATCTTTTTTCATCTAATTTCACAGTGAATATCTTCCCCACAGCAGTCAGAATAAATCACATAACATCATAGTAAGGGGCGTTTACTTAAAATAAAAAGCAAAGGAAACAATAGTGTGTTAGATCAAGAGAGAAAGATTTTGGTGACTTATCCCTCTAAGAATGACTGTTGTCTCCTTCTGGTTTCATGGGAGCACTCCTAATTAAAGACTCTGTCTCATCAGTTTCACTCAAATCCTAGTCTGTTTAAGAGGTTTGTATGTCTGGAAGCAGCTCCCTTGGATCATCTCCCCTTGACTCTTCTCCTGGCAGGGTAGAGAATAATCTGGGTATCTCTTGGTCTCCCCAGTGGCTCTTCTTTCAGTTTCTTTTCTCTACTCCTCTTTACTCACAATAGGCTATTAGATGGGTACCCACAAACTGCTGTGCTCTTCAGGGTCACTTTGCTCTCAGTCTTAATATTACAGTAGTGGAAATACTGAAGCTTCAGTTGCCCTGAAAAGTGCTACATCTAGTTCTTTGACCCTAATTTGCCTGGAAATTACTGAAGTTACTGCTACTGAAGCAATACCAAGATTGTATGGGTCTTCTCAGGAACAAGAGGAAAAATGCCACCTGCTGATGACAGTTGCAGGATATAGTCAAGGGGAAATTTCTTGGGTCCACTGTACATTTTGAATATTTTCCCTTATGTTTTTCTCCATCTCGCTCTCTCTGACTTAAAACTTCCCTCATTTGCTCCTTTGTCTTCTTGAGATAGTTCCTCTACCATGTTGCTAAACTGTCCATGCAGGAGACTTCTCGTACTTCTGGACCTGCAGACATGGACATCACCCTATACATCCATTCATTCAACAAACATTAAACACCTACTATTTGCCAGATTGTGTGATAGACAATGAAGATATAAAGACAAAAAGGGACCCTGTCTTTTTATTTTTTTGCTTTTTGGAGGAGGGAAGGCAGGGCAGTTGGGGTTAAGTGACTTGCCCAAGGTCACATGGCTACTAAGTGTTAAGTGTCTGAGGCCAGATTTGAACTCAGGTCCTTCTGACTCCAGGGCTGGTGCTCTATTCACTGCACCACCTAGCTGCCCTGGACCCTGTCTTAATGATGCTTACATTCTACTGGGGATTGGGGGAGTGGGAAAGGATGGGGGTATGATGTGTATATAGATAAACATAATGGAAGATTAGGGGCATATACAACTGAGATGAATGAGAGCTCCAGATAAAGTACTCTAGAAAAATATGATGAATAATATTATACTTTCAGATAGATAGAACCCAAGAAACACCTTGAACAATAGAAAGAATAAGAGCAATAGCAAATGAGAAGTGGAAAGATATAATGGAAATTGTGCTTCATCTGGAGCCAGGAGAGACTCAAAGGGATGTTGGGGGAATATCATTGCCTTGCATGTAGCAGGTGCTTAATAAATTTTTATTGAATTGAATTGAAATAATGTAAGGTCTTCCTAAACCTCAAAATGCTAAACAAATACTATTAAGTTCATTAGATAGATCCTGATAGAAAATAAATGGTTTTCCACATGTGGTCAATTTCTCTGCCTCTTCTATAGCAATCCCAGAATGTCTTACTCTCCAGAATATTATTCCTATGCTAATTTTTAAAAATCTTACTACAAGAATCTAAGCTGCATGAAGAGACAGGTTTTCTTGAATCATTGTACAAGCCTGAAGTTGTCAAGGGTGGAACACTTTGCATAAGACTCTGCTCATTGGTGGAGAGAATGATGACAACACTATATATGCCTCACACTTAAATTGTGTGAGAACTTTGCAAAGGAGCAGCATTATTTTTACTTCCATCTTTGAGACAGGATACATGTGGTTCAAGGCTGTCTTCAAGATGGGAGGGGGGAGAGAGAGGGAGACCGAGAGAGACAGAGACAGAGACAGAGAAAGAGACAGAGAGACAGAGAAGACTTTGAAAGGCAGACATGTAGGGGAAAATCTTTTTCTTAGCATTTCCCTAACTAATTTCTAGCTTTCTTTGGGGCCTTTGGAGAATTTCTTTCCTCCCTCTCTCTCTCTCTTTCTCTCTCTCCCTCCCTTTCTCTCTCTCTCTCTCCCTCTCTCTGCCTCTCTCTGCTTTCTCTCTCTCTCTCTTTCTCTTTCTCTCTTTCTCTTCCCCCCCTCTTTTCCCCTTTTCTCCCATCTTATTCATTCTTTCTGTGTATTGTCTTGAATATTCTAATATGTATCACTTCTCTGTTTTCTGTTTGTTATTAGTTTGAAAAAATGGATTTATTCATTATATGTGATAGCATTTATATAACTAGCATTTGGTAAGAAGGGGTGAAGCCTTTAAATATAAGCTGTGGGTACCCCTTCCTCATTTAGTATCTATTGTTGTTATGGAATACTAATCATTATGTTTCTTAGTGATCGTATCAGCAAGCACCCTAGCATACCCAGAGTGGCTGCTAGCACAGGTTCTTAGACCTCCTTTTCTAAAGGAAAGCAACTCAAAATGGGTTAACAGTCTCACTTTAATCAATCAAACAAATATCATTTACCTAGTTCAGGGGAAAAAGTCGGCACCCTGAACTTCAGAGAATACAAACACAAGTTACAAACACAAGTTACAAGCAAACAAAGAAACAGATCAGCAGATGGGCTTCCAGCGTCTGACCATTACATCCATACCTAGTTAGTTACCAGAGAGGGAAGCGCCAACATCTGGGTTTTTCAAAGCTGGGGGGCTCAATGGCTTCCCAGATTCTCGTCTGGCCAATTCACACAACTCTTCTCAAAGTAAGCCCCGAACCAAAAACTCACATCAGGGCATATATATACCCTTCTCCTAGCTCGGAGACTGTCACAACCCTCTTGACCCACTGCCCAATCACAAAGTAATAAGGTATGGGCATTCCCCAAAAACAAGCCTCCCGCCACAGGCTCCATGTGACCACATTCAGCCTATTAGGGGACAGAGTATACTTTCGAATCAGGGAAGGTTCTCAGAGCCACTTAAGCCACTTAAGCAAAGGGCCTAGGGGCAGGGAAGATCTTCAGATTCTCATAACAGTGATTCTATAAGTTTATAAGTTACAAGAAGTCATGGCCTATGTATCACTTAATCTATTTTTTCCTTCCCTAAGATCAAATATGTAGTAAACATTTTAAATAAATATGTATTGAATTTTGTAACTTTATATTCACAATTCCCTTTTCCTATGTGGCATTTGATATAGCACATACCTAGGTTGTATCTATAAAAGCCCAGAGTACTGATGAAAACCGGAACAACAAAAACCAAAACCTTCCAGTCAATCATGTTTCCAAATACAGCAATGCTGCATTTATCTTCATTGTTGGGGAATGAGGTATTCCACAAATGCACATTAACTAAATACACCAATAATTGGCCTCAGCAAATTAGCTAATAAATTGCTTAAGCATCCAAACTACTTTCAAAAATTTACCGTTTAGTATGGAATTCTTCCTATCATATTTTACATGCTTTACTGTTTTCTTAAAGGGAGGCTCCTTAACAGAATCTAACCTTTTTCTGGATGATTCAGTCATCACCGTGAATGTTAGTTGTGTTATGCTGCTATACGTCAGCGACTGCAGGGGCTATCCAGTTGTATAGGACTGTTTGTTTCTATACCCAGAGGCCCCAGAATACTGTTCTATTTGAGGTTTTGTGTCTGCTTTTTATAATGGTTCTAGCTCCTTCTTTACTTTCTAACCTGTCAGCTACTGCTTGTCAAGGTGCCTGCCTGTAGCAACCTTTCTCTCCCTTGCTAATTTATTGTTTTTAATCTACTGAAGCTGAGAAATCCAATAACCAAAATTCTTGGAATTATGCTTAAAACAAAAGTACATGGTTCTGAATAAGGAAGTGAAAACTCTCCTAAGTAGACACATTTCAGTGCATGCCTCTGTGATACCTGTTTTGGCTACTAAGAAGTCTTTTCTGACCAGACTATTTTCAGATTTGCCTTTAGGCAAGGCAACTCATCAAAGCAAGGCAAAACATCAAGAGTATAATCAGATTCTGATTATCAAGACTCTACCCACCCTTCAAGGCCTAGCCCAGGGAAGAGGCCGCAGAGTGGACTACCTAACAGAGTTTTGGCATTAGCATCAGGAGATCTGGATTTAAATCCTGGCTCTGATACTACCTATATAGTTTTAAGTCTTGAGTCTTATTTTCTTATGTACAAAATTAGGGAATTAGATGATACCAAAAGTTCCTTCCAGCTCTAAATCTATGATCATATAATAAGCACTGGAATTACTGAGTAGACGCTTATCCTTTGATGCCATTTTCCTATAACAGAGCTGTGCTAATTATTTTTGCTTGAACTGTTATTTTTTTGTTGGTTTGTTTGTTTTTGAGGGAGGAAGGTAGGGCAATTTGGGTTAAGTGACTTGCCCAAGGTCACATGGCTAGGTTTTGTGTTAAGTGTCCAAGGCTGGATTCGAACTCAGGTCCTCCTGACTCCAGGGCCAGTGCTCTGTTCACTGTGCCACCTAGCCATCCCTCTTGTACTGTTACTTATTTGTGTATATGTATGTATGTGTGGATAGATAGATAGACAGATA
>CM053588.1:194700738-194724130 GCA_028646515.1 Pseudochirops corinnae
GAGGGCTGATGAATGTTCAAATTTTTGTAGAGGGACAGGGACAGGGTGGAGAGTGGATGAGGGGGGTAGGATAGGAAGAAGGGACATGTAATCAGATTACCACGATGTGTTCAGTATGAAGAGGTTCTGCGTAATTTCTCATGTTCAGCCTTTATTTGATTGCTTGTCCTTCCAGTGGGGGTGGGTGATGAGGGAGGAAGAGAAAGAATCTAGAATCTAAAGTTCTATAATCAAATGTTATAAATATATATCTACATATATATATATATATATATATATGCAATTATTATTTTATTTTTATTGACTACATCCAACTGGAACTTGAGATACACAGGCAGTGTGTTTGGGAGATCCATCCTGCCCTACCAAAAAGTGACATAGGAGAGAATAGACTGGGGGAGGGGGGACACACTGGGATGGCTGTTTTGGGGTGGCGGATAGGGGAAAGAAGGGGAGAAAATATGTAACTCAAAATCTTGTGGAAATGAATGATGCAAACTAAAATAAAATTAAAAAAAAAACAGATGAAAAGATCTCTCCTTGGTACTTAGTGCTGACTGAGATCATGATTTACCATGGCCTAGGGGTGGGAGAACTTTTTATTCTCTACCTTGTATCTCTTAAGGATGATTGAGTTAAGGATGATTGGAAACTAATCTCCAATTAAGAAGAAAGAAGACTTTTTGACTTAGAGATTAAGACAATGTGAACTAGGGGTGGAGAATTTTGACTTTTGTATTTTGTATGCCTTAAGGAGGTTTGCTCCTTAAGGATAATTGAGTTAAGGACTTACTGAATGATATCTTTTGTTTAAAACTATGTGGCTACTTTGGTGAAAACTATGTGGCCACTTTAGTGATAACTTGTTATGTTATTTTTATTTTATTTCATTTTCTTTTATTTTTTCATTTTTGAGGGGGGAGGTAGGGCAAGTGGGGTTAAGTGACTTGCCCAAGGTCACATGGCTAATTTTGTGTTAAGTGTCTGGGACTGGATTTGAATTCAGGTCCTCCTGACTCCTGGGCCAGTGCTCTATTCACTGCATTACATTTTGTTATGTTATAACATTGTGAATGCTGTACTTTGGTTTCTGTGAATGTTTTGCTCCAATTTACTACTGAATAGAGAATTCACTATACTATGTAATCATAACATTAAAGCTGTTCATAGCAGTAGTCCTCTGAAAAGCTGCTTGTGCTTGGCTTTACATTGACCCTAAAAATTTGTTCCAGAAAACAGACCACTACATGGAATGTCTGAATTCTTTTTTCGTCTGGCAAATTTGACTTTTTAAGGCATTCTTCTCCTCATTGGCTTTTTGGGCCTCTTTTGCCATTTGAGTTAATCTATTTTTTAAGGTGTTATTTTCTTCAGTCAGGTTGCTGACTCTCTTATCATGATTTTCTTGCATCATTCTCATTTCTCTTCCCAATTTTTCCTCCACTTTTCTTATTTAGTTTTCAAAATCCTTTTTTAAGCCGATCTATGGCTTTTAGGAAGTCTTCGTGTTTCTTGCAAGCTTTTGGTGCAGGAGTTCTGACTGTGTTGTTTTCCTCCCATTCCAAACTTTGATCCTTTTTGTTCCCAAAAAAGGATTCTAGAGTTTGATTGCTGTTCTTACTTTGCTTCCTTTGCCTGCTCATGTTGCCAGTTAATTACTTGATTTTTTAGCTCTGTGGAACTCTGCTTCCAGAGGGGAAAGCCCTGTCCCAAACTGCTGGGGTTTTCACAGCTGCCAGAGCTATTAGCAACCTCCGCCAGCTTTGGCTCACTGAAAACACACCCCAGGACCACCACCCAAGACCATGATCTGGATCCAGGCTGCTCAACACAAGAGCACTTAACCTCTGAACAATTGCTTGCCCCCCCTGCTGTCTGCAGGCCAGGAGCTCTGAAGTAGCCACGTGGAGGTGGCTCCAAGGCCGCCACTTCTGCTGCTTCCTTGCCTTGGAGGCAGTTCAGCTGGACCACTTTTCTCCTCCAAATTTAGCTGATATCCACTGACCTTTCGCTTAGTCCTTATTTCTTATGGCTTGATAATTTTAAAAACTGTCACAGCTGCCACTGACCCATTCTTTTGAAGGGTCCAGCTGTGGCTCATCCTGGCCACCCCAGGGGCAAGCCAAGCTGGGCTGGTTTCAGCTCCCAGCATGCTGCAATGGGCCCTTCTTGCTGAGCTGCCTTCAGTGGGAGATGTGTTTTTCTGTATTTTTGTGTGAGTTTTGGAGCCCTAAAATTTGTTTAGAGTCATATTTTATGGGTATTTGAGGTGGCTATGTGTGAGCTGTGAAACCTTGCTGCTTCTATGCTGCCATCTTGGCTCTGCCTCCCGGATGTCTGAATTCAAAGAAGAAATTTGCTAATTAAATGGACATTGGGGGTAGATTGATGGTCATCATTGTACAAGGTTCCCCTTGACAAAAAGGGGAAAAACCGAGAAAATCAAATTGTCCTGATTTCCATTGTCTGTTACCTCCAACATATTGTAAAACTGCCCAAGCTATGTTTATTTGCCTCTGAACCTAGTTCAGAACTCAGTTGATGTGTTTTAAGTTACATTCAGAAATCCAGCTCACCCATTAATCCCCAAATATCATTGATTCTTCCTTCACCTCTCCAGGAGTAGAATGGAAGAAAATTGTAATAACTGTGGTAATTTTCTCTTTGGTCATGTTGTTTTCCTGTCAGTGCTTATATTGCTTGTGTGGTTTATGCTTACAAATGGGACCATCCTAGGTGTACCCAAAAAACGCCCTAAATACCCAAAAAAGAGCCATCTTGGGGATTTGCAAATGCAAATATCTTGCAAAAGATATTCCAAAAGAATGTATGGGTGGCTTTTCAGGGGTGGATTGTAGGGTCCTGGCTGGGGAAAAGTCATAAAAAACAGTAATAAGTGAAAATCCATAAAAACCTAAACTCTATGAAAGGTGGAAGCCCAAACATGGTGACCTGTTAAAAAAAAAATCTTAACTTAGATACTGAATGCACTGAGTCATAACTTATGATACTATTGCCTATGAAAGCCATAGCAAGAACATTGTGACCAGTACATGATCAATACAAAAACTTGTGTTTGGGCATAATATTGGTTTAACACCCAATCTCATTACTAAGCAGAAAACCAGAAATATCAACCAATCGGTAGTGACTCATTCTCTAACTCCTCTTCTCTTTGTCTGTTTTCTATAATTGCCATGGGGGTTTGTGGGATTCTTTGTGGGTATCCAGCTTGCTGCCCTAGACCAAAGATTGCCCCTATTTTGTAAATATTCATAGTAATTAATTAAACTACTACCTATAATCAATCTGGAGATATTTGGCCTCTTCCTTTGTTATGAAAAGAATACCCCCATGCCCCATATTTATGTAGAAGGTATAGGGTTCGCCAGCCAGGGAAATTCTGGACCTTAAAGGTTCTATTTTCCTTGCCTTCTCAATGCAAAGGTGTTGGACAGTGAAGAAGAACACAATTTGGAACTGAAAATAAAATATTTTTTTTAAAGTGCTGCTATAAATATTTTTATTGCCTTTGGGCATAAACCAAATGATGAAGTCTCTGGGTAAAAGGTTATAAACATTTTCTTCACTTTATTTGTACAATTTCCAATTTTTCCCCAAAATTATCTTTACTTATTCATAGGCCTACCAAAAATACATCAGTGTGCCTATCTTCCCATAGCCCATCCAATATTAACTATTCCCATGTCTTGTCATCTTTCCTAATTTTAAGAATGTGAGGTGAAGCCTTAGAGTTATTTTGATTTATATTTCTCTTATTACAAGTGTTTTGGAGCATTCTTACATATGGTTTTTAACCTTCTGCAATTCTTCTTTTGAGAACTGTGCATTTATATCCTTTAACAACTTACACATCAGGGAATGATTTTTGGTATACACAATTAACAGATGTGCACACACACATGCATTCACACATGCATAGCTATGCACATATAAATATATAAATATATGAGCATACCTGTATGTGTATATATGTATGTATGTATGTGTACATGTCTGTTAACTGTAGATCATGGATTATAAAGAAAAGTTCTCTCACTGCGATTATTGTGATTTCTGGAACCGTGTCAAATAATAATTTGTAGAATGAACATACTTCCTTTGCTCCGTTATTCATTAGGAATGCATCATGTATCCCTACTGAATATGATGCTTGCTTTTGATTTTAGATACTTTTTATGATATTGAAAAAGAACCTCCATGCCTATATTTTGTCAAGTTTTAATCACAATTGACTATTGTATCTTGTCAAAGGAATTTTTTTGAATTCATTGAGATAATCATGTGATTTTTTGACTTTTTGGTTTTCAATATGACTAATTATGTTGAAAGCTTTTCAAAAGTTGAGCCACTCTTTCATTCCTCTTATAAACACAACTTAGTCATGATGAATAATTACTTGAATGAACAACTACAATCTATTAGACAGTATTTTATTTTGAGTTTATAATTGGTATTCATTTATGACATTGGTCTATAGCTCTCCATTCTTTTTTTTTTTAACTTTTTTTGGAGGGGGGAATGTAGGGCAATTGGGGTTAAGTGACTTGCCCAAGATCACACGGCTAGGTTTGTGTTTGTTTTTTTTTGGTGGTGTCTGAGGCCAGATTTGAACTCAGGTCCTCCTGACTCCTGGGCTGGTGCTCTATTCACTGCACCACTTAGCTGACCATATAGCTCTCCATTCTTAATCCTCATTTGATTTATGTATTGTGACTTTTTGTCACATAAAAGGAATCAGGTAGGATATTTTCTTTCTCAATTTTTGAAAATAATTTTTGTAGTATTGGTACTAATTATTTTTTATGAGTTTGATAAAACTCTCCTGTGAATCCCTCAGGATAAGGAGGTTGCTTTTCCCCTCCCTTGGTACTTCTTTTATAACCAGTTCTACTTTCTTTTCTGAGATTAAATTATTTAAGATCTCTACTCAGTCTTCTGTTAGTCTGGGTATTTTATATTTTTGTAAATACTGTTCTATATCTTTAATGGTCCATAGTCTGTCAGCATATCTATGTATTATAGGTTCTGATTAGCCTTTTTATTTTATCTGGTATTGTTGTTGTGATTTTGCCTGGTTCATTTGCTAATTTTTAATTTGTTTTTCTGCTCTCTTTATCAGATCGGTTAAAGATTTGCTCAATTTATCATTCTTTTAAAATAACCAACTAACCAACTTTTAGTTTATAATTTCAAAAGTTTGTTTTGTTTTGTTTTCATTTTTTTGTTTCCAGTTATCTATTTCTCCTCTTATTTTTAATAGTTCCTCTTTTGGGCTTATTTTGGATTTATAGGCTTTATAATTTTTAAAGGCATATTTACTTCATTAATCTTTTTTCCACATTTTCTAAATTTACATTTATATGGATAAGAGCTTTCCTCTGTGTTCTTCTTTAGCAAAATTCCAGAAGTTTTGATATACCATTTCTACTTTTTTTCTTTGATCACTAGGATTTTATTGCTGTTTCCATTTAGGTCTGTATCTTTTTCTTATGCTCCATAAATAGGTTACTATTTTTATTGTATTATGTGTTTATTATTTTAGTTCTGCTTCTTTTTTTTTTTTTAACATTTCTTAGTAATAGCTCTGTTCCCTAATATATGGTCATTTTTGTATAAGTTCTATGTAGTGAGAGTGACTGTAGTGAGAAATAATTTATTTTCAAACCCATTTAGAAGATGCAATAGTTCTTTTAGCTATAGTTTCTTCAGCACTTTGTTCTGTTCTATATTTTCCCTCGTATATATCTTTTTGTTAGACTTGTCCAAAGCTGAGAAAGAAATATTCAAAATATCCTGACACTGTCAGGTAAGCTTTCCTTTATAAAATTTTATTCTATGGAATTTAGAACATATAAATTTAGTATTAATATTGAATTTTTTGTCTGTAGTTCCTTTCAGAATAACATAGTCTCCTCATTTATCCCTTATGTTTTAAATGTTTATTTTTGCTTTGTTGGGTAGCATGATCACAATTCTGATTTTTTTTTCATTTACCTGATATATAGTGAATTTTTTTTTCTAGTTCCTCATGTTTTCTCTGGGCATGACTTTGCTTTTTAAGAATATTGATTGTTGAGTTTGGTTTCCTTATCTCCTCTGTCACTATTTAAAAAAAAAATCTATTGGACTGTTTCATCCATTCATATTTAAAATGATAAAGAGTTGTTATGGGAATCTGAAGATCTTCCCTGCCCCTAGGCCCTTTGATAGGCTTAAGTGGCTCTGAGAACTTTCCCTGATTTAAAAGTATACTCTGCTTCCTAATAGGCTAAATGTGGTCACATGGAGCCTGTGGCAGGAGGCTTGTTCTTCAGGAATGCCCACGCCTTGTTACTTTGTGATTGGGCAGTGGGTCAAGAGGGCTGTGACAGTCTCCAAGCCAGGAGAAGGCTATATATACACGCCCTGATGTGAGGTTTTGCTTTGGGCCTCACTTTGAGAAGAGTTGTGTGATTTGGCCAGATGAGAATCTGGGAAGCCATTGAGCCCCCCAGCTTTGAAAAACCCAGATGTTGGTGCTTCCCTCTCTGGTAACTGAATAGGTATAGATGTGATGGTCAGACGGCTAGAAGCCTGTCTGCTCATCTGTTTCTTTGCCTGCTTGTAACTTGTGTTTTGTATTCTGTTTGTATTCTCTGAAGTTCAGGGTTCTGACTTTTTCCCCTGAACTAGGTAAATGATATGTGTTTGATTGATTAAAGTGAGACTGTTAACCCATTCTGAGTTGCTTTTCCTTTAGAAAAGCAGATCTAAGGACCTGTGCTAGCAGCCACCCTGGGTATGCTGGGGTGCTTGCTGATACAAAATGGCATCACAAACAGGATCTGCGAACTAAAAGGAAAGTATGGAGGCTGAGATAATTGTTTCCCAGTTGTGGCAGCTGTAACCCTGTGGAGCCATGGAACCAGAACACAGAACTGTCTGCATGTTGACTTAGCTGAGGTAAGAGCAGGAATGGTGAGCTGCCTGCATCGAGACTGGGGCATAGCCAGAAGTGGCTGGTACTTGAGAGAGGAGGAGGAACCCAGGAGTTTGCAATTCAGTTACAGCACCAGATAAGGACTGTGCTCCAAAGCAGGAGCCCTGAATGTGTTTTCTTGCTGCATCCCACAGTTTGGGACACAGTGGGGAGGGAGCCAAGCTAGCATCCATGCCGTGGTGACTTGAAGCTGTGGCAGCAGTAGTGGCTGCAGTTGCAGCGTGAAGTCCTTTTTCTTTGATCCTGCCAGAATCTCTGCTAAGGACTCCTGCTGAGGATTGCCAGGGACAGGAACTGTGGAGGGGCAGGGGGGCCAGAGCAGCTGGGAACAAGCTGCCTGGACGCTGAGCAGTTGTCATGAGTGAGGAGAGGAGGATCTTTGCCTGAGGTAGCCTGTCCTGTTTTGAAGGCTTGAGAATATGGGTGTTTACTACTTTAACTACATGTGCCAACTTCATAACTACTGTGTTGGATTTGACTTTCTGGTTTTTGGACTCAGTGGTCAGGAATTTGAATAAATGTTCTAGCTATATTTCCCATGTAGAGAGCCTGTTACACTTTGTAATTAATAACCATATCAGCATACTTATAGCTGCTGTAGGCATTGTGAATACTACATTGCTGATACAAGAGTCTGGCTTATATTCTCCATTTTTCTTGAGTATTGTTTTTCTCCCTCCACATTAGAATTTCCTCTTCATCTGGAAGCACAATATTTTTTCTCTTCAGTTATTTAACTTAATCTACTTTAAAGCTATTTTCTTACCAGCTGTTTTCTCCTTGGCCTCAAACCCATTCCCTCCATTCCATTTCTTACCACTTTTTAAAGTTCTGAGTTGGCTCAACTTATTGATTCTTTTTTCTTTCTTCCTTTTATCTAGGTGTTTAATTCTACACATATACCTTTTTTTTTTGCCCCTTTCAGCTAAGTAGTGAAGTAAAAGCCCCCTTCTATTGCCCTTCTACTTAGTTTTTTTGTTTCATTTTTTTGTACTTTTTCTGCAAAAGATTTCTTAGCCTCATTATCTTCATTATTTGTCTTCCCTTTTTGTTTAAGACTTTTTTTCTTTAATTCTTGACTTTTATATTTATTTAGTTTTTCTTTAGTGTCTGCATTCTTCATGAAATTAAAGCTTCTATTTTGGGTTCCTTCTAAATATTTTTCAAATTTACTTTTTATAAGTTTCCTGATGACTTATCTGCCAACTATTTCTATTGTATAGAATATAAATTCTGCTTTCAGAATTCTTATTTCTCTTTTAAACCATCCAGAAACATCATTCTGTGGTTCTATATTAATATTACAACTGTGACTATTGTAAACTATGCATCAAGTGGTCCCAGGACCCTGATATAACAATTTGCAATAGCTCAGGTGTGAGGTAATGAGGGCCTTAACCAGGATGGTGGCAGTGTCATAGGCGAGAAGGAGGTGCTGGACAGAGATGTTATGGAGGCAGAATTGTTAAGACTGGCAAAGTGATAGTGAGGAGTTAAGGGTGATACCTGCTTTGAATGCCTGGGGTGACTTGAAGACTGGTGATGCCTTGAGAAAAACAGGAAAATTAGAAAGAGGACAGGCTTCAGGGAAAGACGATTAGCAGAGTTTGATACATATTGAGTTTAACATATATAGGGGGACCCCAGTTCAAGATTTCCAATTGGCAATTGGAGATAAGAGGCTAGAATTCAGAAAAGAAATTGGGTTATATAAATGGATCTGAAAATTATTGGCAAATAGATGATTAAATTCAGGGGAGCTGATAAGACCAAATAAAATAGTTCAGAGTGAGAAGGTAAGAGAGCCCATGAAGGAATCTTAGAGAGCACCATGGTTAATGGATTTGACCTAAAGATCCAGCAAAGGAGATTGAAGAGCAGTTAGAAAGGTAGGAAAAGCAGAAGTCATGTCACCTTTGGTGCAAAGAAAAGCAATCTTCCTTTTGACTTCAGGTCTCCCATCTCCTGCTGTGCCTATCCTTTGAGGGTAGAGGAGTGGCACCCTCCATTCAATGATGAACATTCTCACACTTTGTCAGATGTTTCACATCCCAGTGACTCTGAACTCCTAGAGATTACCATCTAAAGCAGGAGTGGGGAGCATGCAACCTCAAGGCCACACATGGCTCTCTGGGTCCTCAAGTGTGGCCCTTTGACTGAATCCAAACTTCACAGAACAAATCCCCTTAATAAAAGGATTTGTTCTGTAAAACTCGGATTCAATCAAAAGACCATACCCAAGGACTTAGAAGGCCACATGTGGTCTCAAGGCCACAGGTTCCCTACCCCTGAAAGAAAACCCATTCCTCAGTCTCTACCACCTGATTCCTCATTCCCATTCTCAACTTTCTCACCTCAAAGTTTCAATCTAATTCTACCAGACCTTCTATTGTGCCTTATGGATTACCTGTCCCATATGCAACAAACTTCCCTTCATTTTGAAATTTTTCCTCTTCTACTCTTTCCATCTACTAGTTCTTACTAAAACCTGGCTTCCCTCTGATGACACAGCCTCCTCGTTCACTCTTTCCAGTACTCCTGTACCTTCACTCATTGTCGTTGGTTCATTGGTCAAGGTGGAGGACTTAGAATATTTGTTGCTTTCCAACTGCCACTTCCAGGTTCTCCCCCTATATCACTCAGTAATTTCTCATCCTTTGAGGTCCATGATGGTCATATCTACTACCTAATCAAAATTCTGGTACCTTCAGGTTATTCCCCTTCCTTCCTCAGTAAGTTTGGTATATATGTCTCACAATTTTTTTTTCTCCTATCCAACCCCTGCATAAATACTAAAGGATTTTAATATACATATTGACTGTCTTTCAAACACACTAACTACTCAGTTCCTTAACCTATTTACTTCTCATTACCTACTCTTCCATCCCACCTCAGCCACACACAAAGGTGGTCATACCCTTGATCTTACAATCACCCACCAATGTACCACCTCAATGTTTAAGAATTCTGAAACCCCCTCATTTGACCATAATGTACTGGCTTTTCACCTCTCCCTCTGCCTAGTTTACCAAACACTTCTCATCATCTGTACCAACCTCTAGTACCTTAACCTCCAATCTCTCCAAGGTTGCTTCCTCTGCATTAATCACGTTCCCTCAACTTTTTATCCAACTCCCAATTCAGCTCTACTCTATCCACCTTTCTTGAATCTCTAACCCCCTTACTATCTCACCAGTTGTACTCTGCCAAGCCTCAGCATTGGATCAGTTCAATCATTTACCAACTTCTCTCCTACACACATGCTACTGAATGAAGGTAGAGAAAAATCATGCAACTATTTGACTGGGTCCACACATTTATGTTGCATAATTTCAATTGAACCCTCACTGCCACTACATAATCCTACTATACCTGTTTTATCAACTCACTATTCCACTCTACACAGTAGCTCTTCCAAACCTTTTCATCCCTCCTCAACTCTCCAATGGCCTTGCCTCCCCAACTTTGTCATCTGAGAACTCTTCCTCATAATATTATGAGAAAAAATTGAGGCCATTTACAGTAAACTCCTTTTCTCCTCTTCCTCATATCTTATCATTCAGACACCTTCTGCCACTTTCTCTTCTTTCATCCCTATTTCACATGAAATGGCTTTATAAGGTTAGCCCCCTCTACTTGTTCAAGTGATCCCATTCCATTCCATCTCCTCCAATGAATTGCCCTCTGTCATCCCCACTAGTACACTTATTTTCAATCTCTCCATCTATTCATTCATTTTCTACTGCCACAAATATTCCCATGCCTCCCCTATCCTGAAAAAAAAAACCATCCAACATTGCTAATATCCCATATCCCTTTTTCCCCTTGTATGTAAACTTGATAGCCTTCAAAAAGCCTTATTAAAAAGCCTTGAAAAATACTTATTAAAGATCCCTTAATTGCTGAATCCTGTGGCCTTTTTGCAATGTTCATTTTCCTTGACCTATCTGTAGCCTTTGACACTATTGATCATTCTATCCTCCTTGATATTCTCTTCTCTCTAGGTTTTGGAGACACCACTCTCTCCTGGTTCTCCTATATATCTGACTACTCTCTTTTAGTCTCTTTTGCTGAATCCTCATATAGATCATGCCCTCTCACTGTAGGTGTCCCATAGGGTCCTGTCCTGATCTTTCTTCTCTTCTTCCTCTATACTACCTCAATGGTGATCTCATAAGCCCCAATGAATTTAATTACCATCTTTATGCTGATGATTCTCAAATCCACCTTTGCTGTCCTAATTTTGCTACTAACCTCCAATCTCACATCTCCAATTTCCTTTCAGGCACCTCAAACTGGATGTCCAGGAGACATCTTAAACTCAATATATAGAAAACAGAACTCATATTTCCTCCTAAACTTCTCCCTGCATTCTATGTTTCCTTTGACTATAGAAAACCACCATCCTCCCAATCCCTTTGGCTCACAACCTGGAAGTCAGCCTGGATTCCTCACTCTCTCTAACCTCATATATTTGATCTATTGCCAGGGTCTATCAATTTCACCTCTGCAGCATCTCTCTAATATGCGCCCTTCCCTCCTGACACTGCCACCACTCTGGTGTAGGTCATTTTCACTCCAGGACTATTGTAATAGCCTGCTGGTAGATTTGCCTGGTTAAATTCTCTCCCCACTCCAATTCATCCCCCATTCAACCATGTAAGTAAGGTGGATTTTAGTGTGTGTAAACTGGATTTTTTTTGTTATTATTTCTTAGAGTTCAGTTTCCCAGGATCCATAGCCATAACAATCTCTTGTTCCCAGGTCTTAGATATAAGTTCCCATAACTATAGTTCAAAACCTCTTCACCATGCTTGCACAGCATTATATAATGATAAATAATATAAAGATCCACTGTGACTGTGCAGCAAGATACAGGGATGGGGTGATGAAAACTTGTGAGGTTATTGCGAACAATTCTCCTTCTTTGTTTGTTGTCCCTATAAAACAGGTGGTCATTGGTTAGTGAATGGGGAACCTTAGGGTTGAATGCACAAATGCTGTGTGTGCCACAACTGGCCCCCATTGAGGCTTGAGGGGATTTAGGAGGATGAGCAAGTTGTGCCCGTCCCTACTGACCCCATTGAGACATAGATAGAGATAGTCATCTCCCCTTCTTGCCGGTCCCTGGGAGAAGGGTGATTAGGGAATGCTGTAGGAGTTTGTCCTCCCATTTTCAGCAATCCTCTTCTGAGAAAATTAGATTAGAATAAAGGAATAGTATTAACCCCTTCTTAGTATCTTTCCTGTCTGACCAGATCAAGAGTGAACCCACACTAGCACCCCTCCTGTGTGCTGTGTTTATTTGTCTTACAAATCACTAAAGTGATTTTTCTAAAGCATAGTAGATTTTATCATGTCATCACTGCCCCCCCCCCACTCAATAAATTCCAGTGGCTCCCTATTGCCTCCAGGATCAAATACAAAATACTCTGGCATCAGAACCTTTTATAACCTAGCCCTTTCTTACTTTTCCAGTCTTTTTATAACTTACTCCGGAACACTCCCTGTACTCTTTGATTCAGTGACACTGAACTCCTGCTATTTGTCCTTCATTCTGGAAGAGGACCATGATATCAGGGAGGTGATGCTTTGACATGCAAGTGAATTAGTTTTAAGTGAGGGAGGGCTGTGCAAGGTCACCAGCCTCAATTTCTCCTTCAGAGTCTTTCTTTTAAGAGACCATTCTTTGCCTCATTTTTATTAAGCCTTAATCACTGAATGGGCACTTGCTGCCTCAGTCAAACTGAAACCTGTTAAAGGCTTTAGCTTCAAAAGACCAAGGTCCCCCATTGCTTCCTGGGACAGCTACAGTTGTCCTGATCCATATCTGGCCACTGAACAGATGGCTCCAGAGGAGAAAGCGAGACTGATGATCTCACACAGACCTCTCTCACTTAAATACAATTCACTTGCAGGTCATGGCATCACCTCCCTGATGTCATGGTCCTCTTTCAGAACAAAGGACAAACAGCAACTAGCCTTTTGACTACTCCATTATCAAGACCCTACATGTCTCAGATCTGGGTATTTTCCTTCATCCACGCTGGGATGACCTTCTTCTTTAAGTCTGACTACCAATCTACCCAGCTTCCTTTAAATCCCAACCAAAATCCTACCTTCTACAGGAAGTCTTCCCTAATCCCTCTTAATTCCATTGTCCTCCCTTTGTTAATTATTTCCTACTTATCTTTTAAATAGCTTGTTGTTGGTAATTATTTGCAAGTTGTCTCCCCTATTGTTTGTAAACTCCTAGAGGACCAGAACTGTTTTTTGCCTCTTTTTGTATCCTCAGCATTTAGCCAAGTGCCTGGCATATACTAAGCACTTACTTAAATGTTCATTGACTCATTTTCACAGAAACCTAAAGAGGAGAGATTATCTGGGAGAAGAGGTTGATTAATGTTTTCAAAGGTTTCAGAAAGTTTGAGAAGAAGGAGGACTGAGAGAAGGTCATTAGATTTGGCAATTAGGAGATCAGTGGTAACTTTAGAAAGAGTAGTTGCAGTTGAATTATGAGTTTGGAAACCAAATTGTAGAAAATTAAAAAGAAAGTGAGAGGAAAGTAAGTCAAGGCTCCCCTTGTGGATGTCCTTCTTAAGGGATTTAACCAAGAAAGGGAGGGGAGACATAGGATGATAGTAAAAATAAAAAGATATAGTGAAGTGGTTGTTTTGTTTTGTCTTTTATGATAGTGGAGACATAAGCATGTTTACAGGTGATAGGAAAGCAGCCAGTAGATAGGGAGAACTTAGTGATAGATTAGAGGGACAATCTGCTAGATGGAACAGTATCACTTGATCAGATAGAAGGGTTTTCCTTAGAAAGGAAAAGAACCACCTTTGTATGAGACAAGGTTGAAGGAGGAGATAGTAGTAGAAGATAGATAGCTAAGCTAAGTGACATGAGGAGGAGGGGATAAGAAGGAGCTCTTGACAAATGGCCTCATTTTTTTAGTGAAATATAAGGCAAAGTTTTAAGGTAAGAGAGTGGGGAAAGAGAGCTGTGAGAGGTTTAAGGAAGGATGAAAAGGTTTATATGTGCATGTACCTATATGTATACTTACATATACACATGTACAAATCATATACATGTATAGATGTGTGCAAAAATTACATGTGTATATACACATATGTGTGTATATGCTTGTAGTCTCCCCCATAGTACACAAACTCCTTATGAACAAGGGTTATTTCATACTTTGTAATTATATCATCAGTGCCTAGAATATAGAAAGTAATTAATTAATATTCTTTATAATTGATATTCTTCTTTTGAAGATAGGAAGGCATAGGAAAGCTGTGAGCCCTATCCATGCAGCATGTACCCATGTTTATAAAATTACAAATCCAGCAGAGTATCATCATCATCACCATCAGTAGTGTTAGTAGTAGTAGTAGTGTTATAATGATTCTCAATGTCTATAAGTGTTCTTTTCAGAGCTTGAGAATCGAAGGAGCCATTGTTCTAGACCAGAAGTCATTAAGGCATTCCCCTGCTTCTTTGGAGTGAGATACTTAATTCACGCTTCAATAGACTTATATTCTGTACCACTTATTTTGGTACATAACCACAAGTGAATTCATTCAGCCTTTTAGGATTTCATTTTTATTCCGTAATCGGTAAAATGATGTTACCTTTCTCTATAGGATAATTCCCTATAATTTAAAACACCTACCTGAGTCGCTTCCCATTTTCTCTGGGATGCTTTTCTTAGCCAACACATATGATCTTTCCCTTCTCAGAATTCCTACTGCATACTCTCCTTCACTTTGTCCCATACAACCTAGTGCTTGAACATGTGCTCTACTGAAGTTGGGGAAGGTTAGGGAATATACCTTATCTTTCAACTCAATTATAAAAGCATTTATAGATTATGGACAAGTCACTTAATCTCTCTGGATATTATTTCTTCATTACTAAGATGTAATAATAATGCCTGGCATTCCTTACCTCGAGCTGTTGTGAGGACAAATGAGATAATATATGAAAAGATATTGTAAACCTTAAGTGAAACAAGTTTCAGTTATTATTATAACTTTATCTCATGTTCTTTAATGACACCTTATATTGTTCTATAATCGTTTCTGTTATAGTATCACCTGTTAACATTCATTTATGTACCACCTATCTCACGTGGTTATGAGGAAAGTATATTGTAAAGAATCATCATCAGCTGCTTGGGGGGTAAAGATCATATAGTGTTTTTGTTTTTATGTTTCCATTCACATTTTAGGGTTTTGATCACTATGTTAACTCATGTAGAAATAGATATATTTGAAAAAGATGATGTGTCAAAGGGAAATTTCAAACAATATAGGAAAATATAATGAAAAGTCACCAAGTTTAGTCAGGTTGGTTAAGTCATAATGAGTCAAGGAAGTGTAACTTTAATTCAACAGAATCAGTTTCAACCCATTTCTTCTCTTGTGTGTATGTATGAGTGTGTGTGTGTGGTTGTGTAGTGTCTGTTGACTTATCCTGCTACTTCTATGAATTTACCAAATAAATTCTTAGAAATCAATAAAAAATGGGATAAAGTAAGCCCATAAAATGTTTATGGACCACAATTTTGCTTCATAATTATAAATGATAAATTAAGCTTAAGGTAAATAATTTTATAAATATAACCATGTAAAAAAAATTTACCAATATTAGACAATCCCTTTGAAAATCAAAATGGAATAAAAAAGCAAAGAGCTGGATGAGAAATTCTAATTAGAAAAATTCATTCAACAATACACATTCTTTCAATAAACACTTTTTGAGTATTAACTGTAGAGAGGGTACTAAGTTGGACAAAAGGTTTTTTTTTTTAATAGCAAAGTTTTGAATCGAGAAAATAGACTTTTGTTGAATTTATAGTGATATTATTTATAGTGATATGTAGTGATATTATGTCTCCATTTCACTTTGAATTATTAGCATTTTTTCATTTGTTGTCTATTTCACAGTAATGATCTTTTTTCTCATTTTAAAAATAAACTGAATAGGCTGCATGATTGTCAAGATGGTAGAATAGTTGTTTTCAGGACTTCAAATAAGCAGGATATTAATCAGATCTATGGTTGTTTAAATTGTAGCAAGATGAAGAAAAGATAGAAATACCACCGTGTAAAGCAAGGGTCCCCAAGCTGGGAAACATGAACTCACAATGGGTATGAGATACTTGCCAAGCAAGTATGGTAAATATTTGGCAAATACCTATATTATCACATTGAAATATTCCAAAAATATTTGATGTCAGGAAGTACAGAACAAGAACGAGCAAATAGCAACAATAAAAAAGAGTCCTACCATAAAGAGATATTATGGTAGCAGAAATGCTCGAGATATAAACCCAGAAAAAAAAAAGAATGACACTCATATATCTATAAACAAAGCCTCAGAGAAAATCATAGTTTAAATAGACTCAACTAAAATTCCTAAAAAAGATGAATTTGTTTATGTTTAAAAATGAGAGCACTAGAGGAAAAAATTTTAAATGAAATGAGAGTTGTGAAAAAAAGAATAGGAGAGGAATCAACAGTGTGCCACAAGGGGTACAAAACCTTGCCCAAGCTACAAAGTTTCTGAAAGTGAGAATGGATCAAATATAGGCCAATGATTCCATGAGATAATACAAAAAATATTAAAACAAAGTCAAAAGATTGAAAAAAAATAGAAAACTTCAAGTATCTGATAACAAACACAAATGACCTGGAAAACAGATCAAAGAGAAACAAACTAAGAATCACTAGATTATCTCAATGTCATGATAAAAAAAATCCTACATATCATATTTCAAGAAATCTTAAAGGAAACTGCACAGATCTCTTAGAATCAGAAAGCAAAGCAAAAATAGTAAAAAAACAAAACAAAACAAAACATACACCAGTCACCTTCTGAAAGAAACATCAAAATGAAAATTCCTAACTAGTCAAAATTCATATCTTCCAGGTCAAAGAAAAAATACTATAGACGAGACCACACAGCCAAATGGAAGACAATATTTTCCTAAGACAATGGATGTAGACTTACAGCCAATAATAATTTACCTAGGAAAATTTAGCATAATGCTCCTTTGGAGGAAAATGAACCTTTGATGAAACAGAAGATGTCTAAGCATTCCTTAGAAAACGATCAGAACTCCATAGAACTTTGAAGCTCAATCTCAGGAATTAAAAGAACCATAAAAGGGAAGACATGAAGGAAAAATGATAAAGAACTAATTAAGAAAAAACTGCTTACATTCAAATGTAGCAAATTGATACATGTCTCTGAATCCTATCATCATCCAGGGTGATAGAGGAAATCTAATTTAGACAAGTCATGGGAATAGTTCCCTGAAAAAGAAGAGAAGAGGAATATACTGGGGTTGGGGAGGAGGAAGGAAGGGAGAGAAATAAATGTTAGGGGGAACTACCTCAAAATCATAATACACAAGTACACATCTATACAAACAAGGAAAAATGGATTGGGAATTCGATGACACTTCAGCCTCACTCTCATCTGAACTGGTCAAAGGAGGGAAGAATATACACATGCAGAGTTGAGTAAAGAAATGCATTTCACTCAACAGGGAAATAGGAAAGGAAAAGGGGGAGGGGAATTAAAAGGAGGATAGGTTAAAGGAAGAGACTTGTGCTTAGCAAAACAAACTCTAACTAAGGATATATAAAATAAAGGTGGCTAGGTGGTGCAGTGAATAGAGCACTGGCCCTGGCATCAGGAGGACTTAAGTTCAAATCCAGCCTCAGACACTTAACACTTACTAGCCATGTGACCTTGGGCAAGTCACTTAACCCCAATTGCCCTGCCCTCCAAAATGCCAAAAAAAAAAAAAAGGGATATATAAAGTATTATAGATATTTTTGAGGTGTCAATGAATGGGAATCTGAGAGGGTACCCATATGTTGGGGAATAGATAAATGTGTATGTGTGTGTGTGTGTGTGTATATAAATGTGATGGAATATGGTTGTGTTGTAAGAAATAATGGGGGAGATAGTTTCAGAGAAACTTGGGAAGACTTGTGTGAAATGATGCAGTGAAATGAATAGAACCAAGAAAACAATTTTTAAAATGACAATGATATGGATAAAACTTTGGAAAGAATTAGGAACTGTTATCAGCATGATGTACAACCATGATTCCAGAGAACTACTAATGAAACATGTCCCCTGCCTCCTGACAGATAAATGAAGGACTCTGAATGCAGAATGAAAGAAAATTTTTTTTTGACATGGCCAATGTAGATTTTTTTTTTTGCTTGACTATAAATGTTTTTCATGACTTTTGTTTTTCTTTTTTTCTTAACTGTCTGGTGAGGAGAGTGAGAAGGTGATTTTTCCTTACTATATGACTCTGTGTATGTGTGTATGTACACATACACACATACATGTATTATATATATATATATATATATTTAATTAAAAATGAAATAATAAAGGATCTGAAAAATACTGACATGGAAGAAAATTAAGCAGAAAATAAACAACAAAAATAACATACCTGCTCTTTAAAATGATATAGTCTAAATATAGATATAGTCTAAATATAGAATAATATCTATATAAAAATAATGTATATGTTCTATATAAGTCAAAATGATCAACCTTGAAGACACGAAATATGAAGAGCATTTAAGGATCATAGTTTTCCCAGAAAAACACAATTAATTTTTAAAGCCTGAAGCAAGTAATAAAATAAAATTTACCAGAAATTTTGAAAATTTATGTCAAAATACAAATTGATAGAATCTATATATTCCAACAAAGAAAAACATCAAGATTGATGTTTTTAGATATGATTTTTAGATGTAACTATTTATTTAGGTTTAGATATGATTTTTAGATATGTAGTAGTTATGATTTTTAGATATGTAGTAGTTAAATATCATAGCTTCAATATTACATATCACATTTTTCATTATCAGGAGAAATGCCTTTAAAGAACTATAAAAGAAAGTCAATTCAAATGGCCCCAAACCATTTTGCATTTTGAGAAATGACAGAATTTGAAATATAACGTTTCATGAAGGCAGATGAGATTGAGATGCCCCACCACCAACAACATATCTTATAAACCTAAGAGGCCATCTGCATCATGAAACCATCAAGATGGTAGTCATTCTCCACAACTCTTTAGTTTTCTAACCTCTTGAATTCTCAAAATAGTAATGACATATAAATTGTAGAACAATTAAAATTGAATCTACAGGACAAAGAAAAGAATATTCCCACAAGGTACAATCCTTATGAATGAATACCAAATCCCTTTAATTCTTAAAAAGCTGATTTAGTACAACTACCCTCAACAAATTCCATGCTCCCAGCAGGTAAACACTGGTTACAAGGTTTGTGTCTGGAGCCTATTATATGATTCCTCTACTACAGAAACATTGGAGAACATTCTGTGCTTTTCTATCCCACAACCTCCCAAATAAGGGCAGCTAGTGAATAGATTACTGGACTTGGAATCAGGAAGAGTCATCTCCATGAGTTCAAATCCAGCCTTGGATATCTACTAGCTGTGTGACCCAGGGCAGTTTACTTGACCCTTTTTGCCTCAGTTCCTCATTTATAAAATAAACTAGAGAAGGGCATAGCAAAGCATTCCAGAATCTTTGCTAAGAAAAACCCAAATGGAATCACAGGACAAAGTCAGATATGATTTAGCAAGAATAATCTTCATTGGAGGAAGGGGAAGGGGAGTCCTAAAACCATGCACCCATCTAAATTAGCCTGCCTTAGATTAAGAATCCTCAAAGGCAAATAATTTTACCTAAACCATGCTTTCCCTTTTCCCCTCTCCTCTTCTCTCCATTACACAAAAAGATGTTAATTTATTCAGAGCATGAAAGGAAGAGAGTCTAGGGAGGAACTAAGGAACAGGACCCTTGTGCTAGATTGTCCCAAGCCTGAAGGATAGGGAACTGAGAAGTGATTCAGGACAAGAATGAATTTAAGGTGGTGAACCCTATATCCCCAACACAGTAAAAGGCAGAGGAAGCCAGTTAGCATACTATCAAGGGTGCATTCACCAAAGAGGGAAAAGCCAGAGAGTGATTGACAGGAGAATAGAAAATGAAGGATGAATCACCAAATATTCCAAGAGCAAAAAAACAATAAAAGTCCAGAAGAAAAGCAAAGAAGGGAAAAAAAAACCACAGAAAAGATCTTAAAATGAGAAGGATGAACAATAAATTTAACAAGATAATACAATGCTCTTAACAAATACTATAAGATGAAGAAAAGTACTCCAATGTCAGATAAAAGTCAGAATCCTATGGACTCCCAAAAGAGCCTGTAATAATAATAAACTTCACAATGATTAAGAAGAGAAATGAAATCCACAAAAGAAGGAAGTTATAATGAATATAGGTAAAATCTTAAAATGTGATAAGAATTTTAATACTCAATTGGTAGACTTAGAAAAAAAAAGTTAATCCATAATGGAGATTCTCTTAAAGAAATGAAAAAGTAAGGGCAGCCAGGTAGTACAATATACTAGCCCTGGAGTCAGGAGGCCCTTAGTTCAAATCTGCCCTCACAGACTTGACACTTATTAGCTGTGTGACCTTGGGAAAGTCACTTAATCTCAATTGCCTCACCTACCCCCTCCAAAAAAACAAACAAAAAAACAAAAAAGAAATAAAAGAGTAATGAACAGATATGGAAAACAAAAATGCTGAAGTTAAGAATATTCTGGCAGGAGAAGCAAAAAGCAACAATGTTAAACAAGCATTGGAATTCTATATTTAATCCAAAGTCATAAACTTTGCAGACAGGACACAAAGAGATATCTTAAGGGTCATAAGTCTCTGAGAAGATCATGAAAAATCAAAAAATCTCAACATCATAATGTAAGAAATAATATGACAAAACTGACCAGAACTTCTAATTACAGATATCAAAACACCAATCTAGAGAGAATACACAGACTGTCTTCAGAAAGAAAAAAAAAAACTTTAACCTCCAAAACACGTAGTGGTAAAATCGAACAAATTTCAATAAAAGGAAAGGGAATTCAAATAACAAAACTGGTCACGTAGACACAAGGTAATACAGAAGGCAATGGACAAATGTATTCTAAAAAGCAAAGAAATTCAAGCTTCAATGTAAAATGACAAACCCTGCAAAGCAGGGCCTTATCACTAATAATAATAATAATGATAAATAGACTTTCAACAAGAGAGTTTTTGATTAACTCTTCCAAAAGAAATCAGAGGTGAGCAGAATACTCTACTTGCCAAAACTCCAAACAAGTAAATAAGTACACCCATCAAAGACTAAGCAACATAATTAATGTCTGTGTACTTCTAGGGCAAAAAAAAGGAGAAGCAATGGATAGGGCACTGGGCTTAGAACCTGGAAGACTGACTTTAGTCACTGGCCTCAGACACTTAGTAGCTGTGTGACCTTGGACAAGTCACTTAACCCTATTTGCCTCAGTTCTTCACTATAAAATGAGCTGGAGAAAAAAAATGACAAACTACTCTAGTATTTTTTTTTAAACCCTCAAAATATGGTTGCAGCGAGTCAGACACAACTGAACAACAGTAACAAAAGGGCAGGAAAAAGTTACTTCTGTTTGGTTGATTTTTGTTTGATTGGGAGTTAAAAGAAAGAACAAAGTATCAGGGGATAAAAAAAAAATCTTAGGAACTAAAGATCCAAGGAAATTGTAAAGAACCAGAAGAGGTGAAGGAGGAAGAATTGAATTAGCATTCTACGAATTCAGGATCAGATTCTTTAATAAAAAGAGTCAATATTTTTTATTGGGGAATAACACAGAGCGAAGTCATTTTTAACAGTGGGTTTAGGTTGTAGGGGAGGCAAGAGACAGAGTGGGGGTGGTATGAGTGGAGAAGTGATCATTTCCTTGGTCACAACAATTCTCAGAGTCTATGAAAAAAAAAAGAGTAAGGCAGTAAAGTGAAGGGAATAGGGTGGGGAGAGTTGTAGATTGGGTTCACTCTACATGGGGAAACAAAAGGAATCACTAAAGTATGTTCTCATAATAGTAGGAGCAGGAGTGACAATGGTCTCATAATATGCCCAGTGTGGAGGAATGGGTTCCTAAAGAGAACACTTTCTCTGAGCAAGGTTCATGCTTACAAGAACTGAATCCTATACCATGAAGTTGGGTGTATTATTCCCCATAGGGAAAGCATTCATGTTAGAGAGGGGATGCAGATTCAAAGATACTATATCCTAGCCTTAGGAAGGATAACTAGCGATGGTAAAGGTAAGTAATTAGGATCACCTAAATCTCATGAACCAAATCTCATGATTTGAGATAAAAAGTGAATCCTACTATACCACACTGCCTCATTC
The DNA here is from genome assembly GCA_028646515.1 of Pseudochirops corinnae. Classification (NCBI taxonomy): domain Eukaryota; kingdom Metazoa; phylum Chordata; class Mammalia; order Diprotodontia; family Pseudocheiridae; genus Pseudochirops; species Pseudochirops corinnae. Next base: position 194,723,060 of record CM053588.1, read on the forward strand.
ATAAAAAGTATGCTTCTGGGAATAAGGCAAAGTAAAAGACCCAGGCAACAAAACTAAACAAAGAAAGTTAAAGGAAGGAAAGGTAGGAAGGTAGAACTATAAATACATTAATAGAAGAATGAGATGGAAGAGAGACTTCGCTTTTGTTCTATAGAAGCTTCTGTCTTTCATGAAGGATGCAGAAGAATAAAGAAGGAACAGGTAAAGGTATAACCCATAAATAAACAAAAAGAATTAAAAAATAACCTTAGTGGTGAAGGACAGATATAAGTAGAAAAAGTACAAAAATACTTTTGGGAAAGGGTGCAAGAAATGAAGGTCATTTAAGAGGCTGCATTCAGGTTAGAAGAGGATACAGATTGTAGGGAGGATACTGAACCACATTTTCCTTAGGTTTTTGTTGCTTCACCATTTTCCAGTCATGTCCAGGTCTTCATGACCATTTTTGGGGTTTTCTTGGCAAAGATACTGCAGTGGTTTGTCATTTTCTACTCCAGTCTTCTCAGTGTAGGAAGAGGTGAGGGTAAAAACTGGTAGTGAGGGAGCAAAATAAAGAAATAGAAATAAATAGCATCACAATGAACCTGCCAATCAGAAAATAGATTTTAATTCATTTCTTCCTTCATTTTTCCAAAACATTTATTAGGCAACTACAATGTAAATGGCATTGGACTAAATGTAAGACATATTGTTTCCTTCACTTCATTTTCATGCAGAGCAATTTAGTAATGAAAATGGCAGGAAAAGAGTATTTTTATGAAAACAGATTAACATGAAGGGCTAAAGGATAAAAGATGTTGTTGCTATTATAAAGGAACAGTTTTATATCTAAAATAAGTAGAAAATAACTTCGTTCTGATAAAACTGCTAATATATGTATATGGAGAAATATCTTCAGATAAGAATTGAGCAGTTTGGGACATCAAATTAACTGTGATATAAATATATAATTATATTTATAATTTATATTTAGAATTATATATAATATGTAATAATATAAAATATAAAGACAAATCATCTCATGAATAATGTAGAATAATATCATGCTTATGTGTGAATAACAATATTTAA
>CM053588.1:194731081-194745705 GCA_028646515.1 Pseudochirops corinnae
GAAATGGGTATGTGAAAGTATTCACCTTTTGAGAAAGGTTTGTCTCTCTTCTAGGGATTGACTGCTTTTCACACAGATGTTCTCCCAGTGTATGTTTTCGTGAGTATACTTAGATTCCTGTGTTCACATTCAGTCAGTACTCTGCATGTTTTGGAAGCTGTTTTCTATGTAACATTTCTTCATGTCTCCTAAAGATTTTTTAATTCCTTTAGGAGAGTATCTTGGGTTATTTGAATTTAGAAAATTAGAAATAAATTGAATTTATAAAAAAGAAGCAAATCCAGTAATTTTAAAATGTAATAGCACCTGAACAATTCCTATTTTAGAAAAAAAAAAAGAACACTTTTGTTTTCTTTTTGTTTTAAGGCTCCATTAACTCCTATATGTATAGATAACTCACTTGTATTTAAGCTGTTTTGTGAAATTTCACAGTAATAAAATCTTTTAATACTATCATGGGTCACTGATCTTATTAATGTGGGCATTCCCTTCATTAGTACAGATCACAGCTGAGGGGCCATCTCCAGTCATCCTGATCTATATCTTGCTACTGAACCCAGATGACTCCAGAGGAGAAAGTGAGCCTGTGACACACTCCCTCACTTAAATCCACTTCACTTGCGAGTCACGGCATCATCTTCTTGATGTTGTGGTCCTCTTCCATAATGAAGGACAAGCAGTATCTTATGGATAATCCCAGATGTCCCACTGGGGACTCAACTAGCCAGTTCCAGTTGGCAACTTGGTTCCTTTCTTCCTTCCTTCTTTTCTCCCTCCCTCCCTCCCTTCTTCCCTTCCTTCCTCCCCTCTCTCTCTCCCTTTTTCCTTTCCTTCCTTCCTTCTTCTCCCTCTGTCTACATAAAACATAAATTTTGATGGCTGAAACCTAGCAAGACATCTAGGGGTATCCTGGCTAGATTTCTTTTTTAAAGACCCTGCTTTAAACTCAATTCACTCTGGCTCTCAGCCCAAGTCATACTTTAGTGGTCATAGTTTGAGCCCAGATGGCTCAGAGAGAATGTGTATAGTAATTGTTTCTGTTTTGGCCAGAAACCCTGGGGGTCTTCCTCTCCAAAATTGATTTTTTTTTCTCTGATTAGATAAAAGGGTCCATTCCTCAGCTCATTTATTAACTAACTTTAATCACTGAATGAGCCTTGTCTCAGTCAAAGTGAGAACCTGGAAAGACCTTAGCTTAAGAAGATCAAGGTCTCCCACTCCTTTGGGACCACCTCCAGTCATCTTGATCTGTATCTTGTCTCGGGACCCAGATAGCTTCGGAAGAGAATAGGAGGCTGGTGATCTCTCACTTAAATCCAATTCACTAGCTCAGATTCAATCTGGCCTGCTCACATTAGTAACACAAATGCTCAGGCTCCTTAAGAGTCTACCCAATATGGTAAATCTTTAATAAACTTTGTTTTACTTTGGTTGAGAAAACACTTGATCAAACTCATTTGGCAGGACCCAGCATGTTGGTATTTTGGGGTCTCAAGCAACCCTAAACCCTAAAACTCAACAAAGTTAAATGGACTGCCCATTCATTTTCCTCCCATAACATGAGCAATAAGTGTTCATTTTATTTTTCCTTTGTAGATCATTAGCACCATCTTTTTTGAGTTATTGTGGATTGCATTAGGGAATCCCCATGGTGGTCCAAGGCTTGTTGCAAGCAACACAATGTAAAAATAACCCTTGAAGTAGCTGGTATGTTTTATTATCTTCATTTGAGAGTCAGAAGTAACTTTGGAGTAGAAGACAGAAAGTTGGTCTTGGATCTGAGAAAGCCTGAATTCAAAGTCTAGTTGTTGGGGTTTAAAATGTTGGGGTTTAGGGGTGTTCGGGACCATAAAATATCAACACACTGGGTCCTGCTTGAATGAATTCAACCCAAGCCTTCTTTCAGCCAAAGAAAAGCAAAATTTATTAAAGATTTGCCATATTGGGTAGACTCTTAAGGAATCTGATCATTTGTAACAGTTGTATTGACAAGTGGCCAGAATGAATCTGAGCTAGATTGAATCTGAGCACCTTCCTGGAAGCAGGATGGATCTTACATACAGAAAGGCGGTGAGAGGCATCTAGGGGTAGCCAAGTAGTCTGGGGTGACTAGAGGAGGGATTTAAGGGAGGGTATTGAGGAGGAATCTAAGGAGAATCTTGATGGGACTAGGGTGACTAGAGGTCAGATTCTAGGAACCAAGAGAATGGGTCTTTGATGGGATCAAGGGTGGGAAGTGGCTGGAGGCAATCCAGAGATAACAGACAATGAAGGGCTAGGCTAGGTTAAGGGTAACAGGAAAAAGCCAGATCAAGTGGGAAAGCTCAGGGAGAATTTAAGGTGGGGGGTTTCCCAGGGCCTATAAACAAATGAGACTCAAAATCTTTTGTGGTAAAGGTCTTGGCTTGAGCCCTTACCCCATCATTCCCCACTCAAACAGATGGAACCTAAATTCTTTTGGGGTAAAGGGTGAAGGTGTCGGCTTCTAAAACTGCTGGCAAGGGGCATAGAGCTGTTACGTCTCTCTGGGTTCTGTTTGAAGGGTCAGATTTCATTCAAGGGGTCAGACTTTGGAACCTTGCTGATGCCAGATCCAGTGGGCTGGAGATCTTGGATTCAGTTGGTGGTTGGTGTGTAGCCTGTGTAGTCATCTGGAAGTTGATAGCTCAGAACCTGGAGGAGACAAACCTGGCAAGGAGGTTAAGCAAACAAGGACCAGACAGGCACAAAAGGAGTATAGAGAAAGGACAATTTCCTGGAGAGAATTAAAGATGACTACAGCAAGGCCAAAACATAAAAGAGCATGTTTGATAGGGGAATTTTTTGCTGTCAGATGTCCTCTTTCTTTCCAAATTGCTCCTTGGGCATGTAGAACATGGAAACCATATTTTGAGTCAGTAAAAACATTTATTCTTTTATTATACTTAATAAACTTTGATTTTCTTTGGCTGAAAGAAGACTTGGATCAAATTCATTTGGGCAGGACCTAGCATATTGGTATTTTGGGGTCCCTAGAACCCCTAAGCCTCAACATTTTAAACCTCAACATTTTCATCCCCTAACACTGGGAAAACTGCTAATCTCAAATTCTCCACTCCAGGAACACCTTGGAGGTGCTTTTCTGGCCTGACCTCTCACGTCCTATTAGGTCAGACAGCTAGGAGGCTGTCTTGCACTCAACCTGACAATCTCAGTTTCTTGATCAAGGTTATTTTCAAGACTGTGGACCTGGGAACACCTTCTGAAGCATGGAGGACGAAGACAGATGACCCATCTGGAGGTGTATGCCTAATTCTTTCAATTTGCTTGGTGCTAGTGAATTGGGAAAACTTCAGACACCTTTTTGTTTTCTTTTTGTTTGTTTTGTTTTGTTTGTTTCTCAAGGCTCACTCCCTGATCCTCCTTTACAGAGGGAGGGAATTCCAGCCCCCAAGCCTATAATGGGTCAATCCTTTTCAGTTCCCCAAAATTTGCCTTTGGGTTGTCTTTCACAAAATTGGGAAATGTTTAGTTTCTCTAAAACTTAAAAGGAAAAATCTGGTGTTCTTTTGCAACACTGTTTGGCCTCAGTGTCACGTAGGGGACCATGAAACATGGACCATTTTTTTGGGACTTCACAACACAAAACATCACCCTGGAACAGCTGCTGTTTCCACTAGCAACCCAAAATGGAACTATCAAAAGAATGAACTTAGGGGAAAGAGAGAGCATATGGTAATTTGCCTGTTAGAAGACCTAAGAAATGCATTTCTAAAGCAAATAAATTTTCAAAAAGTGAAGGGAAATTCAGGGAGAATTCAAGGGGGTTTCCCAGGACCCATGGACAAATGGGACCTGAATTCTTCATGATAAAGGGAAAAGGTCTCAGTTTGAGCCCTTACACCATCATAGCTCTGGCATATACTAGCTGTGTGACCCTAGCTGAATTATTCCATGTTCAAGACAACTCGTTAGACTATAAGTCACCAAGAAGGTGCTGACTTGCATTGGTAGAGTTTTCTTATCTGGGAGTGATCCACACCAATGAAATCACATATAATATGTGTGTGAAAGGCTTGCCCAAGGTCACACATGCTTAGCAGAGTGACTGACACACAAAGTAAGCACTTAATTGGTTGGTTGTTGTTCTTCATTCTCTGAGAGGACCAAGATGACATCACTATGCTAGAGTCAAGTTTCGATGTGTCCAGCTGTGGCTGATCAAACCAATACAAGCTCAGAATGCTCTACCACAGGTCAGGCACAAATAGTCTATGTGAACTTTTGGGGTGGATACTCCAAATTTGCACATAATGCATTTCCTTTGAGCTGTTTCAATTCTGCTTTGCTCATAGAGCATAGCACCTTCTCTGATGTCGGCACACCATGCTGAGCAGACCTGTGCCCATCTCTTCCATGTTACATAATCAATTCCAAACTTCTTGAGAGAGACCTTGAGGGTGTCTTTGCATTGCTTTTTCTGACCACCATGTGAATGCTTGCCCTGTGTGGATTCTCCATAAAACAGTATTTTTGGAAGCATATGTTTTGCATTTGAATAAGTTGGCCAGCCCATCAAACTTTCATTCTCTGAAGCTGAATTTGAATGCTTGGCAGGTGATCTTCAGAATTTGCCTAAGACAATTCAAATAGAAGCAATACAGTTTCCTGGCATGGCGCTGGTATACTATGCAGGTTTCACAGGTATGCAACAATGAGGTCAGCACAAGGGCTCTGTAGACCTTCAGTTTGGTAGTCAGTCTAATACCTCTTCTCTCCCTTACTTTCCTTCAGAGTCTCCCAAACACTGAGCTAGCTCTGGCAATGCATGCATCAATCTCATTATCAATGTGTACATTTCTGGAAAGTACAGTACCAAGGTAAGTGAACTTATGCACAATATTCGAAATTTCTCTATTCAATGTTTATTGAGTGACTAACTGAAAAAGCTAGTAAATGATGGAGTTAAGACATATACACAAATGTTCCCATTCAAAATGTGTGAATGTTCTTTCTGCTACATAAAATTCACAATGTTATAAGAACTATGAGAAATAGAAAAAAATGTAGATTAATTATAAAATATAGAAGTTTGAGATGAGAAAATGAAACCAAATACCTCAACTAGGTGGGATGGTGGATAGAATGCTGTATCTGGAATCAGGAAGACTTATCTTCTTGAGTTCAAATCCAGTCTCAGATGTTTACTATCTGTGACTCTGGGTAAGTCACTTAACCTTGTTTGCCTCAGTTTTCTCTTCTGTAAAATGAGATGGAGAAGGAAATGGTAAATCACTCCAGTATCTTTACCAAGACAACCCCAAATGAGGTCATGAAGAGTTGGACATGACTGAAACAACCAAGCAACAACAACATCCCAGAATTGTATCCCAGTGCATTAAAAGATTTAAAATTATCTAGGCCAGCCTTCTCATCTGCAAGATGAGAAAGCAGAGGATAAGTGATTTTTCCATACCACACAAATGTTAAAGAGCAGGATAGGGATTTAGACCAGAGTAATTTGACTCCAAAACCAGCACGCTATATTCATGCTGCCTGCTCAGAATTTTCAATATCTTCAATGCTGAGTATCAAGTGAGATTCCATTAAACTCTCCTTAGCCTTTAATATTTCAAGATTTAGAAAAAAGATAAAAATTCATTCTTTATCAGCCTAAAAGAAAATAAACATCCCTCCAACCCAAGTTACCCCGAAGTGTTGCTAGTGTAGCAGCTGTATCACAGAGAAAGAGTGAAAGAATGATAAATTGTCTATTATGTGCTTCCGAGGTGCTAGGCACTATGCAAAGTATTGCAGATACAAATAATAAAGAAAAGTGGTCCCTGCTCTCAAGTTTACATTTTAATTGGAGAAGACAATATATCAAGGGAAGTTAGAAAAGGGAAAAAGGAATACCTGAATGGCAGCATGTTTCTGAAATGGCCAGGAAGTGATATGGTAGCCTGCCCAAGCTATGATGAGATAAGGGTAAGATAAGGTGAAATCTTACTATGCAAACTTAGAGTGGTTCCAGGGGCACAGTTCAGAGTTCAGATGGGAGGAGGAGGAGGACAATGGAGATGATCATAACAATAATGCAATATTCACAACACCTATGGTGGTTATGATGTTAGTATAGTTGTGAATCACAAAATGTAGCAAACTCTCCACGTGGAGGGCAAAACCAAAGTCTTTATTCAAATACCAGAAAACTGAGTCCCAGAACCAGAAAGCCAAAGTCATTACAGTAGTCACAGAAGTTGATACACTTGATTAATGCAGTGAACACCCATATTCCCAAGCCTCTACAATAGAACAGGCTCCCTCAAGCAGGGATCCTTCTCTCACTCACAGTAGCTCCTCAGCCTGGTTCTTAGAAATGTTGCAGAAGGAGGGTCTCAGCAAAAAGGTGCAGCCTCCAGGTGCTCACTGAGAGAAAATCTGACTGTCCTGCTGGTTCTCTTCCTTATATACAGTATAGCTCCTCCCTGTTCTGCCCAGGTGCTAACGGACTTGTGTGTTAATCAAATAGCTTAAAGAAGGTGTTAACTTGAAACAAGATGCTAAATGCCTGTTTACTAAGTGCCAATACAAAGGGACATGGAAGATCTTCAGATTGCTTTAACATTACAATGAAGTCCAGAGTGAAGATGGCATATTTTTGAAATGGCTGGGAAGTGACCTGAAAGAGAGCAGAACTTGGAACTGGGAGACCTCAGATCCTGCCTCAGATTCTCACTACCTGGGTGGCTACAGCAAAGCAGTAAACTTTTCAGAGCCTTGGTGTCCTCACCTGCAAACTGGGGTAAATAGTGCTTGCACTACTCTGCCTTAGGTAGTTGTTGTGAGGAAAAGCATTTTGCCAATCTTAGAACTCTGTCCATATGGGGACTTCTAACATTTCTTAAGTCACTGTGAATCTTCCCTTTCTGCAGGAGAAGGGAATTTAGCTGCTTACTTTCCTTTCCCACTCAAAATGAGGCTGCTTACTGTAAGTTCCCTTCAGCATTTTAGGCTTCTATCACTTTCAGAACAGAATGTATTTACATCTCCCAAAAGCCAATGGCTTCAGAATGGGGTAAGTCAAAGAAACGGATTACCTTCTATTTTATGGCTAAAGTTGGATTTAACAGTTTGCTCTTTTAATTTAAAGGATTAAGGAAATAAAATGCAATTCCTCTAAAACTGAAAAGCAAAAAAAAAAAAAACAAAAAACCACCCCAAAACCCAAAGAAACCACTTATAGCTTATGAAAGTTCAACACAGAAAGAAGCAGGGTATCGAATGAGACACATCCTTTTTGAAAGCACTCTTTTTTTCCTGCAGCATTGTTCAGAAAACATGACAAACGATGCCTTCATTTTGACACTGAACATGGTATTTTTTTTTTTAAGAAAGAAAATTCAAATGTCAGGAAGAAAATCTGATGGATTGCAACCTTAGTAGGAAGGAAAAATCGCATGCCCAGGTTATCTACCTTGCCTCCAAATACCTTCATTTTTCCCCTCTGCTATTTTTATTTTCTGGTTCTTATATATCCACCCATTAGCACACTAGCTTAGGAACAGGGAAGAAAAAAGATGTGAATTTAAGTATGTTAAGTGGAAAATGAACCTCCAGAATGCTAGTAGCTTTGATGCGTCTTTTCTACTGTCCTACCTTTAAATATACAGGGTTTTGTCCTATTAATTAGAGATGACTAAACTAGTTAATACTCTATTGTACTTACTGTTTCAGTAATAGATGCTCAGTCATTAAGTGGCTACTTAAAGTTGATGAATCAGCACTGTATGGACTCTTAAGGGCAGCCCTGTCAGGCTAAATAGTTTCCCTTGCAGATTTCACAGGTTTCCTCTGAGCCCTAGCTCTTATTGATTTTCCTAGATGTGCTAATTTAGCAGTTCTCTGGGTTGATGACCATAATTACAACACAATGTACAAACTGTATAAGTAGGCCCATTGTAGAGGGCAAGAAACTTCCATTTTCAATTTATTAACTGCCCAGGAGTCTGACTTTTTGGCAAAAGCCAGTTGTAAATCTCCCCTAGTAACTCACCAAGCTTTATTTTTATATCATCTCTTATTAATAAATGGAATCATTTCATACAGTCTTATTGAGTTTGGTCTTAATTCCCTTTTAAGGTGGAAATGTGCTTGAGATCTGAATAATTTGCCTGAATATGTGGAGGGACTGAGGGGCACAACAATTTAAATAATCCGCTTCCATTTGTCTCTATTTTTACTGATGGAAAAAAATGTTATTCTTGATTTTCCTCATTTCTGAGACTGTTTAAGAGTTCTGGGAAAACACATCAAACATTGGAATATGATAATAGAGTTGAATTATAATACATTTTCAGTGGAAACGGTTTTTTACAGCATCCTCAGTACACTGTGCTTTTCGAACAATTGTTAAGACATGACAAATAGATTAAGTTATATTTTCTCATCCCTCAGAATACCAGTTTTATTTAAAGCATATTTATCTGTCTATGAGAAGACTTGAGGTTCCTGGGGAGGTAGGGCTCTCTGCATGTGTATATGTGTATATATACTGCTGCCCTCTGCTGGGTGGAATTTTTAAGCATGCATCGATGAAAATTTTTAAAATGGAGAATGAACATTGAAGCAGTGTGGGAAAGGTATGGTGTCCAGGAGGGGTACCATAGGATTTAGAGTTAGAATGGCATTTTAAAGATTATCTAGTCATAGAGATCATATGTTTTGGAGTTGGAAAGGATCTTAAAAAGCTATTACTTCAATTATCTGACATTTTGGATGATGAAACTAAGGTCCAAAGAGTTTACATGATTTGTCCTATGTCATACAGGAAAGACGTAGTAGAACTAAAATTTGAACCTAAATCCCCTGAATGCAAGGCCAGTGTTCTTGTCATGAACCATGCTGCCTCCTTTCCCTCATTTGACTGATGGATAAAAATGTTGAGGCTTAGAGAGATTAAGTAGCTTAATCTAAGGTCACAGGTCATACCATGCTAACATTATTTCTCTTTTTTTATAATTTTTAAGCTTTGCAGAATGCCATAGATAGAGTTTACTTAGATCTGGTAAATAATTTTCTCAATTATCTGATGCTCTTCTTGTGGAGAAGATAGACAGATGTGCAGTATATGATAATAGAGTTGGAAGGACTCAGGACTGCGTCAATGGGTAGATTCAAAAGGAAGTCATTAATGGTGGATATTTACCATGATTAATGATAAAGTCATCAAAATGGCAGGCAATAGTCTTCCATGGAGTACCCGAGAGATCTGTGATCTCTTGCCTTCAGGTGGCATAAGACAGAAGGGTTAGCCAAAATATTATATAACATCCCTAGGATTCTAAGAGATATTTGACAGGTTAGAGCCTTGGGATGAATCTGATAAGATGCAATTCAATAGGCATAAAATGGAAGAGTCTTATATTGGGTTCAGAATATTAACCTTATAAGTTATAGTTTGTCTTTTATACTCAAAGAGAACCAAGGACATCACAATGTACAGTGTGTTCAACTGTGGCTGATAAGTCCAGTATTGCTCAGAAGGCTCTGCACAGGTCAAGCACAAATAGTCCATTTGAACATTCAGGATGGAAATGTTTCTAGATTTGCATATAAGTCCAGGATGGGGAAAGCATATTTAGACAGTTGTATGAAAAAAAAACTTGGAGTTTTAGTGAACTTAAAACTAAAATGAATCAGCGGTGTTATGTGACAGTCAAAAAAACATCCCTAATATGAAACTGACTTGCATTAATAGAGGCATAGCTTTCAACAATGAGTAGGTGATCATTCCTCTGTTCTGTGCTCTAGTCAGACTACATCTGGGGTTATCGTGTTTAGTTCTGGATACAGTTGAAGTAGGACGTCGATAAATTGTAGAGTGTTCAGAGGACCTTTGGGTCTTGCTCACATACCTGTCTATCAATAAAGCAGCATTTTTGAACATGTAGGACCACAAGATAAGTGCCATGCAAGCACTTTGAAACAGTAGTGCTATGGGACAGGATTCATGACCACCTTACAGGTAAACTCTGCAATGTACGGTTTTTACCATATATTGTGATGTTTCTTAGGATCTGATCTGACTTGTGGAATATCCTAATTCATGCAACATTGAATTATACATTATAACAGTTATATTTTTCTTGCCTTCAGGCCCAGTTATCAGCATACTATTTCCATAAATGTACACTACTATTTTTCCCCAGAATAGGAAAACTTGTAGATAGAATTTCAGTTGTTAGGTTAGAAGGTGCTGTGAGATACTATGTTTTCTTCTTCTACTGGTTCAGGTTTTTATGTACGTTTGCCTAGAGGCTTTTGAATGAAGACTACGTTTATTAACCCAATAAAGAAACAGATATAATGATGATCATTTACTCTTGACCTATGAGAAATAGGTATTTATTTTATTAGTGCAGTGAAGTTTTATAGCTTCAGAAATCCATTGCCCTTTAATCCCACTTGGACTCCACAGTCTGAAATCTCCAGGAATGACTAAATAAAAGTAACACATTGATGCAAATCAATTCTTCTGGTCTCTTTTGCCTTCCCACCACTCTGCACACAGCTCTTTTTGAGGATCACTTCTGGTTTGTGGTTGTCATTTTCTAATCCATGTAAATTTTTGTGGTGTTAGAATTTTGCTACATAAAATGTTACTTGAAATAAACAGTTCATGAATATGAGGTTGTTGGTGGACCTCTGACCATACAGAGATTTTCACTTTAACTGTATTTGCTATAATGAGACTTGACCTGTTTTCATCCCCTTCTATAGATGTGGGATGCTTAATTACATTCAGACTGACTTTGGCATAGTCCTGCCTTGAGGCAGAGTTAAAAACTGGATAACCTCTTGAGGTACTCTCCAGCTTTATAATGCCATGATCCTAATCTCTTCTGATCAATCCAGAAACTCTTTCCTCCTTTGAAAACACTAATACTGTGTTTTGAAAATGTATTTTCATTTATTATTGTGAAATTGTGGAATTTGCTAAATTTGCTAAATATGTGGAATTTCTCCCTTATCAGGAAACCCAGAGTAAGATAGGTTAGCCATTTTCTTTGCTTTTCCTTTTTTTTTTTTTTTTTTTTCCTGGACAGGGCATGCCAACCTGGTTGCATTACTTGAACTATGTTACCTCGGAGTCAACCTGTCAATCAGCAACTTATTGAATATTGAATTGAATATCTGCAACGTATCAGACTGGAGGTGCGGATGTGTGGAATTAAAAGCAAATGGAAGGCACAATGATTGCCTTTGTTGAGCTCAAATAGGAAGGAAAAGAAAATACTTAGAGAAAAGATTTTAAAGAAACATATAGATAATATTTCACTGAGGTGCTAAAGGCAACTCTTAATGAGAGTAAACAGAACTTACTTTTGTCTTCAGTATGTCCCAGAATCTGTTCCAAATTTTTGCTGGGGTTCGTGTTGGGAAAATATAGAATAATACAAAAGGTCCCCAACATTGATATAATAAAATCCCATGGATTGGTTTATTTCTTGCTGTCTTTTCCCACTGTCTAGCATGGTATAGAATACTTCCCAGTGACCAACAGCCAAACACAATTTCCTGTTTGAATTTAGGACAGTCTGCAAATCTCTATTTTTGGGAGGAACAATGGAATAGAGATGTCTGGAACTGTCAGTAACTACTATTCTGAACAGAGACATCTTTACAAATTGTTTGAACCAAAAGATTTTTTTTTTATCTTCACTGACTAGGTCAGAATAAGTTTTTTTAAGATTCTATCTCCCCAACCCCCATCAAAGCCATTAGAATAAATATTTATAATAACTTGCTATTCTTCCAAAATGAAAAGAAAACTTTATTCACCTGGAAGAATAGATTGCTTCATATTAGGATTAGTGAGTTTCCAAGAGTGCCATTATATTGTCCTATTTTTCAAGGAGGAAGTGAGTTTAAATGTGAAGTCTGTGCACTGGAAGAAAAGGTTTAATCTGAAGGAAAATGCAAATCTATTACCAAAAAGCCATCGTCTTTACTTTTTAATATTATATGTCAGAAGTCTGTGTACAACACTGAAACTTTCTTTTTTTATCTAAGTGCACACACAGTCAATATAGGTATAATTATTCAGTATGTGTATACTGTGCAATTAAAAAAGAATGGCGCCTCACTCACTCTGAAAAATTTAGGGTTAAACATTAACTTGAAATATGAAGTAAAGATTCCAATCTTTTAAGAATGTATTTAACTGTGTGTTACAAATTAAAGAGTTGATTCCCTTAGTCAATTTAATGTTGCAACTCTTTAGAAAATGGAAGCTAAGCTGTTATTTGTGAATTTGGATTCTTGAGTTATCTCCTTCCTAATAAAGCATTGTTTTGGACCTGGAATTTTACAGAGACATTTTCTGAACCCATAGTACATTTTGCCATTATAAAACTATTCTACCTAGATAACCTAGATAAGGGAGTTTGGGAGAGATCTGTTGCCTTCTGTTGTTATACCTTGTGATTCTCTTTCCAGCCAATTTGTCATTAAAAATTTATTAAGCACCTACTATGTACAGAGTGCTTTGCTAAGCACTGGAGACACAAAGAAAGGCAAAAGACAGTCCCTTCTCTTGAGAACCTCTCAGTCTAATGGGGGGAGGCAATATGCCACAAAAAAATCCCACTACATACAAATGAGCCTTATATAGACAAATTGGAAATAATCAATAGAGGGAAAGCACTAGAATTAAAAGGAATCAGGAAAAAATGATGTTTGTTGAACTACAAAAAAAAAACCCTAAAAATTGATGAAAAGAGAGAATTTTTAATTTCATTGCCTTAGAATTTTAATTTATTTGACTTTGCAGAGATCATTTGTATTTCACCGTAAATTCTAAGATGAACACATGATACATATTCAATATATTTTACGACATTTCTTTATACAGCATTCTTTTGACTTCATGGTACATATATTATATACACATATATACATATGTTTTTTAAAAAATTACTAAACTACTTGAATTTTTTATGTTTCTGCTCTTTTTAAATAATAATAATTAATAAGAATAAAAACATATTTTTATGTGTTTCAACTTTGATAAACTGGACTCTTCTCAGCAACTCACAGTTATAAGATAACTCTACAAGTCTCAGGATGGAAGGAGATATCTATATTCAGAGAAAGATCTAGAAAGAACAGAGTTTGAATGGAGACTGAAGCAAACTACATGCTCTCATTCTTTTTCATGTTTGGTTATGTTTCTTCTTTCCCATTGTTCACTCTATTGGTTACAACCCTTCTTTATAACCAGACTAATGTCCAATGTGAAAGTATTTGCAGTTCCTATACTTGATTGCAAGCCGCCATAGAAGGGGGGGAGTCTAAGAAAGAGAAAATTTGAAACTCAAGGGATTGTGGAACTGAATTTTGTAAACTAAAAGTAAATAAACAAATCAATTTTTTAAAAAAGAGATCAGGAAAGGCTTTGTATAGAAAGTGAGATTTTAGTTGGCCCATGAAGGAAGCCTGGGAAGCCTACAGGCTGAGAGGAGAGAGAGAGTATTCCACGGATGGCTGGACATCTATTGAAAATGTCCAGAGTGGGAGATAGAGTGTCTCATATGACCCACTCCTCACTGACCAAATCGACTTTGGACCACTGTTCTGATCTCTGCATTGCCCTTAGTTGCCAATACTTTTATGTCTTCCTTTTCACCAAATATGTTTACTTTTCATAGCATTTCTTAATATTTAATTTTGCATATCATTTCCATGGTATTGTTTTCAAAGAAAAATATTATGCTTATTATATTTTTATTAACATTTTATATATTTTAACTCAACAGAAATTTCAATTTCCATTTCAAGCTTGTATTTTTCTTTGCTCACACAGCCTGCAAAGTGACAGTACCCAAGCACAAGTTCCTCCGTGTCATTACACAATAAATTGATCAATATACTCCAGTGACCCTGTATTACTTACAGGATAATAGTCAACATTTATAACACCATAAGGTTTGCAAAGCATTTACACATATTAATTCGCGTGATCCTCACATTGTAACTCTGAATTACGGTGATGTATTGTACAGATTAGCAAACTGCGGCTAGTAGAAGTTAAATGATTTGCCTGGGATTACAGAGCTAGTATTTAGGGCAGGATTTGAAATTACATTTTCCTGACTCCAATTCTGTCTGCTACATCAAACTGCATCTCCAATAGATACTCCTCTGCTGGGTATTTAATACCCTTCATAACATGACTACAGTCTACCTTTCTAGGCTTATTACTTATTACTACACTGTATATACTCTATGGGTCAGCCCTAATGACTTCTTGTTTCATGTGCCCAATGTTCTTTGTCACAACTCTGTGCCTTTGTATCAGCTGCCCCCAGGCTTGGGATGCATTGCTTCCTCACCTCTTAAAATTCCTAGTTAAAAAAAAAACAACTTTGCTCAAATGTCACCTTCTACATGAAGCCTTTCCCGATCTTGCCAGTTTCTAGTGTCTCCTCCTTCACTGTTACCTCCTATTTATTTTGTATACATTTTGAATATATACATATATACAATACACACACACATACACATAAATATGCAAACACCCATACCCATACATACATGCATGTGCATACACACATATACATATAATACACATATATACACTG